>OZ018330.1:13237827-13905327 GCA_963969495.1 Ceratothoa steindachneri
CCTTGCTACATATTGCCCCTCCATCACCACGCCCCAATGTCTGCAGGATGACATGCAACTTTATATGTACCAGACATTCACTTTCTCTAGCTTCCCCACTTTACACACATCTCCTTTCAAACTTTTCTGCGGGATAAGCCCTCGTTACTTTTGTGCTTTTATTCGATAAACACCAGCACAAACCCTGTGTCCACTTCTTTAATCTACCTCCCGGTTACTTCCCCACAAACATCTGACATCTTGGCGAGGTCTTTTATTTAGCCGAGTGGGAAAAACCCGCTTGCCACGAAAACGAGTCTCAAGGTCATTCATATTGGGCAATGTCCATTTGTCGCACGAGGACCACCCGATTTTATTTTGATCGACCCTCAAGCAGCCCGTGGTTTCAAGTCGCACTTTAAACTAGGTCTACACTTAGATATAAAACGGTGGTAATCGGTTGTAAAAACCTTAGCAATGCATCTGATGACCAACTACATTGAGAGTTTGCTTGAAATGACCACCCTGGAGGGTACCACATTTGGCTATTTGTCGCCACGCCTCTGCTCCCAAAGCTTGTACTGCGCCGGGAGTATTGCGTTCCACCTTTTTGGAGCTCACGCTGGAACCGTGCTAGTGTATACGGATAGCTCCAAGTCCCAAAAGGGGGTCTGCTTCCATGCCATATCCCCTCTGTTTGAAGTCAGCGGGGCTCTACCAGGCGCTGCGTCTGTCTTCACGGCCGAACTCGTGGCAATACACCACTCGGTACGGGAGATTACGCGACGTGCCCGGTTCGGAGACCGGATTGTGATCTATAGCGACTCACAAAGCGCCCTGAGTGCTCTCGGGGCATTGGAATCTCCGCATCCCCTGGTTCGCGAAATCCGTGACGCCACGGTTTTGGCGAGCCGGGCAGATGTCGAGATTATCTTCTGCTGGGTTCCTGGACATGTAGGAATTGCGGGGAATGAGCGCGCCGATGAGGGCGCCAAAGAGTCCGCAAGGACTCTGCGACCGGACCAGCGTTTCGCTCTTCCTCACACTGACTACATGGCAGGAATACGGGCAGCTCTTCGGACTGCTTGGCAAAGAAGATGGGAGACGGTCGAAGGGAACTTAAAGTTGCGTGCCATTGCGCCGCGACTGTTCCCATGGACCTATCCCCCAATGCCGCGGCGGCTTCAGGTTGCTTTCTGTCGTCTCCGAATCGGGCACACTCGTGTGACGCATCGCTATCTGATGGAGCGCTCGCCTGCGCCCTATTGCAACGACGACGTCGTCCCCAAGACTGTTCGGCACATTCTTGTCGAATGGCCCAGTCTGGGTGATCTTCGCGTACGTTACCTGTCCCGGTACCGGGTTGGGTGGGGTCGCTACCGCCTGTCCCTTGTACTCGGGACGAGTGCGTGCACATTGACTGGTGGACTTGTTGACTATTTGGGGGAGGCCGGCCTTCTCCCTTTCATTTAACTAGGTTTAGTTGTTGTTTTGTTATTGTTATTTCTTTTTATTGTTGTTTCCTGTTCAAATATTTTAAAGTAGCCTAGAACTAGGCTGTTTGTTTACGGCGACTTATGACTAAGTGGGCAGTCGCCAGATAGCCCCTTAAAAAAAAAAAGACCACCACAGGGCTAGATAGCACCGTGGATCGGAAGCTACGCTAACACTAAGTGGTCGCTGAGATATGTAGGATCTGTCGGGTGAACCCGATAAAAATATTTGTCGTAACCTATGATGTATTTCACGAGGGGACCCTTTTCCTCTCTTGAACTTCCTCTTCAACGGGGCTATATTTTTTGTTTTTCTTACCCTCCCCCCTCTTCATAGGTTTTTCGCTCCTCTTGAGTTTGCTACGCAAAATTTACCCCCAGCCCCTCCCTAACGTTGCATCCTGCCTCGAGCTCGAAATGACTATAAACAGCAAAGCCCACCATCCTGTTAGCAGATGCGAGCGCGGCTGTTATTTTCTTTCTCCTCTTCCTCTCAATCGCGTACTGATGCACTTAATTGTATCTGGAGTCGGATAATGTGCCCGAGCGCGGCCTTTTAAAAGTTCTTCAATGACGCTTAAATGCATTTAAAGTGATATTGCCTTGGTGGCACTCGTTGCTAATAATGAGCGATTGGATGCAGGTGCCTCGAATAGGATATGCGCCTTCTTGACAACAATACTACCATTTGTGTTTTCGACCCAGAGAAGGCCTATAGTAGTGCATGACGATGTGGTATTAGGGGGCGTCTGTATAGGATGGGGTCAAGGGGGCGATCCCCCCCAATCCTTACCTATGAATTTCTGTGAGATCTTCGATTCCGGTTACGGCTACGCGGAGCCCTCTCCAGCCAAATGGAGCAGGAAGGAGGCGTTCCTGTGCAGGAAAGTCTTTTCAATGTCACGCTCTCCTCCCCGAGTATCAACGGTATTATCTGTCCTATCGGGCTACGTGGACGACTTTTCGATCTCTTTTTCCCTGCAGGGGCGTTGTCCCCGAGACTGTTCATCACATTCTAGCTAAATGTCCCAGTCTGGGTGATCTTTTGGGCACGTTACCCCGGGACGAGCGGGGTCGCTACCACTTGTTGTTCGCCTCAATTTTATTTGACTCTTGTAGGTCGCATGTTCCTGCGTCGGGGGGGGGGGGGAGGCGGGCCTCCTCTCCTCCTTCTTGCTTTTTTGTTTTTTTGCATTTTTAAAAATCTAGTCTGTATTAAGCTGTAGCGTGATTGCGGCGACTTTTGCCCTAGTAGGCAGTCGCCAGTTGTGCTCTTTAAAAAAAATCCGCGCAGGAGGGTACCTTGTGTAACCTGTTACACCTGGTATCCGGAGAAGTTGCACATCCTTCCAGCCTAAGTGAATTTAGTGAAACCTTGTCACTGGGTTAACATGAACTCTGATGGCGCCTGGGAAAGTTGGTGCACTTTTCCCTCGCTCCTTCTCTTCGCTCCTTTATTTATTATTACGACTCTCCCCTCAACCTTTTGTCTAACCGAGCTTTGTATCAGGATGAACTTTTCTCACCTAGACAGAGTTCGGTCCGCTAGACATGGCGCCTGTGTGGACTGCATGCCATCCTCAGATCACATAGCGCCGTGGAAGAATAATAATAATAATAATAGGTGATCACCCACTCTTCTCGTTAGTAGACCTCCCTATCTCTATTTCTTTACATACCCTCCTACCCCTTTCCAAACATGTTCTTCTATCCGCATAGGTTTTGGCTCCTGCCTCACCTTTGTCCTCCTATCGGTCCTCAGCAGTGTATACCGCAAAGTCTCTACCTCGTACGAGGGCCGAAAGCCCGCTGACTAGGGCAAGTATTAGGTACAGGGTATGTTGGATCGTCGACTCTACTCACCTTCCAGGAGACATAAAGTAACTAACGTCGGGACCATCCTTTATGGTCAAAGCTCGATGGCATTTTCGCTTGAATGGTGGGTTGAGTTGTCAAGGCCCATCTTAGCTCGAACCCGTGGGTTGAGTATGTGTAAATGATCAGTTTCTGGAATTTTCTGATCCTATGGAGACATCTCTTTAACCTTACACGACCTTGGGAGGTCGTGGTATCTACTTTGCATGCATTTTTTTCTATTTACTTCACTATGGTTTCGACAGAAAGAAATAGTAGGCCACCGCAGGCGCTTGGCGATCAGCCACCAAGCGCGTCATCTCCCTCTCTAGGTTACGGGGAGGACGAGAGGGGAAAAAGGTCCCTTCTACCGTTGGAATGGCTCCCCTTTCACCATTTTTCATGGTGCAAAAGGGCTTACCCTTCCCATCTTTGAAGGCGCAAGCAGGGCAGCTCCTCCTCAGAAAAGGTGCTTTCTCCGGAGATGAGGTTTACTCCTCTCGTACGCCTCCGGGTGAGATCGCGTCACCTTCTTTGAAGTGGCTCATGAACGACTCTACTCTGCACCACTGCCCTCCCTCCTTTCCTTTTAGGGTGGACTCTAAAGAAAACACGGCCCAGAATCGACCGGTCCCGATGAGAGAGGCTCAATAGGGCCACCCCCTTAGAACGTCAAGGGATAGCGGGACCGTCGGGCAGTACCGCCTGCAGTTCTGTATATCGAGTTCGCAGGCAGTTGCGTGCCTACCCCTTTTCTTTTTCTGCCCATTGAGCTCGTCTTGTCAGCCAAAAAGATAAATCACGACAAGAGTCCTCGATTACGATCCGTGATACCTTAGTGGGGGTTTGACACATGGAGCGCCCCCCTTGAGCTGGACTCGATCCCTTAAGTGACCCAGCCCCAGATGTCATGATGTCCCATGGGGAGAACGTGAGATCGGTGCCAAACAAAGAACCTGAGTCGTCCCCTGTGCAAGCTTCTCAGGTTGCTCGGGCCTCCGAGCATTCAAAATGGAGGGAGGGACCCTCCTCTTCCAACTGGTTACCGTTATGACAGCTAAGAAGGCTCTTGCTGAGGCCGTCCATTCGATCTAGGAGCCCCTTCCTGGGATGGAGAAAAAACTGTTCATTCCCCACCCTCCTCCTTTAAAAAGAAAAGGTGTAAGAAGAGGAGGATTAAGCGTTCCTCTTCCTTAGCGTGGTCTCCAGGGGAACGGACCTGTCCATTGTCGTTTCGGCAGGTGACCAGGCCAAGACCAGCACATCCGGTTCCGAGGCGCCCTCAGTCGGGGAGGCTCAGACGAAGACCCTTCGCAAGTGTGCTGAGCAGAGCTTTCAGTACCTCGTAGCACCTCATTCAGAGAAGCCCGCTAACCTCAAACGTTTTCTAGTTATTCGCACAAAAGATGGCAGCATGTTGCCCAGAGGCAACATGATCCATCAGAGAGGAGCATTAGCTAGCTTGATTGGTAGATAGCTGAAGGTGACCCATTTCTCGGATAGGACCCTTCTGACGAATGCGTCGGATCTTTCCGTGGCTGCCATCCATGATTAGTGGCCTTCGGACACTTGATGGCTCGGCTCGCCTATGAGTGTGACCCCACACTCTACCATAGACTTCGTGAAATGGGTGGTTTACGCGAAGGAACTAGTAGACTACAGGGAGGAACCTCGAGACCCACCCCTACACTTCAAGTTCGACCGTGACAGGCTCCCTGAGTCGCTGGCTGCTTTTGGTTTCGCTACCGCGTGTAGGCATTCGTGCTACTCCCGCGGAGGTGTTACTAACGCCACCGCTTCGGCCATACGAACCGCTCAAGTAGACGTGCAAAGTCGGGCTTACCCCAAACGTTAAGATCTCTCCAAGGCCGTACACGATAGGTATAGCTCTCGGGACGGTAGTGCCCCTGGTTCTGCCCAAGATGACACCCTGGAGGGTACCACCTTTGACTATTTGTCGCCCCGCCTCTGCTCGCAAAGCTTCTACAGTGCCGGGAGTATTTCGTTCGGCCTTTTTGGAGCACACTTCGTCTCACGCCGGAACCGCGCCAGTATATACGGATGGCTCCAATTTGCAAGAGGGGGTCGGTTTCCACGCCATATCCCCTCTGTTTGAAGTCAGCGCGGCTCTGCCAGGGGCTCCGTCTGCACTACACTGCTCGATATGGGAGATAACGCGGCGTGCCCGGTTAGGAGACCGAATTATGATTTATAGCGAATCACATAGCGCCCTGAGTGCTCTCGGGGCATTGGAATCTCCGCATTCTCTGGTTCGCAATATCCGTGACCCCACAGTTTTGACGAGCCAGATGGATGTATAGATCATCTTCTGCTGGGTTCCTGGACATATAGGAATTGCGGGGAATGAGGGTGCCAATGAGTCCACGAGGACTGGGCGACCAGACCAGCGTTTCGCTCTTCCTCCTATCGACTACATGGCAGAAATACGGGTTGCCCACCGGGCGGCTTGGCAAAGAAGATGGTCGAGGTGAACTTAAAGTTAAGTGCCATTGCGCTACGAATGTTCTCATGGACCTACCCCCTAATGCCGCGACAGCTTCAAGTTGCTTTCTGTCGTATCCCAATTGGACACACTCGCGGGACACACCGCCATTTAATGGAACGCTCGCCTGCGCCTTACTGCGACGAATGCGTTGTCACCGAGACAGTTCGGTACATTCTTGTGGAATGTCCCAGTCTGGGTGATCTTCGTGCACGTTACATGTCACGGCATCTGGACGAGCGGGGTCGCTACCGCTTGTCCATCGTAATATGGGCAAGTTAGTGCATCGTACATTTTATTGGACTTCGGTGTTAGTCGCATGATCCTGCCCCGGGGGGATGCGGGTCTCCCCTCAATACTGAAGCGTGGTTTCCTTTTCTTGCTTTTCTGCTTTGTTTCTTGTTTTTGATTTGCTTTAGTTTTTTTGTTTGTTTTTTTTTTACCTATTTTGAATTTAACGTAGAGCCTATTATTAGGCTTGGATTGAGTATGGCGACTTATGCCCTTGTAGGCAGTCGCCAGAAAATCGCGCGATCATGTTCTGTTTCCTCGTTTATCTAGTCTGCTCTCAGTTCCCCGGCTTGGTTTATTCCGCTTCCACGCCATCGCTCATTTGTTATTCATTTTTCCCTATTTTCATTGGCCTGTCTTTTTGTTTCTTCTCTGCATTTTTTTCTATTCTCTTGCTTCTTCTTGTCATGTATTTATTATTTTGTCATTCCATCATTTTTTCCTGCAGAGTGGCCATGCTCCCTCGCGTTTACACATTCATCTTCATTATCAGAATAATGTTACCCACTGATCTATGTTTTTTGAATATGAATAACTCGCTTGACCCCGACGGCGTGTTATGTCTCGTCATCACCGACTCTCCCTCTTAAGCAATGCACTTTCTATTCCCTCATTGAGCAGCGTCTGTCCTTCGGACTTCTCATTGTTGGATAAGTAGAGGGGGTCCATTGTTCCGGTGCGTTTTATCTTTAGTCGCATCATTGTCTACTATCGTTCCCTGTCCTTCCCCCCTTCTTTAATGTTGTATACTTATCGATTATTCCAAGAGGAGATGTGTGTGGGGGGGGTACCCCCCCCCCTTTCCCTTAGCCCGTTATTGTGGGCATATGAAGTTGGAGAGGAAATTTAGCCGCCCATTTTTTCGCTCCTTTTTTTTGCGTTTTTTTTGTTGACGGGGTTCAATTGAGAACGAAATTCTGAGATGCGCTTGCTTCGTAGCGGCATTTTTCTTGCCTATCTAGCTAATTTATTCGCACCTCAGTATTTTATTTGTTTTCTCTTCAATCTTGTATTCAAGAAAGCGAAAGCCAACTCGAGCATCTCGAAAAGAAACTTTTAAAAAGGGAAGCGTCTCCTCTTGAAGTTAGGGAAATAGAAAATATGTGAAGGTTTATTGGGGCCGTGAACATGGCGCACTGGGATTGGCTTATTTTCTCTTACACAAAGGAAATTAATAAGTTGGTCGTCGTTGTAGCAAACTACATAGTTCTGGCAGAGATTTTCTTCCGTTGGGCCTTATTTAAAGGCATGGATTTCAGCGTCGCTGTTGCACATGTTTTTCCAGTCGAATGAACATACCTTTACTGAATTACACAAGATTGCTTTTAAGGTAAATATTTTAGTTCCTCTTAACCCTTATTTTTTAAACTTTCATGTTCTCTCGGCTAATTCACCTTTTTTTCCCCCCCCCTGTGCGCCCTGTACTCTCGCTGGATATGTCAAGGTCGCCGTTTCGTTACTGACCTTTCTTTTGGAGCATTCTACTCGTTTGTTTGCTTCCCTCACCAGTGTAAAATTTAAATAGTCTACTAGTAGGCTGATGGGTTTTTTTTAATTATGGCTCTTATTAAAAAATGCTTTCCCTAACGAACTGGCTGTTTCTCGCTCTTGAGATTCTTCTCTTACAGTTGAAGAGCGGCGATCTTTGCAATGAAATATCGCGCTGTTTAAAAACTGAATTTTCATCTACCCAATGTAACATTTTTTTCTCTTGAGTTCCGGACGACTTTTTTCTTAGTGCTTAATAACGACGATCATTTGCTATCGCTCGACGCTAAAGGGCTTTGTTCCTGTCGTTCTTCTTTGTGTTTATACCGCAAGCAGATGATTGATGCAGAGGGATTCTTTCCCTTCCTAAACGTTCTCCTTTCCAACGCGCCACTCAACATCGAGCCTGTAGGACAGCTCCATCTGCCCAAACAATTAGAAACCTGTTTTGAGGAGTGATTTATGCAAATTGGATTGGATACCAACCTAAATGTATCCTTAAACAAAATCGTGTTCTGGAAGATGGATAAAGAACGAGGATAATTCGAATAACCTTTAAAATAATTTTGTTTCGGGTTTATCATCAAATCTGCCTTCGTTTTGAGACGTTTTATTTCTAAATGGATTTGGGAGGCCTATCATACCGCGTGGCGATATGGTATTATGGACACACCATACAATGGGCAAGGGAACGCGCTCCCAATATTATTGTTTGGGTTCCTACGAGAACGTCGATTCCGGGTTTTAACTAGCGGGGGGGGGGGTTCTACAATTTAACCCGTAATAGCAACGAGGTCGTATCATACAGAGAGTAAGAGTAGAAAATTAGAGTTCATTAAAGAAAAGTGGAGGCAAAGTGAAATTAGTGGAAGATATATATAGCCACAGGTCATGGCGGCATTGGGAGTAGGAGGATACACACAACGGCGAGCAGTGGGCCAGGCAGGGCGTGGCGCTCCTCGGGTTTTAGGTGTAGCTGGAGCATTATTACCGTTGCTCCACCAGCCAGCCCCTTGCAGGCGACACGGTCCTCGAGGGCGTGCCCCCACTCCAGGCTTCAGTTGCAGCAGTGCCACTACACTAGTTAGTTTGGCGACCTAGCCTTACACACTTTCCCTGTAGAGACCCTCCTTGGCGATGCTAGGGAGATGCCGTACACAATACATTTGCTTGGCGGCGGAGGGTACCACCTTTTCCCCACGGCTCTGTTCCCAAAGCTTTTACATTATAGGAAGGTGCGTTCGAATTTCTGCTGCGAACTGGGAGAATCTCCATATTGTGGTATACTCGATTCCCAGACAAAAGGGGTTTGCGTGAAATGAGTTAGTTCACTGATGGAGCCAAACGCTCTGCAATGATTGGTTGACTGTACCAGCGCTTTTCTCTCCCAAACTCTGCCAACATGGCAGCTATTAGTTGACCTCCCAATCTGGAGGAACTTAGTGCGCGTTTCCTGTCCCAGTACAGGGACGAGCAGTGTCTCCAAGTTATCCCATGTATTCAGAACGAGCTCGTGTAAACCCGACTGTTATTGTTATTTTTTTTTTTTGAGGAGGCAGCCCTCGATGCTATTTAGTAGCTTGGGTGTTTGCTTGTTGGGCTCACTTAAGGAGCGGCACTCACTCAGGCGTGTCTTTTTTGTTGTTTATTTTATGTATCTAATAAACAGCCTATCTTTAAGTTAAGTAAAATTTTACCCGCTTTAGCGTCGCCAATTGAGATGCAGATGTAAAGAGAGAGAGAGAGAGAGAGTGTGTTTGTGTGTGTGTGTCAGAATAATTCGAAATGACCATCATCTGCCTTCACGGCCTGACCTTATACAAGGTGTCCCAGAAAAAAAGTTAACCGTACTTTGAATTTGTATAACTTAAATTTTTTAGAGATTTTTGAGTTTTATAAAACAAAACAAATTTACCATCTATTTATCTGTCGATTCTGGAAGTTTCACTAAATTCCCTTCTACGATATTGATACACTAATGGCTTTAGTGGAGGCTATCAAAATTATGTTTGCGCAAGGAAGTAAAATAATGAAACTTCGAAGTTTAAAATCAACAAATATATTTAAATCCATTTTTAACAAAAACACCTCCATATGGGTAATAAAATTCATTTTTTTTATTTTCTAAGCACCGTTTCCTTCCACATGTCCTCCATTTCTTTCCAAGCACAGTTCCGCCTTTGATCGCATTAATTAAACAACTTTTTTGATTAACTTGTGATTTTCCTTAAGTCTATTGACTTCACGTGTGATACTATCTCTTAACTGGTTGATGCTTTGCGGTAGAGTAGAATACACTTAATTCTTTAGATATCCCCATAATAAATAATCGCACGGTGTTAAGTCAGGGGATCTTGGGGGGGGCATTCAATTGCATGGGGTTGTCAAACGTTTCTCTTAGTTTTGTTCTTACAGCAATCTGTCTATGAGCTGGTGCGCCGTCCTGAATCCACCAAAGTCTATTGAATTGATTGCCGTTAATTTGGCGGAGTTCCGGGAAGATCCTTTCGTTGATCATGCTCAGGTAGGCAGCGCCATTCAAGTTATTCTCGTAAAACAATGGGTCGACAAGATAGCCATTCACAGAGACACTTTCTGCTAACAAATACGTGTGTCAAAGTAGAATGCTGGGGAGGGGGGGCAGCGGCGCATATTGCCGAATGTTATGGCTATTTACTTTTCCATTCATGAAAAAGGCTGCCTCGTCACCAATCTCAATGTTTTCCAAGAAACGAGCAGATTTATGGAGAAGCCATTCTTCAAATTGTCTACGACGAGGAAAATCAGTTTCAAGAAGCTGGTGTCCTGCATGCATCTTATCGGGATGCTATTTTAAGTCATGTTTAATAATGCGGTTAATTGATGACTTTGACAATTGTAACCCATTCTTTCTGACTGATACATGTGGATTTTGAAGAAGTGTCATCTGAACATTTTCGATATTTTCTGTTGTTCTTATGGTTCTCATACGACCCGAACGACCTTTATTTAGATTTAAGCATATTCCTTCATGTTGGTATTTGCGAACCATTTTCCAAATTGTGGGCTTGCTTAGTGGGTGCCTACCTGCAAAACGTTGTTCAAATGAATCTTGTACTTGTTTAATACTGCCAGTCTTAATAAAGTTTGTGACTACAAATACGCGTTGATCTTTTGTTAACTGCATGATTAAAAAAGTTCTATGGAAGTAAACTTTTACACAGAAACGCCTTGATTTGCTTAGTAAGCAATAATGACGACACCATACCAGAGCGTAGCTGAAAAAAAAACACTGTAAAATGGCCTAGGCTTTGCTTGAAGAATCGCACAGTGACTTAGGCTACCTAGGCTTCCTACGCTTCTCTTGAAAGTGCACGCTAGCCTAGACTTCCTAGGCTTCGTTTCATTATTTTACTTCCTTGCGCAAACATATTTTTGATAGCCTCTACTAAATCATTTAGTGTATCAATATCATAAAAGGGAATTTAATGAAATTCCCAGAATCAACAGATAAATAGTTGTTAAATAAAACACCTTTTGCAGGATCCAAAAATCTCCAATAGTTTTGGAGTTATGCTAATTTAAAGTACGGTAAACTTTTTTTCTGGGACACCCGGTATAGGCGGGTCCCGAACTGGTTGCATGCCCTGATTAGGGAGTTCGCCACAATGGATGGCATTACCTCTACAATGTCTTCCCTCAGATATCCTATTGTTGTAAGAAGCCTTGTTGTATCTTTCTCAACAGCCCACACGGAATAATATGTGGGTTGCAGTCAAGGTAGCTGAGTGGCCACAAGTCTGGGGACTAGTTTTGCCGGACGTTGTTGAATAATTAAGACTGCCTCTTCCATGTCTTGTGTGCGGGAGCAGAGCTCTGCTCGAAAAGGTACATCTCTCTCGCGACTACTTAATCGATCCATGGTTTGACTACAATCTCAGAACCTCATTGGAAACGTCCGCATTAACCTTGAGGCCTTGGGGGGAGATATGAGGCATAACGTGCCCCTCGCTGCTGATTCCACGCCCTATGTCCTCTGTTTAAAGTCAGCGAGTTTCTACAAGGCACTGCGTCTGTCTTTACGGCCGAGCTGGTTGCAATATAGCGTTCGGTACGGGGGATAACACGCCGTGCCCGATTCAGAGCCCGGATTGTGATTTTTAGTAACTCACAAAACGCCCTGAGTGCTCTCGGGGCATTGGAATCTCCATATCCCCTGGTTCGTGATATCCGTGACGCCACGGTTGCCGCGAGCCTGGTGGAAGTCGAGATTATCTTCTGCTAGGTTGCTGGACATGTAAGAATGAGGGAAATGAGGGCGCCATAGAGTCAGCGAGGACTGGGCAACCAGACCTGCGTTTCATTCATCGTCACACCGACTTCATGGTAGAAATCAGGGCAGCCCTACTTACTGCTTGGCAAAGAAGATGGGAGACGCTGGAGGGGAACTTAAAGCTGCGTACCATTACGCCGCGACTGTTGCCATGGACCTATCCTCCAATGCCGCGACGGCTTCAAATTGTTTTTTGTCGTCCTCGATTTGGGCTCACTCGCGTGGCGCACTGCCATTTGATGGAGCGCTCGCCTGCACCTGTTTGTGATACCGCGTTGTCGCCCAGACTGTTGGTCACATTCTTGTTGAATGTCCCAGTCTCTGTGATCTTAGCGCACGTTACCTGTCCTGGTACCGTGACGAGCGGGGTCGCTATCGCTTGTCCCTTGCACTCGGGACTGGTTCGTGCACACAGACTGTTGGAAGAAGGCTGGCCTCCACTTTATTTGATTGTTTTTTTGTAGGTCGCATGTTTCTGCCCCCGGGGGATGCGGGCCTACCCCCGACGACGGAGCGCGCTTCCTTCCTGTTGCCTTTTTGCTTTTTTTCCTTTCATTTGTTGTTTTTTTTAGCCTGTGCATAGCCTTTTTCTTTTTCTTCTATTTCTTTTTGTTAATCTAGCGTAGTACTAGGCTCTATCGTGAGTACGGCGACTTTGTCCCTAGTAGGCAGTCGCCAGATGGACTCTCAAAAAAAAATCGTGGCACAGTCAGCTATTGTTTTTGTTTTTTTTAATAACGTTCTGCTAATACGTTATTTTTCCGCTATCGTAACGTTCACGGTTGACTCATTTCAACTTGTAGTCACTCCTCAGTCTCCCTTGGTGTGGAGGCGAAGGGGGTCGTTCTAGGTTCTAGAATTTTGTACCAATAGGGAGAGCAAGTACGCCATTTTATTCGTGTTCTTCATTGCGCACCTTTCAAATTATTTGTGTTGTTGATGGGGCGGCCTTTTCTTGTTGCGACTGGTGAAACGGGTTTTTAGCTGTGTATTGCGATGCGCAACTTAGATGACTATTAAGATACCCTCTCGGATGTCGCCTTTTGTTTGTCGATTTGGGATTGCATAAAGAGAAAAAAAAGTAATGGAGTTCTGGTTTGGCTTGCAGATCACGCATCTGGACCCTCGGGTACTTGCCTAGATTTCATCCCCAAATATTTGCTTTTCAATTGATACCTATGCACTTACGACATTCGAGTACCTAATCCAAAGTGTTTCTCTGTAGCATCAGACATTTATGCAAGCCTTCTGCCAACTTCAAAAGGTTTCGAACTTTCTGAAGAGCAACAATGATTAGATCCCTTACTATTAGGTTTTGTGTTGTACTTGTAACATGTATGGAAACAACTTTGAAGGCATTTTGATGTCCACTGCACTAGGAGAGGATGAGATAATCTCGTAATTAAAAAAAATCGAAAGTCTTCGCCTTTTATCGACATTGCGATAAACTTTATCCACCGACTTGTGTAGCGTCCCTCATGTACCAAACGTCAAACGTAACCCCAATACTGTCAAGCGTGAAAAAGTGTGGGGGTTGGAGAGCATTAATTTCGCCTTCGCTCATTGAGGTTGCGTTTAATTGTAAAGTTTTCTGCCAAACTCCTAATATTGCATCTTCCAACCTGGAAGATATTCAAGTTTCTTTACATCGTTACACGCGGAAATTCTCACAAAAATCTAAAAAAAAAAAAAAAGCAGTCATGGTTAAATTTTTATAAATTTTCTGAACTTGGCCAATTATAATCATCACTTCATCATCATCATCATAACTAACTATAATTTAAGAAGGGGATTTTTTTGAGTATTTGAATAATAATTTCATCTTAGTTTGGTTATGACTTGTTTTTCTATCAAAGTTATTTCTAATAATTCTTTTATAATATCAAAAAACAAAATGGGGAAGTTCATAAATAAATATAAGTATCAAAATTTTGTGAATTTTTTAAAACCCAAAGAATTACAAATGGTGAAGTTCAGAAAATTTATTTTTATATATCTTTTTCTATTCTATAACTATATTTTAGCAACGTGATATTATGAAAGGGGGAAATTTAGTTCCGAGTTCCTTTTTAGAATTACCAGGCAATGGCTTCGCTAATAAGATTAAAATCTAAAAATAAACCAGCCATGGTTAAATTTTTATAAATTTTCTGA
Source organism: Ceratothoa steindachneri (assembly GCA_963969495.1). Classification (NCBI taxonomy): domain Eukaryota; kingdom Metazoa; phylum Arthropoda; class Malacostraca; order Isopoda; family Cymothoidae; genus Ceratothoa; species Ceratothoa steindachneri. The sequence continues at coordinate 13,251,902 of OZ018330.1, forward strand.
ACTTCGCCAATTATAGTAATTTTAAAAAGAAACTTGAAGCTAAATTTAACATAAGAACATAAGAAAAGAAGGAGACTGCAAAAGACCATTCATGGCCTACACTTGGCAGCTTCTGTTCTTCTTCTATTGCTAAAATATAGTTATAGAAGAAGATCTATAAAAATAAATTTTCTGAACTTCGCCATTCGTAATTCTTTGGGTTTTAAAAAATTCACAAATTTCGATACCTATATTTATTTCTGTACTTCACCATTTTGTTTTATAAATGAACCAGGCAATGACTTCTCCATTTCCCCCCCTACGTGGGGAGCTTGCGCTTCGCTATTAAGATTAAAAAATTTAAAATCTAAAGAAAAGCAGCCCATCAACCCCCATTCTTTTTCCTTTGTTGGTCAGAAGTGTAGAGATGTTCGATTGTTGGCTGGTTCTCAAAGGTTTTCAACATTTTGGACTACGTTCCTCTCTCTCTCTCTCTCTCCCTCTATCAATCCTCGCCCGACAAATAAACCACTGCGCTGATAGATTGAAGGGCTCCATTCCTACATTTCGAATGTGGTAAAGGCGTTGACCTTTGGCCATCTTCGGAGAAGTTCCACATCTGGAACAGGGGTGCCCCCCACCCCCTTGTACTTTCTCAGGAGCCCCTCCGAGACTTCCAGCTGACGGATTCGGGAGTTACCCTGTTACGCCCTTTAGAGAATTGAATGGGGGACCGAATTGGCAAAGACCATCAACGCTGGATCGACACCGATTGTGTGGACTGTATGCCATCCCGGAATCACCTATCACCAGGGTATGATAATAGTTTATGATCACCCACTCTACTTATTGGACCCGCCTATCTCTCTCCTTTATTACATACTCTCCTGCCCCTTTCCAAACTTACTCTTGTATCAACATATCTACTGGTTTTCCAACGCACTTTCGTCCTTTTGTGAGCTTCAGTCGAGTGGCACTATATACCGTGAGGACCCTACGTGTTGCGAGGGCCAAAAGCCTTCTGGCAGGTGTATTAGGTACGAGATCTGTTGGGCCACCGACTCTGCTTACCTTCTTGTAATATTCATATATATTGTGGCTCCGCCTATACCATCCTTTATGGTTAAAGCTCCAGGGCAATTTCGTTTCAATGGCGGGCCGGGCCGGGAAAGCCCATCAACGCTGGACCGGGACGGATTATGGGTAAATGATCCCATTCTGGAATTTCGGATCCTATGGAGACTTTTCTCTTAACCTCTCCAAGTGATTGGACATCTGCCCCTTTTTCGCTTTTTCAGCAATTATGTTAACAACAGAAGTCAATAGTGGGAAAGGGCATTGAGATCCTCCTCCAAACGCGGCCTCGCCCTCCCTCTTCCTTAGTGTCTGGTAGGACGAGGAAAATCGAGGCATCCCTTCGACCAGTGGATGGGCTTCCCTCTTACCATCGACTAGCGGGAAAGAGGCTTCCATTTCCCATCTTTGGAACCGCTCTCAGGCAGCTCCACCTCTGAAAAGGAGGTTCCCCCACCCTCTGTGCTTTCTCAGGGGTCCCTCCAGCCCTCCTCTGCAGTAGAGGAGGTTTATTCCTCTCGTAGTCCTACTGGCGCGGTGGCTTCCCCCTTATCCCCTACTTTGGAGGCGTCTCACTTTCCCTACCAGCAGCACTCCCCCCCTCTTTCCTCCCTATCACAAGGGACTGCCAAGAGCGAAGGCAGGCGGCTCTAAATTGTTCGCTCCTTGTGTGAGCGGCTCGATATGGAGTAACGCTCTTATGGGGACAAGGGACAGCATGATCAGTTCTTTAAACCTGCAGGGTTTGACGAAACGCGAAAACACGGTCATCGACTGGGATCCGTTATGCTTCTTGGAGGTGATGACCGTCACTTGGAGCCCCCCCCCCCTCCGAGATTGATATGGACACAGAGGCAACTCTACCTCGTATGGCAGGTTCTTGATTTGGAGCGAAGCTAGACTCGGTACCAAACATCAAACCTTGATCCGCCCCTTGCAAGTTTTTCTTTGCGTGCGGTCGACGAAGGACCTCCTCTCCAGCTGGTGCCCTTTTTACAGCCAAGACCTTCTCCATCGCGTAGAAGGATCTTGAGGAGGCTTGTCGGTCCAGCCTAGTGGCTCCTTCGAGAGAAGCAGCTTCATTCTCCACCTTCCTATTCCTCCGCGGTGGCGTGTTACGGAAGCGTCCGCTGCTGTTTCGGCGAGCGAGCAGGCCAAGATCGGCACGTCCCACCCTGAGTCGCTCTCAAATGGGGGTGAGGAATTAAGACCAAAGTGGCAAGTCTGCTGAGCGGAGCCTTGGTTACGTCGGGGCCCCCTCATTGAGAGACTCCCCCCCCCCCTTCCCGTTTTCGAGCCCGTTGGCTTCAAACGCTTTCTGATTTTCTCCCCAGTGAAGGCAGCATGTTGGTCAAGGGCAAAATGATCTATCAGAAAAGAGCATTTGCTAAGTGGATTGGTAGAGAACCGAGGTTCACCCGTTTCTCCGACGGGAGCCTTCTAGCGAATGCTTTGGTGCCTCCGAGCCGGCCATGAGTAGTGACCTTCAAATACTTAATGGCTCGTCGGTGAGCGTGACACCGTAAGGGGCGCTGCGATTTGCCTTCGTGGCCGCCATGCTGACGGGACTCAGCGCCCTGTCCGGCCCGAGCTTAGCCTCTTCTCTTTTCTGACACCTTGTCTCTTTGCCCTGCTTCCTCGCTTTCCCTACCTCTCCCACAACTTTCTCTGCTCCCCCCCCCATCCTCCACCTGTGCTCTCTCGGGGGACCCTCCAAGTTTCTTATACCAAAGAGGAGGCTTACTCATCTCCTTTGCCTACGGGTGCAGGGGACTCCCCTTCACCCCCATTCTCTGTTACCTTTTCCAGCGGCAGTCTCCCCTTTACTTTCCAAGGGAACTGCCAAGAAAGCAGGCAGGTGGCCCATAATTGACCGCTCCCACCGGCTCTTTAGGGCCAAGACTCTTAAGGTAGCTAGGGGTAACAGATCCTGTTGGTCCGTGCCCGATAATTTCTTGCTAGCCTGCGCGAGTAGTTTGCAGGGGGTCAGTCTATCTGCCCCCGTCCCTTCCTCGACGGATGCCGGTATTAGAAGGTGAAAAGGGAACCTCGAATGAGATGCGTAATGTCACTAGGGGGGGATGGCCACACGGAGGCCCCACCTGAGATGGACATGGTCCCTGAGGTGACCCGGCCCCAGACGGTAGGATCTTCCATGGGGTCGAACCCGGGCTCGGTGCCAAGGAGAGGATGGATCTTCTCCCCCCGGCTGGTACCCCTGTGACAGCCAAGTCATCCATTTGGGAGAAAAATCTTGCTGAGACCGGTCCTTCTGGCCTAGCAGCTCCTGCCGGCGGAGGAGAGAAGCGGATTCATTCCCGCCCTCTCCTAAAAATAAAATAAAACAAAACGAAGAAGACGGGGGGAAGGGTCCTCTCCCCGAGCGGTTGCCACGAGTACGGACGGGCCGCTGCCGTTTCGGTATGCGACCAAGCCAAGATCAACACGTCCTGCTCCGGTGCTTCCCCGTAGTGGGGAGTCCCGACTAAGACAAAAAGTGCGCTGAGCGGAACTTCGATTACGTCCGGGCCCCTCATTCAGAGGTTACCTGGCGTTTTCGAGCCCGCTGGCTTCAAACGCTTCCTCGTTATTCGCCCCACTGATGGCACCATGTTGGCCAAGGGCAACATGATCCATCAGAGGAGAGCTTTAACTAGCGTGATTGAAAGGGCGACGCAAATGGGTCAAATCCCTCCGAAGCAGCCATGATCGGTACCCTTCGGACACTTGATGCCACGCCGGTGAGTGTGACGCCGCACTCTACCTTGAATTTAGTGATGGTAGTTTATGCGAGGGAACCCATGAACTACTCCATAGATGACATCACCTTAGAGCTGGCCGACCATGGAACGTTCAACGGTTGAACGTGTGATGAGAAAAAAAAGAGAAGGGCTTCAAGACCCACCCCTGCACTCTTCGTCACGTTCGACTGTGACAAGCTCCTTGAGTCAGTTTATGCCGGATGGTATCGCTACCGCGTGAAGGCATTCGTGCCACTCCCGCGGCGGTGCTATTACTGTCGCTGCTTTGGCCATACTAATCTCTACTGTCGACGATAAGTCAAAATCGTGCGTGGCCAAGTGTGTCAATTGCGGAGAGCCGCACCCCGCTTCTTCAAAGCAATGTGGTGCGGATCGTCTCGCATTTCGCGAAGCTATGGACTTGTTCCTTGCGCGCACAGCGCTGCCTGGGACGTCTTATGCTTCAATGTTAAGAACGGCACCCTCTGCTCCTGGCCCCTCCAGGCCTACGAGCACGGTCTTTTCCGCGCCCATTCGGGACCCTTATGCGGGTTCTACCCATCCTGGGTGCTCCCCACGTAGAGCTGGCGGTATAATGGGTTCACTCCCAGCCCCGCCTAAAAACAGGGCTCCCCCTCCTTACCCCAGTGGGAAACGGCCGCGCACCTCCGCCTCGTTAGGCTCACATGAGGCAACATCGCTGAGGTTAGTCGTTAGATCATCTTCCGGGTTTGCTAAAGCTGCCCCTCTAAAGGAGGACACCTCCTAAAGGAGCTTCGATTCCTTCGCCGACACCCAGTGGTCCGTTGGGTGGCTAGGAGGAGGTGGATCCTGAAAAATAGGGATCCCCGCATGCCTAAGGTTTCAAGGCGGAGAGAGGAAAAGACTCCCTTGGGGAGCCCAACCTCCCCCGATAAGTCCTCGAAGGCGACAGCGCTTTCAGCACATTGCCCGGCCAACAGCGACCGGAGTTCTGCCTCCGGGAAGCGTACATCCATTCCCGTGATGTAAATGTAATTTCCGCGGACTCCGGGACAACTGGGAGGAGCTGCGGAGGCTCTTCTCTTCCCGTTCCCCGTTAGGTATCTTTTTTGCAGGAGACCCTGTGCGCCCCCGTAAGGGGCGCGGCGATTTGCCATCCTGGCCGCCGTGCTGACGGGATTCAGCACTCCGTCCGGCCCCAGCTTAGCCCTCTTCCTTCCTTCAAAACACTTGTTTCCTCTCTTTTCACACAACCTCTCCCACAACTTTCTCTGGTCAGCCTCTAATTTCACAGGGTAGATGCTGACCTTCTTCTCAAGCCAACCGTCCCGCATCGGGGCTGAGGGGGAAGGGGACAATGTTCTCTACCCCTGAGCTCCGGTCTGGGGTGGCTGGTTTTTAACAACCTGCTTCATCCCCACCCATACCTACCTCACATCCCTTTTCCTCTCCTCTTCACAATCTATATATTTTACGCCGTGTTCAAGGTGGAGCCGCCATGCCGATGGACTGCCAGGCCACCAGGCGGGAGGGGTGGTCCCAAATGGCGGCGCCTAGCTCTGCCGGGCTTGTAAGCACCTCTCGCAGTGCGGGCTACTGCGAGAGGTGTGCGCGATTGTATCCCGTGTAAAAAAGAGGGTCACCATGCCCAATGATGAAGATAAAAAAAAAACAAACAACCCCCAACTTCCCCAAGAACAACGGAGCCGCCCTCGGGCAGCTCCAGCAAAAAAATGGAGGTCCCCGTACCCTGTGCTTGCACAGGGGACCCTCCATATTTCTCTAACCGGAGAGGAGGCTTACTCCTCTCCTTCGCCTACGGGTGCAGGGGACTCCCCCTCACCCCCTTCTCTGGAGGTGATTTCAGGCACCTCCCTATTTCCAGCGGAAGTCCCTCCTTTTCTTTCTAAGGGGACTGCCAAGAAACCAGCAGGCAGCCCATTGCCGACCGCCCCTCTTGTAAGTTGCTCGGTAGGGCAAACCCCCTTAGGGGGGAGAGGGAAGCCAGGCCCCTTCGGTCGCTTCCCTCAAAAGACCTGCTGGCAAGGATATTAAACCTTGCCGGGGTCAAGGCCTGTGCCTCCCCATACAAGACTGGCGACACTGCCAAGGGGACCTGCGATGTCCTGGGAGGGGATGGCCAATTGGAGGCCCCTCCTGTGATAGACATGGTCCTTGAGGAGACCCAGCTTCAGACGGTAGGGCCTTCCATGGGGTGGAATCCGGGCTCGGCGCCAAGCACCGAACCCGAGTCCGCCCCTATGCAAGGTCCCCCTCAAACGGCTGAGGGCTCCGAGGCAATACAAGGAGGGGAGGGATCTCCTCCGACAGGTGCCCCCACGACTACCAGGACCTTCTCCATTTGGGAGAGGGACCTGGCTGAGGCCGGCCCATCTGGCATGGGGGCTTCTGCCGGCGGAGGTGAGAAGCGGGTTCATTCCCCGCCCTCCTATCCAAAAAAGAAAAAGACTAGAAAGACAAAGAAGACTCGGGGCTCCTCTCCATCCGCGGGGGCTGCGGGGACGGATAGGTCTGCTGCCACTTTGGTAGGCGACCAAGCCAAGTTCAGCACATCCGGCCCCTCTACCCCCTCGTGTGCGGAGCCCCTGACCAAGACTAACACCAAGAGTGCTCAGGGCGGAGCCTCGATGACATCGGGGCCCCTGATTCAGAGGTTACCTGGCGTTTTCGAGCCCGCTGGCTTCAAACGCTTCCTCGTTATTCGCTCCACTGATGGCACCATGTTGTCCAAGGGCAACATGATCCATCAGAGGAGAGGATTAGCTAGTGCAATTGGTAGAGAGCCGAAGGTAACCCGTTTCTCGGACGGCAGCCTTCTGGCGAATGCGGCGAATCCCTTGAGGCGGCCAAGATAAGTGCTCTTCGGACACTTCATGGCACCCCGGTGAGTGTGACGCCGCACTCTACCATGAACTTTGTGAAAGGAGTAGTTTATGCGAGGGAACTCGTTGACTACTCCATTGAGGACATCACCCTAGAGCTGGCCGACCATGGGGCGGTCAAGGTCGAACGTGTGATGAGAAAACAGGGAGGGGCTTCGAGACCCACCCCTACACTCTTCGTCACGTTCGACAGTGACAAGCTCCCTGAGTCGGTGCGTGCCGGTTGGTACCGCTACCGCGTGAAGGCATTCGTGCCACTGCCGCGGCGGTGCTATTACTGTCACCGCTTCGGCCATACGAATCGCTCATGTAGACGTGCAAAGTCGGGGTCACCCGAAGTATGTGTAAATTGATCCAAGGTCGCACACGATAAGTCCAAATCGTGTGTGGCCAAGTGTGTCAATTGCGGAGAGCCGCACCCTGCTTCTTCGAAGCAATGTGGTGCATATCTCCTGGAGAAAGAAATCCTGGCCGTTCAAGCCCAGGATAGACTCTCATTCTGCGAGGCTAAGGACTTGGTCCTGGCGCGCCCAGCTCTGCCTGGGACGTCATATGCCTCAGTAGCTAGAAAGGCACCCTCTGCTCCTGGCCCATCCAGGCCAACGAGCACGGTTGTTTCCGCGCCCATTCGGAGCCCTTCTGCGGGCTCTACCCAACCTGGGCGCTCCCCTGGTAAAGCTGGCGGCAAAAAGGGTTCATACCCAGCCCCGGCTAAAACCAGGGCTTCCCCCTCTTCCCCCAGCGTGACCGTTTCCCGCAAGGCGAAACGGCCACGCGCATCCACCGAGTCGTTAGACTCACAGGAGGCAACACCCCTGAAGATGATCGCAAGGCCATCTTCGGGGGTTCCTAAAGCTGTTCCCCGAAAGGAAGACAGCAACAAAGGAACTTCGGCTCCTTCGCCCACGCCCCGAGGTGGAGCGAGTGGCTCGGAGACGGTGGTTCCTCGAAAAGAGGGCCCCCCGCCTCCGAAGCCGCAGCGCCCGCCTAAGGTTTCGAGGCGGAGGGAGGAAAAGACTCGCATGGCGAGCCCAACCTCCCCCAATAAGTCCTCGAAGGCGACAGTGCCTCCAGCGCTTTGTCCGGCCAACAGCGCCCGGGGTTCTGCCCCCGGGAAGCGTACGGCCATTCCCGTGAGGGTCTTCAGTTCTAGGAGGGCCCCCGCGTCTCCTCCAAGCTAGGCCTGGAGGGCATATTCCTTCAATGGAATTGCCGTGGACTCCGGGCCAACTGGGAGGAGCTGCGGAGGCTCGTCTCGTCCCGCTCCCCGTTAGCTATTTTTTTGCAGGAGCTCATGCTAGGCGCGTGCCCCCGTCCCGCCCTCCCGGGGTACAAGGGTCTTGCGACCCCACCACCGCGGGATGGCTGGGCTGGGGGATGCGCGGTTTACACCCGGCATGATGTCTCCGTTCTTCCTTTCTCTTTAGATACCTCCTTTCAGGCAGTGGCTGTGCAGCTGCACCTGGATAGGAGGTATACTATCATTTCTGCGTATATTCCACCGTCAGCTGACTTCGACGCGGGGGGACTTCAGCCGCGTCGTGGCACGGTTGCCGAGGCCATGTCTCTTGCTTGGAGATCTGAACGGCAGGCATCCTCTCTGGGGGGATTACTCCATAAATCCCAGGGGACAAGTCCTTGCCGATCTGATCGAAGAGCTTGAAATGGGTGTCCTAAACGTGGATGAGTTTACTCATCACTGTCCGAGAACCGCTTCATTTTCTTGCCTTGACCTATCTTTGTGCTCTTCGGATGCACAGCCTGATTTTGATTGGGGGGTGGTCGATGACCTCCATGGTAGTGATTCACTTTCCCATTCAAATATCATTTTCAGGGCAACTGCCGCCTGAGAGACCACCTCGGTGGTGCTTGGCGCGGGCGCGGTGGCCTGCATTTCAGGAAATGACTGAATTCTCTATCTGAGTCGAGGAGTTTAGGTCGGTAGATGAGGCCGTTGAGTTCTTCTCCGGCAACCTCAACGCCGTGGGCCTGACTACTATTCCTAGGACGTCTGGCCGTTTTGCACGCCGACCGCTCCCGTGGTGGTCGGCCGAGTGTGAGACGGCCCTCAAACAGAAGCGTTATGCCTACATGCGCTATAAGCGCCGCCCGAACGATTTCACTGTCGCTGAATTTCGTCGGGCTAGGGCTAGGTTCCGGTATATTTCGAAGCACGCCCGCCGCTCTTCTTGGCGGGCATACGTGTCTTCACTTAACGGGAAGACCCCTTTAGCTGAGGTGTGGAAGCGAGTCAAAAGGATCCGGGGCAAGTTCTCGCAGGACCCCCCTCCCGTTCTCCAGGAGAATGGGACCGCAATCTCGGACCCCGCGTCCGTGGCGGAATCCTTCGCGACAGCTTTTTCTGCATTCTCTAGCCGTGATGCTGCTCCGCCAGCATTCAATGCACGTCGTGATGTCGCGGAAGGCCGCCGGCTGGACTTTACCTCCAGAGGCGGAGAACCCTTCAACGATAAGTTTACTGTAAGCGAGTTGCGTTCCGCTCTCGCTTCGTGCGCGGGCACCGCCCACGGTCCGGACGATGTCCCGTACGCCATGCTTCAACATCTAGGTGAGCGGGGCATGGCCTTTCGGTTATATTTGTTCCACAGGATCTGGGTGGAAGGTCTTCTCCCAGACTCCTGGCGAATCGCTACTGTGCTGCTTGCCTTTCGCAAACCGGGGAGAGATCACTCTACTCCGACCGGTTTCCGCCCAATCTCTCTAACCTCTTGCGTGTGCAAGTTGATGGAGAAATTTGTAAATGTTAGATAAGCCTTTTTCCTGGACAGCGGAGGCCATCTGTCTTCCGCACAGTGCAGCTTCCGCAAGTTCCACTCCACGTCGGATGCTCTGCTCCGACTGGAAAATGCCGTCTGCGAGGCTTTCCTTCGTAGACAGCACTACGCCACGGTGGTGTTTTTCGATCTGGAGAAGGCCTATGATACCGCATGGCGATACGGTATCATGGAGACTCTCCACACGATGGGGGCGAGGGGACGCCTCCCAATTTTTATATCTGAATTTTTGCGAGATCGTCGATTCCGCGTACGGGTGGGGGGAGCCCTCTCCGGCCCAAAGGAGCAGGAAGAGGGTGTCCCGCAGGGAAGTGTCCTCAGTGTCACACTCTTTGCCCTGAGCATCAACGGCATCACCTCGGTGCTTCCGGAAGATGTTCTCGCTACGCTCTACGTGGACGACCTTTCGATCTCTTTTGGCGCGGCCCAGATGCCAACTCTGGAGCGTCGACTCCAACAGGCATTGAACCGCGTCTCTCGCTATGCCGAAGCGCACAGGTTTCGGTTTTCTTTGGCCAAGACTAAGGTGGTGCACTTCTGCCGCCATCCACGGCTTCACCCCGACCCAGATTTCTTTCTTAATGGGGTGCGCCTGGATGTGGTTGAGTCGCACCGTTTCCTTGGTCTTGTATTCGACCGACGCCTCACCTGGGAGGCTCATATTCGCAGCCTTAGGGTCTCTTGTACCCGCGCCATGGATATTCTCCGTTCCGTGACGTTCAGCGCTTGGGGCGCTGATAGGGCTACTGCCTTACTTTTTTATCGATCCTTTGTTCGTTCGAAGCTCGACTACGGATGCGAGTTTTTTGCATCCGCAGCCGAGCGTTTATTGCGGAAGGTGGATTCGATCCACCACACCGGCCTTCGCCTTGCGACCGGTGCCTTCCGCACTTGCCCCATTGAGAGCCTGTTGGTCGATGCTGGGGAGATGCCACTCGCTCTGCGCCGCGTGCAGTGCATCACTCGCCTGCACGCGCGAGCCCGGCGCCTCCCTCAGTCGCCAACAGCTCTCACTGCATCCGCAGCTGATCTCGATGGTGCCTATGCCGCCGAGAGACGCCAGTCATACCCTAAGCCCTTTGGGTTTAGGGCCAGGAAACTCCTTCGAGAGGTAGATATAGCTCTCGGGCCGGTGGCGCCCCTGGTTCTGCCCAGGACGCCACCCTGGAGGGTACCACATTTGGCTATTTGTCGCCACGCCTCTGCTCCCAAAGCTTGTACTGCGCCGGGAGTATTGCGTTCGACCTTTTTGGAGCACACATCGTGTCACGCTGGTACCGTGCCAGTGTATACGGATGGCTCCAAGTCCCAAGAGGGGGTCGGCTTCCACGCCGTATCCCCTCTGTTTGAAGTCAGCGGGGCTCTACCAGGCGCTGCGTCTGTCTTCACGGCCGAGCTGGTGGCAATACACCACTCGGTACGGGAGATTACGCGACGTGCCCGGTTCGGAGACCGGATTGTGATCTATAGCGACACACAAAGCGCCCTGAGTGCTCTCGGGGCATTGGAATCTCCGCATCCCCTGGTTCGCGAAATCCGTGACGCCACGGTTTTGGCGAGCCGGGCAGATGTCGAGATTATCTTCTGCTGGGTTCCTGGACATGTAGGAATTGCGGGGAATGAGGGCGCCAAAGAGTCTGCGAGGACTCTGCGACCGGACCAGCGTTTCGCTCTTCCTCACACTGACTACATGGCAGGAATACGGGCAGCTCTTCGGACTGCTTGGCAAAGAAGATGGGAGACGGTCGAGGGGAACTTAAAGTTGCGTGCCATTGCGCCGCGACTGTTCCCATGGACCTATCCCCCAATGCTGCGGCGGCTTCAGGTTGCTTTCTGTCGTCTTCGAATCGGACACACTCGTGTGACGCATCGCTACTTGATGGAGCGCTCGCCTGCGCTCTATTGCAACGACTGCGTCGTCCCCCAGACTGTTCGGCACATTCTTGTCGAATGTCCCAGTCTGGGTTATCTTCGCGCACGATACCTGTCCCGGTACCGGGATGGGCGGGGTCGCTACCGCCTGTCCCTTGTACTCGGGACGAGTGCGTGCACCATGACTAGTGGACTTATTGACTTTTGGGGGGAGGCTGGCCTTCTCCCTTTCATTTAACCCGGTTTGTTGTTTTTATTGTTTTTGTTATTGCTTCTTTATTGTTATTGTTATTTCTTTTTATTGTTTCGTGTTTAATTTTTAAAGTAGCCTAGAACTAGGCTGTTTGTTTACGGCGACTAATGCCTAAGTCGGCAGTCGCCAGATAGCCCCTTAATTAAAAAAAAAAAAAAAATCTCGGGGCATTGGAATCTCCGCATCCCCTGGTTCGCGATATCCGTGACGCCACGGTTTTGGCGAGCCGGGCAGATGTCGAGATTATCTTCTGCTGGGTTCCTGGACATGTAGGAATTGCGGGGAATGAGCGCGCCAAAGAGTCCGCGAGGACTCTGCGACCGGACCAGCGTTTCGCTCTTCCTCACACCGACTACATGGCAGGAATACGGGCAGCTCTTCGGACTGCTTGGCATAGAAGATGGGAGACGGTCGAAGGGAACTTAAAGTTGCGTGCCATTGCGCCGCGACTGTTCCCATGGATCTATCCCCCAATGCCGCGGCGGCTTCAGGTTGCTTTCTGTCGTCTTCGAATCGGACACACTCGTGTGACGCATCGCTACTTGATGGAGCGCTCGCATGCGCCCTATTGCAACGACTGCCTCGTCCCCCAGACTGTTCGGCATATTCTTGTCGAATGTCCCAGTCTGGATGATCTTCGCGCACGATACCTGTCTCGGTACCGGGATGGGCGGGGTCGCTCCCGCTTGTCCCTTGTACTCGGGACGAGTGCGTGCACCATGACTGGTGGACTTATTGACTTTTGGGGGGAGGCCGGCCTTCTCCCTTTCATTTAACCTGGTTTTATTGTTGTTGTTGTTTTTGTTATCGTTTTTATTTTTGTTTCCTGTTGAATTACTTTGAAGTAGCCTAGAACTAGGCTGTTTGTTTACGGCAACTTATGCCTAAGTCGGCAGTCGCCAGATAGCCCCTTAATCAAAAAAAAAAAAAAAAGACCCTGTGCGCGTTTCCCCTGCCCACCCTCCCGGTTATAAGGGTTTTGTGATCCCTCAACCACGGCATTGGGGCTGGGCAGGAGAATGCGCTATATACACCCTGTATGATGTCTAGGATCTTCTCTTCAGGCAGTAACTGTTCAGCTGTATCTGGATAGGAGGTATAGCGTTATTTTCGCGTAGATTCCATTGTCAGCCGACTTCGATGCGGGGTACTTCCGCCGCGTCGTGGCACTGTTGTCGAGGCCCTGTCTCTTGTTCGGAGATATGAACGGTGGACACCCACTCTGGGGAGAATACTCGATTAGTCACAGGGTTCAAGTACCTGCCGACTTGATTGACGAGCTGGAGATACGTGTCCTAAATGTGGGCGAGTTTACGCATCACTTATCGAGAGTCGCTTCATTTTCCTGCCTGGATCTATCTTTGTGCTCTCCGGATGCACAAACTTATTTTGGGTGTTCGATGAAGTATATGACAGTGATCACTTTCCCATTCAAATATAATTTTCTTGTCAGGGTTCTCCAGAGGCGGAGAACCCTTCAACGACAGGTTTACTCTGAGTGAGTGGGTTCTCCTCGGCCTTCGTGCCTGGACCCCGCCCCTGGTTCAGACGATGTCCCGCACGCCATCTTCGACACCTGGGTGAGCGAGGCATGGCCTTTCTCTTAGATTTGTTCAATAGGATCTGGTTAGAGGGTATCCTCCCAGGTTCCTGGCGAATCGCTGTGGTACTTGTTTTGTTTTTTTTTGCAAAACGTGGAGAGATCACTCTATCCCGGCCGGTTTCCGCCCAATCTCTCTAACTTCCTGCGTGTGCAAGTGATGGAGAAATTAGTAAATGTTACATTATTTTTTTTTCTGGACAACGCAGGCCACCTGTCTTCTGCACAGTCTGGCTTCCGCAAGTTCCACTCCACGTCGGATGCTCTGCTCCAACTGGAAAATGCCGTCTGCAAGGCCTTCCTTCGTAGACAGCATACGCCACGGTGTTTTTCAATCTGGACAAGCCCTATGATACCGCATGGCCGTACTGTATCATGGAGACTTCCACACGATGGGGACGAGGGGACACCTCGCAATCTTTATATCTAAATTTTGGGGAGATCGTCGATTTCGCGTACGGGTGGGGGGAGCCCTCTCCGGCCTAATGGAGCAGGAAGAGTGCGTCGCTCAGGTAAGTGCCCTCACTATCACACTACTTGTACTGAGCATCAATGAGATCACCTCGTTGCTGCCGGAAGATGTTCTCGCTACGCTCTACGTGGAAGACCTTTCGATGTCTTTTGGCCAGATGCCAACTCTTGAGCGTCGACTCCAACAGGCAGTGAACCGCGTCTCGCTATGCCGAACTGCACAGGGTTCGGTTTTCCTTGCTCATATTAGGTGGTGCACTTCTGCCGCCATCCACTGCTCCACCCTGACCCAGACGTTTTTCTAAATGGGCTGCGCCTGGAAGTGGTGGAATCGCACCATTTCCTTGGTCTTGTGTTTGACCCACGCCCTGCATGGGAGGCCCATATTCGCTGTCTAGGGTCTCATATACCCGCGTTATTGATTTTCTTTGTTCGTGACGTTCAGGGCCTGAAGCGCTGATAGAGCGACCGCTTTACTGTTTTACGACCATTTGTTTGTTTGAAACTCTACTACGGATTCGCGTTTTATGCATCCACAGCCGAGCGTGTATTGCGGAAGGTGGAATCGATCCACTACACCGGCCTTTGCCTGCCGACCTGTGCCTTCCTCACGTCCCCCATTGAGAGCCTACTTGTCGATGCTGGGGGGATGCCATTCGCTCTGGGCTGTGCACAGTGCATTATTCGCCTGTACGCGCGAACCCGGCGCCTCCCTCAGTCGTCAACAGCTCTCACTGCATACCCAGCTGATATCGCCGGTGCCTATGCCACCGGGCTAGGAAACTCCTTCAAGAGCTAGGTGTAGCTCTCGGGCCGGTGGCGCCCTGGGTTCTGCCTATGACGCCACCCTGGAGGGAACCACCTTTGACTATTTGTCGCCGCACTTCTGCTCCCAAAGCTTCTACAGCGGCGAGAGTATAGCGTTCGACCTTTTGGGGGCACACCTCGTGTCATACTTGAACCATGCCAGTGTATACGGATGGCTGCAAGTCGCTAGAGGGGGTCGGTTTCCACGCCATATCCCCTCCGTTTGAAGTAAGCGGTGCTCTGCCAGGTAGGGTTGGCAAATCAAAACGCACGGTTTTGGTGTGGTGGGTTCAAAATTACACTTTTCTTTCAAGAAATGAATCACATTTATCATTATTTTATTCAAAATACATATATATGTTTATAATTTCAACAAATATGTATCAAATTAGTTATTTCTCTTGTACTGATTCATAATTCATGGCTTAATATAATAGAAAAATATTGAGAGCTATTCTTTTTCGATGCTATTCTTATGCTTGTAGCATTTGTTTTTTGAAAAACCCAAGATTTGAATTTTTTTTTTTTTTGGGGGGGGGGGTCAAAATTGCACTTTTTTTTTATTTCTCCCCTGGGCGAACTGGTTGCAATACACCACTAGGTACGGGAGATAACGCGACGTGCCCGGTTCGGAGACCTAGATTGTAATTTATAGCCACTCAGAAAGCGCCCTGAGTGCTCTCGTGGCATTGGAATCTCCGCATCCCTTGGTTCGCGATATCCGTGACGCCACTAATTTTGGCGAGCCGAGCGGATGTCGAGATTTTCGTCTGCTGGGTTCCTGGACATGCAGGAATTTCGGGGAATGAGTCCGCGAGGACTGGGCGACCAGACTTGTGACGAGTTCGTGCACACTGACTTGTGGACTTTCCGACTTAGGGGAGGACACTGGCCTCCAAGGATAGTCAAAGTCCCGAAGGCAGGGCTTGCAACTAGTAAGTCGAGGAAACTTGATTTGAGAAGAGCAGACTTTGCAGGTCTTCGTGCTGAACTGACTGACGCGAGGTTGTTGAAGACTCGTGGAACAGTTTCAAACCCACATTCATGAGTCTTCAATCGCGTTTCATCCCTCTGAAATGCCCCCGTCGGTCTTCTGTTCAACCAAAGTGGTTTAATCGAGAAATCGGCCAACTTCTTACGGAGGAACTCTGAGGTGCGAAATTCTGTAAAGAGAATCCCAAGGAGTTCTTTGGATATGTAAACAGCCGTAAACCAATCCGTCGAACGATTGGCCCTTTGATGAATGAGGAGGGGACTTTAAAGCACTCAGATGCAGAAAATGCTAACCTCCTCAACGACTACTTCTCTTCCGTGTTTACTGAAGATTGTGGTCCTATACCCCAGCCAACGGATTCCTACTCGGGGGGGGGGGGAAGCTGGAGGATATGGACTTTAACGAAGGATAAATAAAAAAGATCACTAACCTAATAGCGAATAAGTCACGTGGCCCGCATGGGTTTCTACCTAAAGTGTTGAAAGAAGTGCGCGATCAAGTGTCACGACATGTCAATCCGGACCGAATGTGTTCCTAGAGACTGGCGTGAAGCGGAGGTGACTCCTATCTTCAAGAAAGGAGACCGTAGCCAACCGTCCAAATACCGACCTATCAGTCTGACTTCGATAGTCAGTAAACTCATGGAAAGTATGATGGTGGACAAAATGACGTCGCATTTAGAGTCAAACCTGCTACTGAGGAGTTCCTAGCACGGCTTCCGAAGGCAACGGTCATGCCTGACGATCCTTGTGAAATTCTTCCACTTCGTCTTCAGTGAACACGATCGAGACAAGGCGGTGGATGTGATGTACTTAGACTTTCAGAAAGCCTTTGATAAGGTACCATACCGCCGCCTTCTCCGGAAAGTGCGAGCGCTGGGTATAGACAGAAAAGTAGCAGGCTGGCTAGAGAATTGGCTAAATGGCAGACGGCAACGGGTGGTGATGAATGGACAGGCTTCTGAGTGAGTGCCCGTTACTAGCGGAGTGCTTTAAGGTTCTGTCCTGGGACCACTACTGTTCATTATCTACGTCAACGACATGGACGTTGACATGGTTGCCAAGATTTCTAAATTTGCCGACGATACCAAGCTTGGTATGAACGTTGCAAAGGATGGAAATACTGCCCGCCTGCAAGATAATCTTCGGAAGATTGGGCAGTGGTCGGATATGTGGCAAATGCCTTTCAATGTGAACAAATGCAAAGTGATGCATGTCATCCACCGAAATCCCCAATCACCCTATATCCTTAAGGGCACTGCTCTTGAATCGAGTGACACTGAGAAGGACTTGACTGTAACTATCACCAGTGACCTCAAGTTCTCGAAACAGTGTATTGAGGTAGAGAAGAAAGACCAAAGGTTATAAAGCGACAGTCTGGATATCGGAACAAGGAGATAGTACTCTGTCTGTAAAACTAACTCCCTCGTCTGACCGCACCTTGAGTATGTCGTACAATTTTGGAGTCCTTCGTTTAGAAAGGACATCGAGAGATTGGAACGCATTCAAGCCAGGACAACCAAACTGATTCCCTCTATCAGGCATATGAGTTATAATGATAGACTAAGGGAATTACATATGTTCTCGCTGGAGACCCGGAGACTACTTGGTCAGCTTATCGAAGTGTTTAAAATACTTCGAGCCTTCGACAGACTGGACTACGGTGATAATTTCCAGCTCAGCGATGGGAGAACAAGAAATCACGGTTACAAACTTGAACTGAAGCGATACCACCGTGATCTGTGTGGGAAATTCTTCACATACAGTTATCTGTGGTAGTTGGAACGCACTTCCGATGGAAGTTGTCAACAGTGAATTTGTTGATCAGTTCAAGTCAAGACTAGATAAAGTTTTGCGAAATCGCCGTTAAGATCCTCGCGAGTGATCTTCGAGGTTGCCAACGGACACCTCCGAGGATTGCGCCAAAAGTACCCTCCTTGTATGAACCGTAAGGTCTTCTAGGGCACTTATTTTCCTTGTAGCTCCCTTACTCTATTTTACTGTTTGTTGTGTGTTGCACGTTCCTCCGTCGGGGAAGGGTGGGGGAGTCGGGCCTACCATCGACGCTGGAGTGCGTTTCCCTTTTGCCTCTTGTTGTTTTTTGTTATTTGTTTTAGTCTTTGTCATTTTTTATCGTTATGTTATTAACATTATTTTTTTTAATATAGCCTAGTAATATGCTGGGTCGAGTACGGCGACTTTGCCCAAGTAGGCAGTCTCCAGATCTGCTGCAAAAAAAAATAATAATAATCTACTATGAACTTCATGAAAGGGGTGTTTGATTCGAGGGAACTTTTGGATTACTTCATAGAAGAGATCACCTTTGGCCTGGCCGCCATTGAACGGTCAAGTTCGAACGTATGATGAGAAAACATGGAGGCGCTTCGAGGGCTAACATTACACTCATCGTCACGTTCGACCGTGACCAGCTCCCTGAGTCGGTGCGTGCAGATTGATATCGCTACTGCGCGAAGGAATTCTTGCCACTGCCGCGGATGTGCTACTATTGCCACCACTTTAGCCATATGAATCACTCGTATAGACGTGTAAAGTCTTGTTTAGCCGAAGTGTGTGTAAGTTGCTCTAAGGCCGTACGCGATAAATCCCTATCGTGTGTGGACAAGTGTGTCAATAGCTGAAAGTTGCACCCTGCTTCTTCGAAGCAATGCGATGCGTATCTCCTGGAGAAGGAAATCCTGGCCGTTCGAGCTACTGATCGTCGCTTCTCATTTTGCGAGGTAAGGACTTATCTTGGAGGCGCGCCCGGCGCTGCCTGGGACGTCCTATGCCTCAATTTTCAAAAAGTGCCCGCTCCTCCAGGCCTACGAGCAGGGTCGTTTCCGCGCCCATTCGGAACCCTTCTGCGGGTTTGACCACTTATGTCCGCTCCCCTCGTAGTGGAGGCGGTACAAAGGGTTCACATACAGTCTCCCCTAAAAGCAGCCTCTCCCAGTGTGACAGTTTTCCTTAAGGCGAAATGGCCGCGCTGCTGCCTTCCCCCAGGCGCCTGCTTCCTTCCTGTTCTTGCTTTTTTGTGTATTTTTATTTCGTTTTTGCTTCTTTTTGTTTTTTAATCTAGCCTAGTATTATCCTTTAACGTGATTACGGCGACTCTTGCTCTAGTAAGCAGTCGCCAGATTGGCTCTATAAAAATCTGTATTGCCTCCGCCGATCTCTACGGTGTCTATGCCGCCGAGAGACGCCAGTCATACCCTCTCGGGCCAGTGGCGCCTCTAGTTGTGCCTACCACGCCATTTTGGTGGGTACCACCTTTGACTATTTGTCGCCACGATTCTGCTCCCAAAGCTTCTACAGCATTTTGAGTATTGTTTGCGGGGTTTTTTGGGAGCACCTGTGTGTCACGGTGGATTCGTGCCAGTGTATACGGATGGCTTCAAGTCCCAGGATGTGTGATCAGTTTGCACACCGTATCCTCTATGAAGTTAGTAGTGCTCTATCAGGCGTTGCGTCCGTCTTCACTGCGAATCTGGTTGCAATACACGGCTCGGTACGGGCTAACTCGTCGTTCCCAGTTCGGAGACCGAATTATCATCCTTAGCGACTCACAAAGCGCCCTTAGTGCTCTCTGGCCATCGGAATCTCCACACACCCTTGTTGGCGGTTTCCGCGGGCCGGGCGGATGTTTAGATTATCTTGTGCTGGCTTCCTTGCCATGTGGGAATTGCGCGGAATGAACGCGCCGATGAGGGATCCAAAGAGTCAGCGAGGACTGGGCGATCAGACCATTTTAGTTATTGTGTGTTTTTTCCATTTTATTATTTTTAATCTAGCCAGGCATTCATTAGGCTATAAGGTAATTAATTACACCCACTTTTGCCCTAGTAAGCAGTCGCCAGATGGGCCCTATACCTATACAAAAAACGTTTTTGTCCCTCCCCTAAGCCGGAGCGTGCCTCCTTCTTGACCTGTATTTGTTTTTTCTTGCGTTTGTTTTTGCCTTTTATGTATTTTAACATATTCTAATTTAAGTTATTTTTGCTACTGTTTAGGCCCATGTAGTCGCCAAGAGTGGCCTTCTTTAAATATATCTACGGATACTCTTTTTACACATCCTCTGCCGAGCGTGAATTGCCGAATGTGGCCCCGATCCACCACCTGCCTTTCTCTTTCACCCACTGCCTTCTGCACTTTCCCTATTGATAGCCTTTTTGTCGGTTACGGGAGATGCCAGTTGCTCTGCCTCATGTACAGTGCATTTCGACCCTTGTGCGCGCAGGCCCGGCGATACTCCCACCCGCCAACGGCTCTTCTCATCGCATCCTCTTCCCACCTCGACGGTGTCTATGTCGCCTAGAGACGCGACTCAGGCTCCCAGCGCCTTGGATTTAGGGCTATGAAAATCTTTCGTTAGCTCCGTGTTCCTCGATGGGCGGTGGTGTCTGCTTCTAACCAGGATTCGACCTCGGAGCGTACCACCCTTGACTATTTGTCGCCACTTCTCTGGTCTCATAGCTTCCACATCGCCAGAGCACACTTCGTGACACGCTGAATCCGTACCAGTGTACACAGATGACTCCAAGTTCCAGGAGGAGGTCGGCGCTTCCACGCCGTACCCCCTCTGGTTGAAGTCATCTGGGCTATACCAGGCGCTGGGCCTGGTAACAAACAATACATCGCTCTGTACGGTAAATAACGTTTTGTTTCCAGTTTGTAGATCGGATTCTCATCTATAGCGACCCACAATACGCCTTGAAAGCTTTGGGAGTCATTGGAATCTCCGCACCCCTGATCCCATGACATTACGGTTGCCGCGAGCCAGGTGAATGACTAGATTATCTTCTGTCGTTTCCTGGCCATGTGGGAATGAGGGCGTCAAAGAGTCCGCCAAACCTGCGTTTCGCGCTTCCTCACACCGACTACATGACAGGAATCAGGTTAACCCTCCCAGCTGCCTCGCAAAGAAGATGAGAGACGGCAGATGAGTTCCATCGCGTCGCGTCTGTTCTTATCGACCTCCCCCTACCCCAACATACACCAATGCCTAGGCTGCCTCCCGTCGCTTTCTGTCGTCTTCGATTTGGCCACACTAGCGTTGTTCCCCGTACTCTTCGGCACATTCTTGTTCGTTTCAGCTTGCAGAATCTTCGCGTACGTTACCTGTTCCCGTATAGGAACGAGCTGCGTAGCTATTGCTTGTCCATTATATTGGGACTGGTTTTTGCACTCCTCACAGTAGATTATACGATTGGAAGCGGCTGACTTCTTGGCCATTTTATTTTACTCTTTCTAGTGCGTGTGAGCTTCAGCACCAGCAGAAGGGAGCCTACCTCCGATGCCGAGGCTTCTTCCTTCTGTTTATTCTTTTCTGGTTTGTTGTTTTATTTTTAACGTAGCCTATTAGGAGACTATACGGTTGGTGGATGGCACCATCTGTTATAATTTTACAAATAGTAGACTAGTTTATTCGATGACTTGTGCCTTTTTACGGCAGTCGCGTGATGGCTCTCTAAAAAAAACTCACATATTTACTTGCCATTGCTGATAAAGCTCATTGAAGCACACGACCGACCAAAGGTAAAAAAAAAAACCCGATTAATTTTGATTTTGAAAATAACCATTATTTTGTGTTTACATAGAGCATATCGCATCTATTTTTATAGTCAACAAGGTCTGCTGACCAAAGTCGCGTGCTCTCACGTATTCCGATTTATGACCTTACACGACCTTCAAAACTTTCAATAATTCCCGGAGTAACCTTGTGAGGACCTTGGCAATTATATCATTCGAAAGAGAATGTAATGCAACATAAGCGTTTCACATTTTGTTAAAATTAGCCCGATAGTTATGATGTTATTGCCCCCCCAAAAAGCAAAACCTGGACCGACCCACCGACATAGTGAGATATAGAGTCGCACGCGACTAAAATGGCCCTACAACTGGTGGTGTTCAAATTTTAATTAAGATCTTTCAAACACAAGGGTTTGCCTATTTGCCATGCCCCTCTCCCCATAGCTTATTCTTCAAACGTTAATTTAAAAAAAAAATGAAAAGTGAATTTTGCGCCACCCAATACTTCGTTTAGGTTTAGGCCTATCATTTGGGCTTAGTATTGATAACGTAAATGGCCTCACATACACACTTTGTACTAATAATCTATATTAAATTGTGGTACTTGAGTGTGAGAAAGAATTTCGCTCTCTTCCATTCTCATTTTCTGTTATCTTGTCCCACCACTCTTTCTTTACCAGTTCACATCCCTGCCGAATGGTGTCGTTTGATTGAGATAATGAAAGGAGACTTTTTTTATTGATAACAGTTATCAGTGGGTAATAGGCCCCGTTCGAAGGTATGTGCTTCTCCAAATTCCATTCAAACTTGAAGTGTAATCCAACTGCAGTGGATTGTAATATTCTCTCTCTAGTTGCATTAGCGGAATTGCGCCAACTGTGTAAATACATGACGTACTCCATTCTTGTTAGCCTTGAATAATTTTTTCTACGAATGATGTGATTGTTTTGGGCTTTAAGTTTTCATCCCGGTGAATTGTAGGGCTTTATTTACTGAGTGGCGGGTGCGCCATTGAGTGAATTTGCTTACTTTTCTAATATTTTTTTATTTTTGTTTTTTGAAGGTTTAAGTGCTGGCAGGTTTCCCTTCACAGGGGCTGAGCCCCCCATACATCTCCGAAAATGTCGCAGCACAGCGATGAACATTTGGCTGGAGCTTCCAATTCTTTTTGGGAGGTAGGTTTACCCGAGACCTCTTTTTTTCCTGTTAGCGATTTTTTTCGGACTCCATCCTGCAGTGGCCGAGTTAGGGTCATAAAGGATATGAACGTTGAGATGGAAGGGGGGGGGGATTGATTGTGCTTGTCAGTCACTGGTCAATCTTTCTTCAACCTAATATCTCGTATTAGAAGATCGGTTAGCGTCTTTGTTTGGGTGTATTTTCACATCTGCCTTTCGGTGCAAGTTATCCGCACCAAGCTGGAAAAGTCAACGGGAAGGCAGCAGTGGTGTTCATTCCAGACCTGCCTTTCTGCTATCCCTTCCCCGCTCCGGCATTATGCTAACGAAATATTAGGGAAAAGAACGGCGATGGTTGATTTGCCCAGCACATCTTGGGGGTTGCGGGATGGCTATCTTCCATATATTCTTCGTCTGATAGTAGACGAGTGTGGGGGCGTGTTGTCGATTTCTGCATCCGTACGAGTTATATTGTTCGGTTGCAATCGATATAACTAGAAATATGCAAATAATAATTGTAGGTAGATGTGATAGAACGGTCTGGGGCCGCTTTAATTCAGCCTCTATCACATTTTAGCCATGCTTACCCACGTGCATCCTGCCTGCGAGAGGAAGCAGAAGCGCGTTATCTCCCATCATAGCCAATGTTTAATCAAGGAGGTTCACTCCCCCGTTTCGCCTCCATACGTCGATCTCGCCAGATTGAATTAGGCTTATGGGCAGATAAGGTATTTTCCCAGGCGTGACCGGGGCATTCCCCCGAAGTCCCCCACTCAATTATCCCCTACGCCATGGAGATGGCTCCGGGTATTTATACAATAGCTTTTCCCAATTGAAGCAGATCAGATCCCGATTATCTTCGCGAGGCATCACGCCGATCCGGTCTCCCTTGTGCACCTAGGAACTCTCTACCTCGAGAACCCCCTTATTGTCCAGAAGAGGACAATATCCCTTGAGTGCCAAGGTTCGTGCCTTCGAGACGCCAAGTCAACAAGGCCCCCTTGTTGTTCAGAAAGAGAACAACGTTAGAACAGTCATTGTTCTTCAAGCCCGTTCGTCAAGAAACGGTTCTCGTTCCCAAGACATCACGTCCGGATAATTGAATTGCCCCCTTTTTAACGTTCTTCAAGAAAACGCTTGGTTTCAACGATAACCTCCATTGTTCATCTAGAACATCTCCGATTTGCTGTCACAAAGATTGCTCGTACTTCCGAGCCCCACTTCGCTCTCACTCTTCGAAGACAGTCCTTTCCCTTCGTTAAGGACAACCCCCCGAAGAACCCTTCTGCTGGAACTCGCCAGTGGCCTGAAGATTCCTTCGCATCGTCTTCCTCTGCACAACAACTTTGTAATTACGTAAGCTGAGCATTGCCTTTAATCATTTAGCCTTTTATCAATGCAACCCTGTGCTTTAAATGGTTTAGCGAACCATTCCCCCCCTTTAAATTGTATTTGTTTACCTTTTTAAATCTCCAAATCTTAATCCTCGGATTAGTCAGATATTCCCACGACCCTTTTCATTCTCCGTTTATGTAAACATTTTTTTTGTGTGTTGTTGATAGTTTAATTAATAAAACTTTTATTAATGGTAGCCATATTATTTATTCTTGTGCTCCGTTCCACTTCTTAAGCATATTGAAGATAAATAAGTCTCCAGGCCCCCCCTTTCTTTTGGACTAACCTCGGTCAATCAGATTACCACGCACTCGAAATATTAGAATAATTCCCTCAATGAATAGTTATACATGGTATATCGTCGAGAGCCTATTCTACGACAGTAGACATTTACTAGTCTCCCTGGCGAAAAGGGGTACCCAGTAGAGATAATTTCATCTAGCACTTGGAGGATCGGCATCCCCCTCAGGGCTGCCAGTGCACTCAGTATGTATGAAATTAGAATGAACTACCTTGGGTGTAGTTACCTAGACATTTTCCTTTAAACCCCCCCCCCTTCTCGTCTTTTTTTTTGCTCAGTGGCTAATTATGCAGACTAGTCGCCCACCATCCTTCGTCCATTCATTCATGGCCCCCTACAGGGCGGTACTCTGTGTATCCTGTTACAAATGGTACCTGGATGAACTACACTTCCTCACGCCCTGAGTGCAAATTAGGCACATGGGTCGAATTGAACCCTATGATGGGGCTTGAGGAAGTTGTTGGTGTGCTCCCTCTCACCATTGGTTATTTTTTCCCTCCTACTACTATCCTCTCAACCTTTTGCCTGGTTTTAAGGACCTGACCAGCTGCCTCGCCGTGTCAGAAGAGAGGATTTCAAACCTCTATAAACGTCCTTTAGCGCTTGCTGGTCTCAAGAAACCAGGACTTGAGGGTTCCTCAAGTCTGTAGGCACATTGAGATTCGCCTCCAAACGTGGTCTCGTCCTCCTTAAGTGTTGAGAAAGACGAGGCAAAACAAGACCACTTAAAGCGCTGGAGTGGCTGCCCTCTCACCATCCTCATGCGACAAAGGGGTCTCCCCTTCTCCATTATTGGAGCCGCTCTCGGGCATCTCCACTTCTGAAATGGAGGTGCGTTCTCAGGGGCCAATCGAAACTTAGTGCGGCTGAGAGAGCGTTTCTTCCTCTTGAAGAGTGCAGGGGTTTCCACCTTATCTCCCTCTTTGGAGCCGCTCTTGAGTGACTCCTTAGCAACAGCAGCAGTCCCCCCTCCCCCATTTCCTATCACAGGGGACTGCCAAGAGAGCAAGCCAGCTGCCCAAAATTGGCTCTATAGGGCTAACCCACTTAGATGAGCAAGGGATGACAGGGCCCGTCGAGCCGTGCCCCTTAGCATCCTGCTGGCATGCAGATGCACTTTGCAGGGGGCCAGCATGCCTGCCTCCCCCTCTCCTCCACGATGGAAGTCGGTTCACCAACCAGAGACTTGATACCTGGAATGAGTTGCGTGACGCTTTGAAGGAGGGAAGGGTCACATGAAGGCCCGCCCCATTGAAATGGCCTTAGTCTCGGAGGTCACCCATCCCCAGGTGTCAGGATCTGTCATGAGATCGAACTTGGGCTTGGTGCCAAACTGCGATCCTGAGTCCGCCCCATAAGAAACAAGCTTCTCGGCAGGTGGCTCGTACCTATGAGGACTCACAAGAAGAAATGGGACCTCCCCCGACTGATGCCCCGTTGAGAGCCGACTCCTTCCACATCTCGCAGAAGGATCTTGCTAAGACCGGGCCATCCGGCTTATTGTTGCCTTCCGAAGGCTGAAGAGAAGTGGATTCACTCCCCCCTCCCGCTTCGGCAATCGACCAGACTCAAGATCGACACGTCTGGCCCCAAGGCGCCATCGGGCAGGGAGGAACTGATAAAGACGAAAGCCGCATCTGTGCTGAGTAGAGTCTCGATTACATCGAGGCCCCTCATTCAGAGACTACCTGAAGTTTTTTACCCCGATGGCCCAAAATGTTTACAGGTTATTCGCTCCACTGGTGGCAGCATGTTGGCCAAAGGTAACATGATCCAAGGAGAGCATTAACTAGCTATATTGGTAGAGAGCCGAAGGTGACTCGTTTCTCTTACGAGAGCCTTCCCGCGAATGCGTCGGGCACTTAATGGCTCGACGTAGAGTACGACACCGCATTCTATCATGAACTTCGTGAAAGGAATAGTTTATTTAAGGGAACTATCTCGTGGACTACTCCATTGAAGACGTCACATTAGAGCTAGGCGACCATGGGTCGCTCAAGGTCCAAAGTCTGAAAAAAAAGGGAGGAGTCTGGTGACCCACCCCTACACTCTTCGCTAAGTTCGACTGTGACGGAATCCCTGAATCGGTACGTACCGGTTGCTATCGGTGGTCGTTTCTAAAGCTGCCCAGGAAAGGAGGACAGCACCAAAGGAGCTTTGTCTCGTACAGCCTCATTTGGCTGGAGTGGGTGGCTCGGAGACTGGTTCCTCGAAAGGAGAGACCCCACCTCCGAAGCCGGCCCGCCCCTCAAAGGTTTCGAGGCAAAGGGAGGAAAACACTCCCGTGCGAGTCCTAGCTACCTCGATAACTCGAAGGCGACAGCTCCTTCAGCGCTTGTTCTGCTAACAGCACTACGCCACGGTGTTTTTCAATCTGGAGAAGGCCTATGATACCACAGGGAGAGTTTCCACACGTTGTAGGCGAGGGGATGCTTCCCAATTTTTATTTGAGAGTTTCTGCAAGATTATTGATTCTGCTTAGAAATGGCCATCTCCGACCCAAATCAGCAAGAACAGGGTGTCCCGCAGAGAAGAGTCCTCAGTGTCGCACCCTTACCCTGAGCATCAACGGTATCACTTAGGTGCTGCCGGAAGATGTTCTCGCTACGCTCTAAGTGGAAAACCTTTAAATCTTTTGGTGCGGTCCAGAGGCCAACTCTGGAACCTTGATTTAAATGGGCATTGAACTGCATCTCTCGATGTGCCCAAGCGGACAAGTTTCGTTTTTCCTTGGCCAAGACTAAGCTATTTCCATTTTGCCGCAATCCGCGGTTCCACTCCGCCCGTATTTGTTATTTAACGGGGTTCGCCTAGAAGTGGTGCATTCGCACCGTTTCCACGTCTTGTTTTCGACCTACGCCTTAGCTGGGAGGCTCATATTTGCAGCCTTAAGGTCTCTGTAACCGTGCTATTGACATTTTTCGTTCCGTGACGTTCAACACTTGGTGTGCTGATAAGGCTACTGCCTTGCTTCTCTATCGATCCTTTGTTCGTTCGAAACTTCAAAACGAAAGCGAGTTTTATCCATCCGAAACTTAGCGGGTATTGGGAAAGGTGGAATCGATCCACCACCACACCTGTCTCCGCCTGACGACCGGTGCCTTCCGCACGTTCCCAATTGAGAGCCTATTTATCGATGATGAGGAGATTCCACGTGCTTTGCTCCATGTCCAGTGCATTATGGGCCTGTACGCGCGATCTCGACGGTGCCTATGCGCAGAGACACGCCAGTCATACCCTAAGCCCTTTAGAATAAGGCTTGAGAAACTCCCTCGAGAGCTCTGTGTAGCTGTCGTGCCGGTGACGCTTCTCGTTCTGCCCATGAGGATACCACCTTTATCCATTTGTCGTCACACCTCTGCTCACAAAGCTTCCACAGCGCCAAGAGTTTTGCATTCGATCTTCTTCGAGCCCACTTTTCACCTTGGATCCATGACAGTGTATACGGATGGCTCTAAATTCCAGGAGAAGGTCGTCCTTCACGCTTCATACCCTCTGTTTAAAGTAAGCGGGGCTCTATCAGGCCCTGCGTCTGTTTTCACGGCCGAGCTGGTCGCAATTCACCGCTCGGTGCATGAGACCCAATTGTGATTTATAGCGACTCGCAAAGCGCCCTCAGTGCTCTCTGGTAATTGGAATCTCCACATTTCTTGGTTCGCGGTATCCGTGACGCCACGGTTGCCGCTAGCCGAGTGGAAGTCGAGATTATCTCTTGCTAGGTTCCTGGACATTTGGGAATTAGCGGGCCGATGAGGGCGTTAAAGAATCCGCGAGGACTACAACAAACCAGTGTTTTGTTCTTCTCTACACCGACTGCATGGCAGAAATCGGAACAAAGAAGATGAGAGACAGCCAATGTGAACAAGTTACGTACTATTGGGCTGTGACTGTTTACATAACCTCCCCCCAAACCGTGACGGCTTCTGTCTTATTCGAATTGGCCATACTCGTGGCACGCACCTCCATTTGATTGAGCGCTCCCCTACACCTTACTGCGACGACTGCGTGGTTTCCCAGTGTTCGGCGCATTCTTTTTGAGTGCCCCAGTTAGGATGATCTTCGCGCACGTTACCTGTCATGGCGGGTTCGCTACCGCTTGTCCATTGTACTCGGGACACATTCATGCACACTGACTTCTTAAGTATAACTTTTGGATGAGGCTAACCTTTCATTTTATGTGATCATTTTTCTGTTCGTTGCATGATGCTGCCCTGGTGAGGCCCGCCGGAACGTGCTTTGTTTTTGTTTTCACCTATTTTTATTTTTTATGTAGCATATTATAGGGGGTTGATTGAGTACGCCGACTTATGCCCTTTAGGCAGTTAGCAGATAGTCGCTATGAAAAAACATCCCCATACTTCGCGGTACTTTTTGTTTTGAAGTACTACTGTGCGGGAGTTCCTGCAAGTACCGAGATCTATGTGGTCTATCTATCTTCCCTCGTGCTTATGCCTCACTCTTGACCCGTTAGGAGATTAGCGTTTCTTCTAGGACACTCCGCCAGGCCTTTTTTTTTCGGTTTTGTTTTTGCCCGTAAGGGCCGCGGCGATTTGCCTTCCTGGCCGCCCTGCTGACGGAACTCAGCGCCCCATCCGGCCCCAGCTTAGCCTCTTCTCCTTTCAGAGAGCGTGTATTTCTCCGCTGCCTCCTCACTTCTCCTACAACCTCTCCCACAACTTTTTCTGGTCGGCCTCTATTTTCACAGTGTAGATGCTGACCTCAGCCAACTATCCCGGCTCCGGGCTGAGGGAAGAGGGACAATGTTACCTAACCCCTGAGCTCCGGTTTGGGATGGTGGGTTGTTAACAACCTGCTTCATCCCCACACATACCTTCCTCACATCCCTTTTCCTTCTCACATGACTATCTATTTTTTTACCCCATGTCGAAGGGCTGCCAGGTCACGAGGCGGGAGGGGTGGCCTTAAATGGCGGCACCTGGCTATACCAGCCGCATACGCACCCCTCGCAGAGCGGGCCACTGCGAGGGGTGATTAGCGTTTGCTTCCCGCAGAAAGAATAGGTTCCCCATGCCCGATGATGAAATAAACAAAACATCTTCCCCTTTTTCCCTCACGATCAACGGAGCCGCTTTTGGGCAGCTCCACAGTAAAATGGAGGTATCCCCCCCTTATGCTCTCGCAAGGGACCCTCCAAATATCTTTAACCGGAGAGGAGGCTTACTCCTTCCTCGCATGCGGGTGTATGGGACTCCCCCATCGCCCCCTTGTCTGGAGGTACCTTCGAGCACCTCCCTCTTTCCAGCGGCACGACCCCCTTTACTTTCCAAGGGGACTGCCAAAAAAAGCCAGCAGGCAGCCTATAGCCGAACGCTCCCCATTGAAGCGGCTCGGTAGGACGAATCCCCTTAGGGGGGGAGAAGGAAGCCAGGCCGGATTGGTCGCTTCCTTCAAAAGACCTTCTGCCTAGAATATTAAACCTAGCCGGGGTCAAGTTCTGTGTCTCCCAGAGTCGACTCGTGACACCGCTGCCAATGGGACCTGTGATGTGCTAGGGGGGTGCAACCCGAGCCTTCCCTTCCCTCTGATATAGACATGGTCCTTGAGGCAACCCTCCTCAGACGGTAGGGCCTTCCATGGGGGAGGGGGCAATCCGAGCTCGGCGAATGCGTCGAATCCCTCAGAGGCGGCCATGACTAGTGCCCTTCGGACACTCGTGCCATTGCCGCGGAGTTGCTATTACTGCCACCGCTTCGGCCATACTAATAGCTCCTGTCGACGTGCAAAGTCGGGGTTGGGGTTACCCGAAATCTATGTAAGTTGCTCCAAGGCGGCAAAGTCAGGGTTACCTGAAATCTATGTAAGTTGCTCCAAGGCTGCACACGATAAGTCCAAATCGTGTGTGGCCAAGTGTGTCATTTACGGAGAGCCGCACCCCGTTTCTTCGAGTTTCTTGTGCGTAACTCCTTGAGAAGGAAATCCTGGCCGTTTAGGCTCAGGATCGTCTATCATTTCGCGAGGCTAAGGACTTTGTCCTGGCGCGCCCTGTGCTACCCGGGACGTCATATTTCTAAATGTTGAAAAATACACCCTCTGCTCCTGGCCACTCCAGGCCTACGAGTACGGTCGTTTCCGCGCCCATTCGAAACCCTTCTGTGGGTTTTACCCACCCCGGGCGCTCCCCTGGTAAAGCTGGCGGCACAAATGGTCCACTCCCAGCCCCGGCTATAACCAGGGCTCCCCCCCCCCTCCCCCCAGCGTGATGCACCACGACCGAGTCGTTAGACTCGCAGGAGCCAACACCCCTGTAAATGGTCGCTAGGCCATCTTCCAGGGTTTCTTAAGCTGCCCCCCGAAAGGAGGACAGCAACAAAGGAGCTTCGGCTCCTTCGCCCACGCCCAGTGGTGAGCTGGGTGGCTCGGAGACGGTGGATCCTCGAAAAGAGGGTCCCCCACCTCCGAACCCGTGACGCCCTTCTAAGGTTTCGAGGCTGAGGGAGGAAAAGACTTGCATGGTGAGCCCAACCTCCCCCAATAAGTCCTTGAAGTCGACAGGGCCTTCAGCTCATTGCCCGTCCAACAGCGCCCGGAGATCTGCCTTCGGGAACCGTACAGCCATTCCCGCGTCTCCGAGCT
The DNA here is from genome assembly GCA_963969495.1 of Ceratothoa steindachneri. Lineage (NCBI taxonomy): Eukaryota > Metazoa > Arthropoda > Malacostraca > Isopoda > Cymothoidae > Ceratothoa > Ceratothoa steindachneri. Next base: position 13,282,369 of record OZ018330.1, read on the forward strand.
TGACATAGAGGGCATATTCCTTAAATGGAATTGCGCCGGACTCCGGGCCAACAGGGAGGAGCTGCCAAAGCTCGTCTCGTGCCGTTCCCTGTTAGCTATCTTTTTGCAGGAGACCATGCTGGCGCATACTCCTGCCCACCCTCCCGTGGTATAAAGGTTTTGCGACTCCACCACCACGGAATGGGAGCCGGGCGGGAAGGAGGATGTGCGATTTACACCCGGCATGATGTCTCCGTTCTTCTCTTCGCTTTAGATGCCATCTTTGAGGCAGCAGCTTTGCACCTGCACCTTAATAGGAGGTACATATACTGTTTTTTTTTTGTTTTTTTTTTGTTTTTTCCGCCAGCGCCCCGTCCGGCCCCAGCTTAGCCTCTCTTCCTTCCTTCAGATAGCCTGTATTCCTATCCTACCTCGTCGCTTTTCATACAACCTCTCCCACAACTTTCTCTGGTCAGCCTCTAATTTCACAGGGTAGAAGCTGACCTTCTTCTCAGCCAATCGTCCCGGATCGGGGCTGAGGGGGGAGGGGACAATGTCCCCTAACCCCTGAGCTCCGGTCTGGGGTGGTTGGCTTTTAACAACCTGCTTCATCCCCACCCATACCTTCCTCACATCCCTTTTCCTCTCGTCTTCAAAATCTATCCGTTTTACGCCGTGTTCAAGGTGGAGCCGCCATGCCGAAGGACTGCCAGGCCACCAGGCGGGAGGGGTGGTCCCAAATGGCGGCGCCTGGCTCTGCCGGGCCTGTAAGCACCTCTTGCAGTGCGGGCTACTGCAAGAGGTGGTGAGCGATTGCGTCCCGTAAAACAAAGAGGGTCACCATGCCCAATGATGAAAAAAAAAAACATCTCCCCTTAATTCCCCCTATAACAATAACGGAGCCGCCCTCGTGCAGCTCCACAGAAAAGATGGAGGTCCCCCCCCCTGTGCTTGCGCAGGGGACCCTCCATACCTCTTTAACCGGAGAGGAGGCTTACTCCTCTCCTACGCCTACGGGTGTAGGGGACTCCCCCTCACCCCCTTCTCTGGAGGTGCTTTCGGGCACCTCCCTATCTCCAGCGGCAGTCCCTCCTATGCTTTCTAAGGGGACTGCCAAGAAAGCCAGCAGGCCACCCTTAGCCAGCCGCTCCACATCAAAGCGGCTCGGTAGGGCAAACCCCCTTAGGGGGAGAGGGAAGCCAGGCCCCTTCGGTCGCTTCCCTCAAAAGACCTGCTGGCAAAAATATTAAACCTTGCCGGGGTCAAGGCCTGTGCCTCCCCACTAAAGACTTATGACGCTGCCAAGGGGACCTGCGATGTCCTGGGAGGGGATGGCCAATTGGAGGCCCCTCCTGTGATAGACATGGTCCTTGAGGAAAACCAGCCTCAGAAGGTAGGGCCTTCCATGGGGGGAATCCGGGCTTGGCGCCAAGCACCGAACCCGAATCCGCCCCTATGCAAGGTCCTCATCAAACGGCTGTGGATTCTCAGGCAGGACAAGGAGGGGAGGGATCTCCTCCGGATGAATCCCCTGCGCCCACCGGGACCTTCTCCATTTCAGAGAAGGACCTGGCTGAGGCCGGTCCATCTGGCCTGGGGGCTTCTACCGGCGGGGGTGAAAAGCGGGTTCATTCCCCGCCCTCCTCTCCTAAAAAGAAGAAAAAGACAAGAAAGACGAAAAAGACTCGGGGCTCCTCTCCATCCGCGGGGGCTGCGGGGACGGATGGGTCTGCTGCCACTTTGGTAGGCGACCAAGCCAAGATCGGCACATCCGGCCCCTCTACCCCCTCGTGTGCGGAGCCCCTGACTAAGACCAAGAGTGCACAGGGCGGAGCCTCGATGACATCGGGGCCCCTCATTCAGAGGTTACCTGGCGTTTTCGAGCCCGCTGGCTTCAAACGCTTCCTCGTTATTCGCTCCACTGATGGCACCATGTTGTCCAAGGGCAACATGATCCATCAGAGGAGAGGATTAGCTAGTGCAATTGGTAGAGAGCCGAAGGTAACCCGTTTCTCGGACGGGAGCCTTCTGGCGAATGCGGCGAATCCCGCCGAGGCGGCCAAGATAAGTGCTCTTCGGACACTTCATGGCACCCCGGTGAGTGTGACGCCGACCTCTACCATGAACTTTGTAAAAGGAGTAGTTTATGCGAGGGAACTCGTTGACTACTCCATAGAAGACATCACCCTAGAGCTGGCCGACCATGGGGCGGTCAAGGTCGAACGTGTGATGAGAAAACAGGGAGGGGCCTCGAGACCCACCCCTACACTCTTCGTCACGTTCGACTGTGACAAGCTCCCTGAGTCGGTGCGTGCCGGTTGGTACCGCTACCGCGTGAAGGCATTCGTGCCACTGCCGCGGCGGTGCTATTACTGTCACCGCTTCGGCCACACGAATCGATCATGTAGACGTGCAAAATCGGGGTCACCCGAAGTCTGTGTAAATTGCTCCAAGGTCGCACACGATAAGTCCAAATCGTGTGTGGCCAAGTGTGTCAATTGCGGAGAGCCGCACCCTGCTTCTTCGAAGCAATGTGGTGCATATCTCCTTGAGAAAGAAATCCTGGCCATTCAGGCCCAGGATCGACTCTCATTCCGCGAGGCTAAGGACTTGGTCCTGGCGCGCCCGGCTCTGCCTGGGACGTCATATGCCTCAATAGTTAGAAAAGCACCCTCTGCTCCTGGCCCATCCAGGCCAACGAGCACGGTTGTTTCCGCGCCCATTCGGAGCCCTTCTGCGGGCTCTACTACGCCCGGGCGCTCCCCTGGTAGAGCTGGCGGCAAAAAGGGTTCACACCCAGCCCCGGCTAATACCAGGGCTCCCCCCTCTTCCCCCAGCGTGACCGTTTCCCGTAAGGCGAAACGGCCACGCGCCTCCACAGAGTCGTTAGACTCACAGGAGGCAACACCCCTGAAGATGGTCGCTAGGCCATCTTCCGGGGTTCCTAAAGCTGTTCCCCGAAAGGAGGACAGCAACAAAGGAGCTTCGGCCCCTTCGCCCACGCCCCGAGGTGGAGCGAGTGGCTCGGAGACGGTGGTTCCTCGAAAAGAGGGCCCCCCGCCTCCCAAGCCGCAACGCCCGCCTAAGGTTTCGAGGCGGAGGGAGGAAAAGACTCGCATGGCGAGCCCAACCTCCCCCAATAAGTCCTCGAAGGCGACAGCGCCTTCAGCGCTTTGTCCGGCCAACAGCGCCCGGGGTTCTGCCCCCGGGAAGCGTACGGCCATTCCCGTGAGGGTCTTCAATTCGAGGAGGGCCCCCGCGTCTCCTCCGAGCTAGGCCTGGAGGGCATATTCCTTCAATGGAATTGCCGTGGACTCCGGGCCAACTGGGAGGAGCTGCGGAGGCTCGTCTCGTCCCGTTCCCCGTTAGCTATTTTTTTGCAGGAGACCATGCTAGGCGCGTGCCCGCTGCCTGCCCTCCCGGGGTATAAGGGTCTTGCGACCCCACCACCGCGGGATGCGCGGTTTACACCCGGCATGATGTCTCCGTTCTTCCTTTCTCTTTAGATACCTCCTTTCAGGCAGTGGCTGTGCAGCTGCACCTGGATAGGAGGTATACTATCATTTCTGCGTACATTCCACCGTCAGCTGACTTCGACGCGGGGGACTTTCGCCGCGTCGTGGCACGGTTGCCGAGGCCCTATCTCTTGCTTGGAGATCTGAACGGCAGGCATCCTCTCTGGGGAGATTACTCCATAAATCCCAGGGGACAAGTCCTTGCCGATCTGATCGAAGAGCTTGAGATGGGTGTCCTAAACGTGGATGAGTTTACGCATCACTGTCCGAGAACCGCTTCATTTTCTTGCCTTGACCTATCTTTGTGCTCTTCAGATGCACAGCCTGATTTTGATTGGGGGGTGGTCGATGACCTCCATGGTAGTGATCACTTTCCCATTCAAATATCATTTTCAGGGCAACTGCCGCCTGAGAGACCACCTCGGTGGTGCTTGGCGCGGGCGCGGTGGCCTGCATTTCAGGAAATGACTGAATTCTCTATCTGAGTCGAGGAGTTTAGGTCGGTAGATGAGGCCGTTGAGTTCTTCTCCGGCAACCTCATCGCCGTAGGCCTGACTACTATTCCTAGGACGTCTGGCCGTTTTGCACGCCGACCACTCCCATGGTGGTCGGCCGAGTGTGAGACGGCCCTCAAACAGAAGCGTTATGCCTACATGCGCTATAAGCGCCGCCCGAACGATTTCACTGTCGCTGAATTTCGTCGGGCTAGGGCTAGGTTCCGGTATATTTCGAAGCACGCCCGCCGCTCTTCTTGGCGGGCATACGTGTCTTCACTTAACGGGAAGACCCCTTTAGCTGAGGTGTGGAAGCGAGTCAAAAGGATTCGGGGCAAGTTCTCGCAGGACCCCCCTCCCGTTCTCCAGGAGAATGGGACCGCAATCTCGGACCCCGCGTCCGTGGCGGAATCCTTAGCGACCGCTTTTTCCGCATTCTCTAGCCGTGATGCTGCTCCGCCAGCATTCAATGCACGTCGTGATGTCGCGGAAGGCCGCCGGCTGGACTTTACCTCCAGAGGCGGAGAACCCTTCAACGACAAGTTTACTGTGAGTGAGTTGCGTTCCGCTCTCGCTTCGTGCGCGGACACCGCCCATGGTCCGGACGATGTCCCGTACGCCATGCTTCGACACCTGGGTGAGCGAGGCATGGCCTTTCTGTTAGATTTGTTCAACAGGATCTGGGTGGAAGGTCTTCTCCCAGACTCCTGGCGAATCGCTACTGTGCTCGCCTTTCGCAAGCCGGGGAGAGATCACTCTACTCCGACCGGTTTCCGCCCAATCTCTCTAACCTCTTGCGTGTGCAAGTTGATGGAGAAATTGGTAAATGTTAGATTAGCCTATTTCCTGGACAGCGGAGGCCATCTGTCTTCTGCACAGTGCGGCTTCCGTAAGTTCCACTCCACGTCGGATGCTCTGCTCCGACTGGAAAGTGCCGTCTGCGAGGCTTTCCTTCGTAGACAGCACTACGCCACGGTGTTTTTTTGATCTGGAGAAGGCCTATGATACCGCATGGCGATACGGTATCATGGAGACTCTCCACACGATGGGGGCGAGGGGACGCCTCCCAATTTTTATATCTGAATTTTTGCGAGATCGTCGATTCCGCGTACGGGTGGGGGGAGCCCTCTCCGGCCCAAAGGAGCAGGAAGAGGGTGTCCCGCAGGGAAGTGTCCTCAGTGTCACACTCTTTGCCCTGAGCATCAACGGCATCACCTCGGTGCTGCCGGAAGATGTTCTCGCTACGCTCTACGTGGACGACCTTTCGATCTCTTTTGGCGCGGCCCAGATGTCGACTCCAACAGGCATTGAACCGCGTCTCTCACTATGCCGAAGCGCACAGGTTTCGGTTTTCTTTGGCCAAGACTAAGGTGGTGCACTTCTGCCGCCATCCACGGCTTCACCCCGACCCAGATTTGTTTCTTAATGGGGTGCGCCTGGATGTGGTTGAGTCGCACCGTTTCCTTGGTCTTGTATTCGACCGACGCCTCACCTGGGAGGCTCATATTCGCAGCCTTAGGGTCTCTTGTACCCGCGCCATGGACATTCTCCGTTCCGTGACGTTCAGCGCTTGGGGCGCTGATAGGGCTACCGCCTTACTTTTTTATCGATCCTTTGTTCACTCGAAGCTCGACTACGGATGCGAGTTTTATGCATCCGCAGCCGAGCGTTTATTGCGGAAGGTGGATTCGATCCACCACACCGGCCTTCGCCTTGCGACCGGTGCCTTCCGCACTTCCCCCATTGAGAGCCTGTTGGTCGATGCTGGGGAGATGCCACTCGCTCTGCGCCGCGTGCAGTGCATCACTCGCCTGTACGCGCGAGCCCGGCGCCTCCCTCAGTCGCCAACAGCTCTCACTGCATCCGCAGCTGATCTCGATGGTGCCTATGCCGCCGAGAGACGCCAGTCATACCCTAAGCCCTTTGGGTTTAGGGCCAGGAAACTCCTTCGAGAAGTAGATATAGCTCTCGGGCCGGTGGCGCCCCTGGTTCTGCCCAGGACGCCACCCTGGAGGGTACCACATTTGGCTATTTGTCGCCACGCCTCTGCTCCCAAAGCTTGTACTGCGCCGGGAGTATTGCGTTCGACCTTTTTGGAGCACACATCGTGTCACGCTGGTACCGTGCCAGTGTATACGGATGGCTCCAAGTCCCAAGAGGGGGTCGGCTTCCACGCCGTATCCCCTCTGTTTGAAGTCAGCGGGGCTCTACCAGGCGCTGCGTCTGTCTTCACGGCCGAGCTGGTGGCAATACACCACTCGGTACGGGAGATTACGCGACGTGCCCGGTTCGGAGACCGGATTGTGATCTATAGCGACTCACAAAGCGCCCTGAGTGCTCTCGGGGCATTGGAATCTCCGCATCCCCTGGTTCGCGATATCCGTGACGCCACGGTTTTGGCGAGCCGGGCAGATGTCGAGATTATCTTCTGCTGGGTTCCTGGACATGTAGGAATTGCGGGGAATGAGCGCGCCGATGAGGGCGCCAAAGAGTCCGCGAGGACTCTGCGACCGGACAAGCGTTTCGCTCTGCCTCACACCGACTACATGGCAGGAATACGGGCAGCTCTTCGGACTGCTTGGCAAAGAAGATGGGAGACGGTCGAAGGGAACTTAAAGTTGCGTGCCATTGCGCCGCGACTGTTCCCATGGACCTATCCCCCAATGCCGCGGCGGCTTCAGGTTGCTTTCTGTCGTCTCCGAATCGGACACACTCGTGTGACGCATCGCTATCTGATGGAGCGCTCGCCTGCGCCCTATTGCAACGACTGCGTCGTCCCCCAGACTGTTCGGCACATTCTTGTCGAATGTCCCAGTCTGGGTGATCTTCGCGCACGACACCTGTCCCGGTACCGGGATGGGCGGGGTCGCTACCGCCTGTCCCTTGTTCTCGGGATGGGTGCGTGTACTTTGACTGGTGGACTTATTGACTTTTTGGGGGAGGCCGGCCTTCTCCCTTTTATTTAACGCGATTTAATTGTTGTTGTTTTTGTAATTGTTTTGTTATTGCTTTGTTATTGTTATTCCTTTTTATTGTTTTCTGTTTAATTTTTTAAAGTAGCCTAAATTAGGCTGTTTGTTTACGGCAACTTATGCCTTAGTCGGCAGTCGCCAGATAGCCCCTTAATTAAAAAAAAAAAAAAAAAAAAAATGTTTTTTTCCGCGTACATTTCACCGTCAGCCGACTTCGACGTGGAGAACTTCCACCACGTCGTGGCACGGTTGCCGAGGCCCTTTCTCTTGCTCGGGGAGACTACTCTATCAATCCCCGGGGTCAAGTCCTTGGCAACCTGATCGACGAGCTTGAGAACCGCTTCATTTTCCTGCCTCAATCTATCTTTGTGCTCTCTGGATGCACAGCCCAATTTTGATTGGGGAGTGGTCGATGACCTCCATGCTAGTGATAACTTTCCCATTCAAATATCATTTTCTCGGCCGCTGCCGTCCGAGAACCCGCCCCGGTGGTGCTTGGCTCAGGCGCGGTGGTCTGCATTTCAGGAAATGACTGAATTCTCTATCTCAGTCGAGGAGTTTATGTCGGTAGACGAGGCCGTTGAGTTGTTCGGCAAGCTCATCGCCGCGGGCCTAACTATTATTCCTAGAAGCTCTGGCCGTGGTGGTACGCAGTGTGAGACGGCCCTCAAGCAGAAGCGCTTTGCCTACATGCGCTATAAGTGCCGCCCGAACGATTTCACTGTCGGTGAATTTCGTCGGGCTAGGGCTAAGTTCCGGTATATTTCGAAGCACGCACGCCGCTCTTCTTGAGGGGCCTTCGTGTCTTCACATAACGGGAAAGTCCCCTCTAGTATAGGTGTGGAAACGAGTCAAAAGGATTCGAGGCAAGTTCTAGCAGCTCCCCCTCTCGTTCTTCAGCAGAATGGGACCGCAATCTTGGACCCCGCGTCCGTGGCGGAATCCTTCGCGAACGCTTTCTCCGCATTCTCTAGCCGGGATGCTGCTTCGACAGCATTCAATTCACGCCGTAATGTCGCGGGAGGCCGAGAACACTTCAACGACAGGTTTAAAGTGAGAGTGAGTTGCGTTCCGCTCTTGCTTGGTGCGCGGACACGCCCATGGTCCACGATGTCCGTACGCCATGCTTCGACACCTAGGTGAACGAGCCATGGCCTTTCGGTTATATTTGTTCAACAGGATCTTCGTGGAGGGTCTCTTTCCAGATTCCTTGTGAATCGCTACTGTGCTCGCCTTTTGCAAACCTGGGAGAGATCACTCTACTCCCGCCGTTTTCCGCCCAAACTCTCTAACCTCTTGCGTGTGCAAGTTGATGGAGAAATTTGTAAATGTTAGATTAGCCTTTTTTTCTGGACAGCGGAGCCATCTGTCTGCACAGTGCGGCTTCTGCAATTTCCACTCCACGTCGGATGCTCTGCTCCGACTGGAAAATGCCGTCTGCGAGGCCTTCCTCCGTAGACAGCACTACGCCACGGTGTTTTTCGATCTGGAGAAGGCCTATTATTCACCGCATGGCGATACGGTATCATGGAGACTCTCTACACGCTGGGGGCGAGGGGACGCCTCCCAATGTTTATATCTGAATTTTTGAGAGATCGTCGATTCCGCGTACGGGTGGGGGGAAGCCCTCTCCGGCCCAATGGAGCAGTAAGAGTGTGTCCTCAGTGTCACACTCTTTGCCCTGAACATTAAACGGCATCACATCGGTGCTGCCGCAAGATGTTCTCGCTACGCTCTACGTGGACGACCTTTCGATCTCTTTTGGTGCGGCCCAGATACCAACTCTGGAACGTAGACTCCAATAAGCATTGAACCGCGTCTCTCGCTATGCCGAAGCGCACAGGTTTCGGTTTTCCTTGTTCAAGACAAGACTAAGGTGGTGCAATTCTGCCTCCATCAACGGCTCCACCCCGACACAGACTTGTTTCTTAATGGGGTATGACTGGAAGTGGTTGAATCTCACCGTTTCCTTGGTCTTGTATTTCACCGACGCCTCACCTGGGAGGCTCATATTCGCAGCCTTAGGATCTCTTGTACCCGCGCCATGGATATTCTCCGTTCCGTGACGTTCAGCGCTTGGGGCGTTGATAGGGCTCCTGCCTTACTTTTTTTATCGATCCTTTGTTCGTTCGAAGCTCGACTACGGATGCGAGTTTTATGCATCCGCAGCCGAGCGTTTATTGTGGAAGGTGGATTCGATCCACCACACCGGCCTTCGCCTTGCGACCGGTGCCTTCCGCACTTCTCCCATTGAGAGCCTGTTGGTCGATGCTGGGGAGATGCCACTCGCTCTGCGCCGCGTGCAGTGCATCACTCGCCTGTACGCGCGAGCCCGGCGCCTCCCTCAGTCGCTAACAGCTCTCACTGCATCCGCAGCTGATCTCGATGGTGCCTATGCCGCCGAGAGACGCCAGTCATACCCTAAGTCCTTTGGGTTTAGGGCCAGGAAACTCCTTCGAGAGCTAGATATAACTCTCGGGCCGATGGCGCCCCTGGTTCTGCCCGGACGCCACCCTGGAGGGTACCACATTTGGCTATTTGTCGCCACGCCTCTGCTCCCAAAACTTGTACGGCTCCGGGAGTATTGCGTTCGACTTTTTTTTAGCACACCTCGTGTCACGCTGGAACCGTGCTAGTGTATACGGATGGCTCCACGTCCCAAGAGGGGGTTGGCTTCCACGCCATTTCCCCTCTGTTTGAAGTCAGCGGGGCTCTACCAGGCGCTGCGTCTGTCTTCACGGCCGAGCTGGTGGCAATACACCACTCGGTACGGGAGATTACGCGACGTGCCCGGTTCGGAGACCGGATTGTGATCTATAGCGACTCACAAAGCGCCCTGAGTGCTCTCGGGGCATTCGAATCTCCACATCCCCTGGTTCGCGTTATCCGTGACACCACGGTTTTGGCGAGCCAGGCAGATGTCGAGATTATCTTCTGCTGGGTTCCTGGACATGTAGGAATTGCGGGGAATGGGCGTGCCAAAGAGTCCGCGAGGACTCTGCGACCGGACCAGCATTTCGCTCTTCCTCACACCGACTACATGGCAGGAATACGTGCTGCCCTCCTGGCTGCTTGGCAAAGAAGATGGGAGACGGTCAAAAGGAACTTAAAGTTGCGTGCCATTGCGCCACCGTGACTGTTCCCATGGACTTACCCCCAATAGCCGCCACGGCTTGAGGTTGCGTTGTCGTCTCCGAATTGGGCACACTCGCGGGACGCACCGCCATTTGACGGAGCGCTCGCCAGCGCCCTACTGTGAAGACTGCGTTGTCCTCCAACACTGTTCGGCACATTCTTGTTGAATGTCCCATTCTGGGCGATCTCCGCGCACGTTACCTGTCCCGGTACCGGGATGGGTGGGGTCGCTACCGCCTGTCCCTTGTATTCGGGACGACTTCGTGCAAATTGACTGGTAGACTTATAGACTTTTTGTGGGGAGGCCAGCCTTCTCCCCTTTATTTAACTAGTTGGGGTTTTTTTTGTTATTTTACTAGGTCGCACGTTCCTGCGTCGGGGTCATTTCCCCCGACGCCGGAGCTTGCTTCCTGCGTATTGCCTCTTTCCTTTTTTTTATTGTTGTTTTTTTTTATCCTTTTTTTTGCATCATATTTAAAGATGCCTAATATTATTAGGCAGTGTTGAATACGGCGACTAATGCCCTAGTAGGCAGTCGTCAGATCAGCTCTTGAATTTTTTTTTTTTAATCTGTTTTGTTTTTGTTTCTCTATTATATTTTCAATTTTTGGTGCACAGCTTTTTATTTTACCTTGGTTGGCGGCCCCAGACGCGATCGCAAATTCAGGGGGAAAAAAAGCTCTTTTGTATTTCCTGAAGCACTCACTCGATTTCCTTCCTATAAACTCGACACTTGTCAACCACTCAGTTTTTGACCAGATTATTATTTGAAACTTTTAAAGAAGTCATGAATATGATGTATTTTCTTCGACAATAATTGAGATGCAAGCGGTTGTTTAAACACCTGAAGTATATATTTTTTTCTCTTCACTATTCCCAAAACGCTCCGTCATGCAAAGTGTAATTCTACATTAGCAATGCTTTGTATTTATAATGTCGATGGTTGGTTGAATAGGGCCTAAATTGGTTTTCTTACTCATTAAATTTATTGGTTTGTCTACTGGTTCTTCGTCCTGCATATTTCTTTTTTTTCTTATCGAGTTCCGTCTGTGACCAACCGTTTTAACGTGCTATCCCTAGCCCACATTTTAAAATTAATGTGTGTAATGGCTCAAGTCCATTCTAATAATTTAAATCGAAGCTAATTCTTGCTGCTTATTTCAATTAAGGTCACTCATAAGATGAGTGTTTCCTGCATATGCCTTTTGCTAGCGTGCACATACAAAGGCTGCTCGATCTAATACCTCTCCTGAAGCGTCATCATTTGTGATAAGTTTTTCGTACTCGTCCCCAGGTTGGCAACTACAAATGGACAACGAAGCGAATAGAAGACGGGCACCGATTGTGTGACGACTTCATGAAATTGGTGCAGGAGAGAGCAGAAATAGAGAAGAATTACGCCAAGTCACTCAAAGATTGGTCCAAGAAATGGCAGTCACATATTGTAAAAGGTTTCAAAATTAATTTTTATTTCTTCTAACTCGCTGTCTTCGATATGACTATGTTAACTGACTGCCTTAGTAACTCTGCGCCTCCCATGGAACATCTCTACTCAAACGTTTAAAAATGGATGTTTATTATTAAAACTCTACTAATTTTCCGGCTCTTTTTTCTTGATCAGTGTTTAGTCCTGTCTTTGGTATTTATGCTCGTCTTCACATTTGGCTTATATTTGAGTCATGATTGAGGCATATTTTCCGCTTGCTTGAAAGGAATTCGGTAAATTAAGATTGGAACATAATTAATAGATTTCAGAGTGCTGTTCTGTCTGGAAAAGTTGCTAATATACTTGTTGAATAATGGATGCATTTCCCTTAAGCTGAAAGTCTCATATTTTGTCATTTGTTACTAGTTTGTTACAACAAGTTTCCAAATGTCTTTCTCATCCCTCGAAATCAGCACAATTAAGCATTTCTTATCCCAAAAGCTCTTGGAAATGCCCACCAGATCCAGCAAAACTACACTTTTCTGTAACCGATGCAGCTTCTGTACTTTTCACGCTTTCCCACCCCCGACCAAAAGGTCTCGTTTAACACATTTTCTATTTCCTAACTTCACTGGCAACTTTTTTCCCACAATTTCATCTTTTTTATTATAATATTATCCACCAGGTCCGGAATATGGAACAACTGAGGCAGCTTGGCTGGGTGTATTGATGGAAGCCGACCAGCGATACGACTTGCACATTAGAGTTAAGGAAAACCTACTTAATGAAGTGCATAGCAGTGTGAAGACGTGGCAGAAAGACCATTATCATAAGGTAACTCAGTGGTGCGTTGCATTTGCTCTTAAGTCAAGAATGAAATCATGCAATAGATTGGTATGAATTTATGAACTCTGGAATGATGAGGGAGAAAGTTAAGGTATGGAAGGTAAAAAACTATGCGTATTTTTAATATATCTACCTTGCAATGTAGAATTGACAAGTACAGGGTTCAGAATCAGTTTGAACCGGCGAGTGGAGTTGGGAACGAGTATCACTCAGTTAATGGTTCTAGAGGATATGAACTGACCACACCTAAACATGATTGGAATCCAACTCTCCAACATATCATTGACCCATCCCCACCCCAACCACCATCTGACAGACAAGCCTCCACTACCCAGATATAAGAAGAAAGCCGCAGTGCACCACTTCCAACATCTCTACAATAACCTGCCGCTCGCCACCACCAAACAGCATCCTAAACGAGACCCCCCTCCTTAATAAACCAATCATAGAAATCACTAGATAGAACATATCAAGTAATCCTATATCAATTCAAGTTAGGTCAGACCACTCCACTATACTACTCCAATACAAACAATAAACCTTGTCTCGATGCCAACATGCACTAGATGCAACCAAATCCACACAACATCACGCACCTCATAGACTGCCTAAACCTCAGACATGCTCGCACTACACATCTCTCTTAGAGACCCCTTGGACCCATCAACCAGCGTGGTGACTGACCTCCCTAGAGGGCGCCCACCTTGCCGAAGAGAAGTAGTAGGGGGAAGGCAAGTAAGTGAACCAACGAAGAGGTGTAATAACTGGAGCTTCTGCTATACCTTGATAGAGTGAAAGAGAAACTAGCTTCTCTGCTGACATTTTGCGAGGCAAACGCGTTCTTTCAACATTGTTCGTCCCTTGAAAAAAGAAACGGGAGTGATTCACTCCCGATAACAAAGAATATTCTGAGGTCTTTGTGAAACTATTATAAAAATGAATGTATTTGTTAGGCGTCTTGCTACCGATCTCCACTACCCATTTAACATGCCTTTATTTCTTAGTGGGGACATACTGATTAACGTATGATCCGAACCACGGGTAATTACTGCGTTTAGACACCCTCCATGAAGTAAACACAAATTGTTACTCCATTCGGTGACTTACCACACCAGATGTGGCTTAACTTTACTGTAATCAGAAGTGGTGTTGCCACTAGGTTAGGCCGTAACCACAAACCAATGAGGTACTCGTATGTCTATCTAACCACTTGATTGTGCTATGCAATATTAAATAGGTATTTTTAGCAAGGGAAAGGAAATAAGTATGAACATGGGTATAAAACATTGGGAACAAATTAAGGCAGTAGTTATTGCAAAGGCTCTATGTGGGTGGACTAGAATTGTAAAACGTGTACGAAGCTAAATGAAAGGATGGTTTTGCCTTACATGGAGAGAAGTACGAGTTGTATATACACTTCATACCTGAAAGGTGCCGCAAACCAAGAGAGGAACAGCTGTCATTATTGAGGATAAGAAAGGAAGAGTACTTAAGAGTGATGAAGCTGTTACAAATAGAATGGCGGGGGTATTGTGATGAACTGCCATTAGTCTTCACGGATTCTCTGGGAGATCCATCACTCGATGTATTTGAAGGTTTTGTCTCTCTTGGTCTTACGTCCGGGTCCGGCACATTGTAAATATGTGGAACTGTTTGGTTTTTGGTAGTAAATAAAGAAAATGTCTGTATTGGTGAGACTATATTTGTTTAGTTTTGGGTGGTAATTGCACCGCGACTGTTCCCTTGCACGTACTCCCCCTCGAAGCCGCAGGGACTTCAGGTCGCTTTCTGTCCCCTCTAAGCTTAGCCTCTTCTCCTTCTTTAAGACAGCCTGTATTTCTCCCCTACTTCGTCGCTTTTCATACAATCTCTCCCACAACTTTCTCTGGTCAGCCTCTAATTTCACAGGGTAGATGCAGACCTTCTCAGCCAACCGTCCCCGATCGGGGCTGAGGGGAGAGGGGACAATGTTCCCTAACCGCTGAGCTCCGGTTCGGGGTGGTGGGTTTTTAACAACCTACTTCATCCCCACCCATACCTTCCTCACATCCCTTTTCCTTTCCTCTTCACAATCTATCAGTTTTACGCCCAGTCTAAGGTGGAGCCGCCATGTCGAGGGACTGCCAGGCCACCAGGCGGGAGGGGTGGTCCTGAATGGCGGCACCTGGCTCTGCCAGGCCTGTACGCACCCCTTGGAGGGCTGGCTACTGTGAGGGGTGATGAGCTATTGCATCCCGTGGAAAATTTAGGGTCACCATGCCCAATGATGAGAAAATTAATAATCTCCCTTTAATTTCCCAAGTTCCATCGTCGGACCCGCCCTCAGGCAGCTCCACCCAAAAAAAATGGAGCCCCCCTCCCCCTGTGCTTGCGCAGGGGACCCTCCAAACTTCTCTAACCGGAGAGGAGGCTAACTCCTCTCGTATGCCTATGGGTGTAGGGGACTCACCCTCACCCCCTTCTCTGGAGGTGCTTTCGGGCACCTCGCTCTTACCAGCCGCAGTCCAACCTTTTCTTTCCAAGGGGACTGCCAAGAAAGCCAGCAGGTAGCCCATAGCCGACCGCTCCCCATTAAAGCACCTCGGTAGGGCAAACCCCTTTAGGAGGGAGAGGGAAGCCAGGCCCCTTCGGTCGCTTACCTCAAAAGACCTGCTGGCAAGAATACTGAACCTTCCCGGGTCAAGGCCTGTGCCTCCCCAGAGATGACTAGTGACGTTGCCAATGGTACCTGCGATGTCCTGGGAGGGGATGGCCAACTGGATGCCCCTCCTGTGATAGACATGGTCCTTGAGGAAACCCAGCCTCAGACGGTAGAGCCTTCTATGGGAGGGAATCCGGGCTCGGCGCCAAGTACCGAACCCGAATCCGCCCCTATACAAGGTCATCCTCAAACGGCCAGAGTTTCAAAGGCAGTACAAGGAGGGACGGGATCTCCTCCAACCCGTTCCCCCTGCGACTACCAGGACCTTCTCCATCTCGAAGAAGGACCTGGCTGAGGCCCGTCCATCTGGCAGAGGGGAGAAGCGGGTTCATTTCCCGCCCTCCTCTCCTAAAAAGAATAAAAGACTCGGGGGGGGGGGGGCTTCGGGGACGGATGGGTCTGCTGCCACTTCGGTACGCGACCAAGCCAAGATTGGCACATCCGGCTCCTCTGCCCCCTCCCCCATCCGGGTGCAGAGTCCCAGAGTAAGACGAAATGTGCGCAGGGCGGAGCCTCGATAACATCGGGGCCCCTCATTCAGAGGTTACCTGGCGTTTTCGTGCTGCTGGCTTCAAACGCTTCCTCGTTATTCGCATTCCTGATGGCAGCATGTTGGCCAAGGGCAACATGATCCATCAGAGGAGAGCTTTAGCTAGTGTAATTGGTAGAGAGCCGAAGGTGACCCGTTTCTCGGACGGGAGCCTTTGCGCGAATGCGGCGAATTCCTTCGACTACATATAGACTACAGGACAAGAATGCGGGCAACTCTTCGGACTGCTTGGCAAAGAAGATGGTCCACAGGAACTTGAAGGTGTGTGCCATTGCGCCGCGACTGTTTCCATGGTCCTACCCCCAATAACCGCGACGGCTTCAGGTTTTTTTCTGTCGTCTCTGAATTGGGCACACTCGCGGGACACACTGCCATTTGATGGACCGCTCGCCAGCGCCTTATTGTAACGACTGCGTCGTCCCCCATACTGTTCGGCACATTCTTGCCGAATGTCCCAGTCTGAGCGATCTTCGCGCACGTTCCCTGTCCCTTGTACTCTGGACGAGTGTGTGCTCATTGACTGGTGGACTTGTAGACTTTTGGGGGGAGCCCGGCCTTCTCCCTTTTATTTAACTAGGTTAAATAAATAAATGCCGGAGCTGGCTTCCTAATTGTTGTCATCTTCCCTTTTTATCGTTGTTTTGTTTTCAAATTTTTATTTTAAAGTAGCCTAGAGCTAGGCTGTTTGATTGCGGCGACTTATGCCCAAGTGGCCAGTCCCCAGATAGCCACTTAAAATAAATAAATAAAAATCTGTCATCTATATTGGGTAAACGCCGGGCGCACCTTCATGACTGCGTTGTCCCCCGGTGTGTTCGGCACATTATAGTTGATGTCCCAGTCTGGGGGATTAGGGCGGGTCATACATACTTAGGGGCAACCATATATTTTCATAAAATCCTTTAATGAGCGGGGCTTAAATGATGGATTTTCCGGTGTAGCTCTCCATCTCTGATTGTCGATACAATTCTATAGCCGTAATGTTGATCAGTGGAAAGATCTTGCACCACTTCCTGAGGAATCTTGGTAAGAGGAGGACCTAAAGATATTTGAGTGAAATTTGGGTTGATATCCAAGTCTGTTACAGAGTCAAGGAGCTTTCCTATTCGTCCGGGATATATGTTGTCAGATAGTGTTGGGCCATCCAGTTTGATAATTAGATGACGGCGGGGAGGGGCGTTCCCCAGTGCGCAGGTTACAGATAACCAAACAAGCTTTTGTCCAAATGGAGCTCCATTTTTCGCATTACTCCAGCATTTACACCTGTGTTTACATTCGCGGAGTCTCCTCCAATGGTCATTAAGCTTTTATCCAAACCCCCATTTCCCTCAGCCATCCAACCATAGCCTTAGCGATCTTCTCTGCATGTGATTCTTCCTTTGTAGCCTTTTCTGGGACAAAGTGGAAGAGCTAATTGCTCCCAGGCTCACTGATGACAGTGTAATGCTCCTCTTTTGTTTTTGCTGGAAACAATTTTTCACTTCCCTCTGCCTCCATTATAAAATTTGTCGACATCAATTTGTCCATCAAGGAGAACACAAGAAATTTTTCCATTCTTCATTAAATTTTCCTCAAACTCCTGTTCAATAACTGTCATTTGCTTTTCCTGTGCTCTCTTAACTTTATTCTTATCAATTTCTTTACTTGTATCTTCCTCAGTAATGATTCCAGCATCTTTTAAAGCTGCTGTTGCTATAGCTATAGTTGGTCTCAATCCGACAGCATACCTTAGCCTAGCAAAAGCAATATTTGGAATTTCATCATAATTCTTTCTATTCCTGGTGGAAGATTCCGGCTCTTGGACAGCTTCAAAAGTTACTTCAACACCCAAACTGTTGTCACCATCAGAATCTGCTGCCTCCAGATCTTCACCTTCTGCCAAAAAATGCTCTTTTTCTTTTCTTGCTGCTTTTCCTGCTAAAACAGCGCTTTCCTCGTTACTTTTTCTCTTTTCTTTCTGCCGTCCTTTCTTTTTCTTTCCTTTCTGAAGCTCTTAATTGTCTATTATGCTCTGGAATATCAAGGCCTCCAATTTGAAAGGAACTTTTACTTCCAACCTTCTCCTTTTGTCCTTTAATAAAGGCCAGTTCCCTAGTAGGTATTTTTTTCTCTTTACTACAACAGCAGTTAATGTGGGCTTCAATCTCACAGCCATTGCAACCTACTTCCCCACAACTGGAAATTTTACATTTGCATGTCAATATACCAAATAACTTATCTAGTTTTGCAATGAACCTCTCTTTTACTTCAATTTTTCCTTTACCAAGGGAAACTTTTACTCCGTCCTTCCACACCTCGTTAAGCTTTGATATTATTGTGACCTTTTGATTTACAACAGGTGGTTTGAAGAGAGCATTTGCTTTGATCCACTGATTAATCAAGCCCTGATACATGTCTTTTACCAGCTGGTCCACTTCATAATTTCTCCGGTCATCTTCACTTTGCTCCCTCAGGTAGATGCCGTACCTCAAAATATCTCTTATTGTTGGTAACTCAGACACCATCAGCTCTTGCCCAGTCCCAACATAATTAGTCAGATGAGAACTTGATTTGGACCTTGTCTTGATTTTCGCCATTGCCACACTAATCGCAGGTATATCTGCAAATGAAAAGATGGCACTTGGATTAAGAAATACTCGTATCTCTACGAAATAATTGTTATTCTAAAAGATCCACACCCTTTACTAGCATTCAAATAAAATGTTAATGCTCTATAAACAGTTACCAGTTACAATGGTTACCAGAACTAGCAACACTACTGGAATAGTAGAGTTTTGGAGTTAGACCAAACTAAATTAAGGGTCATTTTTAACAGGTTTCCTACTTCTCTTGTCTCTAATACATTTTTTTAGACAAATATCTTTTAGGTCGATCAGAATTTAACTTCTCTGCCAAAAGTATGTTCTTTTCACCAATATTCATCATTTGAATACCCCTCATCACCAGTTTCATAAAATTCTAGAGTATGACCCGCCCTACTGGGGGATCTTCGCAGACTTCACCTGTCCCGGTACCGAGATGGGCGGACTCGCTACCGCTTGTCGCTTGTGCTTTGGACGGGTTCGTGTGCACAAACTTATGGACTCTTACTGACTTTCTAGAGGAGGCTCGATTTTCCATTTTATTCCACTCCTGTTCTTGGTCGCTTCTTCCGAAGTCTCGGGTGGCGCGCTTCCTCCTTATTCTTGTTTTCTTTTGCTTTTTTTTTTTAATATAACCTAACAATAGGCTATGAGTATAAATATAAATTCAATGTCCCCGGATTTAAGTGTATGTTATGGGATGAGAGGTGCATGAGTGGGAGTGTGATTTGGCGTGGGAAGGCCCTCCTGGCCGGGTCACCTCCTTGAGGTTTCCAAACGCAAGGAAGAAGGAGACTATTTCGTCGGCGGGTAACTGGAAGGTGTGGTTGACTTATTACTTGGAGTTTCTTTTGAAGTATAGTAGTCGTCTACCTTCGCCCCATATGTGCTGAAACCGCTCTCAGGTTCGTCGTCTCTAGCCTTATGAGCTGTACAGTGTTGGTATACAAAAGGGCGGGAAAGCGAATATGATTAAGGTGCCGACTTTCTGCTCTGTATCGCCATGGAATCGATAAGTATCTAAGGCTTGATTGAATCTTGCCACTGATTTTCCTGGCCAACCACCCATTTTGTCGACCTGGTTTCGTTCATTCATCTCTGATCTCCTCCGCGAGGGGAGGCGGAGTAACCCCTCCCTCTTGCCTCCGGTTGTATTTTTTTTAATCCAACTGCATTCTTCTCACCGTTTTTTTTTTTTTCTTCCCCCCCCCCCCCCTCCTCCTTTCTCTCTCTTTACTTTCATATAATTTTACGCACCCGCAATGTGATGTCGGTTGTAGCATGTGAAACTGCTGCGGCTGACATCTGGAGAATTTTGTTCTCTCCCGGCCCCAACACCCGCAATCCATCCCTTTGGCAGTCGCCAGATGGCGCCTTAAAAAAAATCGTCTGGCCTCAATGCCTAGAGGAGGATTTTTCCACGCCTTTTCATTTTTATTTTTTTTTATTATTATTCCTCTCCTTACAAACTTACTGCGTTACGTCCTCGTTGCTTTTGCGCTTTAAATTCGAGAGGAAAAATGTCGAAATATATGATTTAGATCTTATACTTGGAAGGTGTGATTTTTTTTTTTATGTTGGAAGCATGGCGTACATTGCGTAAAACTGGCGATTGAATAATTTGTTATACGGTGTGTGTGTGTGTCGTATTGTTGAGGCAGTCTCTTATCTTTATGGATTGTATGTTGAAAGAAGTACTAAGAGTATATGGGTTGGAATGTGATATTAGACCTCTCGGGTTACGCTTTGAGCGTGTCCATTGCTTTGAATATGTAAGCGGTGTATGTATGAACAAAACTTGTCATCAGTAATGTCTGGTAAAGTTTCGGGAGTCTATGTTAGCGTTAGTGAAAGCTTTACAGTTTAAGTGGCATGTGCACGAAAGTTGCTCGAGAGTAAGCTGCCCCCAATTTAGCATAGGTGTGCGAGTGAGAATATGGTGTGGAAGCAAAAAAAAAAGTTCGAGAATAAAATGTGTAAATGGACAAGTTGAGAAATGTTAGGGGCGGATCTTGATACTGGCTGAGGTATATGTGGTGTGATGGAAGAATGGTGTATCCGAAAACCTTTGTAAGACAATTTGCGAAGAGAATATTTGAGGGTGAATGTGTTGATAGGCGAATGATTGGTAGAACCTTCAAAAAGATGACTTAACGATGGAGAGAATGGGGGCGGGCATGTAGATTTTATTATTTGAGAGGTGGTACTAGTAGGTAGGTGTGCATGGGCTGGAATCGTGAAGTATCGTACTTGGGACATCTCTACCGGGTATCATCCGTAACTGGATGAGATGCTACAACACACCACCTCTCATCACACTGTGTGTCCAAATGCTCAGAAAGGAACTAGATAGCTTTGTGCGGTAATGTACTTTTATATAGCATTGATGCTTGTCGATCTCACTTTGGTGAGAGAACGGTGATGATGGGCATGATTGATGGTTCTGTTTTGCCATGTATGTCTGCTTTGTCTTGAAGGGGAATGGGTATAAAATTAGTTTTTGCTGTAGTTTCTGAATGGTAGAATATTTCATCATAAGTCAATATTTTCCCCATAAGGTGTATCAACACCCTTAAAGAAAATGCTCCCACCCACTTGCCAATCTTAGTGACTGGGCGCTATTCTGTAGGATCTCCAGGCAATAGCCCCCAAGCACGCGTCTTCACAAACCCCATTTTTTACCGGTGGGATGGTTAATTAGGTAAATTTTTGCTCTGTCTGCGACTTTGATTAGTTTGCCTGGTCGCAGCCTCATTATTCTCTTGACTCAATTTTTCCAGGGTTGTAGCTACGGTTCGTTCAATGATTCCTCTATTTTCCTTCCCGCCCCATTGATTAAGTGAAACAGCTTTGTCTTCCAAACGAGCGAGTATTATTAAGACGTTCTTCTAAATTTCCCATTCAGCCGATGATGGGGCACCTTAAAGAAAAGAAAGACATCGAAGATATGTTTAAAAAGGCGCAGAAACAGTGGGCCAAGTATTACGAGAAGACCTCGAAGGCGAAGCAGGATTATCACAATGCATGTAAGAATGAGCGCTCGGCTCAGAACCAAGAGAGAAATGCCAGCGGCGATTCCTCGTTATCCCTCGACCAGGTACAGTCAAACGTACGTGTTATTTGTATTCCAGCGTTATCTTTTAATGGATCGAAATACTTCCCTTTTTCAGATCGTCTCGAGGAACTTGTGGATTTATGTTTTGTATTGGATGAACTACATCTTCCAGGGTTTACGGCGTCTGGTTATATCCTCCCATTATTCCAATTGTCATCTCATTTTTTTTTTTAGATCTACTCAGCCATTTGTGTTAGGGTTGGTTTGTGGTCATTATTCTTGAAATGAATCCTTTATTCGTGATCTTAGTAATTGAATGAAACATGAACTTTTTGGTTAAAGTCTATCTATATTCACCCCCACTCTCCAGTAGTCACCCCTTGTGCCTAGATGTTCTTGTCAGATTAGGCATCCGCTCCTTTTGGTTCCAACTCTGCTCTTGCACTTATTTTTCCGCAACATGGTGACCTGTGTAGACTGTTACCCCTGGCATCTGGAGGAGTGACACGCCCTATGGCCTCAGTGCCCCAGGTATTATCAAAACTAGATTTAAACTATCTCTGCTCTATTCCTTCTAGACATCTTCCTTTATCAGTTTTCATAACTTTCTTTACAAGCTTCTTCTCGCCTATTTTCTTCGGCCGTCGGCTGATTTCGCAGGTTAGTCGCTCACTTGCTCTGGTCCATTTTTTCTTGGTCTTGATGTGGTAGGGTGGGGGGGAGTCACTCACCCTTCCCTCCTAGCAATGGGATGTTAGTTTTACCTTGGAAAACCTGACTGCCGCTGATATCTGGAGTATTGCGTGCCCTGCCTTCCTTAATGCCTGCAGGAGGCTCTGCTGCTATATATTTTTCACTCATTTTTACTTCCTTTATCTTCGCCATTTTCTTTACATTTCTCCTTACAGACTTTCTGCCCAAGATACTCTCGTTGGAATTTCGCCTTAAATTCGAGAAGGAAAAGAGCAATTATTTGAGCTTAGTTGCATTTACTACCCCTTTCTTTATCTTCTATCCCTGTCATAATCTTCATTTCCGCCCGTGCCATTGTTCTCTCGTTATGTGGTGACGTTTAACTTGTAAAATCCGTTCTCGGCCGACGTTGTGACATACCACCATTCACGTTTCGTCTTTTTGCAGGGGAAGAGCGGTAGCGTAATTACAATGGTAATTTCCGTGCACTTTTGGTTTGGGTTCTTGTTTTTTTACCTTCTGAAACGACGCATTGAAGAACTCAGAGGGACGCTTCTTTGCAAGATTGTCCTCATGTGGATTGGTTTACCGTTCCTTCCACTTAGAATTTATAACACTAATTTATTTAAATACATTTTTGGAATTTCGACACTTGCCTAACCCTCCCGTTTCTAGTCTGTCTGGATTCTTTTTATTTGCTCGTTTTCGGAGTGGATCTCGGATGTGTCCTTGGCTTGTAGCCATTAACGGTCAGCAGATGATGTTTGTTTTTATTCCTTACCCCCATTTTCTTTCTCTTGAGGCGCCAATTTCACCTCTGTTTCGAATTTCCGTTTCACCACTTTACTCCAAATTGTCGGCATGCATGAACGCCACTAAAACTATCTACCATCTCTCACCCCCTTTATGCTCAATCAAACACAGTCACCAATCATTTTGTTCACGTCCAATGATCTTCATAGCTGGGCGGGGGAGGTGGGCTTATATTCTATAGTATTTCATCGAGTCAAGGTTCACCCCTGAGCAGAAAACCCCTAAACACACCCACTCATTCGCACTTCTCTCAGAACTCAATCCAAAGGATTTTAAGCAGCCATGACGACATCACAACACCTTGTCTTATCCCACACGTATATCAAACTATTATTCACTCCATTCAGTTTTACCCCTTCGCCCCTTTTCCCCAACGAAGGCATCCCTAATTTTCGGACTCACGAGGTGGTGTTATTCTGATTATGTGCGTTTCATTCTGTAGGGTGATCTTCCACGATGCGAGGGACGAATTGCACTACCTATCTAACATTCATTAATGTACCACTCGCTCCATACATCCTTATAACCTGCCTTAATGCCTCTCTCCCTCTGTCTCTGCACGGTCTTAATCTTTCTCCAGGTCCATTGCACTTTGTTATTCCTTGTTTTGCCAGCTGTCTCATTGCAACTACTTGGACCCCCACCTGCTCTAAAGCCACCTTTTTTGTTACCGATCCTCCAGCTGTGAGGAAAGATATGTCCTTGGCTGGGTTATCCCTCAGTGTCCTCAAAGCGTGTATATTGCGTTGTTGACGTGTGTGATTGTCTGGAGTGCTGTGTTTCCATCATTGGCGGGCATCCGAGATGGTCTCGTGCAGACTTCTGGTACCTCAGGAAAGCTGGGTGATCTTCTCCACACCGCAGCCTGGAAAATTTTGCCACCACTACTAATTTTTACAACACAGTCTGGCAAGGTAGACTATTGTCCTCGCCAGAGATGGAGAATTCTGAGGGGGAAGTGGGTGAATGCAGCAGTGTTTTGTGAAAGTGACTGGATAGAGCGGTGAGTGAAGTGGATATATATCTAGAAGTTTATTTGGGGTGGGCGAAGTGGGAGAGGTGAATGTTTTTCTCTAATGTATAAAGTAAGAGTTTTAATCCTTGTGCGAGTGGGGGCTCTGCCGTACTGTGTAGTTGACGTTTTCACTTAGTGGAATCTGCGGGTAATATTTGTGTACCTCGTGTCAAAGTGATCCATGATGTGATGTGGTCTAGAGTGTGTTGAGGAATCTTCGAGATTGCTTCATATACGCTGCATCAAATCTTTGCCTGCCACACTCAAGTCTTTTATCCCTCTGTAGTTCTTGCATTCATCCCCTTATAACCGTACTATCACAGAATTCTTTGTCTTCCACCAGACCCATTTCCTTACGCAATCCACCTTTTATCATCTCTGCGACTATATCATCAACCTCTTGCATCCTTATCTCAACCATACTACGATATAGCACCTGGTTTACCACCTCCAAGCCAATCTTATCCACGTTATAACACCCGTCCACGCACTCTCGCCGCCTACTTTTCACCGCATTGCCCCCCCCCCCCCCCGCCATTCTCAGCGCTCACCCACACACAGCCCCCCACCCCCGATTCTTAGCGCTCACCCACACAAAGCCCCCCCCCCCTTCTCAGCGCTCACTCACTCACACAAAGCCCCCATCCCCTTCCCATTCTCAGCGTTCACTCACACAAAGACCCCCCATTCTCACCGCTCATTCACACAAAGACCCCCCGCCCCCATTCGCAGCGCTCATTCACACAAAGACCCCCCGCCCCCATTCGCAGCGCTCATTCACACAAAGACCCCCCGCCCCCATTCGCAGCGCTCATTCACACAAAGACCACCCCCGCCCCCATTTGCAGCGCTCATTCACACAAAGACCCCACCATCCATTCGCAGCGCCTATTCACTCAAAGCCCCCGCCCCCCCATTCTCTCTGCTCACTCACACAAAGACACTTCCCCCCCCCATTCCCAGCGCTCACTCACACAAAGACCGCCCCCATTCTCAACGCTCATTCACACAGGCCCCACCCATTCTCAACGCTCATTCACACAGGCCCCACCCATTCTCAACGCTCATTCACACAGGCCCCACCCATTCTCAACGCTCATTCACACAGGCCCCACCCATTCTCAACGCTCATTCACACAGGCCACCCCCCCATTCTCAACGCTCATTCACACAGACCCCCCATTCGCAGCGCTCATTCACACAGACCCCCCATTCGCAGCGCTCATTCACACAGACCCCCCATTCGCAGCGCTCATTCACACAGACCCCCCATTCGCAGCGCTCATTCACACAGACCCCCCATTCGCAGCGCTCATTCACACAGACCACCCCACTCGCAGCGCTCATTCACACAAAGACCCCCCACTCGCAGCGCTCATTCACACAAAGACACCCCACTCGCAGCGCTCATTCACACAGACCCCCCCACTCGCAGCGCTCATTCACACAAAGACCCCCCCACTCGCAGCGCTCATTCACACAAAGACCCCCCACTCGCAGCGCTCATTCACACAAAGACCCCCCACTCGCAGCGCTCATTCACACAAAGACCCCCCACTCGCAGCGCTCATTCACACAAAGACCCCCCACTCGCAGCGCTCATTCACACAAAGACCCCCCACTCGCAGCGCTCATTCACACAAAGACCTCCCACTCGCAGCGCTCATTCACACAAAGACCCCCCCACTCGCAGCGCTCATTCACACAAAGACCCCCCACTCGCAGCGCTCATTCACACAAAGACCCCCCCCACTCGCAGCGCTTATTCACACAAAGACCCCCCACTCGCAGCGCTCATTCACACAAAGACCCCCCACTCGCATCGTTCATTGACACAAAGACCCCCCACTCGCATCGCTCATTCACACAAAGACCCCCACTCGCAGCGCTCATTCACACAAAGACCCCCCCACTAGCAGCGCTCATTCACACAAAGACCCCCCCACTCGCAGCGCTCATTCACACAAAGACCCCCCCACTCGCAGCGCTCATTCACACAAAGACCCCCCACTCGCAGCGCTCATTCACACAAAGACCCCCCACTCGCAGCGCTCATTCACACAAAGACCCCCCACTCGCAGCGCTCATTCACACAAAGACCGCCCACTCGCAGCGCTCATTCACACAAAGACCGCCCACTCGCAGCGCTCATTCACACAAAGACCGCCCACTCGCAGCGCTCATTCACACAAAGACCGCCCACTCGCAGCGCTCATTCACACAAAGACCGCCCACTCGCAGCGCTCATTCACACAAAGACCCCCCACTCGCAGCGCTCATTCACACAAAGATCCCCCACTCGCAGCGCTCATTCACACAAAGACCCCCCACTCGCAGCGCTCATTCACACAAAGACCCCCCACTCGCAGCGCTCATTCACACAAAGACCCCCCACTCGCAGCCCTCATTCACACAAAGACCCCCCCCACTCGCAGCCCTCATTCACACAAAGACCCCCCCACTCGCAACGCTCATTCACACAAAGACCCCCCCACTCGCAGCGCTCATTCACACAAAGACCCCCCCACTCGCAGCGCTCATTCACACAAAGACCTCCCACTCGCAGCGCTCATTCACACAAAGACCCCCCACTCGCAGCGCTCATTCCCCCATTTGCAGCGCATCATTCACACAAAGACCCCACCCCCCCATTCTCAACGCTCACACAAAGACCCCCACCCCCATTCTCAACGCTCACTCAAATACCCCCCACCCCATTTTCAAAGCTCACTCAAAGACCCCACCCCCCACTGCTCACTCAAAGACCCCCCCCCCCCTATTCTCACTGCTCACTCAAAGACCCCCCCCCTTCTATTATCACTGCTCACTCAAAGACACCCCCCCTATTCTCACTGCTCGCTCAAAGACACACACACCCCCTATTCTCACTGCTCACTCAAAGACACACACACCCCCTATTCCCACTGCTCACTCAAAGACACACACACACACACACACACACACCCTATTCCCACTGCTCACTCAAAGACCCCCCCCCCCCTATTCTCACTGATCACTCAAAGACCCCCCCCTATTCTCACTGATCACTCAAAGACCCCCCTATTCTCACTGATCACTCAAAGACCCCCCCCCTATTCTCACTGATCACTCAAAGACCCCCCCTATTCTCACTGCTCACTCAAAGACCACCCCCCCCCTATTCTCACTGCTCATTCACACAAAGACACCCCCCCCCCCTTCTCACTGTTCATTCACACAAAGACACCCCCCAACACCATTCTCACTGTTCATTCACTAAAAGCTTCCCCCCCTATTCTCACTGCTCATTCACTAAAAGACCCCTCCCCCATTCTCACTGCTCATTCACACAAAGACCCCCCATTCTCACTGCTCATTCACACAAAGACCCCCCATTCTCACTGCTCATTCACACAAAGACTCCCCATTCTCACTGCTCATTCACACAAAGACTCCCCATTCTCACTGCTCATTCACACAAAGACTCCCCATTATCACTGCTCATTCACACAAAGACACCCAATCCCCCCATTCTCACTGCTCATTCACACAGACACCCAATCCCCCCATTCTCAATGCTCATTCACACAAAGACACCCAATCCCCCCATTCTCACTGCTCATTCACACAAAGCCCCCCCCCATTCTCACTGCTCATTCACACAAAGCCCCCCCCCCATTCCCACTGCTCATTCACACCAAGCCTCCCCCCATTCTCACTGCTCATTCACACAAAGCCCCCCCCCATTCTCACTGCTCACTCACACAAAGACCTCCCCCCCCCATTTTCAGCGCTCACTGCTCACTCACACAAAGACCTTCCCCCCCCCCCCCATTCTCAGCGCTCACTCACACAAAGACGACCCCCCCCCCCTCCAAATTCTCAGCGCTCACTCACACAAAGACCCCCTCCCAAAATTCTCAGCGCTCACTCACACAGACCCCCCCCCCACAAAAAAATTCTCAGCGCTCACTCACACAAAGACCCCACCTCATTCTCAGCGCTCACTCAAAGACCCCCCCCATTCTCACTACTCACTCAAAGACCCCCCCATTCTCACTGCTCACTCAAAGACACCCCCTCTATTCCCACTGCTCACTCAAAGACCCCCCCCCTATTCTCACTGCTCACTCAAAGACACCCCCCCCTCTATTCTCACTGCTCACTCAAAGACGTCCCCCTCTATTCTCACTGCTCACTCAAAGACGTCCCCCTCTATTCTCACTGCTCACTCAAAGACCCCCCCCTCTATTCTCACTGCTCACTCAAAGACCCCCCCCCCCTCTATTCTCACTGCTCACTCAAAGACCCCCCCCCTCTATTCTCACTGCTCACTCAAAGACCCCCCCCCCCTCTATTCTCACTGCTCACTCAAAGACCCCCCCCTCTATTCTCACTGCTCACTCAAAGACCCCCCCTCTCTATTCTCACTGCTCACTCAGACCCCCCCCCCCCTCTATTCTCACTGCTCACTCAAAGACCCCCCCCCTCTATTCTCACTGCTCATTCACACAAAGACACCCAATCCCCCCATTCTCACTGCTCATTCACACAAAGACACCCAATCCCCCCATTCTCACTGCTCATTCACACAAAGACACCCAATCCCCCCATTCTCACTGCTCATTCACACAAAGACACCCAATCCCCCCATTCTCACTGCTCATTCACACAAAGACACCCAATCCCCCATTCTCACTGCTCATTCACACAAAGACACCCAATCCCCCCATTCTCACTGCTCATTCACACAAAGACACCCAATCCCCCCATTCTCACTGCTCATTCACACAAAGACACCCAATCCCCCCATTCTCAATGCTCATTCACACAAAGACACCCAATCCCCCCATTCTCAATGCTCATTCACACAAAGACACCCAATCCCCCCATTCTCAATGCTCATTCACACAAAGACACCCAATCCCCCCATTCTCACTGCTCATTCACACAAAGCCCCCCCCCCCCTTTCTCACTGCTCATTCACACAAAGCCCCCCCCCCCCCATTCCCACTGCTCATTCACACCAAGCCTCCCCCCATTCTCACTGCTCACTCACACAAAGACCCCCCCCCCCCATTCTCAGCGCTCACTCACACAAAGACGACTCCCCCCCCCCTCCAAATTCTCAGCGCTCACTCACACAAAGACCCCCTCCCAAAATTCTCAGCGCTCACTCACACAGACCCCCCCCCACAAAAAAAATTCTCAGCGCTCACTCACTCACACAAAGGCCCCCCAAATTATCAGCGCTCACTCACACAAAGACCCCACCCCCATTCTCAGCGCTCACACAAAGACCCCACCCCCATTCACAGCGCTCACACAAAGACCCCACCCCCATTCTCAGCGCTCACACAAAGACCCCACCCCCATTCTCAGCGCTCACACAAAGACCCCACCCCCATTCTCAGCGCTCACACAAAGACCCCACCCCCATTCTCAGCGCTCACACAAAGACCCCACCCCCATTCTCAGCGCTCACACAAAGACCCCACCCCCATTCTCAGCGCTCACACAAAGACCCCACCCCCATTCTCAGCGCTCACACAAAGACCCCACCCCCATTCCCAGCGCTCACACAAAGACCCCACCCCCATTCTCAGCGCTCACACAAAGACCCCACCCCCATTCTCAGCGCTCACACAAAGACCCCACCCCCATTCTCAGCGCTCACACAAAGACCCCACCCCCATTCTCAGCGCTCACACAAAGACCCCCTCCTAAAATTCTCAGCGCTCACTCACACAGACCCCCCCCCCACAAAAAAAATTCTCAGCGCTCACTCACTCACACAAAGGCCCCCCAAATTATCAGCGCTCACTCACACAAAGACCCCACCCCCATTCTCAGCGCTCACACAAAGACCCCACCCCCATTCACAGCGCTCACACAAAGACCCCACCCCCATTCTCAGCGCTCACACAAAGACCCCACCCCCATTCTCAGCGCTCACACAAAGACCCCACCCCCATTCTCAGCGCTCACACAAAGACCCCACCCCCATTCTCAGCGCTCACACAAAGACCCCACCCCCATTCTCAGCGCTCACACAAAGACCCCACCCCCATTCTCAGCGCTCACACAAAGACCCCACCCCCATTCTCAGCGCTCACACAAAGACCCCACCCCCATTCTCAGCGCTCACACAAAGACCCCACCCCCATTCCCAGCGCTCACACAAAGACCCCACCCCCATTCTCAGCGCTCACACAAAGACCCCACCCCCATTCTCAGCGCTCACACAAAGACCCCACCCCCATTCTCAGCGCTCACACAAAGACCCCACCCCCATTCTCAGCGCTCACACAAAGACCCCACCCCCATTCTCAGCGCTCACACAAAGACCCCACCCCCATTCTCAGCGCTCACACAAAGACCCCACCCCCATTCCCAGCGCTCACACAAAGACCCCACCCCCATTCTCAGCGCTCACACAAAGACCCCACCCCCATTCTCAGCGCTCACACAAAGACCCCACCCCCATTCTCAGCGCTCACACAAAGACCCCACCCCCATTCTCAGCGCTCACACAAAGACCCCACCCCCATTCTCAGCGCTCACACAAAGACCCCACCCCCATTCTCAGCGCTCACACAAAGACCCCACCCCCATTCTCAGCGCTCACACAAAGACCCCAACCCCATTCTCAGCGCTCACACAAAGACCCCACCCCTATTCTCAGCGCTCACACAAAGACACTGTCATTTATTTCTGAAATATTTGGGGGGTCTGGGAACCTTTATTGGCTTTTCGCTGGTCATTTTCAATAGTTAATAATTAATAACTTTGATTAATACTATGATGTGTGTGCATGTTCCACCAAGCAAATGAATATACAGTTGTGCTCTTCTGGACACTGCTAATAACCCTGCCCCCCCAAAAACAAAATTAAAAAATTGTGCATTTATCAACGTTTATAATTTTTCTTTTTACTGATGAAAAACCTATGTAAATATATTTACAAATTTAAACTGTCTTGCATGTTGCTTATTAAGAACTTAAGAATTGCACCTTTTCTTTATTATGAGAATTGCTCTGTGTTTATATTTTTTTTTTTCTCATTTACTCTCTCGTAAGAGATACCACGCGGTAAGATTTTAAGCCTTTTCTTCAGTCTTTTAAAGTTGCCATCATGCCCTTATCTAGCATATTTCTTTCTCAAAATGTTATATTCTTGCCATGGTTTATGTAAATATTCCTTTCTGTAGAAGCAACTAGGTAATGAATCACTCGTTAACATTAGTAAGGTTTTTATGCTTGTATGTATTCCTGCTAAAAGTTATGGATTATTTTGTTCAGTTAATAGAGGTCTTGTTTTTCTTTTTTCTTCACTCAATTATCGTTACCGCCCTGTGTTGAGTACAGCATCAAAACATGAAGGTACGATTTTTTTTAAATTTGATTTTGAATTGTTTTCTGTCATTTGCGGTTTTTAAGCCTTTTAACTGAAGTTCTCTTTGAAGCGTGCACAGGCTGGAATTATTTGTGCGGTTTTTTTTTAATGAAACAACTTAACACCCCCTCATCCCCCCCCAAAAAAAAATATAGTCATCAAAAATACGTTGAATTGAGTGAGCATCATTCGGCAGCTTTATCCTGCAATCCCTCCCTAGTTTTTAGTATCGAGATTCAAAACCCAAATCTTTTCGTCTTCTTTTTGTTTTGTTTTGTTTTTTTCCTGATCGTACCGTTTTTAACGCTGACTGAACTAAAAGATCGATTTTGCAATTCAAGTCCACAAACAAATCAACCCTGACTAATATCATGTACATTTTTTTATTGTTTTATCCAGAGATTTATTTTTTCGTCACTTGCTTTGTTTTATTTTGTGTCGCTTTATTTGGTGTTTAAGATAGCTTAATAATAAACTAAAAATTAATTAGGGCGACTTATACCCTCGGTAGCAGTTACCAGATGGACACAATAAAGAAAAAAAATCAGCTTGAAACTTTTGTTAGCGCAGAGTCATTGTGTTTAGCTTTCTTTTTTTTTATTGCATCAAACTTTTATTTGCTTTAAATTACAATCTGACAAAAGTCATAGAAGTGAAAAACTTTCTCCTTGGAAAATGATCTTCCCCTTATTTCAGTTTATAACTGACCCTTTTTGTCCTGTGACATTTAGAGTTAATATGCTTGTAGCCATATCAGTTTCTCCGGTTCCTCACTCCTAATATAACTGTAATAATCTTTTCTAAACTTAGGTTGGATTTGTCGCAGTAATAACATCTTGCACATATATATATATATATATATATATATATATATATATATATATATATATAATAAGCCTTTTGACCAATTTATTTTATCATTAGAATCTTGTTAATTTCGTGTAGATCTTAGTGGTGAGCCCAGGCTTCTGATCCTTTTTGGGAGTTGGTATTGTATTTAATGCAAGAGAATAAAACACAATTTTTCACTCCATAGAAATGATTAATATGTAGATAAAGTAACCCGATGCTCGTTCCGTGTATGTCTTAATGGGTTATGTTTGTTTTTCATATCAAGGTTAAGAAGCTTCAAGACCGAGTTACTAAAGCGAAGGAAGATGTGCAGAAGACAAAGGAGAAATACGAGCAAACTCTTTCTGAAATATCTACTTGCAATCCCAAATACATTGAAGTAAGTCGAAGTTTTCGTTGTTAAAGTTTGATATGAAGTGATGAGAGTTGATCAAGCCAGAATGCCGTACTAAGGGGTGGGGGGTAAACTTATTGTAGGTATGTGATGGATTCTTTAGTTTGCCCTAATGAGATGCCTGAAAGTTTTTTTTAGCTTCCCCCCCATCCCCTGAAGAAAAGGATTATAACCTGTGTCTAGTTTACCCATAAAACCCTTTAGAAAATGTATATTGTGTGGTTGTGTACTTAATGTTCTTAATTGTGCATTTGTGGTGTGATGTAGTATTCTTATGAGGCATCAACGATGGTGACATCCACTTTCTTCTGGCTGATGTCAACACTACATCTTGGACAGATGGACTCTGTCCTCACAAGGTAGACTAGATGGGGGGTGGAGGGGAGAGTGACTGAATACAGTTTTGAGTGACTTGGGTGCCAATATGTTTGTAGAGGCTGATATTGATTCAGTAAGGTGGGATAGTAGACATTTTATCTCTAATATATATTGGGTGTTCCTTTGTAGAAGTGTGTGTTCTGCCATGTCGTGTAGTGGGTCCTCTGGGTTTATGGAGGCTTCAGCTAGTATTTGTGGTTTGTTATATATTGTCTTTCTTTGTCCTGTAACCGAGCATCACATAGTTGGGGGGGGGGTAAGTGCTTGATAATGTAGGGTAGTAGTGGCGGTTATGTTCCTTGGTGGTAGACGTAAATAGACTAGACGAATTTGAGAGTGAGATAAGAATAAAGTTTCGTTGCAGCCTGAGTGAATCTGGTGATGTATCGTTGTA
The DNA here is from genome assembly GCA_963969495.1 of Ceratothoa steindachneri. Classification (NCBI taxonomy): domain Eukaryota; kingdom Metazoa; phylum Arthropoda; class Malacostraca; order Isopoda; family Cymothoidae; genus Ceratothoa; species Ceratothoa steindachneri. The sequence goes on from OZ018330.1 coordinate 13,315,538, forward strand.
GAGTTGCAACTGCTTGTAATAAGTTTTGGTGTCACGAGGAGCAATAAGTTTGAGATTGTGTGAGTATGAATTCCTGCAAGACTCCGTTGTGACTTTTATAGAACTTGGCAAACCATATTTTGTAACTTGTGTCTAGTGTGGCGTTGAGAGAATTTTTTTAATATGTGACGAGAGGCTTGTCGAAGGTTCGATTCTGTCTCGTTGCCCTAACTGACTGTCTTGAGTTCATTGAATTCTTATGTGTTGGGTGTTGTTTGCAAATTGCTGCACTTGAGTGTAGTTTTTGCTCCATAATTTTGGAACGTTTGCCGAATGGTTGTATGGGAGGTATCATGTGACGTGAGAGTTTGTTTGGCTTCAGGATGGGTATTGTGCTAAAATGGAATCGTTATTGAAGATTGGTGAGTGTGGTTGGTGTTCATGCCTCGGATATAGGTGGTTCGGGCATTTGTTTGGCCTCTCATCAAGGTTAAGGCGGGTGAACATTTTCTGTGCTTGAGAGTTTGGGATACTCCACGAAATTTGTGTGGTTTGTTATGATCTGTAGTGAGCTGTGTTGGGCTTCGCGTTCGAGTAGCTGTTTTTTTGTGTCCTCCATCATTGCTTGAGTTGTAAATGATATGGCATCTTGACTAAACTTTTGGGGAAGAAATGTTTAAATGTGCACTTTAGTTTTATTGCTTCGAGGGCACCACTCTTTCTTAAAGGTTGGTCGTGTTGTCCTCATCTAAATAGACCAAAACGGTTTGGTTATAAAGAGAGACGCTAAAAGTCGATCCCCTTCCTGGTTGCTGCCACGAACGGCATCCTAGTGCTTAGACGTCACATACCCACCCTGGTAAATGCCGTCTAGTTCCTTGATTAGTGAAAACCCCTGTGGTAAAAAGAATAATGATAAAAATGGAAGCTGTTAACAGGGGTAAGAAGATTGCTTGATTTTATTTCCTTATGGTTGGGGGGGGGGTGATCCTTTGACATTAAAGAATATCATAGTCCAGTCCATTAAATACAGGTTTCGCAGGATCTACCTTTTTTATTATTATTCTATTCCAAATATTTTACTTTCAGGAAATGACCCACGTGTTTGACCGAGCCCAAGAGGGTGAGCAACAACGCTTGGAATTCTTCAAAAAGATGCTCTTTGCCACACACAAATGCCTCAATATTTCGCAAGATCCAAGGTAAAGTCTTTCCTCATTTTCTCTGGTGGCAGAGCGGCCATGTTTTTATATCGCGGTATCCTTCGAAACGTCACCTTGGGGTTACTCACTCATAAGGATCGTCACTGAAGACGCACTTTTCTAACCCTTCCTTTTTGCTACTCCACCTTCCTTCGTCTGCAGCAGGGGCATTTAAATCCCTACATTTGACTGCCCTTGTTCATTGTAAAGACCCTACTTCCTGGGGTTGGGGTGGGTATGATGGCCCTTCGCCAGTGTCATTACTTTGGGTTGATGAGATTATAATAATAAATTTCTTATAATGCGCTCTTCAAGGCCAGAGGCCTTCACAGAGCGCACGTTCGGCTGTGGGCTAAGATCAGGTGGGTGAGTAGGCAATCTTGAACAGATGCGTTTTCAGGAGTCGCTTGAAAGTGGTAAGTGAGACAGCAGATCTAATTTCGGCTGGAAGAGCATTCCAGAGCTTGGGGGCACAGACTGAGAATTTTCGGTCTTCCATTGAGCAGAGGGACGAGCGAGGAGTATACAGGAGAGGAGCATGAGATGATCAAAGGGCCGAAGGGGCGAGACGTTGGGAAAGGGCAGAGGAAAGGTAAGTTCGGGCCTTTTGGGGAAGGACCTTGAAAGTGAAGAGAAGAATCTTGAAATGAGAAAGATATTTGACAGGTAACCAGTGCAGTTCCTGAAGCAGAGGCTTAGAAGGGGAGAAGCGAGAGCGACGGAGGAGTAGTCGGGCAGCGTAGTTCTGGACTAGCTGAAGGGGACGTAGAGAGGAAGATGGTAGATTTACAAGAAGAGAGTTACAGTAATCAAGGAGGGAGGTAATGAAGGCGTGGACAGCAGTCTCAAGACTTTGGCGATTGAAGTGAGAGCGAATGCGGGAGAAGTTACGGAGAAACAAAGGGAAGATTTACTAATATTGTGGATGTGGGGCTTGAAAGAGAGATGTTCATCGAACACAACGCCCAGATTTCTAACAGAGTCAGAGAAAGCGACAGAGTTTCCACCCAGAGGGAGGGGGGGAAAGAGGGATTTAACTTTGTATACTAGAGCGGGGGTCCCAACCAGAAGAACTTCAATTTTGGAGTGGTTGTTTGAGGAAGTTAACCGATAGCCAGTCCGAGATAGAAGAATAGGCAGATAGGTCACAGATTGAATGAGCAATGGTCGAGGGGGTTGATGAGATTTCCTATTGGAAGCCATCATCCTTAACTAGTTCGTTATAGTCTGCCTCTTTCATCAATTCTTTGACCCTAAAAATGCTCTCTAATTTGTTTTAATATATGGGGTACGGCTTAGCTGAGTGGGAACACCGCTTCCGATTTTCGTTAAGTTAAGTACATCTGGTGTGGCTAGTCGCCGGATGGTGTCCTAATTTGGTTCGACTTCACAGCGGCCACCCTACACTGTATATACTTCCTGTGGTTTGTATCCCACTTTAATCAGTAGGTCCTCATTTATATATTTAAGGCTTCTACAAATACGAGGGGCGGTCAATAAGTTTTGCGAATTGGTAGGGCAAAACAGAGGAAAGGGGATGGCTGTTTGTGCGGGTGTTAGGACAAGTTTTGACAAGTCAGGACCTGCAGCCGCACGCTCCTGCCTCGTCTATTTAAGAAGCAGAAGCAGTAGCTGATCGCAGATCGTCAGTCACAAATTTTTCAACAATGGAGAAGGTTGAGCACCGCGCAGTGATCAAATTTTTGACCAAGAAAAGCAAGAATGCAAAAGAGATCCATGAACGCATGGTTGCAGTGTACACCGACACCGCCCCTTCCTATGCAACCATTGCTCGCTGGAATAGGGATTTCCGCCATGGTCGTGAGTCCCTTGAAGATGACCCCCGTCAGACGTGACCAACGAGGGCAATGTGGCCCGTGTGGGAGGATGATCCTCGAAAATCGACGAGTGAAGGTCGAAGAAATCGGGCGAGAACTTGGAATATCACATGGAAGTGTTATGAACATCATCCACGACAATTTGGCCATGACCAAGGTATCTGCCCGTTGGGTCCCTAGAAACCTCACGCCCCATGATCGACTTCAACGTCGTCAAAGTCCACAAGGCCAGAGTTGCGCGAGTGCGGATTCGAGGAGCTCAACCATTCCCCCTACAGTCCAGATATGACCCCTAGCGACTACTTTTTATTCCGCCAGCTTAAGGCTGTACTGCGTGGACGCCGGTTTGGGGACGATGAAGATGTCCAGCTCGCCGTCCAGGAGCGGATTGAACATCAGTCGGGAGATTTCTGGTTGTCAGGAATTCGAAGCCTCAGGGACAAGTAGCGCAAGTGCATTGAAATCGAGGATAGTTATATTGAAAAATAATAAAACACTTTTCCTCATATCTCGTTTCCTTATATCCAAATTGCAAAACTTATTGACCGTCCCTCATAAGTTCAGATCGGTAATAAAACTCGTACTCTTTGTGTATTTATTTGAGGCTTTTCCCTGGAACTTTATTTCCCCGACCTTTCACTGTTAGCCACCTGCGTACACAAACCGCCTCATATCCGGAAGGAAATCAGTTCCTTGTAAAAGCTGGACCGCGGCAGAAAATTGAACACTCCTGTGCTGTTTATCCTTGCTGCTCAGTGTCCATCTCCGTGTGACCTAACCACTCGTCTTCGTCTGTGAAAAGCCACATGCAGTGGCATCCTTCCTCACTGCTGCCAGGTTGAAGTAGAACTGTGAAGGGAACAAAGAAAGATTTTCAAACGTTCGGTGTGGAATATCCTGTTTGTGTAGTAACGTAGCTAATAAATCGTATAAGTTTCAATTTTGAACTTCAAATACTTTCCCACAGTAGTGTGGGCGGTGCGCATCAATTCTACAAACCATCCTCTTTCGCTTCATAACCTATTAACACGTTGGCTGCCGTCTGCCCCGCCGGCATCTCTCATGTTATGTCTCGCTGTACAGCGTGAGATGCCGGCGAGTCACGATGCGTGTTTTACTTGTGGATTTATTTCTCCTCGGCAACATGATATATAATGCTTTAAAAGCCATTTGGGACCTCGGGAATATCTATTTTTTCCTGAGTGAAAATTTCATTGATGTATCTGTAGATCCAGGAAAATAATAGAACTACTTAGAAAAGATGATTATTTAGTTTGAAGTACTTTGGAAAAATACAAACAAATAAAGGTTTGAAGTATGTTGTACAACTTACAAGCAAATAAATTTTACCTTTGACTATTACAAATATAATCTAGAATAAACTTTTCAACAAAAAAATTTAGAAAAAATATATTTGAAATATATTTCAAAATTAATATAAATTGGAAAAAAAATGTAGAAAATTTCCTTTATTAGTGCATTTTACCTATAATAACGTGAATGCAATTTACTTTTTAATGGCTTTTTCTAAAGCAATCTAAGCACATGGCTAGCCTCTCTACACATTCGTTACAATAGGTACATACCTTTCAGCATTTTTTCAATGCCTCATTTCTACCAACGCTCTTTGCTAATTCAGAGTAGCATCTTTTGCGAGTTTTTACTGTTTCTGGAGTTTCTGGTGTCATATTCTTCTAATGCGAGTTTGAAGACTTGAGGCTGGGCTGCATCCTCTACATGGTATAGTGACTCAATAATAGCTAGTCGAAATTCAGCTATTTGCATGTGCTTGTTTGTCAGCTCCTTGTACATGATAAGTGCATTGAGAACAGCTGTATTTAGAAGAAATTCGAAGGCAATTTTGTGGTACCATGTGACTGTTTTTGTGAGAGGTGAGAAGTAACTAGCCATTTGGTCAGAAATGTCAATTCCTTGTTTGGCAACATTATACGATATTATCATTTTTGGTTTAGTTATATCCTCACCGTTACGATTTTTCTTTCCTGTAGTCGCCATCCTCAAGTCATGTTTGGTTGACAGCAAAAGAACTTCCTGTTTATCCTTCCATTTTGCTACAACGATTCCATCATTAATTTCACGCCCTACAATTTCCCCTTTCTTTACTTTTGCTTCAGTTATGGCTTTTGGATTGTAGTTACGATTTTTTCGAAGAGTTCTCATTAGATGCATTTCCTGCTGAAGCAGGGCTCTGGCCAAAGAGACAGACGTGTAAAAATTGTCTGTAGCAAGGGTTCTTCCTTTTTTCAAGTACTTTTCTGCAAGATCTAACACTTTGAGTAGAATGCGTAGATGTTTCTGTTGGGTTACCACTGTCTTGAGCATCCAATTTCCCACAATATACAGAACTTGTATATGTGTATCCTTTTGGATAACATAGCTTGTATAGTTTCACCCCATATTTGTGTGCTTTTCCAGCATTATACTGCCTGAATTTTTTGACGACCACGCCAGCGAACCATAGTTTCATCTACTACAATCAGTTCTGCAGGATTCTTGGCCTTAATGAAGTTTCTTTCAAGTAAATTTCTAATTTTGAATAATGGATCACCAGGAGCAGAATTGTCATTATCTGCAAAATGTAAAAACCGCAATAATAGCTGAAATCTATTTCGTGGCATAATCGATGGAACAAACTCATTCTTGTAGGTCTCTTTTACTCCAAAAAAGCGTAATTCTTGGATAAATTACTAGTCCCATGTACATAACAATAGACAAAAACTTCTTCACTTCTGCAACATTAGTATCTTTCCATTCTTTCATGCGTGATGCTCTTCGCATCTGATGATTCATAAGCACCTTGTAAGCATTGATATTTGTCTGATGAACAATTAGATTATATATATCGTCTGTAACCATAACATTGAATATATCCATAGGCGTAGCACTTTCTGACTATAATACATTTATTGCAGAATTACTTTCAACGGTAGTGAACTGAATATTTTTTAGATATGTTCCATCTACGATGTGCCAAACATTTGACGGCAATGAAATATAATCAGGGTTATGAGAGTCTATTCTTTGGCTGGAGAGAGGCATTTGACATTCTTCATCTGAAATAGATGTGTCTGTAGATTCAGAATCTGTTGGTTTATACTCATCTGAACTGGAATCACCACTAAACATGGGATCATCATCAAGATCACTTTCAAAACTTTGAGAACTTCCTTTAGATGAAGATCCATAAAAAGATTTACTTGAGAACATTTTTATATGGGTATTAAGTATTTTCGTTTATATTTTATAGATTTATCATCTGGAAAGAAGAGAAAAATCAATTACTGTAAATTCTAATGTACGAGTACCTATATATATTTTGGGGGGGGGAAAATAAAATGTGGACGCCGGCGGGTCTCACGGCACATGGGAAATATCATATTACTTAAGTGCCGTGTGACCCGCCGGTATCCTCAGTACGTACGCTTACTCAAACACAGTAATATATCATAATACAATCAAATATGTAAAAAAAAATAAACTTTCACAAAGAAAAAATTAGCATATGTCCATTGGTACTCGAGTACAAAAGAGCGAAAAATCCCTCCAGCAGCTAACGTGTTAAGCACAAATTCAAGCATTGTGCACAATCGCCATCCATGCACGTCTATCTCGCACTTGCTTCTCAGTCTATCCTTTCTCACTCATTCACAAGTCGCCAGATGGGCTCTAAAGAAAGGAAAAAAAAAAAACACTCATTCACATAATTAATCAACCTTCGACGCAGTCTTCCAATCCTTCGCACACCCTGACACGCGATTATTCTTCTTGACTTGTAAAAGTAGGCAAATGATAGTGATATTTTGACCTCCGACTCACTCTTTCCACTTTCCTTCTCATTTTTTCATTTCATAATTCTGTCTTATTTTTGCAGTTTACCCAAGATATACGAAGAATTCAATCATACCGTTTCTAACGCCGATTATGAGAAGGACTTGAAATGGTGGAGCAATAAGTATGGTGTGAATATGCCCATGAACTGGCCCGCTTTTGAGGTGTGTTCACGTTATTATCTAGTTGTAGGTGCTACTCACAAACGTCTCCTTGCTTTTTTTATCCTTGCTTCAATCGTAGATGGCTTTCACTGATAAAAAAATATTGCAAATGTTTCATCCTAGACATTGGCCCTGTGATCGGAGTTAGTGTCTTTCAAATGGTTTGAATTTTCATATTCCCATTGCTAGGAAGCCTCATTTTGGTAACACAATTTGAATATATTGGTTTTGGGAATATGAGGTGGATCTTTCCTTGTTTTTATATGCATATACTTCTTCCCTGAGTAATTATTTGTAAACCAATTATTTTGAGGTATTTCGATAACCGGATAAACGTTACCAAATACTCGCCCCCTTCTCTTCTGATCCTGTAGAAAACTATCATCTCCCTTTTTATCGTATCCATAAAGGTGAAATTCTTTTATTTACATTATTACAAAGGAATCCAGTCATCAACTTTTGGCTAAGAAGCGAATCATTATATATTTCAGTTCCCTTTGATCTCAGTTACATAATATGTATTGATTTTCCCGAAACTGCCTTTCTATTTTAGTTACCCATTTCTACCCTCTTTTTAAAAAAATTTGGTTAGATGGATTGCACCTTGGGAAAAGTGAATAATGCTGCTATTGCTACTTTAAAAAAGCATTTAGTTCGAGCATGCCCCTTTAAAGCAGCTTAGTTGTATCTTAATTTATTTATTTATATTATTTTTCATGTTATGCTTATTATTTTTGCTTATTTGCATTGCACTAACATTGCATCATATTTTCGTCTGTAACTTTTAGATTTTTTTTATAATTTGATTTTTCATTATTTTTATTTTGACCACGTTTTTAGGGTGAACACTTGTAATAAAAACTGATTTATAATAGAAAAACTTTTTCGTGTGCCTCGTTAACCGAACTTTTGATTTTATTTTGTTAATTGATTTGTTTTGCCTGTCAATTCCCCTGCACTGCGCATGATTCAGGAGTATTCCGAAGAGTTCCGGAGTATAAGCGCCAAGGGGAAGAGAGGACAGCTCCCGGAGGGTGCAATTACGCTTATCAACCAACGACCCGTGGACGAAGAAGTACCCGTAAATGTCCAGTTAACTCATTCATTCACTCCTCCTTACAACCACCAGTTCTTTTCTTTCATTTCTTCTCGATCGTCACTGTTTTTTTTTTACACCCTTTCATGGCACCACATTTTGAAGGTTTCTTTTCGTTGCTTGCCACTCTTTTGGGGAGATAGGGTGTTAATACATTGTCAAGTAAAGTGGTTTGGCTTGTAGTTTATCACCACTCAACTCTGTAAAAATCTTAACGAGGATAAACAAACATGTGCCCCGTATTAATTTTGTTTGGCTGAATCTACCTTAATTTTACCATTTCAATGTTTGCTTGGCGAATCAATTGCAGGACTAATTGCGTTGTATGTAAATTTTAAGTTGAATTAATTTTAATTAAGTTGGGAATATCTTCAGTTACCATTCACTACAGAATTATCGAGTAAATCTGTTGCCCTATATGTCGTGCGCTAATAGAAAAGAGAGTGGTATTGAAATTATTTCGACAGGGCCAATTTTATTCTAGGGTGTATTGCTGGCAACCATTTATTGGAATGGCAACCAAGCTCGTGTATATATGCTTAAATATGTTGAGTCAAAATCATTTTTACAGTTAATTTCCTTAAATCCCTCAAACTTCTTTAATAGATATAACGTAATACTCGATGCTTAATCATTATCAGTTGATTAGTAGTGAAATTTTGTCGGTAATCTATTGTGCCATTTCTTGCACTTTGTATAAACCCATTTGTATTGTGTGAGTTCTGATTCCCTGCCCTCCCCCTAACAGAGTTAAAGCTCATGATTTTGAGTACGTGTCTTTCTTTGTACGAACTTGCAATCTTTGTCATGCACAACCTTTTTTCTTCATCTGTCCTCATTGTCCACGGAATGGAAATTTTCTCCTTGCTTACATCAGTTTCCTTTCCTAAAAATGGCTTTCTCCCAAGTATCTTCTCACAGACGTTTTTCATCCTTTCTATATTTTGTTACCTTTGAAAGTACTTTAGAGTTGCTGGACAGCATCATTGACTTAATACGATTGCATCTCCAACTTCTTTTTGTGGGTTTTTTTGTTCTGTAACTTTTGACTTCTCTGACGTGACTGACGGAAATACGTCCCCAACTTTGCATGACCATTTTAAATAGACCTTAAAGTACTTTTTAGATCTAATAATACCCCCCCCCCCTCCATCCAGACTAATATTTTTCATGGCTTTACTCGAAGTGTGTGTCTCGTGCGGTTTGGGGGACAATCCATCCGTTATATTGTTACAGGAGTGGCTAACATTTATTCTCTCCAGCCCCAGGAGGAATGGTATTTCTTTTCAGTCTGTGCCTGCTGGTTTGCTCATGGGGGTTTAGCACATTCGCACCGATCTACTAGGTTTAATGGGCACACAGTAAGAGAGTCAGTGTGTATCATAATAATTTTACATTATTTACTCATTAACATCACCAATTGGACGTAATTGGTTCTACATTTTTCCTGATTATTAGTTCAGTCGAGGTAAGTCTTTGTGCATTGGAGAGGAAGCAAAAGCGACTGGGGCTTTAAAGCTGGCGAGGATAGTTGGGCTGTGGTGTTGTTTATAACTTATTATCTTCATAATTGTTCTTGGTATTGGGCTAGGGGATAGATATTTTTGAAAAGATGCTGTGGTCCTATTGATAAATCAATCAAACAATCAATTAAATTAATGGCAGTTCGAAATAATCTTTGGATCTCTGCATCTTTTCACAATATCAGTGCTTTTCTTATAACTAATCCCTGTATTCGATACCTTTCCCGTCATCCATTAGTTCGTCAATATCATGATTCCGTCTTTATTCGTCTATCTTTTGTAATTTTTGACATTTTTACCCTTTTTTTTTACTTTCTAGTTTGATTCACTTGCAGGTCAATAATGATATCTCCATTATTGTAGTCCCTGCCACAGCTCGTTTGTTTATTTTGGCAGGATTACAACCCTGACGTACACCGGATTACAAAGAAGGGCGGCAAAGGGCAGGTTGGAGGGGCTAATGATGATGTAATGCTCAAGTCCATCAATCGAAATCAACACACATCGCCAACGGCGTCAAAGTCAGAGAATAATAGGAACTCCGCCATCAGGTACATATTGATTGATTTTTGTTTGGGGCTTTATAATGGTTCCCAGAGTTTGTTTCTACGGTGTTCGGACATTGCCTCGGAGGTATGAGTGCGACTTTGATTCTCACTCACAGAATACGTTAGGTTTTTTTTTGCTAATTTTTGTTTACTAAAAAAAATTGACAACTAAGCAAATTATCCCCACCCTTGAAATTATACCATTACCCTGACTCGTTGCATTTTGGATCTATTAATCCATTCTAACATCTTGAATGCATTTATGAACATGGCATTTGAAGCATTGCAGTGGCATAATAAATACTACTAAATTTGGCTGTGGAGAAAATTACAACTTTTCATTTATTCATGAACCCCTTCTGTCTTTTTCCCTCTTGTGAATGGGGTAAGCAGGTTGTTTATGATCACTTTAACCATACTGATACTAGGTTTCACTATCAGTTCTGCATGTATTTGCACTTTGCTCCTACTGTCAGCAACTACTCACCCTTACAAAGCCATCATCCCATCATTTTCTGACTAGTACCGGGTTTTGCAAAAGTTCTGTTACACTGAGGGATTTATCCTTTGACAGACAGGTTTACGTATGTGATAGAAGAAGTTTCATCATACAAACAAAGTTCTACTTTTCCAGCTGTTGTCATTAAAACGTCTTATCCATTGTGTGCAGGTCTGTCCAGATAGAAGTGAAAAGATCTCTGCTATCCTGCGCACGTGCCACAAGTCCGACATCGCTAAGCGACTCATCGTCACTCGGATGTCCATCCACAGAGTCGCGGAGAGGCTCGAGAACGGGGAAGACCTCAAAGATCGACGTTGTCCATGCACACCTCAAGTTGTCAACCGTTCTGTTGTGAGAAAGACATTCGAAAAAGCTCCCAAGATCAAAAGACTGCGCTCGCGAATAAGAACATCACGGGGGGTGGGGGCACGGTGTCCCTGGCACATGGAAAGGCCCCCGCTCAACGACCATATGCGAAAATAATGGCGGGACCACTGCCATCGTCTTCTCAACGAATTGAAAGACTTGGCAATCGAATTTTCATTTATTCTCATGAAAAAAAAACGCTTCATGCTCGATCCGGACATCAACAAGCAGAACGACTGCTTTGGACATTACAGAGATATCTTGCCAACGAAAGTCCTACCCTATGTGAGAAAGATCAAGAAGAAGGCGGTCTACGTATTGCAGCAGTACGATGCCGTATCCCACACAGCCAAGACCGTGCAAGAGTGGAGTCGAACATAAACTTCTAGTAGAAGAATATTTGTCCCTCGGTTACAGCGTGTGATCGCATATCGAGGCAAGTCCTGCAAGATCCACCACGGCAACGTCGACGGGCTGCAGTCCTTCATCCCCCGCGTGTGGGCCAGCATGAGAAAGTACTTCGGACGTAACTTTTGCGCGGCCTTCAGGTCTCCCCTGAACCGCCATATTGATCAATATTGCAATTTAATACATATGTTAAAACAATAAAAAGTGCCTAACTATATTAAAACTATCATTGTGTCCTTTGTTGAGAGTGTCGGAACGGGTGTAACAGGACTTATGCAATACCTTGTATTTGCTAAACCGTTTCTCTTTTCCTTAAATAGTTTCTTATTTTTCAAGTTTGTTTCTGGAAAGAAAGCGTTATCTCCATTGCTGGAAAATTGTCATTCCTATCTTGTCATTACTAGATGGAACAAATTCCTACCTGTGACTGTACAAGTTTTTTTGAACGAATATGTTAACGTGGTTTATAATACACCCTCCCGACCCCAGTATGATGATGTTTGCTAACTCAGTCTTTGTCATATTTGCTCTTTTCCATCCACCATTTACATTTCCCTTTCTTTCTCCCTCGTCTATCTGCTGTAAATTCTCCCTTAGTATGGTGGTGCAACCAACGGGATTATTTTGGTTGAGTTGATAGTTGACATTGCCTGTACTGCTCCTTCTTTGCCTTATCGGAATCGTACATAGGTGGCTTTTGACGTAACTGTGTTTTCATTAGCGATCAGCAACAACCGCAGGGGAATCCGTTCGAAGACGATGAAGACAACAGTCCAAAGTGAGGAACTTTCAGTTTCAGAAGTTTCGTTGTATTTATCTCGTTGCTGGGACAGATCACCCATTCTACTGTTCTATTTTTTTATTATTGATATTTCATATGGATGAATTTTTCCAGACATTCTTTTTATACACTATGCATGATTTCATTTGCCTTGACTTGGAACCCTTGCCTGTGATTTTTTTTTCTATTAAATGTTGATAGCTTGCTGCTATTTTCTTAATTTAATTCACTAACTAATTGTTTACCTTATTTGGTAATATGGCACAATGCTATGCATTTTGCCCACCGTCCCAGGAGCAATGCTTATTAATTGGATATTTTTTGCAACAATCTGCACCAGTGATTTATTTTATATATATATATATATATATATATATATATATATATATATATATATATATATATATATATATATATATATATATATATATATATACTAACCCTTAGTTATTTGTACGAAGAAAGTTAGCAGGAACTAAGAAAATTGGTTATTAGAATTCAGAGGGAGGAATTGCAGTTGCAATTCCACACGACGGAGGGGGGGGGGGGGGACCTAGGTAGCCTGTTACAATTTGCACCTTATTAGACTGCACGCATTCCCGGCCTGAGTGCAAATTAGGGAAGCTCTGTCACTGAGTTGACATGAATTCTGTTACAGCCTGTGAAAGTTGCTTGTGCATTTCCCTCTTGCTCCCTCGGGGCTTCTTTTTTTTTAACTACGACCGTCCCGTCTACCTGCACTTGGTACCATCAGGAACACTTCTCAACCGAACTGTGCAAATTCGCGACTCCCGCCACTGGGTTTAATTGAACTCCTTTGCGGGACGTGGCTAGGTAGTTGGCGCGTTTCTTCCTCGCTCCCTTTCAGCGTTCCTTTTTCTTTATGACTATCCCCGCAACCCTCTGTCTATGCTTAAGGACCTGACCAGCTACCTCATGCCGTTTCAGAAGCGAGGCTTTGGAACCTCTATAAACAACGCCTGCAGGTTGCAGATCACCTTGAAGCGATCTGCCCGTTGGGGTACGAATAATTGAAATATCGATTTTGCCCCCAATAACCACTTCCCTTGGCCGTTCTGGGTGCATACGGCTCTACTGCTTGTGACGGGCAAGCTTTATACTCCTTTTTTGGCTGCCAGGCCAACTAACTAAGTCTCTGGGTCTGCCACAACTGATCTTAAGATCCTGGCCTCACTGTCCTCGATTATTACGTCCCAGTAAGCACATCCGCTCTGGCTGCTCAATTAGGAGTTGCGACGTTTAGGGTACGACCGACACAGGCTAACTCCTGGTCGGTGTGAGGCACTGTCCTACGTTGGGAACACCATTTTTTAACTCACTCAGGGTGGAGCCCTGAAAACTCCGATAACCCACGTCAGGATAAACGAGAGCTGCTAAACGCGGAATAGAGCCCACCGATCCCGTTCTTTTTTCGTTAGCTATCACAAGTGTAGGAAGTTTGGTTGGTCTTTGCGAACTTTGGACAAAATATCGGACTATGCCTCCCTCTGTAAATCCTCGCCCGACCTTGGTGTTGGGGTGGACGAAGAGCAAAGATACCAAAGTACTGACAGGTGTAGGAGATCCTCTCCTACATTCTGAATGCGGCAAATTGGTTTCCTCTTTGCCATCGTCGGAGTCGTACCCGGGCAGCTCCACCTCTGCTTTCTCAGGGTCCCCTCCAAGACTTGTAGCGGAGAAGGCGCTTCTTCCTCTCCTTCTTTAATGGGTTCGGGGGTTTACCCCCTTTTGCAAAGTTGCCTCCGAGCGACTTCCTCCCTGCAGCAGATCCCTCATTGGTTTCTCAGGGAAACTAAGAAGACAGCGAGACAAAGCACGCGCGGCCTCGGTTCCTTCCTGCCCCTTCCCTTAGAGGGGTACGAGGCGACATCGTCCCTTCGGCCTTTCCCACGCACGTGGTCGATCCGAGGTTTGTCAAGTTGCTAAGGGCCGTCATGCCGGCCCCAGTGACGGGCCATATCCCTACTAGTCCCCGGTCGGGATACCAGACACCTTGGGGTCGTGAGGGTGATTTGGAGTCCCGGCCTGAGGTGGAGATGGTCCCAGATGACAGGGTTCTCCGACGGGGACAAATCTTGGCTTGATGCCAGACACCGAACCTGACTCCGCCCCTCTGCAAGGCCCTCCTCAGCCGGCACGGGACCCCGAAGACTTCAAGATGATCAGGGCCCTCCCCCACCTGGTTCCTATTTGACGGCCAAGATCTTCTTCATCTTGGAGAATGATCTGTCCGAGCTTGGGACCCTTTCCAAGTGGAAGAAACGAGAGTTCACTCCTCGCCTTTCTCTCCAAAAGAGAAAAGGAAAGGTAAGAGGGCAATGAATTTCTCTCCCTCAGCGACTCATTCTGGGACGGATGAGTCTGCTGCAGTGACGGCAAGCGACCAGGCCAAAACAGGCATGTCCGGTCCTGAGACGCTATCGAGTGGATTGTTGAGATATATATAAACAGAAAGTGATGTGATAGATTATCAGCGGAAAACGGAAGTTTATCGAGTTTTCATTCAAAGAAAATGAATTCCTGGTGGTGAAGTTGTGGAATTAGTGATGCTTTGGTACATTGTCCCAGTAAACTATCCCCAAAGCATTATGATTCAACTCATTTTCCACGATAACTCCAATAATTTGATGTTCGTTTTTTCTTCATTTCTAATTGGACATTTTCCTGAAATGGGAACTCCTTAAAAACTGCTGTTTTATCCGTTAATATCTCGAATCAATTACTGTTAATACACACCATAGTATTGTCATAATTTATCTTTCGGAAAAAAATCATAAAATTTGAGGCGTAGTTATTTGTTGATTAGCATTTTCCGTGATCATTTAAAGATCTTGTAATATCATCAGCATTTTAAGTTTCTCCTCTGACCAAGGTCACAAATCATTCGTAAACTTTGTCAATAGAAGAGGCCCAAGATCCCTACCTGCGATAAGCTTAAACTTCGCATTTGCTAAATCACAGAACGGGGACCAGCTGGAAAAACAAGGCTTTATGAATGCACCGTACGAAATGTCATCTGGCTGGTAGTTAAAGCCATAGATTGCAAGAAGTGAATGATAGACGAGTATCCAAGGAAAAATTGCTTTGCCCCGCACTTTGGATAACATGAGTCGGTGATTGTTTTCTACTCTTTCTCTTGCAGTAAAGTGGCCGATGTTTCATTATCTTTCCTCCTTAGGCAACTAAGGGATTTTATTCGCGAAAGGTGAAAGGATGAATCCTTTTATCGGATGTGATCGGGTCAATCAACATGTCTACTAGTTGGAGACGCAAGCTCGCGAATGCGACTTGAGTACACACTTGCCTCTCATTAAGTCTTTTCAAGACACTATCCCCAGTTTACCATCACGGTTTTGGCACTCAATCGTGAACCTACTTAGCTAACTAAATTCACTACAAAAAAAAAAAAGCACTACGCCCTTAAAGTAACCCCTTTGACCCTCGCGAAGTGCAGTATTAAACGGACAGGCCGCTTCCACTAGATACAAGACCTGTACCAACCTGTGCCGTGGTTAGATGTACCCCGAGGTATTCCATCATTCTGATACCAAGCCTCCTATCTCACGTATATACACACTCAAAGGCGATCCGATTTCTGAACCCAAACCTTCTAAGTTGTATTCCGCCAGACACTGACTAAAAAGAAAAATCCCCCTTGGGTTACAAACGGATCGCCCCGTTTAGGCTGCATCCATCCATAAGGAAAGTCCTTCGACACATTTTTACTCCTTTACAAACTGGTCTGCGGGCTTCATACAAACAACGCGCCGTCTTGATCAACCGAGAAATTTGCAACTGTCTGCAAGAACTAAAGTTCAACACATTCACATCTTGCATACGCACATTGGGAAGTTCCGATGCAAAGGCGATACTTCCAAACATAATCTGATATGTCGTCACATCTTAGACAAAACTACTGAATATATGGTGGCTTACCTGTAAGCACGACCGTATATCAGGAGGATACAACCACGTCAACAACGCTTTAATACATAAGTAATACATAGTTTGAAAAGCATTATAGTTTGATATTATCTTATATTTTGTTTCTTGTTTGTCCCCGAGTTGTGTTACTGCATGTCTCCTACGTCTTTAGTTTCTGATATTTTCGGATAAGTGTTGAGAATGAATTGCATAGGGCTTTTGTGTCCCACTTGTGATTATGATGAGCCTCTTTCTCGTTACCAGCAGCAACGGAGTGAGTGGAGAGGACGACGAATGGGACTCTGAGCGACTCGTCGATCCCAACAAGCCGGGAGTACCCGTCAAAGCGCTCTACGACTACGAGGGCGTCGAAGATGACGAACTTTCCTTTAAAATTGGTGAGTCAAAATTGGTGTATAGGAGCGCCTCGAAATTGGTGTAGGAAATTACAGTACGAGGCTTGCTATGTTTACCGTGCTTGACCCCGTAAGGGGCGCGGCGATTTGCCATCCTGGCCGCCGTGCTGACGGGATCCAGCGCTCCGTCCGGCCCCAACTTAGCCTCTCTTCCTTCCTTCAGATAGCCTGTATTTCTCCCCTACCTCGTCGCTTTTCATACAACCTCTCCCACAACTTTCTCTGGTCAGCCTCTAATTTCACAGGGTAGATGCTAACCTTCTTCTCAAGCCAACCGTCTCGGATAGGGGCTGAGGGGGGAGGGGACAATGTTCCCTAACCCATTGAGCTCCGGTTCGGGATGGGAGTTTTTTAACAACCTGCTTCATCCCCACCCATACCTTCCTCACATCCCCTTTCCTCTCCTCTTCACATTCTATCAATTTTACGCCGTGTCTAAGGTGGAGCCGCCATGCCGATGTACTGCCAGGCCACCAGGCGGGAGGGATGGTCCCAAATGGCGGCGCCTGGCTCTGCCGGGTCTGCAAGCACCTCTTGCAGTGCGGGCAACTGTGAGAGGTGGTGAGCTATTGCGTCCCGTGTAAAAAAGAGGGTCACCATGCCCAATGATGAATATAAAAAAAAAACGACCCCCAACTTCCCGTGTAACATCAACGGAGCCGCCCTCGGGCAGCTCCACCGAAAAGATGGAGGTACCTCCCCTTGTGCTTGCGCAGGGGACCCTCCATACTTCTTTAACCGGAGAGGAGGCTTACTCCTCTCCTACGCCTACGGGTGTAGGGGACCCCCTTACCCCCTTCTCTGTTGGTGCTTTCGGGCACCTCCCTTTTTCCAGCGGCAGTCCCTCCTTTTCTTTCTAAGGGGACTGCCAAGAAAGCCAGCAGGCAGCCCGTTGCCGACCGCGGCTCGGTAGGGCAAACCCCCTTAGGGGGGAGAGGGAAGCCAGGCCCCTTCGGTCGCTTCCCTCAAAAGACCTGCTGGCAAGAATATTAAACCTTGCCAGGGTCAAGGCCTGTGCCTCCCCACAAAAGACTCTTGACGCTGCCAAGGGGACCTGCGATGTCCTGGGAGGAGATGGCCAACTGGAGGCCCCTCCTGTGATAGACATGGTCCTTGAGGAAACCCAGCTTCAGACGGTAGGGCCTTCCATGGGGGGGGAATCCGGGCTCGGCGCCAAGCACTGAACCCGAATCCGCCCCTATGCAGGGTCCGAGGCAGTACAAGGAGGGGAGGGATCTCCTCTGACCGGTGCCCCTGCGACAACCAGGACCTTTTCCATTTCGGAGAAGGACCTGGCTGAGGCCGGTCCATCTGGCCTAGGGGCTTCTGTCGGCGGAGGTGAGAAGCGGGTTCATTCCCCGCCCTCTCGTAAAAAGAAGAAAAAAACTAAAAAGACTCTGGGCTCCTCTCCATCCGCGGGGGCTGTGGGGACGGATGGGTCTGCTACCACTTTGGCAAGCGACCAAGCCAAGACCGGCACATCCGGCCCCTCTGCCCCGTCGGTTGCGGAGCCCCTGACTAAGACCAAAAGTGCACAGGGCGGAGCCTCGATGACATCGGGGCCCCTCATTCAGAGGTTTCCTGGCGTTTTCGAGCCCGCTGGCTTCAAGCGCTTCCTCGTTATTCGCTCCACTGATGGCACCATGTTGTCCAAGGGCAACATGATCCATCAGAGGAGAGGATTAGCTAGTGCAATTGGTAGAGAGCCGAAGGTGACCCGTTTCTCGGACGGGAGCCTTCTGGCGAATCCCGCCGAGGCGGCCAAGATAAGTGCTTTTCGGACACTTCATGGCACCCCGGTGAGTGTGACGCCGCACTCTAGCATGAACTTTGTGAAAGGAGTAGTTTATGCAAGGGAACTCGTTGACTACTCCATTGAGGACATCACCCTAGAGCTGGCCGACCATGGAGCGGTCAAGGTCGAACGTGTGATGAGAAAACAGGGAGGGGCCTCGAGACCCACCCCTACACTCTTCGTCACGTTCGACTGTGACAAGCTCCCTGAGTCGGTGCGTGCCTGTTGGTATCGCTACCGCGTGAAAGCATTAGTGCCACTGCCGTGGCGGTGCTATTACTGTCACCGCTTCGGCCATACGAATCGTTCTTGTAGACGTGCAAAGTCGGGGTCACCCGAAGTTTGTGTAAATTGCTCCAAGGCTGCACACGATAAGTCCAAATCGTGTGTGGCCAAGTTTGTAAATTGCGGTTGTTTCCGCGCCCATTCGGAGCCCTTCTGCGGGCTCTACTCAACCCGAGCGCTCCCCTGGTAAAGCTGGCGGCAAAAAAGGGTTCACACCCAGCCCTGGCTAAAACCAGGGCTCCCCCATCTTTTCCCAGCGTGACCGTTTCCCGTAAGGCGAAACGGCCACGCGCCTCCACCGAGTCGTTAGACTCACATGAGACATCACCCCTGAATATGGTCGCTAGGCCATCTTCCGGGGTTCCTAAAGCTGTTTCCCGAAAGGAGGACAACAACAAAAGAGCTTCGGCTCCTTCGCCCACGCCTAGTGGTGGAGCGAGAGGCTCGGAGACGGTGGTTCCTCGAAATGATGGCCCCCCCCCCCCGCCTCCGAAGCCGCAACGCCCGCCTAAGGTTTCGAGGCGGAGGGAGGAAAAGACTCGCATGGCGAGCCCAACCTCCCCCGTGCAGCCGCACTAGGATAGGAGATATACTATCATTTCTGCGTACATTCCACCGTCAGCTGACTTCGACGCGGGGGACTTCAGCCGCGTCGTGGCACGGTTGCCGAGGCCATGTCTCTTGCTTGGAGATCTGAACGGCAGGCATCCTCTCTGGGGGGATTACTCCATAAATCCCAGGGGACAAGTCCTTGCCGATCTGATCGAAGAGCTTGAGATGGGTGTCCTAAACGTGGATGAGTTTACGCATCACTGTTCGACAACCGCTTCATTTTCTTGCCTTGCCCTATCTTTTTGCTCTTCGGATGCACAGCCTGATTTTGATTGGGGGGTGGTCGATGACCTCCATGGTATTGATCACTTTCCCATTCAAATATCATTTTCAGGGCAACTGCCGCCTGAGAGTCCACCTCGGTGGTGCTTGGCGCGGGTGCGGTGGCCTGCATTTCAGGAAATGACTGAATTCTCTATCTCAGTCGAGGAGTTTAGGTCGGTAGATGAGGCCGTTGAGTTCTTCTCCGGCAACCTCATCGCTGCGGGCCTGACTACTATTCCTAGGACGTCTGGCCGTTTTGCACGCTGACCACTCCCATGGTGGTCGGCCGAGTGTGAGACGGCCCTTAAACAGAAGCGTTATGCCTACATGCGCTATAAGCGCCGATCGAACGATTTCACTGTCGCTGAATTTCGTAGGGCTAGGGCTAGGTTCCGGTATATTTCGAAGCACGCCCGCCACTCTTCTTGGCGGGCATACGTTTCTTCACTTAACGGGAAGACCCCTTTAGCTGAGGTGTGAAAGCGAGTCGAAAGGATTCGGGGCAAGTTCTCGCAGGAGGCCCCTCACGTTCTCCAGGAGAATGGGACCGCAATCTCGGACCCCGCGTCCGTGGCGGAATCCTTCGCGACCGCTTTTTTCGCATTCTCTAGCCGGGATGCTGTTTCGCCAACATTCAATGCACGTCGTCATGTCGTGGAAGGCCGCCGGCTGGACTTTACCTCCAGAGGCAGAGAACCCTTCAACGACAGGTTTACTGGGAGCGAGTTGCGTTCCGCTCTTCCTTCGTGCGCGGACACCGCCTATGGTCCGGACGATGTCCCGTACGCCATGCTTCGACACCTGGGTGAGCGAGGCATGGCCTTTCTGTTAGATTTGTTCAACAGGATCTGGGTGGAGGGTCTTCTTCCAGATTCCTGGCCAATCGCTACTGTGCTCGCCTTTCGCAAGCCGGGAGAGATCACTCTACTCCGACCGGTTTCCGCCCAATCTCTCTAACCGTTTGCGTGTGCAAGTTGATGGAGAAATTGGTAAATGTTAGACTAGCCCTTTTCCTCGACAGCGGAGGCCATCTGTCTTCTGCACAGCGCGGCTTCCGCAAGTTCCACTCCACGTCGGATGCTCTGCTCCGACTGGAAAATGCCGTCTGCGAGGCTTTCCTCCGTAGACAGCACTACGCCACGGTCTTTTTTGATCTGGAGAAGGCCTATGTTACCGCATGGCGATACGGTATCATGGAGACTCTCCACACGATGGGGGTGAGGGGACGCCTCCCAGTCTTTATATCTGAATTTTTGCGAGATCGTCGATTCCGCGTACGGGTGGGGGGAGCGCTCTCCGGCCCAAAGGAGCAGGAAGAGGGTGTCCCGCAGGGAAGTGTCCTCAGTGTCACACTCTTTGCCCTGAGCATCAACGGCATCACCTCGGTGCTGCCGGAAGATGTTCTCGCTACGCTCTACGTGGACGACCTTTCGATCTCTTTTGGCGCGGCCCAGATGCCAACTCTGGAGCGTCGACTCCAACAGGCATTGAACCGCGTCTCTCGCCATTGCGAAGTGCACAGGTTTCGGTTTTCTTTGGCCAAGACAGGTGGTGCACTTCTGCCGCCATCCACGGCTCCACCTCTACCCAGATTTGTTTCTTAATGGGGTGCGCCTGGATGTGATTGAGTCGCACCGTTTCCTTGGTCTTGTATTCGACCGACGCCTCACCTGGGAGGCTCATATTCGCAGCCTTAGGGTCTCTTGTACCCGCGCCATGGATATTCTCCGTCCCGTGACTTTCAGCGTTTGGGGCGCTGATAGGGCTACTGCCCTACTTTTTTTATCGATCCTTTGTTCGTTTGAAGCTCGACTACGGATGCGAGTTTTATGCATCCGCAGCCGAGCGTTTATTGCGGAAGGTGGATTCGATCCACCACACCGGCCTCCGCCTTGCGACCGGTGCCTTCCGCACTTCACCATTGAGAGCCTGTTGGTCGATGCTGGGGAGATGCCACTCGCTCTGCGCCGCGTGTAGTGCATCATTCGCCTGTACGCGCGAGCCCGGCGCCTTCCTCAGTCGCCAACAGCTTTCACTGCATCCGCAGCTGATCTCGACGGTGCCTATGCCACCGAGAGACGCCAGTCATACCCTAAGCCCTTTGGGTTTAGGGCCAGGAAACTCCTTCGAGAGCTACGTTTAGCTCTCCAGCTGGTGGCGCCCCTGGTTCTGCCCAGGACGCCACCCTGGAGGGTACCAAATTTGGTTATTTGTCGACACGCCTCTGCTCCCAAAGCTTGTACGGCGCCGGGAGTATTGCGTTCGACCTTTTTGGAGCACACATCGTGTCACGCTGGAACCGTGCCAGTGTATACGGATGGCTCCAAGTCCCAAGAGGGGGTCGGCTTCCACACGGAATGCGCTCTGTTGTAAGTAAGCGGGGCTCTACCAGGCGCTGCGTCTGTCTTCACGGCCGAGCTGGTGGCATTACACCACCTGGTACGTGAGATTACGCGACGTGCCCAGTTCGGAGACCGGATTGTGATCTATAGACACTCACACAGCGCCCTGAGTGCTCTCGGGGCATTGGAATCTCCGCATCCCCTGATTCGCGATATCCGTGACGCCACGGTTATGGCGAGCCGGGCAGATGTCGAGATTATCTTCTGCTGGGTTCCTGGACATGTAGGAATTGCGGGGAATGAGGGCGCCAAAGAGTCCGCGAGGACTCTGCGACCGGACCAGCGTTTCGCTCTTTCTCACACCGACTACATGGCAGGAATACGGGCAGCTCTTCGGACTGCTTAGCAAAGACGATGGGAGACGGTCGAAGGGAACTTGTAGTTGCGTGCCATTGCGCCGCGACTGTTCCCATGGACCTATCCCCCAATGCCGCGACGGCTTCAGGTCGCTTTCTCTCGTCTCCGAATCGGACACACTCGTGAGACGCATCGCTATTTGATGGAGCACTCGCCTGCGCCCTATTGCGACGACTGTGTCGTCCACCAGACTGTTCGGCACATTCTTGTCGAATGTCCCAGTCTGGGTTATCTTCGCGCATGTTACCTGTCCCTGTACCGGGATGGGTGGGGTCGCTACTGCCTGTCCTTTGTACTCGGGACGAGTGCGTGCACATTGACTGGTGGACTTTTTGACTATTTGGGGGAGGCCGGCCTTCTCCCTTTCATTTAACTAGGTTTAGATGTTGTTGTTGTTTTTGTTATTGTTATTGTTATTTCTTTTTATTGTTTCCTGTTCAAATTTTTTAAAGTAGCCTAGAACTAGGCTGTTTGTTTAGGGCGACTTATGCCTAAGTGGGCAGTTGCCAGATAGCCCCTTGAAAAAAAAAAAAATTACCGTGCTTGATTAGTATATCTGTAAATATTTTTATATTTTTTGCCACCGATGCGCGCTATTTGATGCGCATCGGGGAGAGTTCACCATGAGATCCAAACCACGGGCTGCTACCATATAGTAGTCACTGCATTCTCTCCGATTCCATGACCCACTCGACGACTAATGTAACTGCGAGAAGTTAATAGTAATATATCCGACCTAACCAATGCGTGAAATATACAGTATACACTGGTGGAATGGCCTTCTCGTATAATAATAGGTATGAATGCATTCAGTAAGTTTTAACGAACCCGTGAAACCTACTGATTCAGACTGCTTTAGATGGCGTAATAATATCTTTCTGATGTGTACATACTTGAGGGGTTTATGCGACCAGCAAAAGCCTCGTTTAAGGCGACCGTGACCAGATCCAGATCTCTGGTGTTGACACATGCCAATCCCAATTATTAGGCACTCAGTTAAGCTGAGATGTAAGTCTGCTTGGTGTAACTGGGACAAAAATATATCTATTTTTATTGAGTGTGGAGCGATTAGGGTTAAATAAGAAGGTTTTAGCTTTCATTGGGCAGAGGGTAATGAGTGAGAATGCCGCGCCACCCTCTCTTCTTAGTCCGGTTAATTCGCGATGATGTGTGAACTGAGTGAATGTGTTGAACGTGTTGTAATGTAATGTGGGGAGGAAGAGAATGGTAATAAATGTCTTTAAAAGGGGAATTTGCAAATGTTTGCTCTTTGTGATACAAACATGAAAGGGAACGAAGAGTTTGGGATGGAGTGCGATCAGGGAGGTAGGAGTAAAGAGGGTGTGGTAATGCTTTTGAATGATGAGGAGCATGTTGCAATGGTTGGGTATGAATGTGCAACATTGAGATTTGCAAGAGCAAAACTGCGTTTGTGTAGTGCATGGGCCAGGAATGACTTGGAATGAGTAGTGGCTGGAATGGGTTTCGGTTGATGGTTGTAGTAGCTATGAATGGATGAAAAGTTGAGAGAGAGGGGATAACTGGAGATTTTGGTACACCCGGAGAGAGTAGTCTGATTCTGTGCCGAAAGTAAGTTTTGTCTAGCAAACACTAAACACAAGGTTGTTCATAAATCAACGTGGTTAAGGCAAAGTGAAGGGGTAGGTTAAGGGTGTTATTCATCCGTCTACATGTGAGAAAGAGGCAGTGGGAATCGGACGTATTTGATGTAAGAGCGCGACTCTCCGATCATGTGATTCTAGTATTTGGTTATTATTTTATTGTGGCTGGTTTTTAGTTGTTTTGTATTGAATTGTTTTTGAATTTCTGCCCTTGGCAGTCGCCAGATGGGCGCTATTAAAACCAATCTTTTCTACCCTTCACTTTGAAAGGACTACCACCAATGTTTGGCAGCGTTGTGTATAAGAACATAAGAAAAGAAGGAGACTGCAAAAGACCATTCATGGTGGAGGGGGTAATTTTAGGATTATTAATTAGCACTGACCCCATTTTGTGGTACAATGGTTTATTAGAAGAATATTTTAGCTTGCCCAAGTTGGGTCTTTTGCTGCGCCGCGTTTAGTCCGTTATTTTGACGTGTAACTGGAAAGTGATGCAAAGCTGTTTCCTTCTGCAGGTGACACGTTTGAAAAACTCGAGGATCAAGATGAACAGGGGTGGTGTACTGGTAGGAAGGATGGAAGAATCGGTCTTTATCCGGCCAATTACGTCGAAGTTATTTAAGTGCTTTCCTATAAAGGTTCTCAGTACGCTTGTACATTTCTCGCGATCAAGTTCCCAAGGTAATTGGATAACAGCGAGAAATTCTTTTCCGATAGATTGGCGATCCTGAAAATCAGTGAACTCGTTTGTAAAATCTAATTTTGTAGTGTTTCAACATTGAAAAGAAGGGAAACTTTGTCGAATGGATAAAAATAACCTGTAGAGCTGCTATTTTACAGGTGGTTTTTTAGTTTGTTTGTTTTTTTACTTTAATTTGAAATATACTCGAGATGGAACAACTTTCAAACGGAACGTACAGGTAATGCTTCTCCGTTCACCTCGTTACGATGTATCCCATCCTGGCCACGTTCCTATATTGGCCGGATTTTGTCGAATATATGAATATACCCACATTACCCTACCCTTCCTGAGCTGTGCTATTAAAGACAGAGTTGTGGTCTCTTCCTTTTGTTGTGATTTCTCCAATCATAAGCGATCGTTTTGTGCTAATTGGGTCTGTGCGTTTAACTTCCCCCTTAGCGCGTTTGAAAGGAATATTTTTATAGATTATGTACGATTTTTTTTAAAGTGAATAAAAATCTTGTACAAAGTCATTATTTCATACAATTGTTACGTTTATCCAAGTATTCTAATCATTCCAAACGTTAAACTAGACTCGTTAAGGTTTAATAAATTTGTGGGTGTTTTCCCTTCATGAGTACTTTACTCAAAATAAAGTAACAGATTGCGCTACTAACCAAATCACTAATTCTTCTACCTTTTTTTAAAGAGGAAGTGTACAATAATTACCCCCACCCGACCCCCGTTTTTTCGGCCCTGGCCCTAACTTGTTAATTATAGAGTACGTAATGACTAGATGTAAGCCGCGAGAGGACGACACATATTTATACAAGCATTATATATAATGTAAATACCAAATGACGAAAATTGTCATTCCTGTACATAAAAGAAAGGAGTTTGTTCTAGGTTTCAAATTTTTAATTAAGTAAAGTTCGCTCAATTGCAATTAAAAGAGTTTTATATTGTAGATTTAATGAAGTGTTGTCACAACATAATACGATTGTGACCATATGGATTTACTTCGTGTTTTGCCGTCGTTAACCTCAGGTGGACATTGGAATGCAGTTAATTGAAACTATTCGTCTTGTTTTTGTGAAAGAGAGAGATAAAATACACTTCCATACTGTATTCCATTTGCGCTTAAATATCCACACGCAGTTGCCATTACCTCTGACGAGCACATATGTGGTAGCCATAGTCTCTAGCTGTGTGTATTGGTATAATTATTTTCATCATGGTATATTTGTATATACTGCCATTAGAGCTCTTGTTGTCAATTTATCCTTTCGTACTTCCTGCAAACAGTGTAAATTGTAAGAAAAAATACTTTTTTTTAATTACTCCTAAGTATCTAACCATCTTAGTGTCCCCTTCTACTATCCTTTCCTCTCCCCCTAAATCGCTAAAATAGTTGATCGTTGCAACCACATTGGTTGCAATGGAACTAAAATTTTATTTGAGGTCTTCCCATCAGCATCAGTGAGTTATCTTGTTGCATGACCTTCATTGTATTCATTTTCTAGTGTTGCCCTTTCAAATGAGTAAGGCGTTTGTAATATATTTGTGTATTTAACCGTAAATAAATTTATTTGACTGCTGTATTTTTACCTTTTTGAACTTCCACTGCAAACTAGTGCCGGTTGTTTCAGGTATACTTAACGGTCTACTTGTCTTAGAGTATGATTACATAAGACAAATTGAGTACAAAAATATATTCAGTTATCGATAACGCTGCAAAGTTAAAATAAGCACTAATTAATGCACAGAAAAATTGACACAATTAATTGATAAACGGTCCGTGATTTACAACATATATGATAGAATGAGATGACGGAAAATTCAACTTTAAAATATGAAAACGGTTTAAATGCACTCTTATTTCCTATTCCCAAAGGAAACCCTTGGTGGAAATAAATAAATTGAGAGTTGGCATTCATAAACCTGAAAAATTAATATTCATTGAACAATTAGCGCACTCTGTCGATAGTGTCGGCGAGCAGAATTAGCAATAGTCTTCCCTGCGCAACCTAGAGGAAGGGGGTAAACGCTTCCTCCTAGATATATTTAAAATATGGATGGAAAAAAACTTCCCAGATACCTCGGTCGAAGGGAACTTAAAGTTGCGTGCCATTGCGCCGCGACTGTTCTCATGGACCTATTCCCCAATGCCGCGACGGCTTCAGGTCTCTTTCTGTCGTCTCCGAATCGGACACACTCGTGTGACGCATCGTTATTTGATGGAGCACTCGCCTGTGCCCTATTGCGACGACTACGTCGTCCCCGAGACTGTTCGGCACATTCTTGTCGAATGTCCCAGTCTGGATGATCTTCGCGCACTTTACTGGTACCGGGATGGGCGGGGTCGCTACCGCCTGTCCTTTGTACTCGGGATGAGTGCGTGCACATTGACTGGTGGACTTGTTGACTTTGGGGGGAAGGGTGGCCTTCTCCCTATTATTTAAGCAGGGTTTCTTTGTTTTGTTTTTGGGGGTTTTTTCCTCTTATAGGTCGCACGTTCCTGCGCTGGGGGGACCTCCCCCCGACGCAGGAGCTTGGTTACTGCTCACTTCCCTTTCCTTTTTTGTTGGGGACGGGGTGTTTTTTATCCTAATTTTATCTTAAAGTAGCCTAGTAATAGGCCAGTTTTTAATACGGCGACTAATGCTCAAGTAGGCAGTCGCCAGATGAGCTCTTTAACAAAAAAAAAAAAATCCCAGATACCTGGAGAAGGGCTTCAGTTCTCGCTTTCCGGAAACCAGTGCCCAAAACTACCGCCTAATCGCCCTAACCTCCTGTATATGTACACTTTGTGTTAAAAAATGGTGACTGTACCCTTTACATGGTTCCTTGAAACAAAATCCTGCATATCCCCATCGCAGTGCGGTTTCGAAAATTACACTCAACCATGGATGCCCTTATCAGTCTGGAATCCGCGATATGTAATGCATTCGCCAGGAAACAGCACTTGTAGCTGTTTTCTTCGACCTCAAAAAGGCGGCCGATACGTCATGGCGTTACGCCATCTTAAAAACCCTCCATAACCTCTAACTACACGGACAACTACCAAACTTCATTCAAAATTTCCTAACCAACCGCATCTTCTCTGTAAGATTAGGTAGCGCCAAATCCAAATCATTTCTGCAGCAAGAAGGCGTTCCACAGGGCAGCGTCTTAAGCGTACCCCTCTACCATAGGAATCAACGATATCTCAAAACCTCCATCAAGACATTACCGTCAACCTTTATGTAAATGGCAATAATAGAACGTCGCCTCCAGATCGCTATCAACAACATCAGGAGATGGTCTACCACCCACGGCTATCAATTCTCAGCCGAGAAGACCAAAGTACATAGTCCACTTTTGCCGTCGTAGAAGGTGTATTAGTGAACCTGACCTATATCTATACCAAAAGAGATTGCAGTCGTTGAGAACTATAAATTCTTAGGACTAACATTTGATAGAAGGTTGACATGGGAACCACACATAAGAAACATTAAAAACTTGTAAGAAAGAAATGAACGTCCTATGGACAGTGTCACGCATGACTGGGGAGCTGATCGCGAAACACTTCTCACTCTCTACCGCTCCTTAGTGCGACCCAAACTGGACTACGGATGCGAGATCTACTGTTCTACTTCAAGAAACTCTTTGCCCTCATCAACACAGTGGCTAATGAATGTCTTCCCATTGCTACCAGAGCCTTCCGATCATGACCCATACCGAGCCTACAATACGAGAGCGGGGAGACACCACTAGACTTGCGTAGGATCGAACTCTCGACGCCTCTTTACCCATATTCAGCTACTCGCAACATCGCTGACTTCGACCGCCGTTATGAATGACCAAATGGATAATATTTTTACAACACGCCTAACTCTCCCACGACCATTTGGAACTAGAGTGCGACTATGGATGGAGGAAATCTGGGTAACTATGAACCCCATCCATCCACTTGCTTTACCAGATATTCCATTTTGGAAAATAACTAAAGATATGCCATGGCAATATAACGAAACAATCAACAACTCCCCCTCTGGGAAAGAAAATTCAATTCCTTACCCACGCAGCAACACACATGGGTATACATATATACACCGACGGATCAAAATTCAGAGATGGAACAGGATTCTCGGTGATATCAAATAACTACACTTCTGAAAAACTACCCCAAACAATATCAATCTTCACTGCCGAGTGCTATGCCTTAACACATGCAGTGGGCATACAATAACCCAACATCAGATGAATTCACAATCTTCACAGACTCCTTCAACAGCCTACAAACAGTAGATGAATGACAGACATCCATCCAATTCTGTTAGAAATAAGAAAAAGAAAAATTACCTTCTGCTGGGTCCCAGCACATGTAGGGGTCGCTAGAAATGAGCAAGCTGATACAAC
The DNA here is from genome assembly GCA_963969495.1 of Ceratothoa steindachneri. NCBI lineage: Eukaryota > Metazoa > Arthropoda > Malacostraca > Isopoda > Cymothoidae > Ceratothoa > Ceratothoa steindachneri. The sequence goes on from OZ018330.1 coordinate 13,344,575, forward strand.
GGCAAAAAACGCCGCCCTTTGTCCAATCAGGTTCAATGATATCCGAATACCATATGAGGACTACATCATTGCAATAAAGGCCGCCATTCGGGAGAACTGGGTGGGCAGATTTATATGGACAAAATAAGATCCGACACATTTTCCCAAACTTATCGCCATTGAAGCCTCGCGGACTTACCCGCCGGCAAGAGGTATCCGTATGCAGACTCCGCATAGGACACTCATTACTCACACACGGATACCTAATGGAGAGAGACTATCCTCCCTACTTTGAAGATTGCATTCTGCCCCTCACAATTTCACATCTTATTGCGGAATGCCCAACCTATGGAGAACTCCGAAGAAGATGCATACCCATCGATGGTGGGGGTACCTTCGATATCCTAAGATCTGCACTAACGGCTGAAAAATATCCGCCCTAACAGTGGAATCATCAGCTACCTCGAGGAGACGACTATTAAAGAAGCTATAGTTAACGTCTCCAATAGTAGGATCTGAATTTTAATTATTTTAACATCTTACTTCTTTACCATACAATTTATCCATCCAGTGTTTCAATCATCACTGCATAATCACCACCTCATCATATCAGACACAACTTTTATATCTCATCTAACCTTTTCCTTACTACAAAGCGAATTACGGTGCAATCACCTCGCAGTGAGCACCAAGGGACTCTTAAACAATCCATCCTCCGCGGGCTTCTAAAGAATAAGGGAATGGATCTTGCCAAGATGATATTTAGCTCAGGCCATGAAACAAACAGGCTACATGACAACCCGTAAACACTTAAGTTCTTAAGCCCGCAGGATTCTGCAATGCAACAAGACGTTGCCATATAGTGAGTCCCCAGGAAGTTGTGGCTGGTAAGGTGATGTGACTGAAGGTGCCAGCTGTAGAGCTGAGGTTAGATTGATGAGTATGATGCCAGAGAGCATGAGGGAGTTCACTGCTGCAGATCTAAGGCTGTAGGCGAGGTGATGTTTTTACAAGTGTCGAGTGGCAGCATTTGTTTGGATCAAGGGGTAAAGAATGGAAAGTAGAAGTGCCTCGGAACTACTTGAGAATGGAGATCCTGAAAGAGGAACAAGTGCTGTTCAGGGTGAAGGGGTATCTATGAAGGCAGTTATTAGACATTCCAGAGAGAGCATTACGTTTGGTACCACCCTGAATGACATAGAACTTTGGCCTGCAAGATGTGACTAGAAAGGGTCCGTAAAATCATTGCAGCGGTTGATTGGGCATTCGTCTCGTGTACCCACTCTGTTCGGAAATGACCTTGGACAAAAACGAGGGAATAGTTGTCAGATCCTTCAACAGAAAAGTACTGGAGCAGTAGACAAAATAAAGCGCCTTCGAGAGAAGTGAAGGACGGCAGAAGAGAGAAAAGAATGACCGAACAGAAGTGGATTTGTATCATAGACCAGCTCGACAGCCGAACATGAAAGGGCTTTCAAGGAGAAACTGAATACAAGCAAAGTCTGCGGTGTTTATCGGCCCACGTAATAGACGCAGCCATAAATCGGAGATTCCGCTGGCAATAGAACTGTTCGAGAATGCCATTCGCTTGGACATGTTGGTGGTACAAAAGCGAAAATAAGCCAACAACACAGAAAAGAATGTGCCAATAGTCTTATTCAAGTCTTCTTCCAAGGTAATTTGCGAACGTAGTGGGTACACTAGACGAATGCCCAATCAACCGTGGATGCTCGACTATCAGACTGGCTAACGGTTAAAATCAGGCGGTAATGTTAGATAGATAGTTCCAACCACAAGAAGAAAAAAGTAAATGGGCCTTTTTAGGGCAATGACTTTCTCGCCACTTAATATATAAACTCCAACCTGGTACCACGAGCACCAGCACCTCCCAGCCCGAGTGCCTGCAGCTGTGCACCTATCCACTATTTTCGATCTGTTTACATTCACCAATTTCCTATCTGATCTCTCCTCACTATCTTGGACTCGCAAGGGGGAAATGGAGATAACAACACCCTTGCTGGAGTAACCATAACTTGGAGCAGGCTCGCCCTTACGGGCCTAGTTCCGGAGTATGGTAATAATGTGATCACCCACCTTACTCAGTAGTGGACTAGCCTATCCTTATTTATTACATTCCCTATTCTACATGCAACCAATATCGAAAATTGCATGGCTCCCTGAGGTAATAGGTGCGGAATGTACTGTATTAGCGACGGTGCACCGCTTCCAAAACACAGTTGACATCGCTGGCCCCATTATATATAGGTTAAAGCGCAAGGACAAAGTTACTGAGTTCGGTGGGTCAAGATGTCGAGGCCGATCTTGGCTCGCATCACGGGCTGAGCATGTGTAAATAATCGCATTCTTGATGCTTCTCACTCTATGAAGACTTCCCTATACTTCCCAAAGCCATTTTGAGGTTAGTGTCATTTTTCCATGCGTTTATTCTTTATCTAAAAATTCTACTGGCCCCAATCACTACATAGAATAAGGCACTTAGGAGAAAAGTCCCCCCAGTGCGCTTTCGTGCCCCCTAATTGGCGGGAGGGCGAGATAATTCCTGGCACTCCACGATCCTTAACTGCAAAGGGACTTACTCTTTGTTATCTTCTATACCGTCCTCGAGCTGCTCCATCTCTCACGTAGAGGCGGTTCCCCTGTACTTTTCCGGGATACCCTCGAAACTTTTGGAGAAGTTTTTCCTCTCCCACATCTCAGGATAATATAGTTTTCTTTATATTCGCTTCTTTAGTTGCTTTAACAGCTGGGCCCCTCTTTTTCACAGGAGGCAGTTAAAAATGGCACAACCGGGAACCTAGAATCGAACACTCACTGGGAGCGTCTCAATGAGGCAAATACTCTTTGAGGGGTACAGGGCAGCGGCGTGCCCTCGGCCATGCCACATGCCTTGATCGATCAACGTATTGTAATAACTTGATGGCTGTGCTGCTTGCCCCCCAAACTTCAATGGAGGTGGGCTCGCCTATCACCTTAACACATGGGCCTCATTAGTCCTCGGTTGGGAACCCGACTCCTTAGGGAAGAATGGCCAGATGAAGGCACCACGCGAGGAGAGCGGAGATCCAAAGACTCGTTTGCTCCAGGGTCACAGTGTCTTCGCCCCCAAGCGAACACGCACTCGAGGTAACGGGTGCCATTTGGCTGAAAATGAGAGTAGGGCGCTCCTCCCCCTGATGGAAGCCAATAGGGGGCTTTGTAATCCATTTCTGAGACGAATTGGGCCGAAGTTGTTCAGATGCGTACCCTCATCGCCTCTGGTCTGTCTACCATTCCTAGAACGTTAGGCCGCATAACACACCGTCCGCTTCCTTGTTGATCGGAAGAGTGTGAAACGGCTTTCAGAGGTAAGTGATTTTCCTTTATGTGCAAGGGCCAGGTTCCGGTATGTTTTGAAGCAAGCCCACTGCTCTTCTTGGCGTGCATTCCTGTCTTCATTTAACGGGACTAACCCTTTTGAAAGAGCCGCGGAAGTGATTCAAAACTATTCAGGGCAAATTTTCGCAGGACCGCGCGTTCATGGCGGATTCCTTCGCGACTGCTTTCTCCCCGTTCTTTATCTCGAATGCTTCTCACCCAAAGTTTAAAGAACGTTTTACTCTGCCAACTGGACTTCACCTTGAGAAGCAGGGAACCTGCGCTCCGCTTCGTGTGCAGATACCACTCTTTGTCCCACCAAATCCTGTGGGCCATGTTTCAATACCTGGCTGAGCGAGGTTTTGCATTTTTTTTGGCCTTATTTAACAGGATCTTAAACGAGGGTATCATACCCTATTCCTGGAAGCGAATGGCTACCGTGCCTTTTCGCAAGACGAAGAGAGAGCATTCTACTCCGGCTGGTTTCCACCCAATTTCTCTAACTTCCTCCGGGTAAAAGCTGATGGGAAAAATTGCTTAACGTTAGGTTAACTTATTTCCTTGGCAGTGGAGTCCATTGTCTCCCTGCACAGTACTGCTTTCGTTAGTTTCACTCCACGTCGAATGCTGTGCACATCTACAGGAGTGATTCGTATGGCCGAAGCGTTTGCGAAACCAACTATCACTCACCGACTAATGATACCCGCCACGATCGAACGTAAGGAACCCTCCCTCAACCTTGACTGTTCCTTGGTCAGCGAGTTCTTCAGTCATATCTTCTAAGGAGTAGTCCTCGAGTTTCCTCCATAAACTACTCCTTTCACGTAATTCATGGTGCAATGCGGCGTCATAACACTGGCGAACCATCGAGTGTGCGAAGGGAACTAATATTGTGCGCCACAGAAGGGTCCGCCGCATTCACGAGAAGGCTCCCTTCCGAGACACGGGTGACCTTTGGCTCTACCAGCGAATCTAGCTGAAGCTCTTCTTTGATGGCGCATATGGCCTTTGGCTAACTTGCTAACATAAGTGGGGCAAAGAACTGAAAAGCTTTTGAAGTTAGCAGGCTCAAAAAACGTCAGATACTCTCTGAATGAGGGACCCGACATACTTGAGGTTCTCGCAACCGAAATTGTGACTTTAGTCTTTGTCTGGGCAATCCCTCTCGAGCGCGCCTTGAGGTCTGACGTGATGGTCTTGGCCTGGTTGCTTGCCGAAACGGCAACATACCCGTTGATCATCTGAACGCACGCGGAGGAAGAATAACCCTATCATCCTCTTCGATTTCTTCTCTTACTTTTCTTTTTCTTTGAAGAGGATGGCCCCATACTGTGGTAGTGATGGGGTCGCAAAACCCTTATACTCCGGGAAGGTGGGTATAGGCAGCGCACACAGTATAGTCTCCTGGAAAAGATGGCTAACGTGGAACAGGAGGCGACGAGCCTCCGCAGCTCCTTGCAGCTGTATCAGATTCCACGGCAATACCATTTGAGGAATATGCCTCACAGACCTAGCTAGGAGGAGATGCGTTGTCCCTCTTCGCAAGTGTACGGTGATTCCCTCACGGGAATGACCGTACACTTCCCGGAAACAGAACTCCGTTGTCGCCTTCTACAACTTATCGGGGGAGGTTGGCCTCGCTATTCGAATCTTTTCCTCCCACTACATCGAAACCTATTGCGGGCTGAGCGGCTTCGGAGGCAAGGGTCGTTCTTTTGGAGAGTGCTGTGTCTTTGATTTGCACGATCAAGCTTTCGATGGAAGCGGAGAAGCGGAAGCTCCTTTGGTACTGTCCTCCTTTCGAGGGACAGCTTTAGGAATCGCCGAAACCTGCCTCATTTATCGACTGACAGAAGGTATCCTTGCAGACTTCTGTCAAATGGCTACTGTGCTCGCTTTTCGCAAGCCCGTTATCGTAATTTCTCTAACCTTCTGCGTGTACAAGTTAATGGAGAAATGTTAGATTAGCCTTTTTCTTGGACAGCGGAGGCTACCTGTCTTCCACAAGTTTTAAAAAAAGTAGGATGCTCTGCTGCAAATTGAAAATGCTATCTGCGATGCTTTTCTTCGTAGAAAAGCAGGCCTATGATAAGCATGGCGATACGTTATCATAGACACTATCCAGATGGTTGGAGCGAATCCTTGGTCGGGAACCATCTAAAAAAGCGTGCTTCCCCCATTAACTGCCCTCATAAGTAGGCAAATCTTACTAATATCGTCCTTCGTGAATGGCACTCTTAAATATATTCAAGAAGTAAATCCAATTTAAATGGGTACCTTCGAACGGTGACAAGTTTATAGTTGGTAAACGCACTCAGATGGCTTTGCTGTAGTGGGTGCGATTGAAACGTGACTATCACGGATAGTGCACGCGCTTAGTTCTTGCCGAGTGAGAAATTCTTGTCCAGCGCAGTGCTCCTTTTACAGGAGCCGATTTGAATTTCTTGATCTAGCCAATTTAAACTAGCATGAGTTTCTGTTCGTATTTCAAACAAGGCTTTGATTTCTATTTAGTTTGAAACTGATTACTGAATTGCAGTTTCGAGTTTATTGGCTTGTTTGGTTGCGAGAATACGCAAGCATTTACGCTTTTTCATAACTTTTTAGCTACGGATGAGGTAGCCAGATCGACGATTAAATATGGTTGCTGAACCTCTGGAGAGAAACTTGATTAGAGGAGTAAGTGAAATAAGGGAATTAATTCCGGAAACTATAGTAGTCGAAATTTATTTTGAAATAACGCTGAGAGCAAAATCAGAAAAGTAATACAATAAATGTTGGAAAAGCGAGTAAATTAAACATTTGGAACGAATTCAGTGAGTAGTAAATAACAAGAACCGAGAATGGAACGCGTGTGTTTATTCTTAAACACGTTTAATTTAATTTAAGTTTGATGGCGTGAATGAAAATTAGAGGTAATTTACATTGAGAATCCGAGCTTCATTGAATGAACAAGTGTATAGAGGAGAGTAGGAAAAGGAGCAAAGAAAAAAAAATAATGGCGTAGGCGAATTGCGGACAGCTTCCCGCGTCGCTTGACCACTGTTAGCCAGCGGCGAATCCACTCGGCCATCCTGAGTCTCAAAAAAAAGACTCATTCAAGCGAAGCTTTTTACCCGCGTGATCGCAATTCTGGTACGCTACACAACCCCCCTCCTAAAAGCGGAGCGTAAATGACTAAATGAAGAGAACCCGTTTGGAAATGTTATCTAAGAGTTAACGCTCCCCCTCTCGGGTCTGGGCACCATTGTAGATAGAGAAGAGTAGGAAACGGGGAAAAGAAAATATAATAGAGTAGGAGAGTTTCGAACAGCTTCCCACGTCACTGGGCCATTGTTAGCCAGCGGCGAATCCACTCGGCTATCCTGAGTCTCAAAAAAGACTCATTCAAGCGAAGCTTTCAAGCCGCTCGCTTGCCCTTCTCGTACGCTACGAACAGGGAGAGAGGCGCTTTTAGCAATAAACTCATCAAAGTTAACTGCTCTCATAAATTGTTCAGCAAATTTAGGACAAGATGAGCGCTAACCATTATAGATAGCAAGTTAAATTAAGATAACTAAAGGAGGTGACTGCTCAAATTGAAGCAGTGAAAGAGTACAATGAAGAATAACTATTGAGTCTCAAACTGAACGAGACTATACGATACAGCAGCTAACTAGAGGAGCGAGTGACTAATGGCCTAAAGGGATACAGGAACAAGAAGAATAAACAAGGTCTGCTGGCCAAAGGTCACGTGCTCTCACGACCTTCAAAACTTTCAATAATTCCTGGATTAACCTTGAGAAAATCTTGACAATTATATCATTCGAAAGAGAATGTAAAACAACACAAGGGTTACAAATTTCGTTAGAACCCTTCGAATGTTTATGATATTATTGCTAAAAGAAAATAATTCCCGATCTAACCTTGGGAGGACTTTTGCGATTATATGATTCGAAAGAGAATGTAAAACAAGATAAGGGTTTCAAATTTCGTTAGAATTGGCCGTATAGTTTTGATGTTATTGCAAAAACAAATAAACTCTCTTAATTTGTAGTGGTCGAACTGCACCATAAGTAGGCTCTGTCTGTGTTGTATTCGCGTTGTTAATACTTAGACATACTAGTCTCCAAGCGAATACACTCTGTAATCGCGCTGCTTATAATATAACTTTCGTTATTTAAATGAAGTGTTATTTTCGTAAGTTTATCTTTGCCTTAAGCCTTCTGTAAGCCCAGCCAAGCAAAAGAACACGTGAAAATTATTGATCTTTGGAGTCAAATTAATAAATCACCGCAACAACACCCATCACTCGTAGGTTAGGACCTCGTCGTGCCCCTAAGATGGTGCCCGTCATTTGCTTCCTACAACTGATGACCGTGTCTCGTTCCTCAATATATATATATATATATATATATATATATATATATATATATATATATATATATATATATATACAGTAGTGTGCAAATTAGTTCGGACAGTACCAAATCTTTGGACTATTTCATAATATGTCTTAATTTTTGGCAACACTAATGAAGTTTTCTTTGTTTTCCGTGCAGAATAGTGTACTGGTAACATCTGGTAAATGTTTTCTTGTACCTTAGCTACACTAAGCTCGACAGTGCTACACCAGAGCTTGTCGTGTATGATTATTGCTGGGAGCGTGCTCCGTGGTGTACTTGGTTCTGCCGGAATATTCACCTTCCAATCATTATTAGACTATAAATTTATTGTGGATATCACACCCAAGAAGCGTGCAAGTATTATAGCTCTTAGAAAACAAGCCCAGGATTTCTGAGGAAATGAAGGTAGCAAAGTCTACTGTTGGCGCCATTGTGAAAATAACTGAAGACACTGGTGAACATTCAACACTATGACAAGGAAAATGTCGAAGAAAACGAAAAGCAACACTTTACGATGACAAGGATCTCATTATAAATAGTGTGAAGGATCCCAATAAAACCAGTAAAGACCTCCAGAGAGATTTGTCTTTAGCTGGTGTAAATGTTTCTTCTTCAACCGTCCAGTGAAGGCTCATTGAAGTTTGTAGATTTGTTAGAAAACCGCTATGTAAACAGTTATTGACTTCTGCTATAAAGACTAGTATGCTGGGCATGCAAGTATGCTGGATGGAAGGCAGCCGACTGGGAGAAAGTTATGTTTTCAGCGAATCGCATTTTAAAGTACATAGGCATAGATCAGTGGTAGCAAGACGAAGCAAAGATGAATCACTTCAGCCAGGACACATTCAACAGGCGCAAAATACCCACCTAAAAAGATGTTTTGGGGTTGTCTTCGCATTAAAGTCCTAGGGCGGCTTGTTACTGTTGAGGGAATGATGAACAGCGTTAAATACAAGGCAATCCTGCAGACTCGCTTGCTTCCTGTGATACAGAAAGACTTTCCTGATGGAGGTGGAATTTTCCAGCAGGATCTGTCTCTGTGCCATACTTCCCAAAAAATGCACACATTTTTCGAAAAAAGTGGATTTACCGTTATAGATTGGCCTGGGAATTCTCCTGACATAAACCCTATCGATAATCTATGGGCTATAACTAAACGTAGAATCTAGAAAACCGACTGTTCGACGATGCAAAAGATGATTTGTGCTGTTATCAATGCCTGGTACCATAACGAAGAACTGGTAGAAATGTGTTCAAATTTAGTTGAATCTGCCAGAGCGAGTGAAACAGGTTCTAAAAGCAAAGGGCGGTCATATTTCATATTAAATGTACCATTTATCATTGACGTATTCTTTCCAAATATTGAGAACAATTATCAAATAATTGTATTATTTCACCACTGTCCGAACTAATTCGCAACCTACTGGATATATATATATATATATATATATATATATATATATATATATATATATATATATATATATATAAGGCAGTAAATTAAGAATGGACTCGTCAAGCAATCGCTAGGCAGGACAAAATGAAAGAGATATGGTGAACACCGTCAGCATCAAGCGCCCATTTCCAATGAAGTAGCAGTCCCAGGTTTGTTCCAAATAGGGGAGCCCTAATTTTACATCTCCAGCATAAAGAAGGAAGAACTCTGTTCTTTAACATTTTGGCCTGATTACCACCCGAGACTGTTAATCGTCTTCCAGCAGACATTATAACAAGCCGTAACTACCATAGTTTAAAGGAGGAAATTATTGGCCTTTACGAGAGGACTAAGCGCGAACTTTTTGAGAAGCTGATCGAATCCTCGCCGCTCACAGGCCGACCTTAGAAGAGTTACGGAAAACAGCCATTCAGGTAGGAGTGGGTGAATAGCTTGTGCGTCACAAATTCATCCAATCATTGCCAACTAATATCGCGCCTTTATCGCCACTCAATAAAGAACTAAGTCTAGCACAATTAAGGAAACTTGCAGATGAACTTGTAACATTCAACCGAGTGCAGTGCCATAATATAAATACATATGGTGAATCGAGAGAACACAGTGCCGTTTCAAACGCGTTTATCCCCCATAACAATGCGAGTGCAACTTATAGTGATGCGTGCCTTCCATAAATTTCCAAAACCTGTAGTGTGTCGCGGAAACTAAATGGGCATACCGTTGTAAACGCAGCCGTGGGCATGACGTCCGTCTTCACCGTCTCCGCGAAGGTATATAATACCAAATGTGAATTTTAATTGATACGGGAGCAAGTGTTTCGATTATTCAGAGGAGAATAGTGAAATCAGGAGATGTGCGCGAATCTGGCATTAACATTTCAACAGCTAATGGCGGAAAGATCAAAGTCCACGGCGAAATTCATACGGATATAGTGATCACCAGTCTTCGCCGATCATTTAGGTGGTCGTTCGTTGTAGCAGATACAACCTGTCGTTATTAGGCATTGACTTTTTGAGACATTATGAACTTTTAATAGACTGTGTGCGCGAATGCTAATAGATAATTGAACTAAGCTCGTATCAAAAGTGAAACTTTTTGAAGAACCGGCAGTAGCTTAAATAATCGATGACCTGCAGCACCTACCACCCCCTTGAAGAGCAATACTGCAAAGATATGAGGCTCTGTAAGCACCCGGACCCACTCAGCTCTCCCCGTCACTGTCATTGGACAGCGATTCTAGAGTACATTAGTGACATCTCGTAAGTGCAGGGACAGGATAACGTAGTCGCTGACTGCCTTTCAAGGAACGTCAATTCGGTCCAAGTTGACTCTCTTGACCTCCGAGCTTTGGGACAGCGCAGGAAGATAATTCCTAAATAAAGAAATTTCATTCGCGCCTGTAATCGTACCCGTTTCCCAAAGATGTTCAGCTTTGGTACGAAATAACATCTGGATAAGCACAATAGTTTGGCCCTCTGGCATGCAGAAGAGCAATCTTTTATCAATTACAAAATCTGTCACACCTTCAAATCAAGTCTTCACTTCGGCTCATCAAATCGATGTATATTTGGCCGAACATGGACAAGGATATCCGCTTCTTGACAAGAGAGTGCCTCCCCTGTCAGTTTTCCAAAGTGAATCGTCACACAACGTAGTAAAAAGTTGAAAAACTGAATGTGGTATCCCCTTAAAGTGGTAAAGTAGAGGTCGGTGAAACAGTAGTGATGGGGAAAAGGTTCTAGTTGAATATTTGTATGACTGTAAACATTTTACAGCTCTTTCACCAAATTTGGTGTGTTACCAGCACTAGGTCGTTAGTTGAGAATGAGAAGCATGAGCAAAGTGGAGAGAAGATTGAGAAGGAAATTACGAAGATGAAAAGGACGAAGAAAAATAGCAGCATGACTGTTTAGATATCACAGCCTTATTACCATAGTTTAAATGATATTTTATCGCAGACCCATTGATTGATAGTGAGAAAATTGAGGAAGGATGGATACATGGAAGAAATTGAATTAAAATGCTGTGTCTCATCTCTTGACCTTGTATGCCTTCGTTGGTTTGGTCGACCGGGGTGACGAACGGCGTCTTTTGCTTTGCCCACCATGTTCGTACATGTGTTCTCGTCTGTCTCCTGCCCTAACTTCAGGTCATAACAGTCAACTCCGATGAAGGAGAGTGCTAATCTAGTTGCATTCAGGTCGTTTGTTAGGAAGGTCACGTGAGACCTGCCTTGCGAACAATTTACAATTTTAAGATTAGCAATCTTCCCTAAGTAACGTGAGCATGCGATGGTTAAAAGAGACCTTATATGGTTGCGCATTGATCGCATAGAAATATCCGTCAGAGAGGCTCGAACAGTTCGGATTGCGCGCCTTAGGCCCTAACTAGCTCCATCAGGTGTTCCAAGATACGAGCCGGCCGTCTATTGCCTATAGCCTGAGTTAAGTGGCTAGGTGCTCACGTAACTTGTCCACTTTTAATCTCCCTTATACAGGGAAGAAAGCTCGTCGCTCACTAAAAGAAAATAATCACCTTAAACAGCTTGAAAATACTTAGAGGAACATTCTATGCAATGGGCAGTATTCTCGTGGTCGTTGATCGGATAATGCCTCATGAGAACTTCCCATATATCCACCATTCAATCGTATTTGTAGAGTCGTATGGCGGAAGCCTGATTGCGGATTGCGCACGTGGTAGGCTCGTCCTCAAAGCGGAATTTAAGGCGACGGCATGGCTGCCGCTGTTTGGGGTCAGGATTGAAGGCGTGGGTGACGATAACAGGGCGAACGTGGTCGTCATCGTTGACGTCGTAAAGTGGCGGTCGAAGAAACAATCGGGTTACTTATGTTGTTCATGTTTGTTTAAATGTTCCGTTAATTTAAAACGGTGAAAGAAAAAAATGGAACAGGAAATCGAATTATGAACGCCGAGAAACGCAATAGCATCGAGGAAAAAACAAGTCGACCGTAAGAATGATGGTCGTGAAAGAAATATTGGAATTAAAGAAATTTTAATCAAATATAGTTTCCTCAAATTAAGATGAATGAAAGAAAGGTGAATAGAAGAGGTCAGGTAGGAAATAAATGGACAAGATTATAAAAATAAATATATTAGGATCAAAGGGAAATATAACACAAATTTTAAATTACGTGTGTTATGTTTGAAATGTAATAAATGGGTAAATAATTATATAAACTAAAGTGAATTTACAACAAAGCTGATTAACGAATACAACAGGAAATTACTATTTTTGCTAAGTCGATTAATATAAGATTTGTAAGATATCTGTGAATGCATGTAAATTAGTTGAACTAAGTGACTGATATAAGTAAATAATGAGTAAATGATATGTAATATAAGTAACTGATATGTAAATATAAGTAAATGATATAACAACTTAAGTAAGGAATAAAGTAATTTCACTATGTGATATAAGTATTATAATTAATATATGTAGGCGGTATAATTATTTTGAGGTAAAACGATTTGGCCAAGAGAAGAATACTCACATTTGGAATACACAAATAATTCACACACGCAACCTTGAAGCCGAACCTTTCGGCGGACGATGATCAAAATGGCAGTCTAATTTCTCGCTCAGCCGAGTCGGCGCCTGTGACCCGACGCTAAGCCTATTTGTTAAACCTATGTGAGCCCTACAATAAGTCTACTTCGTGAAACCCCCTAACAGAGCAGCACATTACTCTTGTTTACTTTTGAATTGTTTTCCTCATGGTCCTATATCCGATCTTAATTATAAAGGGTCTTTCAACAAGGACGCTCGAGCTTTGTCAGGCGATAGTGACCATGTTGTTAAAGCGACATCTGGCAACCTCACTGTGAACTGTTCAGTAGTACTTGGCAAGTTAAGATGGAAGGTTATAACGTCGAACAGCGTGTGAAAATCATCAAATGTTATTATCGAAATCAGTGCTCCGTTCGACAAACGTTCCGCGCATGACGTGATTTCTATCCTCGCCACAGCGACGAGGCACATTTTTGGATGAATGGATTTGTGAACAAGCAAAATTGTCGGATTTGGGACTGAAACAATCCACATGAGATACACTAGCACCAATTTTATCCCAACAAAGTCACTGTTTGGTGCGGACTTTCGTATAACGGAATCATCGGTCCGTATTTTTTTGAGAACGAAGATGGAATTGCCATAACCGTCAACAGCGAGACCTACAGATCGATGATAAGCAACTTATTGTGGCCTCAACTGGATTATATGCCTGATATGGATACTGACGACATACAAGTTCTAACAGGATGGTGCTACATGCCACACTGCGCACGCCACGAGAGACATTCTGCACCAGCGATTTCAGGGCAGGGTCATCTCGCGCGGCGGCGACGTCAACTGGCCACCGAGATCATGCGATTTAACGCCATTAGACTACTTTCTTTGGGGCTTCCTTAAATCGCAGGTCTATGCGAATAATCCACAAACAGTTGATGTCCTCAAAGTCAACATAACGAACACCATCCAGCAAATTCAGCCAGATTTATGCGACAAAGTCATCGAAAATTAGTCCTCCCGAATACGTTCTACCAAGCGAAGCCGCGGCAAACATTTGAACGACCCCATATTCCACACTCAATGCCATAAAATTTTCTTTCAAATTTAAAATAAATTGAGTTCATATATCACACACAACTTGTTTTATTTACATTTAAAAATCGAGTGACCTTATTGAAAGACCCTATATTTTCATGCATAAATATTTCCCATTATATAATCTATCTGCCTAGATTAATTTATATATATATATATATATATATATATATATATATATATATATATATATATATATATATATATATATATAAGTACAGTAGCGTACGTGTAACTATAGGGATAAAACCACAGTAATATGACTAATTTTATATGCGAAACCAGGTTTCGACGGAAACATCCGTCATCGTCAGTCGCTTGTAAACAAGTGAAATACAGAAGTTGCTTAATCGTACAAACACACAAATCAGTATCGCTAAGGTGAAAGATGCCAGAATATAGCGGCATTTTTGAGACACGGAAGTATGAAATTCTTGCTTATTAAAGTATTAGTATTGAATTGGCCATCGGAAATATTAAAGTTGGGAATTTCTTTTATAAGGGCCGATTCAATTAAGCGTCGATGTATATAATTGTGAGACTTATAAACTATTTTAGCATTATCAATAGCAATTTGATGATTTTCATTGGACATATGTAGAAATAAACTCAAGGAGAGGGCACCACGTCGCATATCGCATTATGTTCATTCGTTCTCTTGGAAAATCTGCTGCTTTCACCGATATATACTTCATTACATGATTTGCAGGGAACAAAATAAACTCCCTGTTCTTTATTGACCGATCTATTATTGGATAGGCTATTTCTGAGAACTGAACAACTCCGTATTGTCGCCAACAATACGGAGTTACCTCTCTGCACCAGAAGGCTCCTCTCGAACTACTTCACTGAACGGAGATGCCACATAGAATAAAACAATACCCTCTCACAACCCTTCACACCACGCTCAGGCGTTCCCTAGGGAAGCGTACTGGCACCCACACTGTACATCATGAACACAAACGACACCCCACGCCCACCCGAAAACTGCTGTCACACATACACAGTGTCCTACACCGATGACGAGATCATTCTCGTCAGCAGACGTGGACCAGAAGAGATCGCGCTCCATGCACAAATAATACTAGACGCTAAGAAAGATTACGAGGATAAATGGCTCATTGACACGAATCCACAGATGACACTCTTCGGTGCAAGAGATCACTTCATGCATAACCTACAAATCTTCTCACACAAACAAGACCTGAACCATCTAAACCCAACAAGTTCGACTACACACAACATACAAAAATCCTTGGGGTAACTTTTGACAAGACCCTTAGGTTCAATATACACCAGAACATAACACATGCAAGAGCCTCACGTACAAACACTTCGCTGCGCAGGTTCTACCCTGCGAGCAAAAAAACTTCATTTACACCTATACAAAACACTCGTGCGGCCTTTTCTCGCGTACGCCCCACTGTCACTCGTAGCGACGAGTGACACGTGGAAGCCTAAAGGATCAGCGCATTCAGAACTCTGCTCTGAAGCGCGCTTGTCGCTCTCCCCTGTACACGAGAATCTCCACACTACACGACAACAACAAATTAGCACCTCAACACATACGCTCACACCAAACTCACATATCAACTCGGGAAACTCGCCAGGGACCCCTTACACACCGCACTATATGTAAGACGGTATGCGATTGCACCGCGATACCCCGCGGCCCATGACCACCCGCAACCCATACCCTTCTTCGCATAAACTAAAAGCATCATGAATAACGCGTTTCCGACTAAGCAGACACGCTCTCCTTACTCACCACCCTCCAACCGTCATCCAGTCTTGAACACCTCGAGACCCACCCAACCACACCACGCATCGATGTCTAGCCACCGACCTATCGACTCTTCCTATCCCCTTCAAAGTTATTTCCGCACCCCTTTGCTCTACGACTGCCTGTTCACCTGTGTTACACAGTGATCCCTCTCTGTCCTTTCTATACACATCAGTCATTCATTCATGAAAGTGCGACAGGGTACACAATGAGACATGGGCAGGGAGGGCGGGGCGACAGGCGCCGTTCTTCCTACAGAAGACGAAGCCAACTTGATTATTTCAGCACAGAGATGAGGTGCAGCATTCTTATTTACATCCTTCTTCCTCCTATATTTCATCACTATAAATCAAAATGTCTGTGCTGGTACCACAATAAATATGGTGGAAAAGCCGTAAAATGCTTGCATTCTTTTACATATTTACAACTAGTATCTCACCCAGCCCTAATCCATCATTTTCGTCTCCACAAAATCCAATTCACTCTCACTCTTCTAATTCTCATTCTAATGCTCAAAAATCTTCAACTTTAACCCATTTAAACTAAAAAAGCGTTTGATAAAAGGGTCTGTCTCCTCTACCGCGTCTTCATTTCCTCAGAGTGGTCCTCCCTTCTGTATTTGTTACCAAGTTTCTGGTTTTCCTTATCTTTTTTACATTGGTGCAGAATGCACTGTTATCCCGGCCTTTCCCACTGATAAGACTTGTTCCCCTCCAATTTAGTCATTAAAGCCGCAAATTCCTCGGACATAAAGACCTATGGAAGGCGTAACCTTCCATTTTCCCTCGGCCTCCGTCATGATTTTCAATGGACCTTCATTGTTGCCAATGTAGATTGTCCACTATCGGCTCTAGATTTCATTTCCAATCATGATCTCTTAATTGACTCCTGCAATCGAAAGCTTATAAACCTTACAACCTCTTTAACTGTCTCTGATTATTTTTTCCCCTGAAAAAGTTCTCTTTTTAGTGTCCGTCTCCTATTCACCAATACACAATTCCATCTTTGAATGCTTACCTATTAAACACAATGTGGGGAATCGAATTGAGACGGCAAAATGACCTGTATTTTCCCGTCCTCGAAGATTAGATTCAGATTGACTTACGACAATGGAGCAGGAGTTTAATTTCCTGATGAGTGCTGGCATTGCTCGTCCTTCAACGTCCCATTGGGTCTCTCCGCTTCACGTCGTGCCGATGTCTACACTTGATGTAAGTAGCGCTTTGGGTGATTACAAACTATTTTTTATCTATATTTTTCACTATCATATATTTGTATTTTGATTAAAAATACAAATATATTGAGCTGTTTGATTTGCTTTTTGTTTTCCTTTCGGATTCCTGGCTTTTTTATTTTACTTACCTTTTATTTTCCATTGTTCGCCCTGCTTTTACAATTGTGATGGGTATTACTTTAAAAACAAATTTCTTGTATTCCTATTGAGTTTAATTCATGATTATTATTCATATTAGTTATTGCCCGGGAAATTGTTTAATTAAGTTTCAAATTTGAAATTACCTATCTTGGTCAAACTCGTATCTATCGATCGCTTTGCATTCAACTGTTTTTAACATATTTTTTCAATATCATATATCTGTAAATTAACTTATATTTAACTACTTGCTTAGCATTCTGGTTTCATTTGTGTTTCCTCTCTTGTTGAGTTTGACTTATTTTTCATATTGTAACAAATATTGAATTGTTTGCGCTACTTTTGCAATTTTGTCATCTAACTCTTAAAAATTTTTGTATTCGTATTAGAGTTCATTGAATGTTAATGACCGAAACATCTGGAAAATAAATGTTTGGAGCTATTACGTGGGTCTTCATATTCCTCCTGATATATATATATATATATATATATATATATATATATATATATATATATATATATATATATATATATAGAAGAAGGAGCAAATGCAAGTTCTGCGGGTGGTAACAACCACCACAGGCCTTTCGCCATATTTATTTTCTGCCTTTCAAAACAATTTTGAAGACAGAAATAAAGGTGCAGAAACCTTGCATTGCAGACTATATAACAATATAGTACAAGAAAGAGAAATTGGACGCAAATGAGCAATGAGACAAGAAACAGGAGTTTGTTTAGAGGCAAGAGAAAGGGACATTAGAAGAAGACTAGAATCAAAGAGAGCAGAGGGTGGCACAAAAAAAAGCAATCCTTTACCGAGAAGACAGAGATAACGTCAGGGAAAAAAAGTTTGAAATTCCTGGCCGGCACTCGAACCCGGGTCTGCTGATTGCCGGCCAGATGCTCTACCGCTGAGCTACCAGGCACAGTGACGTTATCTCTGTCTTTTCAGTAAAGGATTGCCTTCATGGTGCCGCCCTCTGCTCTCTTTGATTCTAGTCTTCTTCTAATGTCTCTTTCTCTTGCCTCTAAAATAATTCCTGTCTCATTGCTCATTCGCGTCCAATTTCTCTTTCTTGTGTATATATATATATATATATATATATATATATATATATATATATATATATATATATATATATATATATATATATATATATATATATATATATATATATAAAGAAGTACATGAAAATGAGGAAAGAATACACAGTGAGAGGATCGATATTCACTTGCGAAACCAGGTTTCGACGGAGAGCGTGTTTTTCATTCTGGATTCATCTCCAACCGGGGAAATTATTGCTGAAAATACACCAAAACAACCAGTCCCAGCTGATGCCTATGGAAAAATAAGGGTAAACCACTTCCCGTTATTCTCCATAACTCTACCTATAATGTTTTAGGAGTTATTTAATTAAGTATTTTGGTCGATTTAGTTGAGAATTAGTTTGTGGATATTAGTTGTGTTTTCGCCTATATATTCTATTGCTAAATAGTCAAATTTGTTAGTCACTTCAGATCTTGTGGTTGGATATAGTGTAAAATGACATCATGCCATGAGAAATACCAGAGGGTACAGGATTGGACTCTGCTTCGTGCGATGTCAACCGCTTTGATCTCAATTAGGAAATAACATTTCCGAAGAAAAATGATCCTGTTTATCTGTTTCTTGTGGTTTGCTGGATTCGTTTCATCATTCTTTCGCGTTCATGAAAGATTTATACATTGTATATTCCCCGAGTGTTTACCTCAACTCTTCTTTGTAATATAAATTCTCTAATAATTTCTCCCTCTCTCTCTCTCTTTCTTTCTTAGTCTAGATCAACCTTGCGAAGCGTACATTAAAAGCTTGTTTATTCAGATGATTTTTGTCTTCCGCGTAGCCGAGTGGCCTAAGGGGCGGTTTAATTGAGATCAAAGCGGTTGCTCGCTGCCTCATTGTGCACGGTTCGAATCCCACCCATGTATGGAATTCTTGCGAATTAGGAAATAACTATTCCGAAGAAAATTTATCCTGATTTTCCGTTTGTTGCGGTTTGCTGGATTCATTTCATCATTCTTTCGCGTTCATGAAAGATATATATATATATATATATATATATATATATATATATATATATATATATATATATATATATATATATATATATATATATATATATATATATATTGTGGCAATAACGGAATTTCATACCGCTTTGAAAAAGTTGAGGGCACACCATTAGATCCCATATTAGCAGAAGGTGTCAAACCTGAAAGTGTACGGATTTATTGAACTTTAAAACCCTTCCAATAACACATTACCTGAGAGTGCTGGTTTCGATGTGGAAAAGTCAGAATAAATAAGAAAAAGCTAAAAAAAGTAACCCTAAAATAATTTCCGTATCAATACAATCAGAAACCCAATCAACATATAGATGAATGGGCCAACAAGTTGGACCTTTGGAATTTTTTTTACATTGGCAACTCGGGCATTGTTGTTGTGTTTGGTTCCAAATTGAACGATATCGTGTTTCACACTTCGTTATCCGTTCATGAACGCGCTATTTTTGTTGGAGTGAACATCGGGAAAAATAAGAATAACTAAAAATGTTTGTTTACTGGAAGTTGGTTTCGAGCCCTAGTATGGGTTGCCATTATGATGGGGGTTCCGACCCCATACCCCCCACCCCCTCGCTTCGCTCGCCCTCAAGAACAAGTAGTACAACGAAAGATCTGGTAACAAAGGACCAAACCTGGGCACTAAACCGTCAATCCGTTAATTAACGAAGTTAACATTTTCGTTAAGGATTTAAATTTTAAGTTAACTTTGGATATCATTATCCGACTAATTAACTTCTGTTACATTTAACTTTCGTTAATTCAAGTTAGCTAACCCACAAAATTCATAAAAAAACAGTAAACGTTTATAAGTTTCTATTATTTTCAGATTTTAAATGCAGATGCAGAGTCTTAGCATATTTACTAATGTATGCGTCATTCTTTCAATCCCGATATAACGCCACTTATTATTATAAATAACTTTTCAATCAAGCTTCGAATTATGAGTTCAAAATGATATTTAATACAGGAGCGGTCAATAAGTTTTGCAATTTGGATATAAGGAAACGAGATATGAGGAAAAGTGTTTTATTATTTTTCAATATAACTACCCTCGACTTCAATGCACTTGCGCCATTGTCCTTGAGGCTTCGAATTCCCGACAACAACAAATTTCCTGACTGCTGTTCAATCCACTCCTGGACAGCGAACTGGACATCTTCATCGTCCCCAAACCGGCGTCCACGCAGTGCAGCCTTGAGCTGGCGGAATAAAAAGTAGTTGCTAGGGGCCAGATCTGGAGTGTAGGGGGGATAGGTGAGCTGCTCGAATCCGCACTCGCGCAGGGCAGCTTGTGCAACTCTAGCCTTGTGGACAGGGACATTTTCGTGGAGGAGCAGGACACGGCGTGTCAACTTGCTGCGCGGCTTCTGACGGATGCACTTCTTCAACCCAGCCAGTTCCTCGGCGTAATATTAGCCTGTGATGGTCCTTCCACAAGGCGCATAGTCCACCACCAACACTCCCTCAGAATCCCAGAAGATGGTGGCCATGATCTTCCCGGCAGAGAGTTGGGTCCGGAACTTGATGGGGGTCGGAGAGCCCCTGTGCTTCCAGGCCATGCTTTCAAGCTTGGTCTCCGGATCCCAGTGATGGATCCACGTTTCATCACCTGTCACTATGCGTGACTCGAATCCCGCCGGGTCTTGGTTGTACAGGTGCAGCAGCTCCTCCGAACTTTGACGACGTTGAAATCGATCATGGGGCGTGAGGTTTCTAGGGACCCAACGGACAGAGACCTTGGTCATGGCTAAATTGTCGTGGATCTTGTTGATAGCACTTTCATGTGATATACCAAGTTGTCGCTCGATTTCTTCGACCTTTACCCGTCGATTTTCGAGGATCATCCTCTCCACACGGGCCACATTGTCCTCGTTGGTCAAGTCTGACGGGCGTCGTGGACGGGGGTCAACTTCAAGGGACTCACAACCATAGCCGAACTCCCTATTCCAGCGAGAAATGGTTGCATAGGAAGGGGCCGTGTCGGTGTATACTGCAACCATGCGTTCATGGATCTCTTTTGCATTCTTGCCTCCCTTGATCAAAAATTTGATCACTGCGCGATGCTCAACCTTCTCCATTGTTGAAAAATTTGTGACTGACGATCTGCGATCAGCTACTGCTTCTTAAATAGACAAGGCAGGAGCGTGTGGCTGCAGATCCTGACTTGACATAACGTGTCCTAACACCCCCACAAACAGCCATCCCCCTTTCTCTGTTTTGCCCTCTTGATTCGCAAAACTTATTGACCGCCCCTCGTATATTCGATATATAAACAATTATTTTCTATTAATAGATCATATAAAGTTTCTTTAATAAAAAAAATAAGATATTACACCCTAGCATGCAACGCAGCGCTATATATAAAAGGTATTGCACCATAGCAGGCAACGCAGCGCTATAAATAAAAGAAAGTGCTTGTAGAAAGAAGCTTCAATTCACCTGGAGAGCTATTACAGTTACAACGTGAGTATCTGCTATTATAGCGATACCATTAGTGTTAGTGTTAATTTGCATACATTCATTTGATATTCTAGTATTTGCATAGCCAAATTATATTTTCTAAATTGTAAGATCCGGTTTGTTAATTAATAGTTACTAATTAGCCACATGTTATATAATAGTTTCAAATATTTATATTGTTTAAGATTTTAGACTTTATTTGAGGATATAGCTTAATATCCATATAAAATGCATGTTGATTAATGATTCAATAGAATATATATTGGCCCGGGTATACCTTTAAAATTAAAATACAGCGCTTATCTATATCATTATTAATTTATTATTATTATTGCGTATTGCACAACAAATATTACAAATATTTATTGCTACTATTGTCTGCAAGGCGGCTACGGTCCCCTGCACTTGTTTACGTTTTTACTCCAATGTTTTGTAGGTCTGTAGGGGTGCGAAGATGTATAAGAGAAAAAACTTCCTTCCAAAAAGCGATAATATAAATAGCCCATTAAATTACCAAGTCAGAGCGGACTTCGCCGTAGCGTGACGGCAGAGTGCTGGCCTCTGCATTCAAAAGACTCGCGATCGATCCCCAAGTCCATAATTTTTACGAAGAAAATTCTCGAAGAAAACGGAGATCACGAAAAACGCTTTAAGGACAACTAAAGAAGACTCAAGATAAATGGATCGCCTCCAGAAAAAAACGGAACTCAAAGAAAATGACTTCAAGGGCTAACTCGTCTCAACTCATCAAGAAATCATCACGTCATCAAGAATTAAGAAGAAATCATCACGTGATCAAGAATTTGGAAGGAATCATCACATCAAGGTAAATGCAAGAATTAACTCAGCCAACTTAAAGAAGAAAGAATTTCAGACAATAAGAATACCAAGAGTCAGATAAACGGAAGAAATGTTTGAAGGGGCATCTTCATCAAGAAGTAATAAATAGATTTGATAAATAAGAAAAGTAAATATATTAAAAGAAGAGCCCCCCCCCCTAACTGTTTTTTTATTACTTCTTGGTTGATGTGGCCCCTTGAAACATTGACTGCCATGTATCTGACTCCATATTCGAGTTGGCTATTGATTCTTTCTTCTTTAAGTTGGCTGGTTTAATTCTTGCATTTACCTTGATGTGATGATTTCTTCTTAATTCTTGATAACGTGATGATTTATTGATGAGTTGAGACGAGTTAGCCCTTGAAGTCATTTTCTTTGAGTTCCGTTTTCTTCTGGAGGCGATCCATTTATCTATAGTCTTCTTTAGTTGTCCTTAAAGCGTTTTTCGTGGTCTCCGTTTTCTTCGAGAATTTTCTTCGTAAAATTATGGACTTGGGGATCGATCGCGGGTCTTTTGAATGCAGAGGCCAGCACTCTGCCGTCACGCTACGGCGAAGTCCGCTCTGACTTGAGTAATTTAATGGGCTATTTATATTCTCGCTTTTGGAAGGAAGTTTTTTCTCTTATACATCTTCGCACCCCTAGACAGGTCCCTTCTAGAACGCGGAGCGAATTTGAGGATTGGGGAGAGACTAGTCTTGGATTTCTTACTCGAGGATTACTAGTAGCTCTCCCTCCTACGACCTCCGAGTGTGCGGGATGAGTGGAGTTGATTCAGTGGGATTGAGGAGAGCGTGGCGAAGTCTCTTAATCAATGAGTAATATAGCCTCTCCTTCCTGGATCTCCTGAAGTTCCCTGCATCACCTTTTCTTAATCTCTAGTAGGAGAGCAGGTGCAGTTGTAACGAAGATCAGAAGATTGTTCGGCCTTTTGATGGTCACCAGTTATGGGGGTAGGGGTGGGGGCATTCTCTATTTTCAGTCTATCTTTATTCAGCTATCTTATTCTTGATCATCTTGATTATCTCTATATTGGCTGTAGTTACCCCTTCAAACATTTCTTCCAGTAATCTGACTCTTATATTCTAGTTGGCTGAGATTCCCTCTTCTTTAAGTTGGGTTGGGTTAATTCTTGATCTTCGATTTCTTTCTTGAATGTATCTTCATATCAACTTGCATTTATCTTGATGTGATGATTCCTTCCAAATTCTTGATCAAAGTGGTGTTTTCTTTTGAATTCTTGATGACGGAATGAGTTCTTCTTGCTTCTTAATGACGTGATGATTTCTTGAAGTGGGACGAGTTCTTCTTGCTTCTTGATTACGTGATGATTTCTTGATGAGTTGAGACGAGTTAGTCCTTGAAGTCGTTTTTTCTTTCCGTTTTCCTTGACAGCGGTTTTCTCTTGAGTCGATTTCTTGGTTTTTCTGGATTAGTTAGTCTTTGAAGCCTGCTCCGTTTTTTTCGAGAATTTTCTTCGTAAAAATTTGTGGACTGTATGGGATCGATCTTGGGTTTTTGTATCCTGATGCAAGCACTTTACCGTTACGACACGGTTTAGTCCGTTCTGACTTGGTAATTTAATGGGCTATTTATATTCTCGCTTTTGGAATGAAGTTTTTCTCTTATACACCTTTGCACCCCTACAAGCCCCAATTCATTTTTAATGAACCTCTTTCAATATATAGTTAATTTAAGTTCTTATAAATAAATAACTATAACGGAAAACCACTAAAAAACCTATCACTTAATCTTTCACAGACACTTGTGTGATTTTGGATTTTCTATTATTTTCAGATTTTCAATTCAGACACTAGTGTGATTTTGAATTTTATAAGGCATCAATGCATCTCAAGAACTTGAATCTGTTGAGCCAACAGATGTTGAATCTGTTGATGTCAACAGTGTTGCCATCGTTGAGGTTGAAACGGTCAGTGCCCAGAATACATGGCCCCACCTGAACGACTACTTCTTGATCAAGTCAAGAGAAGAAGAGAAGTTGATTTTCGACTGCAAGCTGCACCTGCCTAGGACTGTGCCAATCAAGGGGCACATGCCACCCTCAACAACCTCAAGCAGCACATCAAGAGGACTCACCCAGTCAGGTTCATGCAATTTGAGGAGAAGGTCAAAGCAGGTTCATCTCATGGAAAAGCCAAGAAGAGGTTTTCTTCTGGTTCCAACAGCGGCAGCAGCACTTCGGAATTATCGAGTCTGTTTTCACCTTCTTCTGGCAAGAATGCACGCCATCAAACCATTGCCAAGGTTTTTGGCATCGCTGCTACTGGCAGTGGCATACCCCGGGCTGCTGTGGATCAAAGGATTGTGTACCTGTTCGTAGCCAACATGTTCCCACTCCACGTTGTAGTCAGACGCGTTCGAGAGGCTGATCATGACGCTGAACCCCAGCAAGAGCTCCATGTCGAGGAGGACACTGGGCAGGCGAACGTTGATCTGCATACTGACTTGAAGCAGTACGTGATCAGGTAATTGACTAATTGGCATAATTTTATCTTTTTTATACCTGAGTTAATTTATATTCCCAATATTTAAATTTTACCTTAAAAAATTAAATTTTAAAATTTAAAACTTTTATTTTTTCAAATTTCAGAGTTCTTGGCGATGTTAAGTGGGTGGCAACCACAACTGACTGCTGGTCTACCCACAAGAAAGGCTACCTGGCCATGACTGTCCACTGTTTGGATCCCACCACCAGGCAGAGGAAGAAAGCAGTGCTCGCGTGCATCAGGCTGAGAAGCCATCATACCTATGATGTGCTTGCACAGGCCATGGTCAATGTCCACTATGAATTCCACATTGAGAAAAAAGTCACCAGTTTAGATAGTTGATAGTATATTAATATTACTTATTAGACTATTAGCTCTATTAACAATTTGTATCAGGATTTTTTTTCACATAAATTGTAGATTATTTTTATTTATAAATTCAATTCATTTATAATATTAATTACTGTAATTTTATATAAAAAAACTTAAATGTCTTTCTATTCCAGGACTACCACAGACAATGGTAGCAACATTTTAAAGGCCTTTGTCCAGTTTGGGGCAGAGGATAACACACTGCCAGACCTGCCAGTCATTCAGAATGTGGACACCAACCCTGATGATGCTGCTGAGACTACCCTGATGGCTGGGTCCGTGAACGACCAGGAGTTCGAGTATGTCTCCCTGGTAGACTCCCTGGCTGTGCCTGAAGATGTCGACGCTGTCATTGGCAATCCCTTCAACCTGCTAGCCCTCATGAGGTGTGCTGCCCACACCTTCAACCTAGTGGCCAGCAAGGATGCAGATTCTGCACTGCAGAATGCAGTGTTCAAGAGGTCCTACAGGGCTGCCGTTGCCAAGGCAAGTTCCCTCTGGAACCACCAGGATCGCAGCATCTACGGTGAGGTGGGAAGGAGGCAAGTTGTCCCCAACACGACGAGTTGGAACTCCACCTATGACTCTGTGGTGGTCCTCAACACCATCATTGAGACTAATAGGCCTGTTATCCATAGAGTCATGGCCCAGTTAAAAGTCAACGGCTTCAGCAACCAGGATGTTAACTTAATGGAGGAGTATGCTAATGTAATAAATAAATAATATTATATATTATTATTATATATAAATTATTATTTTTTTAATTTCTAAAATTTACTAATTCTCCATTGTATTATTTCCAGGTCATGTCACTCCTAGCCAAAGCACTCTACAAGATCCATGGGGAGGAACAAGCCTACCTTGGGACTATGCTGCCAAGAGTTGCTGCGACAATCTTCAGGCTCAAGGACTTGAAGTCCAAGGGCCTCGTCTACTGCAGCGCCTTGGTCGACGCACTTTTGGCAGGCACCGACAAAAGGTTTAGGACCCTCCTGAAAGATGAGGAATGCCAGCTGGTTGCTGCCTCATCCCCCCCCCCAGGTTTCGCCTTATCTGGTTGCATAAGTATGAAAACACCAAGGTCGCCAAGGTGAGGAAAAGAATTGAGGGTAAGGTCGAGGAGTCCATTAGGCAGTAGTCTTACGAAGTGAGCAGCGACAGTGGAGGCAGCACCAACGAGGGGGAGGAGGATGACTTCTTCAGAGGTGTAACCCAGCCAAAAGAGAGCAACAAGAGCCACATATCACCCAAGAATAAGGGCTAGAACTTGGTCAAGATCTGGTTGGAGACCAACTCCAAGGACCTACTGACAGATGCTGCCTTCTTGAGTGAGCAAGTGTTGCTGGACTTGTTCATCAAGTTCAACACAGATATGCACCCCAGTGCTGCAGGGGAGCATTTGTTCTTTATTGGCAAGGACATTTTAAGGGCCAAGATATCATCCCTGTCTGATGAACCTTAGCCATGATAATGTTCATGAAGGGCAACATGTATCTCATGAACAAAATGGAGAACGAGAAGAAGAGAAAAAATTAAATTATGTATATATCGTGTTTTTCATTTTTTCGGCCACTTTATCTTTATTTTTTTACCCTTTTTTGGCTCTTAACGCCTTTAACAACTCTAAAAACCTCCAAAACTATGAAATCATCTTTCTTTAGGCCTTTTTTAAAAGTTAATACTATGAAATCAGCCTTTTTAACTCTAAATTATAGAAAAAAACTATAGTTTAGGGGTTCTAAAGCCCTTAAAAAGACCCCCAAAAGGCTGATTTTATAGTTTTGGCACTTTTAAAGGGTGTTTTATGTTTCTTTTAGAGCAAGAACAAATTTTTTGTTTTTCATAATAAAAATTAACGTTAACGATTCATCGCTAACTTCCGTAACATTTTTAAAGAATCACCTTAATATCGATTATAAGTTAATTTGTGGGGGGAATGGATTTACGGTTAACAAAGTTAACTTTTTGATTAATGGTGCCCACCTGTGCAAAGGAAGAAGCATTATGGGATGAAATGAAAAAAACCCGTCCGAATCGCGAATATAAAAAATTATCGGACCCTTTTCTTTCTGATATAACTAGAAAATAACTTGGCACCACCACCAACACCGCCCCCCCCCCCCCTAAACATATCATGACATAACATAATTTCACGGATGACAAAAGCCACAAGGGCCTATCAAAGGTCATCTGCATCTATCAAAACCCACCCACAAAATGCATCCACAGGATTGTATCAGATTTTGCATCTACAATATACAATTTAAACAATATAGAGAATTGTGTCAGATATGCATCTACAATATACAATTCGAACCATACACAGGAATGTGTCAAAAACAAAACGCATCATCATCAAGACTCGTCAAATCCAAATCAATCATAATATACAATAATAAAAAAACTGCATCCACAGGAATGAGTCCAGAATACCCGCAAAAGTTAACCGTCCCTCCCCATATAATCATCTAATCTGCGTTTGAATACATTCAAGTTTGGACTGTCTACCGTCTCAGATGGCAAACTATTCCAGTAATCTACCACTCTATCGGTGAAAAAATATTTTCTAACAGCCAACCTGCACCTCTGTTTTTTTATTTTTTAATTGGTGATATAGTATATAGTTATTTTGGGGAATTTATTTTCTGTTAATAAATCAGCTTAAATAGCGCTTCGAAAACCATAATCATAAATTTGTTTTAAGGAAGTTTTCGCCTGCTAGTTTTTAGGCCTAAGACGAAAGTGAAATAAATTTTGAAATAATGAACTGGGTTTTAAGAAAAACAATTAAACAAAGTTAAATATATTCATAGAATCAACGAATGTACAATGAGATAAGTTGGATTAGGAATACAATGTGAGATATGGTAAAATATGATTTACAGTAAAGAGATGTGAAGAGAAATGAAGTACGTGAAATAAATATGAAATAATATGGTGACTACGATGGACTGAATTATGGGTTTTATACAGAGAATGGTGAGAGTCGAATGGGAAAGAATATTGTTCCAGAAGGTCGAGCTGAAAGCGTGTGTTTGTTTGTTTGTGTGTGAAATTTTAAGAGATGTTGTTTGAAACAGTAGTACGTTAAATGAATTGACAAGTAAGATAAATGAATGAATTAATTATTCAGTTGTACATAAAATATGATTTAATTTACAAAAGTAAAAGAATTGTATGATATGAATTTCACATAATAATTGATATATATATATATATATATATATATATATATATATATATATATATATATATATATATATAAGTTCCCCAGGAGGTTTTTATTATAGGAATGCACAGAGGCATTGCTATAGTGACCCTTACTCCTATTATGAGCTTCCAACTAAAATAACTTACTAAAATCCAACTTATCTATCTCAGAACAGATTTTAAAAAGCTCAATCATATCTCCCCTCACGCATCTTTTCTCAAATGAGAACATATTTAGTACGCTCAGTCTATCTTCATATTCAAGGTGCTTCAGGGAATGTATTATTATTATTTTTGCTCTCCTTCGTAAATACCCTAGCAGGTTGATGTCGTCTAAAATGTGGTGACCATGCTTCTATACAGTACTCTAAATCCAAAAGAAATCCAAGAGAAAACACTCATTAATTTTAAGTAACACTGATTTGCATAAAGGTTTCGAAATAAATTAAAGTTCCAGTCCAAGTTGAAAATATAATCATTAATTAGAATTTTCATTTCTCTGAACTAGTCACAGTTGATCAATGCAGACCACGAACACATTCAGCTTTATAAGAAAAGTGGAGGATGGATTATAACACTAGAAAACTTATTATCCTCGGATGACATTAATTTGATCCTTGCTGTCCCAAAAGCAATACCTTTGGCGTACAATAACAATGATGGAAATAAAATAGTGTCTTATTCCCCTCTCATTTCTAAGGGTGGAACAAGAACAAACATTTCTCCCTTTATTCCCTCGTCTATTTAATGATAATCTCAATTATTCTCAGCATTCCTAACGTGGAGTTCTTGTGCAATATTTTCACGCCACAGCATTATTTTTTTTTTCATATCAGTCTATTCCAGTTTCTAATAGATCAAACTTATTCCCTGTTTGACAAATCTGAGAACTAAGGATAAGGAAGATGTTTAATTTAGTTAAATAACAATTTAATTGATGACAAAAGCCACAAGGGCCCATCAGAGATAATCCAAGTCACCACCACCATAAACTGATTCCACAAGATTGTATCCATACTTCATAAAATGGTATAACCATCATGGCTTGTCAAAAAGTAAATCATTAATTTTGAATAAGAGTGGCGCACCTGGTATTAGACTAAGGTAATTGTTAAGATTATTAGTACATGATTCTTTTAGCAATTTTTATTGGTGGTAATTGTGTAGAGTATGGCTGGATCCCAGTCATAGCTTATTTTGGGCTATTTTTCCTAGCCACTTTTTCTGAGCTCAAATCTATGTGGACAAAGTTTATGGCGATTTCTGATTATATACTGGGGGCCTGTGCCCCCCAGACTCCCGCAAATGATTGAAATCTCAGGATCATCGTAGGCTTATCCCCCTGACGAGCCGTTCCTCAAAATAGCCATACTTCATAAAATGGTATGATCATTGTGGCTTGTCAAAAAGTAAATCATTAATTTTAAATAAGTGGCACACCTGGTATTAGACTAAGGTAATTGTTAAGATTATTAGTACATGATTCTTATAGCAATTTATATTGGTGGTAATTGTGTAGAGTATGGCTGGATCCGAGTCATAGCTTATTTTGGGCTCTTTTTCCGGTATACCCTTTTTCCTAGCTACTTTTTTGATTTTGACTTTTTCTGGGACCTTCAAGTGGTGTAGAAAAATTGTTGAAATAATATAAAAGAACTTCCCTGCAAAAACTAAACCAATTGCTGAGGGTTTTTCGACAAACGCCTGTATGTGAAGTTACTAATGTAATAGGTACCCTATTC
Organism: Ceratothoa steindachneri; assembly: GCA_963969495.1. Classification (NCBI taxonomy): domain Eukaryota; kingdom Metazoa; phylum Arthropoda; class Malacostraca; order Isopoda; family Cymothoidae; genus Ceratothoa; species Ceratothoa steindachneri. Next base: position 13,374,780 of record OZ018330.1, read on the forward strand.
ACAATGAACCAAAAGATGACCAGGACAATGTTCTCGATTGAGAGGCACGACCCAGCGAAAAAAGTGCCTTTTCGAGCCGTCAATTTGTATTTACAGGGTTGGCTCTTGCCATCAGTGTCAATACACGATTTATCGCACTCAAACACCCAGTTTTTGTTCATTCTAAGTTCTGCCTTACAATTAGGACACTCGTGTGTAGATTTTAATAGCCCATGGGCTTTGAGAAATGCAACACATTTATCGTTGTTGGTTAAAACAGCACCTAAATGGTAAAAATTTAACAAACACACTATGCAGGAAAATGACATTTTGACTAATGGCCCGAAAAACGTGTGGGTGGGTGTTTAAATATGACTAGTATTGACAGTTTTTTTGTTTTTTTTACAGAATTTGAGAATTTATATTTCTTGAACTACACATATATAATAATAAAAACACTGGTAACACTTCAGTTTCGGGGTGCACGGTAGGTGGCGCTGTTTATAGGCTACAATTTTGGGCTACAATATATGTCTTATAACGTCAGACAGTAGCGTCAGATGTGAACAATTACGGTGTTATATTTTTTTGTATATGAGTATATACTGGGGGGCTGCGCCTCCAGACCCCCCCTCAATTGATTGAAACTCAGGATCATCGCAGGGTGGTCCCCCCGTAGTGATATCTTCCCCACGAGCAGTCATAACATAACATAACATAACATAATTACACGGATGACAAAAGCCACAAGGGCCTATCAAAGGTCATCCGCCTCCGTCAAAACCCACCCACAAAAAGCACCATCACCAGGGGAAGACAAAATCAAAGTCCCCCACAATATAATATAACGGATGACAAAAGCCACAAGGGCTCATCATAGGTCATCCGAGTCAAGCGGCCTCTTTTTCAAGGCACCCAAACTCCCAGGAAAACTACATCCAGAGGATTGCATCCAGAAACAAGGGTATCACCAATCAAGGCTTGTCAAGAACTAAATCATGCAGCTATAGATATATACAAACAATATTAATATATACAAAACTTAGGAACCATCACAACCTTCCCTTCCCATAAACTCATCCAACCTACTCTTAAATACATTTAGATTTGGACTACCTACTACCCTCTGCGGCAATTTGTTCCAGAAGTCTACCACTCTATTGGTGAAAAAATACTTTCTTAAATCCAACCTACACCCTTGCTTTTTAATTTTCAAGTGGTGACCTCTAGTCCGATTTCCATCATCTAACTCAAAAAACTTGCTAACATCCAATTTATCTATCCCGGAAAAAATTTTAAAGAGCTCAATCATATCCCCTCTCACACACCTCCTTTCGAACGAGAACATATTTAACACCCTCAGTCTATCTTCATATTCAAGGTGCCTCAGGGAAGGAATAATCTTTGTTGCCCTCCGTTGCACTGACTCAAGAAGGTTAATATCGTGTCTAAAATGTGGGGACCATGCCTGTATACAGTACTCTAGATGTGGCCTAACATAAGAGTTATAGAGTTTAAGAATAACCTCCTTACTTTTGTAACTGACATTTCTCTTAATAAAACCCAGCACTCTATTTGCCCTATTTCTTGCTTCAATACACTGCTTAGAAAACCTTAATGACTTATCTATTACTACTCCTAGATCTTTCTCATCCTCTACTGAGCTCAGCCAATGCCCATCCATTTCATAGTTAAATTCTCTATTATCTTTTCCCATGTTAATAACTTTGCACTTATCAAGGTTGAAAGTCATTTGCCACTTATGTGCCCAGGATAACAATTTATTTAAGTCCCCCTGCACTTTAAAATTATCATCAATATCTTTAACTACAGCTGCTAATTTGGTATCATCCGCAAAAATTGACACTTTATTATTAACTGCCTCCCCAAGATCGTTTATATAGATGACAAATAATAATGGACCGAGAACTGATCCCTGAGGAACCCCACTGATAACATCCCTCCACTCTGACTTTACACCATTTAGCACTACCCTTTGCTTCCTGTCTTTCAGCCACTCAGCTATCCAATTTGAAACACCCCCACATATCCCAATCATTTTTAATTTATGAACTAGTCTCCTGTGTGGTACCTTATCAAATGCTTTACTAAAATCTAAGTAAATTATATCTACATTCTCTCCTTTATCTACTTGATCTGTTACAAACTCCAGAAAGTCTAGTAAGTTAGTCAAACATGATCTACCTGATCTAAACCCATGCTGAGCATCGCTGATTAACCCCTCCCTCTCTAGATGTTGGCAAATCCCTTTTTTAACTATTTTCTCAAGAATTTTACAGACTTCAGGAGTTAGGCTAACCGGTCTAAAGTTATTTGGATCCTCTTTACTACCCTTCTTGAAAATGGGGACTACATTCGCTCTCTTCCAATCATCGGGTATTTCTCCATATTCCAATGACCTAGTATATAACTTGTCCAGAGCTATTGAGATACTTTCTGCCCCTTCCTTAAGTATCCTAGAATGAATATTATCAGGGCCGGAGGCCTTGGTAGTATCTAAATCACCTATTAGTCCTTTTATCATCCTCCGATCCACACAAATGTTAGTAAACACATCTTTTCCTGACCTATGAGTACTATACATAGGACTATTTAGTTTCTCTTTTGTAAATACTGATGCAAAATGACCATTTAATACCTCAAACTATTTCCTCATCAGTTTCTCTCACAAACCCTTCATATTTGATAGGTCCTATTTTAACTCTGCCAGACTTGTTATTAGTTTTATAGTAACTAAAGAACTTTCTAGGATCTTTGTTGCTATCCTGAGCTAATTTAATTTCTGACACCCTTTTGTTCTTCTTTATAATCTTATTTAACTCATTCCTAGCCATTCTATAATCACTTAAATTTTGAATATTATTTTGTACCTGTAATTTTTTATATGCCCTTTTCTTCTCTGAAATTTTTCTAGCTATCTCCTGATTCCACCATAATGGTTTCCTACTTTTGTTCCTAATGGCCTTCATTGGGATACATTGTTCTTGGACTACATTTATTATATGCTTGAAAGTATCCCACATCCCATAAGCATTTTTACCTCTGAATTCTATATCCCAGTCTACCAAATTTAGCAAGCTTCGAAGTCTCAGTTATTTTACCCTTCTCAATTCCCAAGTTAAAACGAACTATCTGATGGTCACTATTTCCCAATGCTTCCCCAACAGTCAATTCTTGAACTAAATGATCACTGTTAGAAAGTACTAAATCTAATATATTGTCCCCCCTCGTTGGCTCATTAACAAATTGATTCAAAAAATTATCCTCAAAGCATTCTATGAACCTGCCACTTGTTCTATCCCTACCTATCATATTTTCCCAGTCCACAGAGTTTAAGTTGAAGTCCCCAATAATAACTGCATCTGTTTCACATCCCTTACTTATTTCCCTTATCATTAGTTCATCTATATCATCAGTCTGCCCAGGTGGCCTGTAAAAAGCTCCCAAATGCACCATTCTATTTTTACTGAACCTAATATCTATCCAAAGTGACTCAACTCCATCCTGCTTTATTGAAGTATTTAAACTTGAAACAATGTTGTTTTTTATATAGATAATTATTCCTCCACCAATCCTACCTGTCCTTTGACTAATGTACATATTATAGCCCTGAAAATCAAATTCACTTATAGTGTCACTAAATTCTATTTCATTAACCCATGATTCAGTAACGCATAATATATCTATATCCTCATTGCTAATATAACTAAATAGCTCATCCTTCTTGTTTCTAAGACTACGAGCATTTGTATAGAAACAATTTAACCCCCCTATCCCTGAAGCACCTCTTGAAACTTGAATGACCTCACCTCTATCGCCTTGGAACCTATTTCTGTTATCTGCCAAGTCCATTCTACTTTCAGTACTATAATGTCCTCTCATAATTCCCTGACCACTATTAGTATCTAGTTTCCCGCCCGCAAAGACCTAATAACACGATCATACTCCTCCCACAACACATCTACCCCCCTCCTACTCAAATGCAGTCCATCCATCGCATACATTTCTTTCATTCCAACAAACCTATCCCACACATCCACAAACATGACACCTTCCATCTCACACATCCTCCTCACATAATCATTCAGACCAATTGCACGAGACATCCATTCTACCCCAACATCCATTCTTGGAAGCACACCTGTCACAACACCTTTCATTCTACTTTCTTTCACCTTTTCAATCAACTTCTTGTACCTCTCATGTAACTCACATGCACCCACTTTCTTCACATCATTCACTCCTACATGTGTAATCACAACCGCATCCCTTGCACAGCCAGACACCAGTTCCTCATACCTATCAGACAGATCTCTCACTCCAGCACCCGGCAAACACACCCTCAAACCATTCAATCTACTTGCATTCAACTTCCTATCTAAATATCTAACTCGCGAATCACCCATCACAAGCACTTCAGTCAGACTCCTATTCCTAACCCCCACAGACCTAACTCCATCCCCACTCCTATTCTCATTCAAACTACCAGTCACTCGAACTCCACCCCCACCCCCATCAGTCATATCACTTCCAGTTACTTCCTCTCTTAGGGCACTGAATCTATTAGTCAAGCTAATAGGTTCTGTGTCCCTCTGACTCACACACCTATTCTCCCCCTGGCTAACCACCTCAACAGAGGCAACCCTATTCTCACAAAGAACAGGAGAAGCCTCCCTAGCTTCATGTTTCCTAACCACTCTCCACTGTCCCCCATCCTCACTAGGCCTATTTCTAACTAATCTAAGGGGGCTAACTTCACTATCACTAGAACTATCATATCCTACCTCCTCCACCGGCCCTCTACCTTCACCTGAAACATCTAACTGGCCTACCTCACCACCTAACCTATTCCCAAATCTAGGCCTAACACTAAGTTCCCTCCTGAGCTCAGCAACTAACCCCTCCAGCCTACATATCCTGTCTAAATCCTGCCTTCTCATCCCCTCTAAATCTACAATGCATTCACGCAGCCCACATACAACACATGTATACCCCTCACCTAATACACCACAACCAATGCATACATTCCAACACTCATGCTCACTTTCATCCCCAAACTCCATCACTTACTGGTTTTTTTCCCTAACAGTTTTTTACTGGCAGAAAAACCTAACCAAATGACAAACAATACTTACTTTTATAGGTTTCTTGATTAGTTTATGCACCTCTAAATAATCTAAAAGTTTTTTGCGGTCATGCAAAATAAACCCGAATTCGAATAACGACGAAGAAGCCATAACGAAATAAAAATGAATGCTAAGTGGGTTCTATTTATAGCTACAACGTTGCCAGTAAGAAGCTGTTATCGTTCACTGTGAAACAAAAAATATGAAAACAAAAAAAAATGATAAAAGACGTCAAGAAACCTTACCTAACTTAGAAAAAACTATAAATGAGCAGAGGCACAGATATTTAGTAAATAATACAGACTAAAAGTTACAAATTCTCAAAACAACAAAAGATATAACGCCTTAATTGGTCACATCTGAAGCTACCATTGGACGTCATAAGAGATATATTGTAGCCTACTAACAGCGCCATCTACCGTGCGCCCCAAATCTGAAGTATTACCAAAACACTAATACTGAATGCATCCTTTTGGAACAATCAAAATGGTCGTAAAAAAACCCTTTTTTAAAAAATCAAAGAAGAGAAATTAATACAAAGCAAAAAAATGAAAAAGTCATTTTTTAGTCAGAATTAAGAAGTGAGGCTTTGTTAACAACACTGAAATATGGTTTAATCAAGCATTAAACAATAGAAAATTAAGTAACAAGTAATTAAAAAGACCAAATAATGTTAGGCATAGGGTAGATAGGATATATAAAAAAGAAATATGGGGAAAAACATCTAAAATAAAAGAAAAACCTAGTTTTGATCAATATAAAAAGCACAAAAATCCTTTAAACAAATAGAGCTTTCTGATTGGTTATTGACAGAACTAAATACAGATCTGTGATTGGCCAGTAGAATAGCAGAAAAACACTGAAAAGTAGCCCAAAATATAAGCTAGAATCGCATCCGGCCATACTCGCAACATTTACCCAATAAAGTAGTGTTAAAACTACCAACACTCAATAATAGGAAAATAGTAGGTCACCAAGATGGTCAGCAAGGGCTGTCTTGAATGATTCCTAATCAGCAATAGACATAAGCGATCCTGGTAAAGAGTTCCACGTAGTTGTGTAAAGTATGGCCAGATGCAATTCTTAGCTTATTTTGAGAGCTATTTTTCAGTATTTTTCTGCATCCCACTGATGTATTCAGCGCTGTCATTGTGCTTTTACTATTGTTCAAAGGTAGGGGGTTTTTTTAACAAAATTTTACGGATGACAAAAGCCACAAGGGCCTATCAAAGGTCATCTGCATCTATCAAAACCCACCCACAAAATGCATCCATAGGATTGTATCAGATCATGCATCTACAATATACAATTTAAACAATTCATAGGATTGTGTCAGATCATGTATCTACAATATACAATTAGAACCATACATAGGAATGTGTCAGAGACAAAAGGCATCATCAAGACTTCAAATCCAAATCAATCATAATATACAATAATAAAACACTGCATCCACAAAAGTTAACCGTCCCTCCCCATATAATCATCTAATCTGCATTTGAAAACATTCAAGTTTGGACTGTTTACTCTCTCAGATGGCAAACTATTCCAGTAATCTACCACTCTATCGGTGAAAAAATATTTTCTAACATTTTGCACCTCTGTTTTTTTAATTTTTAACTGGTGACCCCTAGTCCTATTACTACCTTCCAACTCAAATAACTTGCTAAAATCCAACTTATCCATCCCAAAACAGATTTTAAAAAGCTCGATCATATCTCTCATAAGAACATAAGAAAAGAAGGAGACTGCAAAAGACCATTCATGGCCTACACTTGGCATCTCCTGTTCCAGTCAACACACAAAAGATTTCTTACCAGAGAAAAGTCATCAACATTGTCACCCTTTACAGGAGTTCGTCAGATCTAATCTACAATATACATAAAATGCATCCAGAGGATTATGTCCATTCATGCAACCGCAAAATAATCTCCCCACTCCGCAGAAAAATATATACATATGTACATAAAAAAAGTCAGTCCCATCTAGCAGCTTCATTCATATATTTATCTAATCTATTGTTAAAACTACCCAGAGAGGAGGCTTCTATCACATGTCTAGTGAGCCTATTCCATTCATCTACCACACGATTTGTAAACCAATTCCTCCCAATCTCCTTCCTAAACCTATACTTATCAAGCTTAAACCCATTGCTACGTGTCCTGTCATGTTCACTAAGTATAAGAACCTTACCCATCGCACATCTTTTCTCAAATGAGAACATATTTAGTACCCTAGGTCTATTTTCATATTCAAGGTGCTTCAGGGAAGGTAAGCTCATTGGAAAAAAAAATAGTCACTTGTAACCATAGTAAGGGTGAGATTGACATTTTGTAGCAATTCCTGCCTGGAAGCAAATCAATTTGCAATTACAAGCTTGGAGATTCTACGATGGTCCCTGTTTTTCTGTCTGCAATTCTGGCAAGAGTTTTTCACATTTTTGGAGTTCTGCCATTGCTTGTAAATTTGGATGACCGTAATTGTTGAAACATTGCCAAATTCCACCACCTCTACATGATAACTTTTGGCGCTGCCAAATGCAATCACACCTTTTTGACATTCCCTTACGTTGCTTTTCTGGCCCATTTTAAGTAGAGCTGAATTTCTATCTACAGATCTTCATGCTGTTCACAATACAAATAAAGCCTAACTAACGTTTTGATGTAAACTAAGCTATGCCTCTTGGCTGCCTAAGGTTCCAACACATTTCAGATGTTAAATCATGTTTTTTCTCTCTAGGTGACTATTTTTTTGTCCGGTGAACTTATTATTTTTGTTGCCCTCTTTTGTAGCAACTCTATCAGGTTGATGTCATGTCTAGAATGTGGTGACCATGCTTGTATACAGTACTCTAAATGTGGCATAACATAAGAGTTGTAGAGTTTAAGGGATAACCTCTTTACTCTTGTAGCTAACATTCTTTTTAATGTATCCTAGCACCCTATTTGCTCTACGCCTAAGTCCTTCTCATCCTCAACTGGATTCAGTCAATGCTGATCCATTTCCTAGCTAAATTCCCTATTATCCCTTCCCTTGTTAAAAACTTTGCATTTTTTAAGATTAAAAGTCATCTGCCACTTCTGAGCCCAAGCTTATAACTTAAGTCACTCTGCACTTTAAAGCTACCCTGAACTTGTTTGACTACAGCTGCCAATTTAGTGTCATCAGCAAAAATTTACACTTTGCTATTTACAGCCTCACCAAGATCATTTATATAAACTATGAATAATAAAGGGCCTAGAACGGATCCCTGAGTTACACCACTGATAATGTCCCTCCACTGTGACCTCACCCCATTCAGCACAACTCTCTGTATCTTGTCTTTCAGTCATTCAGTTATCCAATTTTTTTCCTTATTTCTTTTCTATATATCCTATCTACTCCATGCCTGACATTATTTAGTTTTTTAATTAATTCTATGTTGTTTATTGTTCAATAAAACCATAATCTTTGGTTGTTAATGAAGGCTGACTTCCTAATTCTGATTAAAAAAAAAAAAATTTTGCCTCTATTTTGATTTCTCTTGTTTGATTTGTTAAAAAGATGTTTAGAACCTTCATTTAATTTGTGTTCCCAAATTCTCAAATTCTGTAAAAAAAAAAAAAAAAAATGATGCTACCTTTCCAGCAAACTCACAGGCATTTAAGCTCCCACCCACGCAGAATCGTGTCATTAGTCAAAATGTCTTCTTCGTGCATTGTGTGCTCTTTGAATGTTCACCATTCTCACAATGATAAATGTGTTGATTTTGCCGGGAAGTTCTTTTATATTATTTAAGAATTTTTCTTCACTGCCTGGAGGTCCCAGCAAAACAGATGAAACTTGGCAAATGCAAATATAACTGTGGTCGTGTAGTGGAAGGACAGTGGGCTTGGGAAGGGTTTGAATATGAATCAAAGAAAATTTTCATTGTTTCGGTCGAAAATAGAAATTGTGAGACCCTCCTGGCGGAGATAAAAAAGTGGATTTTGCCGGGAACAACAGTCGTATCGGACGGATTGGCTGCCTATTCCAATTTGTCATCCGAAGGATACAAACATCTAACTGTAAACCACTCCCAGAATGGATGGAGAGAGGAACATATGGATAGGTATCTCGCCAAGCGCTTTTTATGAAGAAATTTTCAGACATGAAAGAGATATTTCACAAGTTCTGGGTCGCTGCTGCTAATCTATACCTATCCATCTAACGTAAGTACACATCTACCAACAATTCCTATAGTTTAAGAAACAATAGTTTAATTTTGAGGGGCAGTTCATGGGGGAGACAGCTTGCGATGACCCTGAGATTTCAATCATTTGGGGGAGCCAGTATACAATTGGAAATCGCCATAAACTTCATCCCAATAGATTTCAGCTGAAAAATAGCTACAAAATAAGCTAAGAATTGTATATGGTGGCCATACTCTCCACAATTTCCATACTAGAATACACCTTACAGTAAAAAATCTTTTACATACTTTTAGTTGACATCAGGAATGATCCACTTTAAACTGATTACCTCTAGTACCTGGGTGTTGAGGCTGAGGGAATAGTTCAATTGGTGTTAGGGAGGATTTACCATGAAAGATTTGCCAATACTTAATAAAGTTGTGCCTAAGTAGTCTCCCTTGAACAGAGAAGTGTGTTCCTTAGGGAAGAAGAGTATTCTACTAGAGAACGGTTGTGTGTGTGGATAGCGACACCATAAATGATGGGTCTCTATTCACAGTAGACCGAGTATGTTGCAGGAAAGTCCTCCAGCTTTGTGAACAATATCTAGCACATGATGATGAAATTTTAATGAAGTTTCAATTAGTACTCCTAAATCTTTACCAGAGTCCTTCATTGGGATAGGAGAGTTATTTAAGTAGTAAGTACCTGAGAGATCAAGTCTATCCCAAGATATGAGCTTCCTGACAAAGCGGAGTAATTCACATTTCTCACTATTCATAGTTAGACCCCAAGACTTAGAAACACTGGTTAATGTGTTATGTCAGTCTGACAGTCATTAAGTATACTTTGGCCATCCGCTACATTAATCTTTACATACAGTTAGAGGTCATTTGCAAAAATTTTTGTTGAAGAATGGACATTGTGGGTTAAATAGTTCACATACATCAGAGAAAGTAATAGTCTTAGGACAGAACCCTGAGGAACTCCACTCAAAACATCCCTAGTGTTGCTTTGGTGATGGTTTAAGACGACCGACATTTTGCAATTAAATAATAAATTTTTTATCCGTTCAAGTAGTTTGATTCTTATGCCAAGTTTGTATAATTTATCAAGAAGAATGTCGTGGTTAACTACATCAAAGGCTTTGGAAAAATTGAAGTCAGTATTATAACCCTGATCTAACCCGTATGCGATTTTGTTGTAAGTTAGGATAAATTGGTCTTCTATAGAGCGACCAGACCTAAATCCAAATTGATCTTTGGTTAGTATATTATTAGATTCAACATATTCATATATATATTTAGCCAAAATACATTCTAAGGTTTTGACACAGGTAGAAGTAAGGGAAATAGGTCTGTACATTAAAGGATCATATCTTGAACCCTTCTTAGAGATAGGAATTTACCAGAAATTTTTTTCCAGATTCAAGGTAGGGAAACACATTCAATGGAATGTCTAAAAATAAGTAAAAGTGGGTAAGCAATAGTAGACACATAGGACTTTAGCAAAAGAGGATGAATTTCATCTGGTCCCATGGAAGATGTTGGGTCCAGTAATCAATTTTTTGCAGTTTGATTGACTGGTTATAGCAAAATTTTAATATTAATAATTTGGGTTGAGATAGGAAGTGAGAGCTGTTTCTGCCTCAGGTGAAGTTCTACCAAATAACTGGCGTTTGAGTGCCGCTGGTGGTCTGACAGGCCAAGGGGGTTTTGAAGTTGTAGATGATAGGTGACTAGTTGGGACAAACCTATTTATGAGGAGATCTAAAATTGTAGTGAAGCGGGTGAACATCTGGTCTGAACTCATGTGGTCAAGTTCAAAATCCCAGTTGACTAAGCTGAGATTGATTGCCTTATAATTTCCATGTCACCACTATTTAGGAATTGAAACATGTAGTTGGTAATGATTAGACTATGGCCACAGTTTGGAAAAGGGGGCAGGACTTCAGTCTCACCTGATCTATCAGACTCAGAATCAAGAATTAGATCCAGTGTGTTTCCTGAGGAATAAAAAATTGGTTCCAAAACTAACTGGGTGAGACCAAGTGATGTAAAACAGTTTAGGAATTGGGAATCAGTGTAGGATATACCTGTTCTAGGAAGCACCTGTGCCCACTTGATTGAGGGAAGGTTAAAATCCCCTGTGAGGATTATTTCTTTATTCAGACAGAATTTATTAATAAAATCAAGTAGAAACCGGTTATCCCAAAAAGTGTTAGGAGGGCGATAGAGAGCAACAAGGTAGACATTGTAATCAATCAAATGGATAGCTAAAGTATTGGGCACTTTAGTATCTATCAATGCAATGCTTTTGAATTGGGAATACTACTAGATTATTAAAAAAATAGTGAGGGATTTTGGGGGTGGCAACCTCCTACAATTAAAGGGGATATGGGAGGCGAAATTTTGAAAATTCCCTTCAAAATGATATATGGTAAAACAAGATCTATACCCTGCAAGATTTCCTGCTCCTGTTCCCATAATATTTCATCCATTTTCCAATATGATTCATGTAACTGTCTCATTTTACTATTTCAGTTTTACCTAGTTTTATTTTGTTTGGTTACTGGAAGCTGATTTTGAGCCATATTATGAGTTGTTATATGGTGCGCTATGCGCCCCCCATCATACACCCATCGCTTGCTCCGCTATGTTAGGCTCACCCTCAGGAAGAAGAAGTAAAATGACAATTAATGACACAGGTGAAACATATTGGGAAATGGGCGAAATATTATAGGAATACGAGCTGGGTATAGATCTTCAGTTTTATCTGATATATAATACAATATGATGTGATTCCAATAACTGAATTAAAAAACAAATAAAAAGTACTTTTTTAAATTTTCCAAGAAAAAAAATACACAACTTGTTTTAAAGCACAAATATCTATGAATTATGCACAAAATAAAGAGTGGTAACTTTCAGAAATACCCAATTATAAAAGAGTCATTCCACAAATTCCTGTCTCTGCAGCAAAACCTTCACCACCGGCCTAACATAAGTAAATGCATTTATGGAAAGGGATAATATTTGTTTTAATACAATTAGGATTTTTTAATTTTCAAAGACATAAATACTCATTCTTAATTCTTAAAATGTTGGGTAATTTTTTACATTAGTGCATAAAGGCACCATTTTTGCAGGAAAAATAGGAATAACTAAGAATGTTTGGCTACTGGAACCCGTTTTCGAGCTGTCTATGGGTTGCTATTAATGGGTTGGCTCTGCCCCTCCCCTATCCCCCTGGCTCACCCTCAGGAACAAATAGTATAATGAAAGATTTTGGAGCAATGGACGAAGCAATATGGGATGTAATAAAAAAATGTTCACATTGCTATTTTAAAAAATGATGTTCACTGATGTCATTTTCACCTTCCGTAACTTAATAATAATGTTATTAATTTTTTGAAAATGTAATTATTTTGCTAAATTTGAATCTTTCCTCGCCATTTGTGTATTTCCTTCACCTTTTAGCTTACTTATAGCCTGACTAGTTAACCAATAAATAGCATGCTATGTTATATCTGCAGGTGATCTGCTCATGCATCTTCATGCTGCTTATGTGAATTTTTGAGTATAATATTTAGGTCTTAGAAATATTTAGGGCTCGCAGTATAATCCTGTGAGTTATTAAATGTCTTACATGCTGCAAGAATTGTAAATTTTGCCAAGATCAAAATTTCTTTTACTGTACTATAATTGCGCTGGATTTGAAAGCCTCTTGTTTCAGAACTTTTCTGTTAAAAACTTTTTTATATGAGAAGCTGAGAAAAAATATTGTAATTTTTAAGATTAGTGGTGCTTGATTTTGGTAACAATTACTATTAGGAAATACTACTAGATTATTAAAAATTGTTTGGGGTGCAAACCCCCCACAATTAAAGGGAGGGTAGGGGGACAACCCCCCCTTTTGAAATTCCCTTCAAAATGATATATACAATATGATGCAAGCACAAAATGCAAAAATTGCTAAGAAAAATCATGCGCCACTAATCTTAACAATTACCAATATCGTTAAGGTTAGGTCAGGTTCTGAATCTTTTAAATGAATTTAAAAATATTTTTCTTATGCAGTTTTATGTACTTCTCAGATCTGAAACTCACTTTTACTGGAAATCCATACTTTTCCTATTATGGACCTTCATCGATTATGGGTAAAGTATGCATTTCCAGGGAAAATGAGTGTCAGATCTGAAAAGTACACATAAAACTGCATAGGAAAAGCACATTTTTAAATTCATTAGAAAATATGTGTTGAACAAATATTTACCATGGAAAGTTTTTTAACTTAAAAAACAACAAAATATGGTTATTATGTATAATAGGTGTCAACCTGGAATTAGATTAAAATCATGCATTATTAGGTCTATTTTTATGTGCTGAAGCCAAATCTGTTATTCATTTATTGTGCAAATGCTTCATTTTGTAAAAATTGCTACCTATATGCAATGGCTGTATTTTTACAAACAAGCTTCCTTTCGTATGTGTGTCTTTTTTCCTTGATGTCATTTTAATTTCCCTCGTATATAATTTTAGGTTCCAATATTTGTTCTCATATAATATTTTAAGTTCCTTCATATGTCATTTTAGGTTAGGTTAGTTTTGATTATTATTAAAATGAAGCATTTGCACAACAAAAGAAGAGATTTTGCTTTAGCACATAAAAATGAACTTGGTGACATAAACTTTAAGTTCAATTATACCTAAGTTGACACCTACTATACTTAATTTCCAAAAATACTAATAAAAAAATATTAAAACAGAAACTAAAAATAACAGGAACATAAACAAAACAAATGAACAAACTTCAAACCAAATACTAAAAAGAAGCATACGTCACACGCATACCCAAACATTTAATGTCAATATTTCAACCTGATTCTGAAATTCAATAATTTGTCCACAATGCCATCTTTTATTTTCCATGTGTTTTAGGCTTCTAAAATCTGTAATATTTCTTCTTGTCATTGTAATAGTATCCTATAAGTAATATTTCAATGGCTGGGGGGGTCTATCACACATTATAAACTCACAAATAAACTATTTCAACCAATTACTGAAACTCAATGATTCTTAGGTAATTTTGAATAAGAGTGACACACACTTTGTAGGCTGTTAAACATGTAATATTGCTTTGTATGATTGTTATAGTGTCTTAGAAGTAATATATCAATGGCCAAGAGGGTCTATCACACATTATAAAGTCACAAATAGACAATATTTCAACCCAATGCTGAAACAAAATAATCCTTTTGACTCTATCTTCAAATACTATGAGCTGGACTAACGCTATTGCCCGCATTTCAATATTTATTTGAGTCACTAATTTACATTGCATCTTAATGATATGTAATGGCTTAAGTTACTCTTGTATGTTTTTTAATGTTAATATTGGTTAACTTTTTTATGAAACTATAGAAGTCCTATGCCATGTTTTTAGTATTTAATAAAAACAGTAATAATGTGTTCTTAGGATTTCAAAATTAACACCAAAACCCATTAGCAACATTTCTGATGGCTGGAAGATATATGATTGTCTTTCAAATGAAGGGTTTATTCACATAACTGAACCATTTGATCAATTTCGTTGATATAGAGTTTCTGGCACAAACTAAAACAGTCGAAAAGCTATGGTCTATGACTAAAAGAAATGTTCCTGTCTGGGGATGGTGGACAAAGCATTTTCTGGGTATCTGCCTCACAGCATGTTCATGTTTCAATTCCCCAACATAAACAGCCACCTTCACCACTTCTTATTACCAGCAGCAAATTATATAACCCTGCTAATGCCAGATCGCCCCATCACTAAATAGTAAGTTTTGTTTATATGTCTTTGCATTTGAACCCAATGCTAGGCTTTCAAATTGTTAATACTACTAGATGATTAAAAATAGTAGGGGTGCAATCCCCACAATTAAAGGGGGTATTGAAGGTTAAGGCCCATTTCAAAATGGGTTTGAATTCAATTGGGTTGCCAGATGTTGTTAGAGGCTCCACTGTTCATTGTTTTTATGTAGTGCTCGGCCCCGAATGGGTGACAAATGTGGGAATGATGTGTTAGGTTAGGTTGTACTAATAGTGTTTTTAGGCATTTTAATCATCATATACTGTTTCATTTTAGCATGGAAAGCACTTATCTTTAAGATAGTATCCCTGCCAATTCAGAGTGCTAGTATCTTAAAAATAAGGTCTTTCCATGCCTAATCGAGTAATTAAAATCACGCACTTTACACACATGTTTTATCACATGTTTACTTCATTCATGTTTTATCTCATGCCATAGAGAACACAAAGTTTCCTTACTAACATTTGATGGTCTATGTAATAATCATATGACAAGTTTATTCTTTACCTCCTTTCCTGAGCATTTAGCCATAATGACTGTATTAGTGTCTGTTTTAATTGTAGTGTTTTCTCTACACTGGCCATCTCTAATATTTATAAATAATCACCCCCTATTCTTTTCCTCGTATTCCTATCTATATGATGCTGGAGCATGCTTCCTTCTTATCCTCTTGCTTTTTATCATTATTTTTTATCGTTATTTGTTAGTTACATATTATTAGTTCTCTGTTATATGAAACATATTATAGCTATAAATCTCAACCTCAGGTCTAAAGTTCTTTCCAGCCACATCAAGCCATACCTGTTATCACAATAACATTAAAGTTCTCTATACTTAATAGCCCTCTTAGCAAGTCCATCTTATTCCTTATGCTCCTACTATTTGTGCAGTATATTTAAATTATCATTCTTTATGGTCTTAGTATTATTAAGCTCTACCTTCCTAGTCCTCTGCTCATTTCACCTGTGTTGCTCTCTAAACTTAGCTAATGCCCTCTACCTGCTTCACACCCTGTGTATTGCAAGACACTGGTCCCATACTATCACAATATTTTCATTCTCATTTATCCTAATGTGTGCAACATCCAATCACTGCCTACTCTAAGCCTAGGAAAATTCCTGACACGATACTACACACCTACTACTATCCCAAAACTTTCCTAACAAATTCCAATATATAGACCATAGCTTCTCCAACCTAGTTTTCCCTATGTTCACCCTACATGCAAAACAACAACCTCATCCCTTTCAGCTCCCTCCACTTTTCAATTCTCTCTCACATGTGCTACATATGCACCCAGCGAGAACCCCTCATCCTTCTCTTGTGCTCACATTCACATAAAGATCTGTCTAAATACCTAACCTGTGAATCACCCACCACAAGCACTTCATATGCATCTATAAACCCCTTTTCCCTTCTCCTAGGTATCCTAGGACACTGAACTTATCACTGCAAGTAATAGGTGCAGACCTAGATTCTCTACCTAACTCTACTTTCCTCACATCCTGAACACCATATCTATTTACATCTGAAACAGGAGATGCCTGACTAGCAACCTGTTTCCTTCTTCCCTTTACTACCATCTGCTCCTTTTATCTCCTACTGCTAAGATCCCTCCTAAGCTCAGTGATTAACTCCTCCAACATTGCTGTTCTTTCCAAATCCTGGCCTCTTCTAATTTCACTACACACTCTTGCAGCCCACATACACTAGAAACATGCCCGACTTATAGCATTCCACCAAGAAGGGGGGGAACCCTGTGTAGCCTGTTATGTTTGGTAACCAGAGCTATACGACTTCCCAGCCTGAGAGCACATTAGGGAAGCCTTCATTGTGTTGACATCAACACTGATGTGCCCTGGGAAAGTTGTTGGTGTGCTTTTCCAGTGCTCATTCTCAGTGCTACTTTACCTTATTGTTATTATCATCATCATTCTTCTTATTATAATTTATTAGCATTATGTATTTTTTATTAGTATTAATTATTATTATTATTGCAGCTATCCCCTTAAACTTTTCTACCTGCACTTTGTACTAGGAGGACTGTTCACACCTGGACAGAGTTCGGTCCGGTAGACATAGTGGACTGTATGCCATCCTGAGATCAGCTAGTTCCATAGTATGATAATAGGTGATCCCAACCCTAACTGTTAGTGGACCCACCTCTCCCTACGTCTCATTATTGCTTACTCGTCTACCGCTTTCCAACCTGCTCTTCTATCCACACTGGTTCTGGCTGCCCAGCAGACTTTCATTCTCTTAGTAGAGTGCTAAGGTGGGTATTAGGTACGGAGTCTTTTGGGCTGTTGACTCTACTCACCTTCCTCCATTAGACATATAAGGTGGATCTGCTGGCACTATCCCTTATGGTTAAAGCTCGAGTACATAGTCACCTAAATGGTGGTGAGGGGCGCAGCGATTTGCCATCCTGGCCACCTTGCTGACGGAATCCAGCGCTCCTTTCGGCCCCAGCTTATCCTCTCTTCCTTCCTTCAGATAGCCTGTATTTCTCCCCTACTTCGTTGCTTTTCATACAACCTCTCCCACAACTTTCTCTGGTCAGCATCTAATTTCACAGGGTAGATGCTGACCTTCTTCTCAGCCCACCGTCCCAGATCGGGGCTGAGGGGGCAGGGGACAATGTCTTGTGACCCCTGAGCTCTGGTTCGGGATGGTGGGTTTTAACAACCTGCTTCATCTCCACCCATACCTTCCTCACGTCCCTTTTCCTTTTCTCTTCACACACTATCAAATTTACGCTGTGCCCAAGGTGGAGCCGCCATGCTGAAGGGCTGCCAGGTCACCAGGCGGGAGGGGTGGCCTTAAATGGCGGCACCTGGCTCTGCCAGGCCTGTATGCACCCCTTGCAGAGCGGGCAACTACGAGGGGTGATGAGCTATTGCTTCCCATCGAACAAGCCTCTTCATTGAAGAGGCTTGGTAGGGCAAACCCCCTTAGGGGGAAGAGGTAAACCAGGCCCCTTCGGTCGCTTCCCTCACAAGTCCTGCTGGCAAGAATACTAAACCTTGCCGGGGTTAAGGCCTGTGCCTCCTCACACATGACTGGTGACTCTGCCAACGGGACCTGCGATGTCCTGGGGGGGGATGGCCAACTGGAGGCCCCTCCTGTGATAGACATGGTTCTTGAGGCAACCCAGCCTCAGACGGTAGGGCCTTCCATGGGGGAAAAACCGGGCTCGGCGCCAAGCACCGAACCTGAATCCGCCCCTATGCAAGGTCCTCCACAAATGGGTGGGGTATCCGAGGCAGTACAAGGAGGGCAGGGATCTCCTTCAACCGGTGCCCCTGCGACCACCAGGACCTTCTCCATTTCGGAGAAGGACCTGGCTGAGGCCGGTCCATTTTGCCTGGGGGCTCCTGCCGGCAGAGGGGAGAAGCGGGTTCATTCCCCGCCCTCCTCTTCTAAAAAGAAAAAGAACAGGAAAAAGACGAAAAAGACTCGGGGCTCCTCTCCATCCGTGGGGGCTGCGGGGACGGATGAGTCTGCTGCCACTCTGGCAAGCGACCAAGCCAAGATCGGCACATCCGGCCCCTCTACACCCCGTGTGCGGAGCCCCTGACTATGACTAAGACCAAAAGTGCACAGGGCGGAGCCTCGATAACATCGAAACCCCTCATTCAGAGGTTACCTGGCGTTTTCGAGCCCGCTGGCTATCAAACGCTTCCTCGTTATTCGCTCCACTGATGGCAGCATGTTGGCCAAGGGCAACATGATCCATCAGAGGAGAGAATTAGCTAGTGCCATTGGTAGAGAGCCGAAGGTGACCCGTTTCTCGGACAAGAGCCTTCTGGCGAATGCTGTGAATCCCGCCGAGGCGGCCAAGATAAGTGCTCTTCGGACACTTCATGGCACCCCGGTGAGTGTGACGCCGCACTCTACCATGAACTTTGTGAAAGGAGTAGTTTATGTGAGGGAACTCGTTGACTACTCCATTGAGGACATCACCTTAGAGCTGGCCGACCATGGGGCGGTCAAGGTCGAACGTGTGATGAGAAAACAAGGAGGGGCCTCGAGACCCACACCTCCTGGGGTATAAGGGTCTTGCGACCCCACCACCACGGGATGGCCGGGCTGGGGGATGCGCGGTTTACACCCGGCATGATGTCTCCGTTCTTCCTTTCTCTTTAGATACCTCCTTTCAGGCAGTGGCTGTGCAGCTGCACCTGGCTAGGAGGTATACTATCATTTCTGCGTACATTCCACCGTCAGCTAACTTAGACGCGTGGGACCCGTCGCGTCGTGGCACGGTTGCCGAAGTCCTTTCTCTTGCTTGGAGATCTGAACGGCAGGCATCCTCTATGGGGAGATTACTCAATAAATCCCAGGGGACAAGTCCTTCCTGATCTGATCGAAGAGCTAGAGATAGGTGTTTAGGTCGGTAGATGAGGCCGTTGAGTTCTTCTCTGGCAACCTCATCGCCGTGGGCCTGAATACTATTCCTAAGACGTCTAGCCGTTTTGCACGCCGACCACTGTCGCTGAATTTCGTCGAGCTAGGGCTAGGTTCCGGTATATTTCGAAGCACGCCCGCCGCTCTTCTTGGCGGGCATACGTGTCTTCACTTAACGGGAAGCCCCCTTTAACAGAGGGGGGGAAGCGAGTCAAAAGGATTCGGGGCAAGTTCTCGCTGGACCCCCCTCCCGTTCTCCAGGAGAATAGGACCGCAATCTCGGACCACGCGTCCGTGGCGGAATCCTTCGCGGCCGCTTTTTCCGCAGTCTCTAGGCGGGATGCTGCTCCGCCAGCATTCAATGCACGTCGTGATGTTGCGGAAGGCCGCCGGCTGGACTTTACCTCCAGAGGCGGAGAACCCTTCAACGACAAGTTTACTGTGAGTGAGTTGCGCTCTCTTGGTGGAAGATCTTCTCCCAGATTCCTGGCGAATCGCTACTGTGCTCGCCTTTCGCAAGCCGGGGAGAGATCACTCTACTCCAACCGGTTTCCGCCCAATCTCTATAACCACTTACGTGTGCAAGTTAATGGAGAAATTGGTAAATGTCAGACTAGCCCTTTTCCTGGACAGCGGAGGCCATCTGTCTTCTGCACAGTGTGGCTTCCGCAAGTTCCACTCCACGTCGGATGCTCTGCTCCGACTGGAAAATGCAGTCTGCGAGGCTTTTCTTCGTAGACAGCACTATGCCACGGTCTTTTTCGATCTGGAGAAGGCCTATGATACCGCATGACGATACGGTATCATGGAAACTCTCCACACGATGGGGACGAGGGGACGCCTCCCAATGTTTATATCTGAATTTTTGCGAGATCGTCGATTCCGCGTACGGGTGGGGGGAGCCCTCTCCGGCCCAAAGGAGCAGGAAGAGGGTGTTCCGCAGGGAAGTGTCCTCAGTGTCACACTCTTTGCCCTGAGCATCAACGGCATCACCTCGGTGCTGCCAGAAGATGTTCTCGCTACGCTCTACGTGGACGACCTTTCAATCTCTTTTGGCGCGGCCCAGATGCCAACTCTGGAGCGTCGACTCCAACAGGCATTAAACCGCGTCTCTTTTGTTATGCCGATGCGCACAAGTTTCGGTTTTCTTTGGCCAAGACTAAGGTGGTGCACTTCTGCCACCATCTACGGCTCCACCCCGACCCAGATTTGTTTCTTAATGGAGTGTGCCTGGATTTGGTGGATTCGCACCGTTTCCTTGGTCTCGTATTCGACCGACACCTCACATGGGAGGCTCATATTCGCAGCCTTAGGGTCTCTTGTACCCGCGCCATGGATATTCTCCGTTCCGTGACGTTCAGCGCTTGGGGCGCTGATAGGGCTACTGCCTTACTTTTTTATCGATCCTTTGTTCGTTCGAAGCTCGACTACGGATGCGAGTTTTATGCATCCGCAGCCGAGCGTTTATTGCGGAAGGTGGATTCGATCCACCACACCGGCCTCCGCCTTGCGACCGGTGCCTTCCGCACTTTTCCCATTGAGAGCCTGTTGGTCGATGCTGGGGAGATGCAACTCGCTCTGCGACGCGTGCAGTGTATCACTCGACTGTACGCGCGAGCCCGGCGCCTCCCTCAGTCGCCAACAGCTCTCACTGCATCCGCAGCTGATCTCGATGGTGCCTATGCCGTCGAGAGACGCCAGTCATACCCTAAGCCTTTTGGGTTTAGGGCCAGGAAACTCCTTCGAGAGGTAGATATCGCTCTCGGGCCGGTGGCGCCCCTGGTTTTGCCCAGGACGCCACCCTGGAGGGTACCACATTTGGCTATTTGTCGCCACGCCTCTGCTCCCAAAGCTTGTACTGCTCCGGGAGTATTGCGTTCGACCTTTTTGGAGCACACATCGTGTCACGCTGGAACCGTGCCAGTGTATACGGATGGCTCCAAGTCCCAAGAGGGTGTCGGCTTCCACGCCGTATCCCCTCTGTTTGAAGTCAGCGGGGCTCTTCCAGGCGCTGCGTCTGTCTTCACGGCCGAGCTGGTGGCAATACACCACTCGGTACGGGAGATTACGCGACGTGCCCGGTTCGGAGACCGGATTGTGATCTATAGCGACTCACAAAGCGCCCTGAGTGCTCTCGGGGCATTGGAATCTCCGCATCCCCTGGTTCGCGATATCCGTGACGCCACGGTTTTGGCGAGCCGGGCAGATGTCGAGATTATCTTCTGCTGGGTTCCTGGACATGTAGGAATTGCGGGGTATGAGGGCGCCAAAGAGTCCGCGAGGACTCTGCGACCGGACCAGCGTTTCGCTCTTCCTCACACCGACTACATGGCAGGAATACGGGCAGCTCTTCGGACTGCTTGGCAAGGCAGATGGGAGACGGTCGAAGGGAACTTAAAGTTGCGTGCCATTGCGCCGCGACTGTTCCCATGGACCTATCCCCCAATGCCGCGGCGGCTTCAGGTTGCTTTCTCTCGTCTCCGAATCGGGCACACTCGTGTGACGCATCGCTATTTGATGGAGCGCTCGCCTGCGCCCTATTGCAACGACTGCGTCGTCCCCCAGACTGTTCGGCACATTCTTGTCGAATGTCCCAGTCTGGGTGATCTTCGCGCACGATACCTGTCCCGGTACCGGGATGGGCGGGGTCGCTACCGCCTGTCCCTTGTACTCGGGACAGATTCGTGCACATTGACTTGTTGACTTTTGGGGGGAGGCCGGGCTTCTCCCTTTATTTAAGCTTCTTTTCTGTTTTTTCGTTCGTTATTGTTTTGTTTGTAGGTTGTACTCTCCTGCACCGTGGTGAGGGAGACCTCCCCCCGCTGCCGGAAATTTATTCCTGATTGTTAAGTTTTTCCAATATTTATCATTGTTATTTTTTCATAATTTTATTTTAAAGTAGCCTAGTTGTCGTGTTTTTCGGCGACTTATGCCCAAGTGGACAGTTGCCAGATGGGCTCTATAAAATTTTAAAAAACAAAAAATGCCACGGTTTTGGCGAGCCGGGCGGATGTCGAGATTATATTCTGCTGGGTTCCTGGACATGTAGGAATTGCGGGGAATGAGGGCGCCAAAGAGTCCGCGATGACTCTGCGACTGGACCAGCGTTTCGCTCTTCCTCACACCGACTACATGTATAGGAATACGGGCAGCTCTTCGGACTGCTTGGCAAAGAAGATGGGAGACGGTCGAAGGGAACTTAAAGTTGCGTGCCATTGTGCTGCGACTGTTCCCATGGACCTATCCCCCGATGCCGCGACGGCTTCATGTCGCTTTCTGTCTTCTCCGAATCGAACACACAAGTGTGACGCATCGCTATCTGATGGAGCGCTCTCCTGCGCCCTATTGCGACGACTGCGTCGTCCCCCAGACTGTTCGGCACATTCTTGTTGAATGTACCAGTCTGGGCGATCTTCGCGCACGTTACCTGTCCCGGGACCGGGACGAGAGGGGTCGCTACCCCTTGTCCCTTTTACTCTAGATTAGTTCGTGCACACAGACTTACGGACTATACGACTTTTTAGAGGAGATCAGCTCCACTTTATTTGACTTTGTTGTAGGCCGCATGTTTTTGCGGCGGGGTGGGAAGGGGCTAGCCCCAACTCCGGAGCCCGCTTCCTTCTCGTTGCCCATTTGTTTTTTATCCTTTTTATTTGTTTTATTTGTTTCTTAATATAGCCTAGTAATAGGCTATGTTTATTAAGGCGACTTATGCTCAAGTAGGCAGTCGCCAGATGGGCTCCCCCCCCCCCAAAAAAAAAAGTGAAAATGAATCTAGAAGGGAACGGGCTTGTATACAGATTTATTGGACCTGGAGGGCATATTTTATTCTACATTTAAAACCAGGATGGATCGGGAGAGTTGCCTGTTTTTCTTTCCCAAACACGTCTAGTAGTCTCATCTTTTGTCTACTCGGGCAATGTACCTTCGATACATTTTTTGCTCACTTCAGTTTCTTTACGAACCTGTTTTCGAACACTTTACGACCTTGGATTTTCTCTTTTTTTCAATAAAAATAAACGATTTATTAATAAGTATATATGATGGCAATCTGAACCGAACCCTTGGGGAACTATAAATTTAAATATCTATTTTGATAACGCCACAACCGCTCCGGTATCTGTTTGGTCTCCTCATAAATGTCGCCCAGCGTGTACTTGTGCGCGAGCATACCCTGGGCTGCTTCTCATCATTGCCTTTTGACCTCTCTCGTGTGTGTATGTAATATGTATGTATGCGAGGGATGGGGTGTGCTTTCATGACCCTGTTGCCTTCGCCTCCCTGCGGGCCTTTCCTCCTCACTAGATAGGACTGATTGAAGCTGTGAAACAGGAAAGAGGAAGAGGGTGGAATCGTCTATATTTTAAATGACGCATGAGAAATTTGGGCAACGAGAAAAGGAGGCGGTCACTCGGAAGATAATAGAATATTTTTTTAACCGGAAATACTGTGGTTATATTTTATTCCTATCTGCCACCAAGCTGAGTTGATAATGGTTTGGTTTGTTGTGTTTAAAACGCCGATTTGGCTTCTGTTTTCCTGATACAGTCGGGATTTGAGTCGTTTTCGAACGGTAGTCAGCTGGTCCTTAGACGGTTTTAATTCAGGTTGAACTATTATAGTAAGTGTAGACGGGCGGGAAAAAAACGTTTCGCAGATTATTTAGGGGAGTTTAAAAACTCGCTAATCCCCGGCCTTGTTTAAAAGAACCTACCGATGTCCGTGTTAGTCAGTGAATTAAATTTGGTAGTTATGATTTATTTAATTAAATGAGTCGACTTGCCGCTAAACTTGGAAGCTGGAATTGTTTCTTAGGCGCGCTCTGTTTTTGAAATCAGTCTGCTGACGATGGAAGCGCATCGTTTTCCCGTATCATCCCCTGAGAGTGTTTGTTTAGATGGGACCACTAGTGATCCCATGGACCCCTCCTTGACTTTAAGCACCCTCCTCTCGAGTGTCTTGGGATCGGTTGACGATGACCTCCCTCCAGGGCTCAATAATGAAGAGTTTTCTTTTTTGAGGGGGCCGCCACTCCCCATTTTCGACGAAGCTTCTCCCCAAAGCGGCCTTTCTGATTTGGAAACCCCCGATAGAGCTAGTCCCCAAGAGAACCCGATCCACCCACGTTTGTCTTCGCTGGATTTTGCCTCAACCTTCCCGCCCTTCCAAGGGATCCCTTGGAACGACGGGTATTCCTCATCGCCAGACGCAGGGACCCCAACCTTCTGTGAGCGAGGAGGCCTTTTGGAGGAGGTTCCAGCCACCAGCTCCTCTTCTTCGTTCATCTCCGGAGCAGGGGATTTGCCCCCCTTCAGTGAGGTTCTTCGTCCGCCCGACAAATTTGATCCGCCTTGCGATGACGTGATCGTTCCATGGACCGCTCCGGTGGAAATTCCCCCGAGGCTTCCCCAGGGACCCTTTGGAATTTTG
Source organism: Ceratothoa steindachneri (assembly GCA_963969495.1). Lineage (NCBI taxonomy): Eukaryota > Metazoa > Arthropoda > Malacostraca > Isopoda > Cymothoidae > Ceratothoa > Ceratothoa steindachneri. Next base: position 13,399,747 of record OZ018330.1, read on the forward strand.
GGTCCCACCCCTTCCCAAGATGGAGAAGCAGTGGGAGGGTGTTATTTTGGAGCGCCGCTCCCGCACCATATCCAGGCATCGAAACGTCTCGAGCACCTGGTTTCATTTAAAGTGGGGAATCCATCTTCCGACGCTTCTCCCCCGGGTGCCTATTCCAGCAAGACCCAGCCCAATGCCCTGGGGCCCGAGCCTTTGCCCCCTATCCAGCAGTACCCGGTTCACCAAACCCCGGCAGCAATTCCTTTCCCGGAAACTGGGGTGATGCAGAATTATTCCCAGTGCGCTCGCATCTGGGGCCTCACAGTTGAACAGTGGCAAACGCAGCAAACAACCTTCAGGTTGGTAATCTAGAGTTTCTACCTCCAGCTGCATTTCCCCTCTACCCCACTCCTCGGTCCTGAGATTTCAGGATCGTGGTTCGAATCCAGGTGATGGATGGGCACCGCTCTTTTGACTATTCGCCGTTCACTTACTAGTATCTGCTTCGGGTTTGTAGTCTGTGTTATCCCACTCTAATATAAACCCCATTTACCACTAATTTTGTGTGCGCGAGCGCTTATGCTAGCGAAACTAAACTTCTGAGCACCCCCTTTTGACCTCTCTAGAGGACCCGAGTTTGCTCATTATCCTTTTTAGCCTCCAAACTTACAGAAAATAGACCTAACATGGTTTTATAATATATATGCATCCAAATGTTTTGGCCATTATTAGGAATATTTAGCTTGATCGAAAACCTAGAACAGGACTTGAATGCGAATTTGATTTTCGAAGTGAGCAGTTTGAGTATTCAATTGCCACGTGATCACACGGGCATTCTAAAAGAAGTCTTCGCGCCATCCCAAGATCACTTGAGAATGATCCTTGCTTTAAATTGGATCATTAAACTTTGAACGATCGAAAGGGTTATAGCACGATTGTTCGCAATTTTCCGCTTGACTCAAATATACCCGAAGTTGGGCGATTCGTTGCTAAAAACCGTCGTCACTAGGCCAACCAAATTCCAGTGACGATGGTTTTTAGCAACGTTTCGCTCACCTTTAATTATCCAATTTAAAGAAATGGAGAAAACGAGGATTATTCTCACGTGATCTTGGGATAGTGGGAAGACTTCTTTTAGAATGCCCATGTAAATGGGTATATTATTCTATGAACAGTGGAAAAAAACGCTCTACTATGCAAATAAGTGGTAAAATATACGTAGTTCTGGTTAACTCGTATTTTGTATCACTCTCCCTGGTATTCTTATGAGTCGTCTCCGTCTATCATTTCCCCGCAGGAGAGGGGGGGAGGTGTACTCTGTGTAGCCTGTTACACTCGGTACCTGGAAGAGCTGACCAAACTCCCGGCCTGAGTGCAAATTAGGGAAGCCCCTAACACTGGGTTGACTTAAACTCTGCTGTGGCCTGGGAAAGTGGTTGGTGTGCTTCCCCCTAGCTCCCTCTCACCGCTATTTATTTATTTATTTTTTTACTCTAAAAATATCCCCCTCAGACTTTTGCGTAACTTCACTTGGTCCCGGGGGGAAATGTTCTCACCCCGACAGAATGCAAATTAGGGACGCCCCCTCACTGGGTTGAATTGAACTTTTTGACGGGGTCTTTTGAAGTTGTTGGTCTGCTTCCTTCTCGCTCCCCGAGAGCATTCCTTTTTTCTTTCTACGTCTAATCAATCAACTCTTTGTCTAGACTTAATGACCTATCCAGTTACCTCATCCCGTGTCAGAAGAAGCGCTTTGGAACCTCTATAAACAAAGCCCGCAAGAGACCAAGCCTTGAGGAGGCTTGGACGGTGGGGCGCGAATTAAGGGAAGATCGGTTTTGCGCCAATAACCACTTCCCTCTGTGTAATGGGCTGACCACCTCCCCGTGGCCGTTCTCAGATACATAAGGCTTTACTGTCCCGTCTCTGGGCCCCGCTATAACAGATATTCAGATCTTGGCCGCCCTCTCCACGATCAGCACGTCTGATTAAAGATATCCGCCCTGTCACCCTGCCCCTCTGCCTACATAGTTGGGAGCTGAGACCTTTTGTGAACGACTTGGCAGTCGGTGTTCGACGCACTAAGTTACGAACACTCTTCGTTATCGCACCCGGGGTGGACCACGGGTATTCCGTTGCTTTCTCAGGGCCCCGCCAAGAACAAGGCAAGGGAGAAGACGCATCGCCTCATCCCCGCCCCTCCCGTTGTGGTTAGGTGGTCCTCCACAATCCTCTTAGAGGGGGCTTGCCGAGACAACTCGTAGACCCTTGGTTTGTCACGTTGATGGGATTTGACATGACTGCTCACCCCTACACTGCCGAGCAAAATAATAGAACAATTTTCCCCATATTAAAATACTTTGAAAAATATGCTAAGTAGGTAAATGAAATTTCCATTGTGCATAAAGGCATGTATTTAATATATTTTATAAAGATTTCCTATGATGCAATAGTATATTCAAGAAATTATACTAAATAAACACATGCAAAATAAGAGTACGATTTCTTTCAGGAACATTCTAGAAGGCTCTTGAAATCATTTGACAAAATTTTGCTTAGTATGTAAGAACTGTACAACCGCTATTGTTGTCGTGCTCACTCTTGCAGAGATGTCACCACACGTAAAGGTGACTCGAGCTCAGTCAGAGAATTGTTCACTGAAGACTTCGGAGATGACTCTTTCTGCGATTTAAAGAGAGGTAGGAAGGTCCAAACTGCGACTTGAAGTTATACAATAAAACAAAACCTAGAAATCTCGTGCAAAAGTGTGTTGATCGCGCATAACCACCGTCCGAGAAGACAGATTTATTATGCGTTTCTCTATGAAGGATCCTTTTGAGTCTGCAGCAGAAATTTCTCGAAGAATAAAGACCAATAGTGGCAAATATTTGTGAGCCGTTTTATTGTCCCGTCGTTTCAATGCATCTGGTTTTAACGTTCTTTCTCCACCAACCAAACCAATCATCAGTAAGAAGAACCAGATGGCGAAACTCGAATATGTTGTTTGTAGGGCTGAAGATTAGGAGAGAATTCATTTCAGCAGCGAAAGTAAATTTAATTTATTTGAATCTGATGGCTGACGCGTGTTATATCACGCTGCAGGTGACAACCGTAAATGTGTGAAGTATGCCTAGAAGAAGGAGGCAGCTTCATGATATGAAGGGTGTTTTCGTTTAAAGGAGTTGGTCCGCTAGTGCGAATAATTGGAACGGTAAATGCGAATGTGTACCAAAACCTTGTGCAACAACATGTTATACCCTCACTCCGAGCATCTCTGAACCAACCATCATCATTCATGCAGGACAACGCGCCATGCCTTACTGAAAAGCTAGTAAAATACTATTTCGAAAAAAAATATCGAAGTAATGAAGTGGCTTGCTCAGAGCCTGTACCTGAGACGATTTGGAAGATCATTTGGAGACAAAGTTCGAGACCAATAGCCATCAACTTTACGGATTTATGAAAGAAATTTAAGCAAGAATGGAACAAAATAACACCAGAATGTTGCAAGAAACTGGTGAGGTACTGTGGTCGTTTTGCGTCGAACTAACAGTAAACAAAGGCGTCAATATCACATTAAGTGCATTAAGGTTCATCGTTGTTAAATCTTGCCTTGTTTCTAGTGTATTTGCTTGCTAAGCAATTCTATGAATGATCGCTCTCTAATTTTGTTAAGCTAATTTAATATAATTTGAATATACGATTGTATTATATGGAATCTCCAGAAAATATAATAAATGCATGACTTTATGTATAATGCAAATTCCATTTACCTACTTTTCATTTTTTTTTTTATATATATATATTAAGAATTTTTCTGTATAATATATATATATATATATATATATATATATATATATATATATATATATATATGGAGAAGTGATACACATAAACAAGAGAGGAGATCCTACTGAAGGTGACCCCGAGAAAAATCAAAGAGAAAAAAACACCTGCTTTTACAACTGTATATATATATATATATATATATATATATATATATATATATATATATATATATATATATATATATATATATATATATATATATATATATATATATAAGAGCTCCTTGTCTCTCTATAACTGTTTTGTTATCGGTTTGGGTCATCTCGAGGAAGTCGGTACCATTTCCCTCTTCTGTGACCGCCGCCCTTCGCGCAGTTAAACCTAAATTTGAGATAGAGGAAGCAGCTCTTCTGGTCAAGGGTTTTTTTGTCATATTCGGTGAAGGAACGTCCAGATTCGGGGCAGCAATGAGGTTTGTTTGGACTTCGTACTTCCTTGGCTCCAGCGCATATCTTGAAGACAAGGCGGAGTAGGTTAATTTGCGCCCGGTGGCTTTACCTAACAGGCAGGATTCGAACCAGAGACGAGAGCGCATTGCACCCGAACACCTCACCTGCAAATAACTCCTGGTTAGCTTGTTACAGTAGGTACCTGGAGGAGTTGCATGTCCCCCAAGCCTGAGTGCAAATTAGGGAGGCCCCGTCACTGGGTTGACTTGGTCCTGGAAAAGTTGATGGTGCGCTTTCCCATCGCCCACACTCAGCACTTCTCTATCTTTTTATTATCAGTATTATTACTGGTATCATTATTCTTATTTATTTTATTATTATTATTTTATATTTATTATAATTATTGGGTATTATTATTATAAATAAATAATAAATACTACTAATAAAAAAATTAGACAATAGCAATAATTTATTATGCATAATTATTTTTATTACTAGTATTTATTATTATAAATATTATTATTAGTATTGTATTTATTTATTAGTGTTATTATTTAATAATATTATTTATTATTATTATTACGGCTATCCCCTCAAACTTGACTACCCGAAATTTGTACCAGGATGACTGTTACCACTTGGACAGAGTTCGGTTCTGTAGCCATTTTGCCTAGGCGGATGGCATGCCATCCTGCGATCACCTAGCACCAGGGTATGATAATAATAGATGATCACCCACCCTACTCATTAGTGCACCCAACTATCTCTACTTCCCTTTTTTGACATACCCTCCTAACTTTAGTTAGATTTGACAACGCAAAAGTTTACAACACATTCATATAAATACATTTAAATAGATTACATCTGCAAAATATGTCATTAAAAACTAATCTTCACTTTGTTCTTAATTTTGTCGCCTTTCGTCTTACGACCACCTCAAATGAAGAACAAATTTGCATAAATAACTGCCACAGATGAAATAGTTGCGAATAATAATAAGTATTTATAATGCGCCCTTCAGGGCTGTTAGCTCTCACAGAGCGCAGGTTGTGTAGCGAGTATAGAGAAAGTTTACAGGGAAGAAAAGGCAATTCTGAAGAGATGAGTCTTCAGGAGACGTTTAAAAGTAGCAAGGGAGGGAGAGGATCGGACTTCGGCAGGAAGAGCATTCCAGAGTCTAGGAGCACAAACTGAGAAGGAACGGTCACCCATCGAGCAGAGGACAGAACGAGGAGTGTTCAGGAGGGAAGCGAGGTTAGACCGGAGTGCCCGAGGAGTTTGACGATGGGAGAGGGCAGACGAGAGATAAGGTGGAGCCTGGTAGGTGATGAGAAGAATTTTATAGTGGATACGGAAGCGAATAGACAACCAGTGTAGCGCCTGTAACAGAGGCATCGAAGGGGAGAACCGGGGGCGGCAAAGGAGAAGCCGGGCAGCATAGTTTTGAACTAGTAGGGAGCGAAGTGACGAAGAAGGGAGATTCACTAGAAGAGAATTGCAGTAGTCTAAGCGTGAGGTGACGAAGGCATGAATAGCAGTCTCAAGGCTTCGTGGATTAAAATGGTATCGAACATGTGAAAAGTTCAGAGGAAACCGAAGGAAGACTTACTGATACGATGGATGTGCGGTTTAAACGAGAGTTGCTCGTCGAAAACACACCGTTCCGCCAAAATTTCCAAATGCACAACATATACCATTTTAAAATTTTTAGGGGGGCTGCAAAAATACTTTTTCTGTGACGTTATTACAATTAATGAAGATAAAAATATATTTAAATTCAAACGGTTATTATATTAATAGTAACATCGACCGCCCAATAAATTTTATATAGATGGATTCGCAATAAATGTGCTTGCTATAATAGGAGTGATTAAACTTGTTTTTTTAGCGATTACGGTTTTCTAAATATTAACCGAAGTTTTTCAAGGACTCGAGGTGTCACTTCCCCCCAGGTATGGCTTAATTTAAAGGAGGCTGATTGATACTCAGGTTTGAAGTCTTCGTAATTCGGTTAAGACGTGCTCCAATCGTCTCCTCTTCGGAGAGCTCTAGTCCTTGACACTTCAGAACTAAAGTATTTGCCCTTTAAGGTACGAGTATTTGTATTTGCTTGGCATTGAAGCCATTGCAATGTAATTTATCTATATTTAGGTTAGTAGGATTGAAAGTGAGGCTGGTGAAGTCATAGAAATTCTCTGACAACTATTTCTGAATGTTCCGGATATATGGCCTTCCAGCAGGCAACCCTCTCCCGCCAGGGTTTGACCACAATCTTCAGAAGGTCCACATAGCTGTCTGAATTGAACCTAAGACCCTGCTTAAATATGTGGGGCGGCATGGCGTTTTAGGCAAGGGACCGGTTGTTTTTGGTGTTGTACAACTGGTCTTGGTAGAAGTTCTTTCCATCTGATAAGAACTAGGTCGTTCCTGTCTTAATAGATGATTCAGCTTGTTCAGGAGCTTTTTTGCCTCCCAAAACCTTTCCCTACCGCTTCTCCATGGTGGTGACTCCAACACCCATCTGTCTCGCCAAAGCCCGGATTCCCTTGGTTGGATCTTCCATCACCTTGTCCTGCAGATGTTGGCTGAATTCCTGCATGCGGACGCAGTTTGAACGCTTGCTGTTCTTTTGTGCATGCCACGGCTTCGTAGTCTCCGTTGCAGCTGCCACCCATGTCACGTCTTATAGCCTTTACAGTGTTAACAGAGCATTGAGCACCCGTCATGATGTCGGCATTTTGATACCCGGCGCGAATATTCATGATGCAGGTAACTCCAATATTCAGATGGCTTCCAATCCTACATGTCGGCTATCCAACGCCGTTAACTATTCACTGATGCATTAAATATCGTCAAATTTAGCCCGAAGACTTCTACTTAATTTAGATTTAGGATTAAATATGTACTTTAGAGATTAGTTTTAAGCCTTTAGTTATTGTAACCTTTTAAAGTTTAATTTGCCTTCAATGGACTAAGGAGTTGTCCATTTAGTTTCTGCGTTTGTGGATAAAGAGCGAGGTTCACGAACCAGCTATTGCTTGGCTAACGGCTGATTGATACTGAGGCTTGACGTCTTCGTAATTCGGTTAAGACGTACTCCAATCGTCTCCTCTTCTTGGCGATCAGCATTTATAGTTGATTTCGCGGGGCGTTAACCATTCAAAGGAAGTAGTTTCCCATTGGAACTGGTTTTAACCCCCTTGTCAGCTTTACGATCTGATAGAGACAGCAGTGCAGGGCCTCTTGGATCGGCGTAATGAAAAGGTTTCTGGTCGTCAATAAATGTCTTCTATGAAAACCAAATGAGTGATTTATATAAAACGGACGAAAAATAATAAAAAAACATACACCAAAATACAAAATGTACAAATCCACAAGAAAATTATATGTGATAATATACTACAAAACCAAGAAAAGGAGTGAACGCCTCCAATGTAATTTACGAATTCAACTGCCCCCATAAATACTGCAAGCTTCATTATTCGAATAAATACATTGGAATGACAACCACGTCCTTATCTCGTCGACTTACCATGCATTTGCAAAACGGCGCTATCAAAAATCACTATTTAATAGAGCAGAGAACCATTCTCTCAAGAGAAACTTTAGTGGAAACTACCATGATCGAAAGGAAAACTGCCCCCACTCGCTTCACATCATGGAAGCTATCTTAATCTAAGAAGAGAGACCGAGGCATTAATGGCCCACAAATGGCTACACATAGGACCTTAAAACTCTTACGCGATTAAATAGTTTAATACTAATAAAATTCTCATTCCACAAATTTATCATAATAATTTTCATTTTAATTTCTAATTAATTTTTTTTTATTATCATTATTAAACTACATTGATGGTTGCTAATCTAAAATATGTAAAAATGTCTCCACATATTTACCATTTATACTATTGAATTCCTTTCTATTGATCATTATAGTCCCAGACGATGACCGTGGAAATAAGGACCTCGGGACAATAATAAATTATGAATATTGGAACCCTTATTCATAACTTTTCCCGAGACAAAAAAAGGGTAATAAGAAAGTTAGAAAAGCAGACCAAAAAGTTAATTAAAGCTCAGCTGGACCTGGTCTTCAAAGAAACCCCTGCCTAAAAAAATATATATATATATATATATATATATGTGTGTGTGTGTAACAATACACATAGAATTCATTCATTTCATGTCTTATAGAATATTGAGATTAATAATGAGTTGGGCAAAACAGATATGATAAAGCCACTGAAATAGATATACATTTGTATATTGATTTATTATAGATAGAAAGCGGCAGGGTTTTTTCATTTAAAAACAGTTTTCACGAATGAAATAAAGCTGTAACTTAAAAATAATACCGTCATTTTTGACGGCACGGATACACTAGTATATATATAATTGTATTAAATTGTGATCTTAATACATCGATGCTTTGCATCTTAAGTTCCATTTGAAGATTTTTCTCGTGTACTCGATGTTCACCTCCAATGTAATTACATACAGCCTGAACTCATTTATATTATTTGTGAGCGGATATCAGCGAAATAGGAAAATTGGTTTCAAGTCATGTATGTATCATACCCGCAAATGTGTTCGTGTCTGTCAGTTGGGTTTCCTGGAGTTAATTGAAATTTGTGTAGTTTGAGTTTTATAAGCTGGCATTTTCATAGTCGTAGTTTGGATTCTAAGGCCGGTCAGTTTTCATATAATAAATCTACTGGGCTGCGGACCGGATACCGCTCCTGTGTCTAGGTTGCCGGCCCCTGGTCTAGATGGTCATTTTGAATGGTAAATGTTATATAAATTGGACTGTCATTGAATGAAAACATTGGGTATATTTGTAACATGGATGCTTGCGAAAAACCCGCAAATAGGTCCGAGGGCCCGTGTCTAATACCTCGTCGGATATTGTTTTGTGCAACTGAGTTCGCTTCCGTTTTGGTTTGCTACATTTGAACTTTTTTTCTGTACTTTTTCGATAATTCTCTTCATAACAAAAATCACAGTAATGACAGTCGATATTGATTAGCATGTGCGAGCTGCAGCGATTTGCCACGTACATATTTTATGAGAAATTTTTAAGAGTAAAATCAATTATTTTTTAGATGGCTTAGAACTCTACTATATATAATACCGCGGGACACCCCTCCTAAATTGACAGTTGAAACGATCTTTTAAATAACGCTTAAGAATGGTGTGATACATTTGTCTGCAATTGTACATTTTAACATACCACTTTTACAGCAAATTTAACAAAATAATAATTATTACAATTTGGAAGAGTTCTTCCAAGGTTTACATTTTTATGACAGCGATGGTAATGTCCAGGTCCTTGACTACACTGCACGCAGCTGGATGCATCTAAAGAGGATCTTATTTACCAATACCCCCTTCCCCCCAACTCCCGGGGCATCCCATGAAATTACTAACTGGTATGAGCCCCTATAGCGTTAAAACAGCCGTAAGGAGTTTCTTGTACAAGATTCGTGCACGTTTCTAAAGGGATTTTATTCCACGCATCTTGGGGCAAACTTTTTCCAATTTAATAATTATGCGAGGACCTCTTTTATCTAAGCTTCTTCAGCTCTCACAATTGTTCCATAGGGGTCAAACCTGGGCTTTGAGAAGTCCATTTAAATACACTAATGTGTTGTGCTAAGGTCTTTCTGAGTTCATTTGCTGATATGTTTGAGATCGTTGTCTGGTTGAACAGTAAAATGCCTTCAGTCCCAGTTTCTTTGCTGATTGGTTCAGGTTTTCAGCAAGTATGAGTTGATAGTTTTCAGAATTCATGGAGCTATCTCTCACTTTTAATATGCTAGTACCTAGCAACAGCGAAAGGTCGCCACAACCTAATCGAACCAAAGAGCTCGATTGTCTCATTGACCATACTATTTAATTTATTTAGCTTGGCTTTCTCCTAGATGCTCTTTAGCTGACACCAAATGGTCCGCTTTTTGAGCTCTCCAATAGAAGCTTCCTTCTAGGGGCATGTTTATGAAATCCTTCACGTTGTATTGTCGGAACATTGTGCACTTCAACAATAGGGTCTTTTCAAGTTCTAAATGTTCAGCGGTCTTCAACATTGCGTTCTTTCAAATGTTTAATCGTCGAAGTCGTTACAACGAATAACATTGCGCACGTAAATTATCAGCCAACCTATCCGTCACGAACTATCTAGTTTATATAGAATCGTTTCGAACACGTTGTTAAAAAATCCCGAGTGTTTGTTTATACGAAAAAATGCCTCTGCAATCATTAAAAGACACAAACTGTCCATGTTGCCTATATTTTTTGCACTCGTATAATATTAACTCTTATACAAAACCAGCATTTATTTACTATCATCTCCTGTTCTGAATGATTTAAATATCATGCAAGGAACAAAATGCTCCTACAATAAAGAGCGAGTTAGGTAATTTCTCGCGTAACTTCAATATATTTACCAAAGTTACTTGTTCAACATTTGAAGGATTATGCTATTCATTTCATTCACTGAAATCGCCGTTGTCTCATTAACGGCCTCCAAGCGTAGTCGGATTCTTTTGCAGGCTTCGACGGTCCCCTTGTTTAACTGGGTGAAAACTGGTGATCGTGAACCTAAGCTCACCTTGGTGGTGGACGGGGATTTATTAGTCTCTCTCAACCACGCTCCACACAATAGTCCAAAGAGTTGCAGTCTATGGAGTTGGGACGCCAGAGGTTCGGAGTGATATTGTCAAAGAAATTGCCTGAAAGCTGAGATTGGGTCATCCTGCTCGCGTGACGCACGTACGGCCTTCCAGTGCCCACCTTCTGGATTTAGTTCAACACCAACTCCTCCAGGTACTTGATGTAGCCCTCCGGGAAGATAAACACGGGCATAACGTGACCATCGCTACTAACCACCCCAAACCCGATTATCTAGACCCGGAACTTGGTCTTCATGAGACTGTCGGTACATCTTTGGGGGACACAGCAACTAGCGGTTGTTTTGCGAGTTCACCACCTGATCCTGGCAGAAATTTTTCTCATCTGAGAAGAAGCAAAGCATGCCAGGCTTGAGGGGATCCTTCAGTTTGCTCACAAGTTTCGCAACACGTTCGTTGCGCTTGTCCTTCTGCGACAGAAGCTGACCCTTATTTTGTATGCGTAGGCGCGGATGTCCTTATTCACTAACTGCCTGATGAGAGACTATAAACCTTTGTCCTTCGCTATGGACCTCATCGATTTGTTGGGATCGTTGTTAATGATGACCTGGATTTCGGGGTAAAGGGGTGAAGTTCTTTTCGTAGCAGAACGACGCTTATTGGGGGGTTCGAGCCACCGCACTCTCGTAATCACAGCTTGACTCGTCCAACTATTTCCTGATCCTCTGCATCGTCCTCAGATTGACACCCAAGCACTCGGGAGATCTTCCCATTGGAACTCTCGACGTGAATCCTAAGCAGTACAGCTTGCCTTTTTCCATTTATTTAGGATTGAATTCCTCCTTCACAAACGTTGCCTATACTTATGACACAAGTAGTTATGATATTTTGATAAGACGTGAGTCACACACTAAGTTTAGTTCGTCAACGCCAATCATTCCATGATACTGGGAGGATCCCCAACCGGATAATGAAATTTACATAAAGGTCAGTATGACAATCGCTGGTCGGCCCGATGGCCTCAGGAGCTGGTCCTCTTTTGGGGAGAGATGCCAGGAAGTATTATGTTTTTGACACCAAACTGCGTTCAGATGGAAGCCTTCGTCACCTCGGGGTGATATAGATACACATCGGCAGGATTCCTTGGAACAGAGTGTGTGTTGTGTTGTGAAGGCGGGAGAGGAAAGAAAGCAGTGTTGTGATAGGCTAGGTGAGAGGTGTAAGATCTACCCACCCGAAAACCGGGTTAGCACAGCGCATCCACCAATCGGTAGCCAGATCTCTCCGTGCGCTGACGTTTGTGTCCGCTCATGCCGGGATTCGGAATCGAACCCGGTACCGCGACGTTGAGAGGCCAACGCCGTATCCACTCGGCTAGCATGAGTATTACACACCCGTTTCTTCGTACACACTACTGTAATTCATTGCAAGTAGTTTTTTTTTTCTTTTATTATTACTATCATCTCTCCGCAGAGTTGTAAAATTTACGCTTTGGATTTCAATCGCTTTTATGTAGAAGAATTTTCCCCTAATTTACAATATTTCCTCAATTCTTATTATACAGGATGGTAAAAAAAACAAACTACATTTAAAAAAAAAAAATTAATATCCTTAATAATTGCCGCTCGGAACTGGGAATAAACATTAAAATAGTTATTTTGAATGAAAAATTCAATACAACCTCCGTCCTGATTCCCAAGAGCTGGCAATCGGGCTTTCCACTGAAACATAGCAATTGATTCTTGTGGAACACTTTTTCAAGTAGCCAGAATTTGCTTTCGAAGATGAATCACATTTTGAATTTTCTCACCGCGGTACACTTTTTATTCTAATGATGATTGACTCGAAAAAGGTGGTACGAGGGGCGGTCAATAAGTTTTGCAATTCGGATATAAGGAAACGAGATATGAGGGAAAGTGTTTTATTATTTTTCAATATAACTACCCTCGACCTCAATGCAATTGCGCCACTTGTCCCTGAGGTTTCGAATTCCCGACAACCATAAATCTCCCGACTGCTGTTCAATCCACTCGTGGACGGCGAGCTGGACATCTCCATCGTCACCAAACCTGCGTCCACGCAGTGCAGCCTTGAGCTGGGGGAATAAAAAGTAGTCGCTAGGGGCCAGATCTGGACTGTAGGGGGGGGGGGATGCTTGAGCTCCTCGAATCCGCACTTGCGCAGGGCAGCTTGTGCAACTCTGGCCTTGTGGACTTTGACGACGTTGAAGTCGATCATGGGGCGTGAAGTTTCTAGGGACCCAACGGGCAGACCTTGGTCATGGCCAAATTGTCGTGGATGATGTTGATATCACTTCCCTGTGATATTCCAAGTTCTCGCTCGATTTCTACGACGTTCACCCGTCGACTTTCGAGGATCATCCTCTCCACACGGGCCACATTTTCCTCGTTGGTCACGTCTGACGGGCGTCTTGGACGGTAGTCATCTTCAAGGGACTCACGACCATGACGGAACTCCCTATTCCAGCGAGCAATGGTTGCATAGGAAGGGGCGGTGTCGGTGTACACTGCAACCATGCGTTCATGGATCTCTTTTGCATTCTTGCCTTCCTTGGTCAAATATTTGATCATTGCGCGGTGCTCAACCTTCTCCATTGTTGAAAAATTTGTGACTGACGATCTGCGATCAGCTACTGCTTCTTAAATAGACGAGGCAGGAGCGTGCGGCTGCAGGTCCTGACTCGTCATAAATTGTCCTAGCACCCCCCACAAACAGCCATCCCCCTTCCTCTGTTTTGCCCTACCGATTCGCAAACCTATTGACCGCCCCTCGTATGATTAAGATCTGGGCTCCTAGTTATCCAGTTCTCTGGCTCGATAAAGTTTGGAGTATAAGTTATGAAATGTTCTTGGGGCCAGTGAAAGTGGGCACTATCTTGCACAAAGACAGTCATTTTTATTTATATTTCAGCAACCATTTGAGATAAGATGGCATGACGATAGTATTTTGCTTCATTTTTCACACTACGATCGATAAAAATGTGGTTTTATTCTTAGATGATGCAGCGAAAGAGACCTTTACAGATCCTAAATGAGTTCTCTCGGACAAGAGTCGAGATGGCTCGGTCTTCCTCCTTTTTTTAGATTTTTGAGCAAACACGATCATTGTGTCTCTAAACGGTATTTGTTATCATATAATCAAATATTCTTACTGCTTTATGTGAAAGTGTTGTGCACTTGTGTACTCATTTCTATTGAGTCGGATAAAGCTGTAATGGTCAGTGTTTTGTATGTTTTTGAATGCAGAATATTATTATTCGTTTGACTCATTAGCCCGAAATACCATCCAGCTTTTTTAAATTCACGCTCACGTTCACTTATACCTGATTCATCTTCCAGACTTAGACAAGTTTATTAAGATTCTCATTTTTTCGCACTTCTGGCCTACTACTTCCGGGGTGACGTTCGGTACTCCCCAGTTTCTCGAATTTTTTTCAAAAATGCGACAGTAGTATTTTTTTTTACAATTCAGGATACTTTTTCAGAATTTTTGTCAAAAATATTTATTTCTTTTTATCGTAAAACTTGATGTACTTGTCGCTCTTCTCTTCCAATCTCACCACCACCTTTTTACATCTGAAAAGGAAAACAAGTATAATGTAAAAAGACCAACTTCATATTTTGGCATTGCATACTTTCACTCAATTTTTAACAATCTTTGGGTTTATTTAAGTCACTCAAGGTTGAATTATATTTAAAAGAAACATTAAAATTTGCATTGATGTTTGTTTCAATTTTGTAGCAGTATTTTATTTCCTCTCACCTTTCTTCAGTAGTGCGAATGACCCCGATAATTTGCACATGTTCTTTTAAAAAAAAATTTATTCCATAAAAATAGAACGGAAACGTGCAATGACATCGCCAGAAGGACTGAAAGAGGGTCGTAAAAAAAAAAGAGTAGAAAGCTAGAAGTGAAACTGTACGGATAATACATAGTCCAAGGGGAATGCCCAGTAGTGACTGGGAGGGTCCGAAAATCTCCAGAAATTCCCTCCTTTCCGTAACGAAGGTAAATAAATCCCTTTGCGAGGATTTCAAAAAGTTAATAAACACACTTCTACCTCGTTCCATGCTCCTTGATATCAGCCTTCCGTGTGTGTATTTTTGCCATCCACCTTCGCCGGCTATATTGCCCCGCAATACCAGGGGAGGGGGAGTATCTGAGCCTTTCGATAAGTGAGAAACGGCGAAGTGGGGCGGTCTTATCTCCGAGGAAGATTGATATTTGCTCGATGTCTCTGTATCGGCTTCAGTGGTGGGTGGGTCCGGTCAGAACGACTCGTTTACCCGAGCCAAGCACCCATGAGGTAATTACCACTCCAGGAATTCCTTATGCCCGCGTTCTTTCTTTTTTCGTGTCGATCTGTGGGATTGGGTGTAAGAGCATTTCGTTGTGAGCGTGCTTATTTTGATGGCCGTTTTCTCGTAAGTGGTGTGAAGTAAACTTTTATGCACAGTAGTTTTGTGATGGATATGTGTTAGTATGTCAACTTTCCATTCCAGATTGATGCACTTTGTTATTGTGTACTATTTTGCGGTTTGTGTGGGGGTCTGTGGCTCTCAGATACAGATATAAATTTTGTCCTTAGATAAGCAGTGTAGTTAGTGGCAATTAATAAGTACTCGCACGCCGCTACTGTTTACTTGAGGCGGACGAGGGCAACTGTCTTATTTTCTTTGTTTTACCACTATTTGATGCGTTGAGTTTGAATGAAACAATCGATGATAATAAAGGTGAGAGGTTGATTTCAGAGCTTCCAAGGAACAAACATTTTTTCCTATTTTATATGATCCTCTAGCTTGTTCAGGCTAGAAGATAATTACACAACTGCTGTGTATAAACATGCGTGTGCGATCGCATTAGTGCATAATTGTAATTCCTGCCCTACCTAGAGTTAGGGACATGAATATCAACCTTTGTTTTTTTGTCAAAGATGCCCTTTACCGTCGCCATACACCTGACAACCTGCCCTCATTGCTGGGGTCGGATAAAGGACAAGGATCCCTATTCGTCCTTCGCACCTAAAGAACTCCTCTAAAGTTCCAGCGCGCTCTCTCTCGAGATTTTTCCTTCCTGAATATCATATTCCCCAATATACTAACATTTACACCAGCACACACTCAGGTTGGTTCATGCTATACTCGACATTCAACCTGCCTAGTCCCGATCACTCTCCAAAGAGTTCTGTTTAGGTTCCGGCGTGGGGTCCTTCCAGATATTTTCAATTTACCTTATCTCACCACTTTATAGACCTCTTCATAAGCTTTGAGTTGGAAATTCCCACGTTGGTTTGGGCTTATCAATTTTAAATAGATAATATACGTCAGTAACGCCATTTATCGATAAAATATGCGACGAAATTTAGATCCATATGGAGTATGAGAGTAAACTGCCAACACATCATGGATCATTCATTCCCGCAAAGTAGTGATTAAAGCTGGTTTTAATATGTACATATTTCCGCTCTTCTGCGAATTTATTTGGCCCCTTCCCGGCCCCAAATTTTCTAGGATGACGTTTTGGAATTTTGAAGAATGCCCCCCCCCCTATATTATATAGCAAAATATATGTATCCAAACCTCTGAAAATTATTCTAACTATTAAATAATAATATTCGCGTCCTTTAGGTAAGTAAAACCTAATAGAGTATAAAATGCCTAAAAGGGAAAATTCCGAAGAAATTTGATTTTCAAATAGGGGGTTGTTAGAGGGCGAACTGTCGTCACGTTTTTGAACGTGTTTTGTTATTATTATTACTGAAAGAAAATGGTGAAAATCAACTGGGTTTTCTGGACCAAAAGCTGGTTGCAATACGCCAATCGGTACTGGAGAAAACACGTTGTGCCTGGTTCCGAGACCGGATTGTGATCTTTATCGACTCACAAAGCGTCCTGAGTGCTCTCGGGGCGTTGAAATCTACGCACTCCTGGTTCGTGGTATCTGCGATGCGACGAGACAGGCAGTTCTCGAGGTATCTTTGCTGGGTTCCTGGACATGTCGGCATTGCGGGAAATGAGCACGCCAAAGAGTCTGCGAGGACCGGCCACAAGACCAGTGCTTCGCTCTTCCTCACATTGACTACATGGCAAGAAACGGGGTAACTTAAAGTTGAGTGCCATCGCGCCCCGACTGTTGCCGTGGACCTACCCGCTCTCTCGTCTCCGAATTTGGCAAACTCGCGGGACTCACCGCCGTTTGATGGAACGCCCCCTCAACCTTACTGCGACGACTACGTTGTCCCCCAGACAGTTGGGTACATTCTTCCTAGATGTCCCAGTTTGGGATATCTTCGCACACGTTACCTGTCCCGGTACCGGGACGAGCGGGGTCGCTACCGCTTGTAATCGGACGAGTTCGTGTACACAGACTTGTGGACTATTTGACTTCTTGCAGGAGGCAGGGCTCTCCCCGACGCCGGAGCGGGCTTCCTTCATCTTTTTGTTTTGTTTCTTGTTGGCTTAGGAATTTTTTTGGGGGGTGGGGGGTTAGTGTTTTTTTCTTTATTTATTTTTGTTTTAATCTAGCGTAATAAAAGTCTGTGCGAACTTATTGCGGCCACTTGTGCCTTTGGAGGCCGTTGCCAGATGGACGCAAAACAATCTCAACCAAAAGTATTTTGAAAAGTAATAAATAATAGTGGAGTTAATGGAGGCAAGTAAGAATCTCTGAATACCCTTCTACTAGGACCAGAATATTAACCCCTTTTTAACGAAACCAAGAAAACTAAAATATGTTCGAGAAAACCCCGTCTGTGAATTAGCGAATTATATCAAATACCAGGCAATGGCTTCGCCACTTCCCCCTACTGGGGGAGCTTGCGCTTCGCTACTAAATTTAAAATCTAAAAAAAAGCAACCATGGTTAAATTTTTATAAATTTTCTGAACATAGTCAATTATAATAATTTTAAAAAGGAACTCTTATCTAAATTCCCCCCGCCATTTTAAAATATCACGTTGCTAAAATATAGTTATAGAAGAAGATATATGAAAATAAATTTTCTGAACTTCATCTTTTATAATTCTTTGGGTTTGAAAAATTTCACAAAATTTCGATACTTATATATATTTCTGAACTTCACCATTTTGTTTTTTTTATATTATAAAAGAATTATTAGAAATAACTTTGATAGAAAAACATAAGTCATAACCAAACTAATATTAAATTATTATTCAAATACTCAAAAAATCCCCTTCTTAAATTATAGAGTTAGTGATGATTAAAAATAAGAATGAATCTGTGGGTTAGCGAAAGGAACAACTTCGGGCTTTGGGTGGGACATGGGACCAGTTTTCTCCGTTTTATACCTTAGCACTTATCGATCTTATTATTACCCAGCCCAAATTTGATAAATAACAAACATAGTGGCATCCCTTTTTAGAATATTGGTGGATCAGGTTTGGTTGTGCTAAAAAAATGGTCATAAAAATACATGAAAGTCTCCTGCGAATATTTTTGTGGCCTATTTGTAAAGGCTTCTTCGCCTGTTCGTGGAAAACGGAATTAAATGTCACGATTAAGAAAAGAGGTAAATATGTAGACGAGCGGCCCGGCCGATAAAACGTACTATTTTCGTCCGTGTTCCAAAATGTTTCACGTTTTTAGAGTACATTTAAGGGGACGGCTCGTGTTGGGGTAAACACAAGGGGGGAACCACACTATGAATATCATGAGTTTCATTAAATTGTGGGGGGGGTCTGGGGGGCACAGCCACCCAGTATATAATCCTAATTGTTATAATGTTCTGACGTTTACAGAGGTCAATGCTTTAACTACATCATGTCAGCGTCTTTAATCGTTTTGCGAATTATAATATGGGTTGGAGGGAGGGGGGTATGACGTCAGAAATGCTTGATTTCAATTTTTTTCCACTTAATAGCTTTTTATTTTCCTCATTCGGAGTCATTTTTATTTGTCAATATATTTTTCCCCATTTTACTATTTTTATTACCTTTTATTCATTTAAATGTAATTAGCTAGATCATTTCAAGGAACTACTTGTTTTTTAGCAGTTTGGGTGTCAAAGATTCCCCATTTTACGCAGTTTGAAAATGATCAATCAGACGTGAAAATAGTATCGAATTGTGAACTTCGTTTGTCGTCTATTGCGGAATTATTAACCCTAGTTTCTGATACAGATAAATTAAACACCTTTTTGGATGTTCATAATTTAGTGCGAATTAAAAGCGAATGCGACATTTGTGGCCGAGCATTAGATGTGAACCCTAACTTTGAATTTAGATGCTCGAAAATAGAACGTGATTCAAGTCAGCTAGATTTCGAATAGGACGCAGACGCGCAAAATAAATAGGCTTTCCTCTTCGCTATTTCGGAAGTATAACTTGCGTGCCATTGCGCCACGACTGTTCCCATGGATCTATCCCCCAATGCCGCGGCGGCTTCAGGTTGCTTTCTGTCGTCTTCGAATCGGACACACTCGTGTGACGCATCGCTACTTGATGGAGCGCTCGCATGCGCCCTATTGCAACGACTGCGTCGTCCCCCAGACTGTTCGGCATATTCTTGTCGAATGTCCCAGTCTGGGTGATCTTCGCGCACGATACCTGTCTCGGTACCGGGATGGGCGGGGTCGCTACCGCCTGTCCCTTGTACTCGGGACGAGTGCGTGCCTCATGACTGGTGGACTTATTGACTTTTGGGGGGAGGCCGGCCTTCTCCCTTTCATTTAACCCAGTTTTATTGTTGTTGTTTTTGTTATTGCTTTGTTATTGTTATTTCTTTTTATTGTTGTTTCCTGTTGAATTATTTTGAAGTAGCCTAGAACTAGGCTGTTTGTTTACGGCAACTTATGCCTAAGTCGGCAGTCGCCAGATAGCCCCTTAATCAAAAAAAAAAAAATCGGAAGTATAACCACTGCAATTAGTACGGAAACAGCGTGTTTCGTTTGTTTTTTTCGGGCAATTTTGTTAAAAAAATGGCCTACGTAAACAACGTTTTCGGTTTGTTTACTTTCGGGCATTTTTTTAATACAAAAAATGGCGGCAGCTATCATTCGAAGAAAACTCAAACGCGCATGAATATTCAAACACGGTTGAACGATAATATTTACACAAAAATATTTTTTCCGGCCGGACCGCTCGTTTACATGTTTACCAGAAAAGATTCCGAATAAAGGAACAAATGTTATTAAATGACACCCTTGAACGAGTCGCTTCCCTGACACGTTGTTGTTGTTTTTGGTATCGTTTTATCGCCAATTCTCACCGTCTGATATCTATCCCGGAGGCCTAAGAGCTTGAATTTGGTTCCGATCTCTTTATCTGGAGATAATAACCATCCCAATGTGTCCCGTAATCCAGGCAGTGGAATTCCGTTGACATGACTCCTTCGTTGTCTGGGATAAATTGAAATGAGAGTCTAAAGTAAACGAAATTTCGTCCATGTCCCTATCAAGGTTAGATCTAGCTCGCTCAGTGGTTGCGTCTATTCGGTCGATGATTCGTATGTATTTATTGATAGTGCTGATAGGGAATGTTGATAACAGTAGTCGCATTGATTACCTCTCTTTTAGTCTTGATGATTTGAGTAAATGTGGGAATTCAAAAGGCTAAAACTAATAATAGTTCGATGCGATTGTGTTCATGCTGTGGGTGGATACGTCTCCAACGACTGATAAATGAGATTAGAAATAAGAATTTCCCAAAGGGGTTTGCAGCTTTTTCACCTGTGCCTTGTAAAGGGGATCTGCTGTCGTTGCGGATCTAGAACGTATATAGGAGAGTTGTGGACCCCCCATCCTCCGGTTCCCGGCGCTCCAATTCGATTCATGTTGTCTTCTGGTGATATCTAACTCCCCAACTTCACCACTTTCTTTATAAACCGTAATTCAAAAATTCATGGCAGAGATGCCCTCGTTGGTTTACGCTGCTTTAACACAATACTGATCACTGGTTTGAGGAGGGTTTTAGGTTCTACCTCACCGAAACAAGTCCCCGTAGTGGGGATGTGCAGTTAGGCAAGTTCAAGAGATTTGCGCTCGCCGGCTCCGAGTGCCCCAAGTAGTCTCCTCTTTAGGCTAGTCAAAGTACCTAACATCCACTCATTTTAACATAACCTAAACTATTACAAATCTCCCATGAAAAATCTGGAAGAGATGCCCACGTTGGTTTCCGTTTCTTAGTTGCTGTAATAATAATAGTGTCGTTTACTCAGTTGGGGGGGGGGGTCACAATTCCCAGAAGAGCGCCCCAAGGGGCCTGTCTTGCAGAACAAAGGCTTAGGCGAGTTGCGCGCCCTGGTCCCGAGTACCCCTTGAAATCTGTTCCTTTGATTACTTGAACTTTGCGTCTTCCTCAAATTCATGATTCCCTTAACAACACTCATTTCGAAATGGCAAATTCCCCCCCCCCCCGTTGGTTTTCTCCTTTTTAAAGTAATGATAGCCAGAACTTGAATCCCTTCCCCCCCAACCCTTCGTGCCTCTATGTTAGGGCGAGGAAGACACAAGAAGTGGTAGCGACCGTCTCTACCACAACAGCTAATACATAGAGAGGGGCTGGTGCGACCTCTCGGTCTTGATCTTTTTTCCCGGGTCGGGTACTCTCGCCTTTGCCTGTAACGATGGTCAATAATGGGAGTGACTTTTTTCCTTCTCGCCTATGCCCAAAGGAATTGGCGCGTCGTCCAAGAGCCTCATTTACACATCTTAAAAGTTATATTTTCTCTGATTCTCATCACTTTCCATTTCTAGTAATTATGGATGAATGGAATGAGGCTTTGGGTGATGGTGAACTTCATGGTAGTGAGCACTATCTCATTTAACTATCATTTTTAGTGACCACTTTTCCATTCGCATATGATTTTCTGAGCAACTGCCTTATGATAAACCGCCTGGTGCGGGAGTGGTGGTCTGTATTTCAGGGAATGACTGATTTCTCTATTCCAGTCGAAGAGTTGAGGTCGTTGAGTTCTTCTCAGGCAACCTCATTGCCGTGCGCCTAACTACTATTCGTAAAGCGTCTGGTCGTTTTGCACACCGTCCGCTTCTTTGGTAGTTGGCCTAGTGCGGGACGACCATCAGACAGAAACGATATGCCTACATGCGCTATAAGCGCCGCCCGAACGATTTCACTGTCGGTGAATTTTGTCGCGCTAGAGGTAGGTTCCGGTATATTTCGAAGCACGCCCGCCGCTCTTCTTGGCGAGCGTACGTGTATTCACTAAACAGGAAGACCCCCTTGCCAAAGCGTGGAAGCGAATCAAAAGGATTCGGGACAAGCTCTCGTAGGACCCCCCCCCCCTCTCGTTCTCCAGGAGAATGGGAGCGCAATCTTGGACCCCGCTTCCGTTGCAGTCCTTCGCGACCCTTTTCTCCGCATTCTCTAGCCGGGATGCTGGTCCACCAGCATTCAATGCACGTCGTGATGTCGCTGAAGACCGCCGACTGGACTTTACCTTCAAGGACAGGTTTGCATTGAGTGAGTTGCGTTCCGCTCTTGCTTCGTGTGCAGACACCGCCCCTGGTCGGGACGATGTGCCATATTCCATGTTTCGACACCTAGGTCAGCGAGGCATGGCCTTTCTTTTACATTTGTTCAACAGGATCTCGACAGAGGGTATTCTCCCAGACTACTGGCGAATAGCTACTGTGTTTGCTTTTCGCAAACCAGGGAGAGATCACTATACCCCGCCGGTTTCCGCCCAATCTCTTTAACCTCCTGTTTGTGCAAGTTGATTGAGAAATTGGTAAATGTTAGACTGGGCTTTTTTCTGCATAGCGGAGGCCGCAGTCTTCCGCACACTGCGGTTTCCACAAGTTCCATTCCACGTCCGATGCTCTGCTCCAACTGGAAAATGCCGTCTGCGATGCCTTTAGCCAATACTACGCCACGTGGTTTTTCGATCTAGAGAAGGCCTATAATGCCACTGCGATACGGCCAATCTTTATTTGACTTTTTGCGAGATCGTTGATTCGGCGTACGCGTGGTAGAGCCCTCTCTGGCCCAAGAGAGCAGGGAAGTGTCCTCAGTGTCGCATATTTTACCCTAACCATCAACGGCATCACGTCTATGCTTCCGGACGATGTTCTCGTTACACTCTACGTGGACGAGCTCTCGATCTCGTTTGGTGTGGTCAGATGCCAACTCTGGAGCGTCGACCCCAACAGACATTGAACCACATCTCTCTGTCGAAGCACACAGGTTTCAGTTTTTCTTGGTCAAGACTAATGTGATGCCCTTCTGCCGCCATCCACCACTCCCCCACCCCAACCCGGACTTATTCTTTAAATGGAGTTGCCCTGGAAGTGGTGGATTCACATAGTTTCTTCGGTCTTGTTTTCGACCCACTCCTTGCCTCGGAGGCTGTATTTGTTCCGTGACGTTCAGCATTTTGGGTGTTGCATTACTTTTATACCGAATTATGACTAGGGATGCGAGTTTTATGTAGCCGAGCCTGTATTGTGGAAGGTGGACTCGATCCACCATACTGGTGTCTGTTGGCGACCTATGCTTTCCGTACGCTCTCCATTGAGGTCCTACTTGTCGATGCTGGGGAGATGCCACTCTCTCTTCGCTGTATACTGTGCATAATGCGACTGTACACACAACTCGGCGCCTCCCAACAGTTGCCAACGGCTCTCACTGCATCCGCAGCCGATCTCGACAGTGCCTATGCCTCCGAGAGACGCCAGTCATACCCGAATTCCTTTGGGTTTAGGGCTAGGAAACTGCTTCGAGAGCTCGGTTTAGCTCTTGGGCCGCTGGCACCTCTGGTTCTGCCCAGGAAGCTACCCTGGACAGTACCACTTTTAAAACTATTTGTCGTCACCCATCTGTTTCCAAATCTTCCACAGCACCTGGAGTATTGCCTTCAACCTTTTTGAGGCGCACTTCGTGTCACGCTGTATCCGTGCCAGTGTACACGGGTGGCTGCAAGTCTCAGGAGGGGGTCGCCTTCCCATCCGTATCCCCTCTGTTTGAAGTCAGCGGGGCTCTGCCAGGCCTTCCGTCTGTCTTCAATGCCGAGCTGTTTGCATTACACCGCTCAATGCAGAAGATAACGCGTTGTGCCCGATTCGGAGACCAGATCTTTAGCGACTCACAAAGCGATCTGAGTGCTCTCGGGGAATCGGAATCTTCTCACTCCTTGATTCATGGTACCCCTGACGCCCCAGTTGCTGCTAGCAGCTCAGATTTCGAGATTCTCTTCTGCTGTGTTCTTGGACGTGTAACGATTGCGATGAATCATCGCGCAAAAGAGTCAGCGAGCCCTTTGCGACCAGGCCAGTTTCGCTCTTCTTCACACTTATTACATGGCAGGAATCAGGTTAGCTATCTTGTCCATTGTGCCGCGACTGTTCTCATGGACCTACCCTTAATGCTGCGGAGGGTTAAGGTTGCTTTCTGTCGTCTGCGAATTTGGCATATCCGCTGAACGCCATCGACTGGTGGACTTGTTGACTTTTGGGGGGAGGCCGGCCTTCTCCCTATTATTTAAGCAGGGTTTGTTTTGGTTTTGTTTTTTGCATTCTTTTTTTCCTTTAGGTTGCACGCTCCTGCGGTGGGGGGACCTTTCCCCGACGCAGGAGCTTACTTCCTTTCCCCCATTTGGGGTGTTTATTTCGTTTTAATACGGCGACTAATACCCATGTAGGCAGTCGCCAGATCAGCTCTTGCCTAGTGGACTATCCAATTTAGGTAGGAGGCCAGCCTCCTCCCTTTTATTTCATTGTCTTTGATATTGGTCGCATGCTCCTGCGTTGGTGAGGCCCGCCTCACCCCACCCCGGCACGTGTTCCTTTCTTTTGTTTTGTTTCCCTTTTTTTGTTGGCTTTGGTTTTACTGTTGTTTAGTGTTTTTGTCTCCCTAATATAATAATGAATATCATAATTTTAAAATTAATGAGCTCTACTTTTCGTTATTTTACTTTTTGTTTCCTACTTTATTATTGAATTATTCTGATCTTTTTCGGATGACAAAATGAAACTAGGGCTTATTAAAATGAAGACATTTTATATGAACGGAGTTATGTAAGACGTTTAGCTTTTATCATTAAAAAGCTATGGATAAATAGGAAAAGAAATGTAAAATAGCGAAAATTTGAGCTTATTCATTGTAAAGTTATGATATTCATTAATATATTAGGAGACTAACCTGTTGCATGTTTCATGTATTGAAAAGCAGATTATGAATTCTTGTGACCGCTATTCAAATTTATCCTAATACTAAGATATATATTTTAAAAAAGCACTAAAAAAGCACTAAACAACAAACCTTGCTCCTAACGAAGACGTAGATGCCTCATGGCTAGCGTTGTGGCCTATTAAACGAAGAGCGCTCGATGTCGTAGCTTCGAACCCCACCTCTTATTTCACTTTTTAAATGGGGAAAAGTTTATATTATTTTATTTTGTTTACTATCTCTCTTCCGTATTTCTTGTTTCGTCTTATCAAAAGACGAAGTAGCTAGTGATCATCTTTCCTTAGTTCCTATGGGTAATGAGTAAATATATATATATATATATATATATATATATATATATATATATATATATATATATATATATATATATATATATATATATATATATATATATATATATTGATAATTGAACAATAGCATTCAAATCCAAGCGGTTAGGTAAGGGTAATAGTAAGAATGCCTTAATCCGCTAGAAAAGTCCCCTGTAGCTCCTCAATCCTATTTAGGAGCGATCATCCATTTCTCTACAAAGATGCGAATGTTCCCGCGATTATATGATAATGGTAATTGAACAATAATTTTCAAGTCAATGCGGTTAAGTAAAGATAATAGTAAGGATTTCTTATTCCACTAGAAGAGTCTCCTGGAGTTCTTCACTTTTCAGGTTTGAGGAACTTTGAATACAATTACTCTTACCTAATCTTATATATGAATATATATATATATATATATATATATATATATATATATATATATATATATATATATATATATATATATATATATGTATATATATGAATGCAATAAACCACATTGAAAGAGAAAACGGAATATTTTTTTTCTTACAGTAATATTTATTACCTTTTTTCGAAAAAATCCGTACAGGGAAGCGATTCGAACCATGGACACTGAGGCAGCGAGCACCGCTTTGATCACAGTTAAAAGTATGCCGTTAGTACACTACGGCTACTTTGAGAGATATTATATATATATATATATATATATATATATATATATATATATATATATATATATATATATATATATATATATATATATATATATATATATATATATATATATATATATATATACTGAGGGCCACAAAAGTTTACAACACTGCTAGATGTGGAATTTGTTATAAATACAATGTAACGATCAGAAAAGCGAAATGGTGAACAGGAAGAACTTTATAAGGACAATAGTGAAATTTGACAACTCAAATTTCCAGCAACTGTGATGGTTCTAGGAGTAGTGAGTAGCGAAGGTCATATCATACCACCCCACTTTTTTTCCACATGGTCGTAGAATTAATGCTGCGGAAACTTAGGAAACCCTGGATGGATGAAGTACACAATGGAAAGCCACACGTGTTTCCACAAGACTCGGTGCCTTCTCACAGAGCTCTAGTAACCCAAGAATGGTTGTCAGAGAATCTTTACGATCATGTAACACTCAATCTGTGGCCTCCAAACTCCCCAGATTTGAATCCTATGGACTAGAACGTGTGGAGTGCATTTGAAAGAGACTAATCAACATCCTCATAATACCAGAGCTTCACTCAAGGCCGCCATTATCCAGGCGATATCCGAAATGATAAAGTACCATATAGTTTCAGCTGTTTCGGTCCCCCGTTGATGCATTCATCAAAGCCGATTCAGTTCCATAGAATAATTTGATTAAAGTAATTATCTAGAATAATTCATTCAAATATATTGATTTTTTCTGAAATACAGTTGTTTTATTAACATTTCAAAAACATCCTCAAATACCCCTCGCACCCTGTATATATATATATATATATATATATATATATATATATATATATATATATATATATATATATATATATATATATATATATATATATATATATATATAAATTACATCAATTTTATTTTTCCCACTAGTAAAGATATGTCGCCTTGTGTTCATGTGCGTCACACTCGGAAACTTTCGTAATCGCCCCTTAGTCATCACGGTTCGACTCTAGGCCGTGCCATTCGATACACTGGCCTCGTCCAAGTCAGTTTCTTATCTTGGCCCGACCTGAAAAAACGCCCCTAGTGTCGCCCTCCAAAGAACGGGACGCATTTGTGACTCTATCATTCCTCTCCAGTGACTTAAAGCCACATTTATTGAGTCGCCGGACTCGTTTATGAGGTACAATTTGTGTCTACTCCCACTTTCTTCTTCCCTTCCCCATCTGGTTCATGTCATAGGTCACCAGCCGATCACTAATCCCTGCCGATCGACCTGATAAGCTTTTTAGGCCAACAAAGTACAGTCAGTCAGTTTCATAATCTCGTTTTTTAGTTATAATCTCAGGCGCCCTTCGGCAAAGGTTTAATCATTTTCCATGATATCAATAAAAGTCCATGACTACGTTATTCTACTAGATTTATTTATTCATTCGCTATTTCCCCCCCCCCTCACACACACACACACACACATACATTTCCAACCCTCCTCTCTTCTGTACATAGACGTAGTCTGAGTCCCTCTAGAAAAGAGAAAAAAAGCCATAAATGAACCCTTGGTGAGTGCGGCAATGCATACCCCTTTGGCAGCTTCCAGGTCGGAGAAAGCGATGAGTTGTATGTAAACAAAAGAGGAATTAGCATATTTCTTTGGAATTTAAACAAAATAACCGAAATGTATAGCTCTCGAGCAGACTTGAAATACCCTACGTGGCCCATTTTAGTTTGAACTTGCCCATCCCTTATACGAGGGAGCTTCAAAAAGTTCGCGGAATGCGACACAAAAAAACAACCATAAAAAAAAATCTCAATCGTGTCCTACGACCATGTTATGATGTGTAGAAAGAGGAAGTGATTTGATGGATTGTCAAGGGCGAAAGAGACAACATTTGAACGAGACTTTTGTTAAAATTGAAACGAGAATAAACATATAGTTATCTGTGTTGTGGTGGAATACGAGTTAAATTATCGAGGGTTGAGGGAAAGTTTGTGGGGACAATGCACCACACCATCATTGATTTCACTCTTTTTTTTCCACCTCAAGTCCACCAAGAATTCGATGTTTGTTAGCGTTTCAATTTGAACAAAATTCATATTCAAAAGGGTGTCTTTTTAAACACACTTTCATCTCTGACGATCCATCAAATCACTTCTTTCTACCCATCATAACATGGTCGTTGGGGTTTATCTCCTTGGGACAAGAATTTAATTTTTTAGGATTGTTTTGGTGATTTGCATTTTCCTTGAACCTTTGAAACTCTCTCGTATAATGTGAATGGAGTATGCGATTTTTCGGTTTGGATACGTCCAGTAATAATTTGATTTCTTCTAATTTTCCCTCATTAATAGCGTTTGATCATCGCTCTTTCGCAACGATCTCGTAGCATGACAGCCTTTTAGCGATTTCGCCCCCTCTCGCTTTTCTCTATTCGATGGACTTTTCATTTATTTTGTTTTTGTTTTTTATTGGTATTTAAGTCGTCCGATTAATTGAAAGCTAGGCTAGGCTTAGCACCGAAGTGTTTATTTTAATAAGATGTCGTATGTGAGCAAAATTTGAATTATCTTTCCACTGTGAAGGTTTGATTCGACGGGTTTTGCGCACTTACTGTGTCGAATCACCTATTTATAAATTTAAATCCATTATTTCGAGTGTTGGCCTGTTTGTTATAATCTAGGATAACAATTTTAGAGTTTTTAATCATCACCATCATCATCATCACTAACTCTATAATTTAAGAATGGGATTTTGGGAAGTATTTGAATAATAATTTCATCTTAGTTTAGTTATGACTTAAGTATATTTTAAATTTTTATCAGGGTAATTTCTAAGAATTTCTTTAGAGTTTGAAAAAGCAAAATAGTTTAGTTCAGAAAAAATAAATAGGATTATCCAATCGTTTCTAATGTTTTAAAAGAAGAATTACAATTGCTGAAGTTCAGAAAATTTATTAAAATTTAAGTAGGGCTGCTTTTTATATTTTATCTATAACTATATTTTAGCGTGATTTTTTAGAAGGTGGGAAATAGTTGAGTTCCTTTTTAAAATTATTATAATTGGCGAAGTTCAGAAAATTTATAAAAATTTAACCATGGCTGCCTTTTTTTGAGATTTTAAATTTTAATCTTAGTAGCGAAGCGCAGGGAGAGTGGCGAAGCCATTGTCTTGGTCTCTTTATAAGATTTTTATATAAGCTCGAGAATCATTTTTGTCGCTCTACGCTGAAGTCTCTCCAAAGTTTGGATATCGTTACGAAAGTATGAGGGATTCCGATTTTCTTCCCATGCAGTTTCTCCCCATCTCCCTCTGGACGGGGCTTTGTCTTCCCGATAGTGGTTGCCTCTCACGCTATCTATAATGCGCCATCTGGGTAAAAGGAGGACGGGTTTTTCACAAACTCTATAATTTAAGAAGGGGATTTTTTTGAGTATTTGAATAATAATTTCATCTTAGTTTATTTACTTATGACTTATGTTTTTTTAGCAAAGTTATTTCTAATAATTCTTTTATAATATGAATTTTTTAAAACCCAAAGAATTACAAATGGTGAAGTTCAGTAAATTTATTTTTATATATCTTCTATAACTATATTTTAGCAACGTGATATTTTGAAAGGGAGGCAATTTTAGCGTTCCTTTTAAAATTATTTTAATTGGCGAAGTTCAAAAAATTTATAAAAATTTAACCATGAATGCTTTTTTTCGGTTTAAATTTTAATTTTAGTAGGGGGTGATGGCGAAGCCATTGCCTGGTCTTTTATATTATTTCGAAAATAAATTATATTTGTGTAATCCATTGCCGCTTATGTATTTATTAGAAAAAGCTTGAAAGGCATGCGGATAAAGAAAGGAATGAAGAGGAAAAAGATAGAGGAAGGCAGAGACTGACATAAAACTTTTCGATACTGGGGTTTTGAGAGGTGTATTAGAATCCTCATGAATAAGTTCGTAAAAAAGTACAGTTACTCAAAAGTTCGAACCTTTACTCCTTTGGTGAATTTGTCTGAACTTGTTTTAATGTACCTTAGCATTTGCGATTAACCAAGGAGGATTTAATTAAGATTCCTCCTTTTCATCACTAATATCCTTTACCCTTCCTGGTTTTTTTTTTGGGGGGGGGGTCTATTGTGTACCTTTTCCCTCCTGGTTCTCCCCCTTCCCCTTCTTAAGGGTGTAGGTGTATGTGTTTAGACTTACACCCTGATACCTGTTAGAACGCCACGCCCTTCCGGCCTCTGTGCCCCCGGGCTTGGCTTTATTCCTTTGGTCGCCACTTCCTCTTGACCGGCGGCTAATATCGCAGGCTAGTCGCTAACCAGCCTGCGTCCATTTATCCCTACTTGGGACCGGGAGGGAGGGTGGTCTCCTTCCTCTCCTCTCAGTTTGGGGTGGTGGGTTTAACATGCTTTCATTTTTTCCACCCCTTTCTCCTTTTCGTAACCGAAAGAGGGTGGCAGGTGACATCTGGAGTCTTGGTTGCCATCCCGCTTAAAGTAAAAACGGAATTTGCCCGCCAAGTCCCAATCACCGGTGGGGGGATATCCGGCTATACATCATCCATACATTTGTACTTGCTCTTTCCTCGGTACTTTATTTACAAACTGCATGTTACAGCCTCGTTGCTATTGCCCCAAAATGTCATCTTAAAAAGGTCACATTTCTGAGAAGGAACTTCTACTGTCGTTTCCTTTTCCCATCCTGACATTTAGTATTCGCAGGGGTTTCTCGAGGGGTCCTTGTCGCTCTGGATTCTGCACCACACCTGTTCTCTCTTTCTGTATCTGCCCTACCCCCCTTCCCTTTCTCCCTAAAATTTCCCTCTTACGATTACCTAAATATATTCTTAATGATTCAATATTAATTGCTGACTGGAATCGTATCACCCGCCCTGGCGACGGTGCCGAATGGATTGTCGTCACCTCCAGATTCCTGCTTATCTTGTTTCATTTTCTTGGCTGATAAGCGCCGACATGCGCTTCGCTCGCTTTCCCCCCCCCCTATATTTTTCTCCTCCCATTGCAACCTCCCATCCTCGTTGATAAGAAGGGGGGAGGGCATAAACTGGAGTGCGTTTGCCAACTTGACATCGAGAGGAACGCACCTGCGCAGAGAGTACACGTGACTCAATGGTGGCGATTGTGGGGGAGGGGATGGAGATTTGATAGCTACTACTCGAGCTTTGAAAGGAGTGTCCGAACTTGGGCAATCCTGCTGCAGTTGACATCTGCCTTAATTTCGGAGATGCCGAAGGTCAGGAAAGCCTGCGTTTTTTTTCTTTTTCTCTTCTCTTTATTTGATTTTTCTCGTTTTTTCTTTCTTTTTCTCTTTTGTTGCTTTTTATTTTTATCCTATCATTTTCTATTTTTCTCTTTCTGTCTCCTTATCTCTCAATCTCCTTTTTTTCTCTCTTCATCTCCCTCTCCCTTCTCTTCCTCTCTATCCTTTTATCTCGCTATATTTCCTTTTCTTTCTCTTTTCTTTATCTACCTTTTTTCTCTCCCACATTTTCAATTTCTCCATCCTCACCATTTGCTTTACACTTAAGAAAAATATTTTCGCCCGGTAGATTTCCCCCGTCCCTCTTTCGTCTATCTACCCTTCTTTTGTCACTATACCGCTCGTTGTTTGTCTATTTTCACTTGTCCCGTTATGCCCTTCCTGTGTAAAGGCCTGCGGTCAGTGTTTAGAAATGTGTTGTGAAAATACGATAGCTAAGTGGTCATCGCTCCCCGTTTTTCTCGATATCTGACACTTCTAGATTCGAATGTAGTCACGACTCCAACCCTCTACTTGTAATTTGGGGTGGGATGGAAGCACATTTTAGTGTGGGATCAAGAAGAGTTTTCCCTCAATCTTGCCTCTTCCCATCTCGTGCGTTTATGTGCGGTCCTCTTAATTATTTACACATTTTCAAGTGTGTCAAGAGCCACCATTGGAAAGACGTGTGGTTTGTCACACGCCATTTTTCAAGCAGATAGGAAAGAAACGACGTCCTTTTCTTTCGCCATCTCATACCACCCTTTCCAATTTTCTTTTCTCCTTAAGGATTTATATTTTTAAAGTGTTTGTGAATTAACCGTAATTTAATTTAGGCTCTTGATGAATAAGTTAAGTGCCCAGCTTCTTTATTTTCTCGTGTAACCTCTCACTGTCAAATCAATCAAATCTTTTAGACTGCAGCGTGCACTCTCTCTTCAAATCAATTGTTTTAATCCAACTTTAACTCCTAGATAAGAGGTGTACTCTTCTCTCAGTGTGTGTTCCCCTGTCGGCTGACCTCGATGTCACGAACTTCCGCCTCGTCGTGGCACGGTTGCACAGGTTCTTTCTTCTCCTAATCCTAGGGGAGTAGTGCCGGGTCTCCCTTCGGCGCGCGAACATGCCCCCCATCTTTTTAGAGCTTTTGTTTTTTTTGTGTGGGTTGTTGTTGTTTTACAGGGGTGTTCTCTTTATCGTTTTTTTTTAATATAGCCTATTACTAGGCAAAACAAGTTCGGAGGCGTATGCTGTTTATGGTAGTCGCCAGGTGAAACCCCTTTAAAAAAAAAAAGGTTTTACCATATATTTATTCCCTCTATATGGGCTGTCATTTGTAACATGGATGCATATGCTTCTCCTCATTTGTGCAGGAATGCGTGCCTTCTGGGCCCAACACCCCCAGGTGGCTCAGCAGCCATTTATCTCCCATACATTTTCACTTCCTCTATCTTCACTTTCTTTACAGATCTCACCTTGCCAAATTTCTGACGAAAATACCCGCGTTGATTTTTGCCTCTTGCTTTTAAGTAAATAATCGTAATTGTGTCACTTTTCATTCTCACCTTTCAATCCCCTTACGGATCTTCGAGTGCTATATTTGGTGGCTTTTATTGAGTGAGGTGACTGTAGAGGTGTCGAAATTTTATTGAGCGAGAGGACTGGAAGTCTCATAAGCGTATTGAGTGAAAGGACTGTAGAAGTCTCGTAATCGTATTGAGTGAAAGGACTGTAGAAGTCTCGTAATCGTATTGAGTGAAAGGATTGTAGAAGTCTCGTAATCGTATTGAGTGAAAGGACTGTGGAAGTCTCGTAATCGTATTGAGTGAAAGGACTGTAGAAGTCTCGTAATCGTATTGAGTGAAAGGACTGTAGAAGTCTCGTAATCGTATTGAGTGAAAGGACCGTAGAAGTCTCGTAATCGTATTGAGTGAAAGGACCGTGGAAGTCTCGTAATCGTATTGAGTGAAAGGACTGTGGAAGTCTCGTAATCGTATTGAGTGAAAGGACTATATAAGTCTCGTAATCGTATTTTAGGCATAAGGATCTTTTGAAACCCGGCTCTCTCTGTTCAATGTGCAGAAGTGCATTTTATTTGTGTTCTGACCACGTAAATATTAGACGCTAAACCAAAGAACACGAATGTTACTCAGAATAATCGGAGAGGTGGTTGGATAGTATTTATCTTAAAATTATAGGGGTATTTTTGTTTTTCTTTAATGGATATAATTTACTCCCATGATGTTCGCCCTTTTTCATCGGTGGATTTGACGAGATAGGATAGAGTTTGGTAACTTGGACCAAGAATATTTTATATGATGATGCCTTTGCTTTTCTCCTGCGCGTAGGGGCCAACTTAGCCCCTTCAATTGAGTCCACATAGCCGCTAATTCTTTCGTTTCCCGTCTCGGCAACAGGTATTTTCCAAGCCACTGCGACGGCTCTTACTGGCCAGGCTGGTCCTTCGAAATGCCCTCGTCGGGGGAAAATAGCCCCGTCCCGGACCCCCTGGGTGGTCTCGGGGGCTTCGACATGTCACCTAGTTCCGTAGGAGGAGGGGGGCCATCCCCCCACAAGATGTCAGCCGGCGCCGGGAAACTGCTTGAGGGAAAGCGGTGCGGTGTATGTGGGGACCGCGCCCTCGGATACAACTTCAACGCGATCACGTGCGAGTCATGTAAAGCCTTCTTCAGGAGGAACGCCCTCAAGAACAAGGTATCATTCACAGCCCCACTTAGGCTTGTTTCTTAAGGTAGGGGGCTCCTGTATCCTGCATACCAACGATCAAAGGCGACTTCAAAACCTTGACGGGGGGAGGGGGAGGTGTAAGTGTTTAGGCATTCGAGCGAGTTGCAGTAGTAGTACCATGAAATTGAAGAATAGAAATTATTTGAATAATCTTGTATTGTCTGCACATTAATGGACGTGTGCGGAGGAGAAAAAGAATTGCCACTTCACCAAGGACCACCGTGCAACACAAGTCCAGACAGAATCTGGGTTCTCTCTCCTCCTATAATGGTTAGTCACGAGTTCAAAAGTCCTAATTCTAGTCTGGAGAAAACAAGGAGTATTAAAGCGCTAGAAACCTCAGTAATATTCAATACCTCATCACCTAAATTAGCGTAATCTGCGACCCCGCAGAGATCGGAGGGGGGGGGGGAGAGGCGAGTTCACATCTCGCAGGTACGAGCCTTCAACGACTCATCCTTTGTTTTCAGAGATTTGCCGAGCAGTTCTGGCTATTTTCCGTTATATCAGAGCTATTTTTATCTCCCAACTCTACTTGTCTGCCATCTTTCACATTTAGCATAATATTCAGGTCTACGGCCTACATCAGGTGTGTTTTTTCCCCGCATTAAACACTAAGTCCCCACTAAGGAATAAAAGACTTAAAATTGGGAGCGCAGATGAGTGGTAGAACCCATACAATTTTCTTTTTCGTTCGACGGCGACTAATGCCCAAGTAGGCAGTCGCCAGATGAGCTCTTAAAAAAAAAAAATAAAAAAAAATAAATTCTTTTTCGTTCGTTTGAATTCCATGGTTCACTGGTACTTTCAAGTCTGTGCACTTGTGCCTCCTCCAAAATCGTTATGATCCTTTTACTAACACTTTAGTCTCCATTGCTTATGTTACATTCGTTCTTTCCCTCTTTTCGTTTTCGAGTATCCGCTCACCCTCGCCCCCCCCTCCTCTCTCGCCTCTTGTAGTAGTAAGTTGGGTAACGTTGGTGGTCTGCCGCAGGAGTACCGGTGTCCCTTCAACGACCAGTGCGAGGTGACGTCGGTGACCCGCCGCTTCTGCCAGCGGTGTCGCCTGCGGAAGTGCTTCGAGGTGGGCATGAAAAAAGAATGGATAATGTCTGAGGAAGAGAAGAAGAAGAAGAGGAAGAAGATCGAAGAGAATCGTGCTAGGAAGTTGGGGGACATGGAGTCCTCTTCCCTCTCTTCCTCCCCCTCATCTCCTTCTGGAGGAGGGAACTATGGGGCAAGCGTCGGCATTACGAGTAGCGCGGAGGAGGGCAACCCGATGCAGCTCATCACCTCACCCTCGTTTACCTTGCATAGGCCGGTTTGCGGCGTCGAAGAGGAAGAGGGTCGTTTCGTCTCAGGAGGCTCCGCGCCTGTCGCTGACCTGCCTTCTTTGTCCCTCAAGTCGCCACCAAGCGAGCCTCCCCCTTCCAAGCCAAAGGCGGTGGTGGTGGGAAGAGTCAGAGTCGAAGAGAAGGAACTGAAGGTGGGGTACTTATTTCATCCATCTTTCTATAAATTGTAGGCTGATGTTCATGGCTTGTATTCACCCATTACTCAAAAGATGGATTTTCTCCATCACATTAATGTTCTAGAATCTAGATCGTCCCCACGTGGATTCAAGGTCGTACTTTTGCTTGAATTCAGCTGCTATTGTGACCAACTTGTTTGCCCACCCCTCTGCTTCAATATTTAAGATTCTCATGGTTTGATACTCAAGGCCTTGTCTTTCTTTTTTTTAGTATTTATTATTTTCTACTTATATAGTGGTTTTACCAGTATTTCTCCCACTTTCCTCTAGGTAGACTAGTTTACATCCCGATTAAAAAAAAACAACAAAACTTCCTAGTCCTCCTCTCCCCCCTATACAGGATCCGTTCAAGGTGGCTCGACCGCCGGGTATTGCTCAGTCTTCGCGCCTTTAACCATAGTGTAATGCATCCAACTAAAAGTCGATAACTTCATCTTAATGCCCTATAAGAGAGTTCGAGAGAGTCTACTCTTGCACTAAGTTGGCCCTGAAGGGGCTATGAGATTCACCCCCTCCACCAATATTTAAAGTTGGTTTTCTAAAGATATCAGTTCTATTCACGCTGGATTTTTAGCCTTTCTCTCTTTTTTTTACTCCTTGCGTCGACATATCCGATTGCATTACGCAAGCTTCTTTTCTATTGTTTACCACAGGTTCGGAAAATCGTCGCCCAATCCGATGTACATACGCCCAAAAGCATGAAACCGAACGTGCCCTCTATTACCCAGCCCAAACCAATACCCTTAACCCCAATCGGTGAAGGTAAGTAAAGGGATATGGGTCGGGAATTGATTGAATCGGGTTTTTTTTTATTGTTACTGGATTGAATTGAACCATTTGACAGAGCCTGGGGAATTTGTCAGCGCTACCTTTGTCTACCACTATCCTCTCAACCTTTTGTCTACCCGCAAGAAGGTCGATGGTGTATCTCGGGGGCGAAACCCCCTGCTACAAGTGAAACCTGGAGGAATAACACGACCTCCAGTTCCCAGTGTGCTGCAGAGAGGTACCTTTCCTAATCCCTTGAGGAGCAGCACGTCCTCCCGGCCTCGGTGCCCACAAGGATAGACCCGACACAGAGGGAACCTCCACTCTGAGTCTAGGTCTAGACCAAGCTTGTCCGTGCCCCTGGTCCTTTTATGCGCTCTTTCCACTCCTCATCTTCATCCAGTTTCATTGTCCCCTTCTTATCCTTGGCTATGGCTCTAGCTCCGCTTTCAATGGATGTTCCCCGCAGGGTAGCTTGTTACACTTGGTACCTGGAGGAGTTGCAACCCTTAGGAGGGTACCCTGTGTAGCCTGGTACACTTATTCCCTGCACATCTCCCCCCCGGCCTGAGTGCAAATTAGCGAAACCCCTGTGACTGGGCTGATGGGTCCTGGGAAAGTTATTGGTGCGCTTTCCCATCGCCCCCACTCAGGATTAGTTTACCTTTTTATTATTACTATTATTAGTTATTATTATTATTTTTATTATTTATTATTAGTACTTATAATTATATATTATTTATCACTATTTATTATTATGTATCATAATATTTGTGTATTACTATTACTACGTATATTATTATGTATTATAATTATTAGTAGTAGTATCATTTATTAATATTAGTATTAATTATTATTGTTATTATTATTTAAAACTATTTATTAATATTATGGCTATCCCCTTAACCTTTTCTCTCGGCACTTCGTACCAGGAGGTGTGTTCCCACCTGGACAGAGATTAGTCCAGTAGCCATGGTGCCTTGGTGGACTGCATGCCATCCTGGGATCACCTAACACCATGGTATGATAATATAATAGGTGACCACCCACCCTACAGTTCAATGGAACCGCCCATCTCTACTTCCCTTTCTGAGTACCGCCTCATATCTATTACACCTATTCTATCCAAGATCTTTGAGCGTGTTTTGGCTAAGCGGTCATCAAAATAATGTGAAAATTTTAATTTATTACCTGATTCTCAATTTGGGTTCCGTAAGGGGTTGGGAACTTGTGATGCACCCTTGACTCTGTCTCATGATCTGCAGTCTTTTCTGGACCGTGGGTTTGAATCTCGAGTCGTTACTATTGATCTGAGTTCTGCTTTTGACGTGGTAAACCATAAGACTCTGATCTATAAGTTGAAACTTCTTGGTATTGGCGGAAATCTTCTTAAAATCTTTACGGACTTCTTAAATAATAGATCTCAGTCTGTAATTGTTGATGGTATCTCTTCTGCTTCAGTACCTGTTGTTTCTGGTGTTACACAGGGCAGTGTCCCTTTGTTTTTTTATTATTATTTTTGCTTCTGATATGGGCAATCATCTTGAAAATAACCTTGTCTTATGCCGAGGATACTACACTTTACTCCTCTGCTAACTCTCCTAGTAACAGAGGTGAAGTTGCTGCGTCCTTGAGCCGAGATTTGGCTAGGATCACTTATTATTCGTGTCAACTTTGGGGCATGAACCTTAATGCTAGCAAAACATATTCTAGTACTATCAGCAGATCCCGTATATTGGATCCACCTCATCCCTGTTTGCATATTTCTGGTCAACAGGTGGAGGAAGTTTCTAGTTTGCGTTTGTTAGGGGTATTCTTTTACTCTAAGCTAACTTTTGAGAAGCACATCCGTTTCTTATCTCCCTCAATTGCCCAGAAGACGGACTTGTATTAAAAATGCTTGAAAACCTTTGGTCGTGACTCAACAGTAATAAAATCTCTTCCATGGAGTCGAACCCAGGCTCGGTACCAAACGCCAAACCGGAGTCCGCCCGTGTGCAAGCTGCTCCTCAGACGGCTCTGGGCCCTCGAGGACTGACCAGGAGAGGTGGGATCTCCTTCCCCGACCGATACCTCTTTGACTGCTGGGACCTTCTCCATCTTGGAGACATCTTTCTGAGGAGGCCGGTCCATCCGGCCTAGGGGTTTCTTCCGGCGGTGGAGATAAGGGGGTTCATTCTCCACCCTTCCTTTCGCAAAAGAAAAGAATAAGAAGAAGACTTAGAGAACTAAAGGTTTCTCTCACTCCGCGAGGGCTCCGAAGACGGACGGGTCTGCTGTCGTTTCGACAAGCGATCAAGTCAAGATCGAAACGTCCGACCCCTAAGTGCCCTCGGGTGGGGGGCGCCGACCAATCCCAGGCTACGGATAGTCTTTCCTTTATCGAGGATAAGGACTTGGTCCTGGCGCGCCCAGCGCTCCCTGGGACGTCTTATGCCTCCATTTTTTTTTAAAAGTCGCCCTCTGCTCCTGGCCCCTCCAAGCCTACGAGCACGGTCGTTTCCGCGCCCATTCGGAACACTTGTGCGGCTTCTACTCACCATGGGCGCTCCCCTGGTAGAGCTGGTGGCACAAAGGGTTCACAACCAGCCTCGGCTAAAACTCCCCCCCCCCTTCCGGGAAGGGGGGGGGGAATCCCCCAACGTGGCCGTTTCCCATAAGGCGAAACGACCGCGCGCCACCACCGTTTTGTTAGACTCACAAGAGGCAACACCCCTGAAGGTGGTCGTGAGGCCGTCTTCCGGGATTCTTAAAGATGGATCCCGAAAGGAGGACAGCACTAAGGAGCTTTGGCTCCTATGCCCCTACCCAAGGCTGGACTGGGTGGCTCCTCCAAAGCAGTCCTCCCGCCAAAGGTTTCGATGGGGAGGGAGGAAAACACTCGTATAGCGAACCAGCCACACCTCCCCCGAAAAGTTCTTGATAGCGCCCGGAGTTATGCTTCCGGGTAGCGTACGGCCATTCCCGTGAGGGTCTTCTCTTCGAAGGGGACCCGCATCTTCTGCGAGCTAGTCCTGGAGGGCTTATTCCTTCAATGTATTTGCCGTCCACTCTGGGAAAATTGGGAGGAGCTACGAGGCTCGTCTCCTCCCGTTCTTCGTTAGCTACCTTTTTGGAGGAGACCATGTTGGGCGCGAGCTCCCTGCTCATCCTCCCGGGGTATAAGGTTTTTGCGACCCCACCACCACGGAATGGGGGCCTGGCAGGGATGATGCGACCACTTTCTCCGTATTTTCTAGCTGGGATGCTGCTCTTGCAGTATTCAATGCACGTAGTGATATCGCTGAAGGGCACCGACTGGACTTTACCACCAGAGGCCGAGAGCGTTTCAACGATAGGTTCACATTGAGTGAGTTGCGTTCCGCTCTCGCTTCGTGAGCGGACATCGACCCTGGTCCAGACGATGTCCCGTACGCCATGCTTCGACACCTGGGTGAGTGAGGCATGGCCTTTGTTAGATTTGTTCAATAGGATATGGACACAGGGTATCATCCCAGATT
This sequence comes from Ceratothoa steindachneri, assembly GCA_963969495.1. Lineage (NCBI taxonomy): Eukaryota > Metazoa > Arthropoda > Malacostraca > Isopoda > Cymothoidae > Ceratothoa > Ceratothoa steindachneri. The sequence goes on from OZ018330.1 coordinate 13,439,555, forward strand.
CCTGTCGAATTGCTATCATGCTCGCTTTTCGTAAACCGGGGAGAGATCACTCTATACCGGCCGGTTTCCGCCCAATCTCTCTAACATCCTGCGCTTGCAAGTTGATGGAAAAATTGATAAATGTTAGACTAGCGTTTTTCTTGGACAGCGTGTAGGCGGCTTCCGCAAGTTCCACTCCACGTCGAATGCTCTGCTCCGACTGGAAAATGCCGTCTGCGAGGTCTTCCTTCGTAGACAGCACTATGCCACGGTGTTTTTCGATGTGGAGAAGGCTTGTGATACCTCATCGCGATACGGTATCATGGAGACTCCACACGATGTGGGCGAGGGCTCGCTTCCCAATATTTATCTCTGAATTTTTGCGAGATCATCGATTTCGTGTACGGGTCGGAGGAGCCCTCTCCGGCCCTATGGGACAGGAAAGGATGACCCGAACATCAACGGTATTAGCTCGTTGCTGTCGGAAGATGTTCTCGCTACGCTCTACGTGGACGACCTTTCAATCTTTTGGTACGGCCCAGATACTAAATCTGGAGCGTCAACTACAACATGCATCGAACTGCATCTCTCCTTATGCCGAAGCGCACAGGGTTCGGTTTTCCTTAGCTAAGACTAAGGTGGTGCACTTCTACCCCCATCTACGGCTTCACCACGGCCCGGGTTTGTTCCTAAACAAGGTTCGCCTGGAAGTGGTAGATTTGCAGTTTCCTTGGTCGTGTTTTCGATCGACCTCCTCTACTGGGAGGCTCATATTCTCAGTTTTCGGGTCTCTTGTACCCCACCATGGACATTTTTCGTTCCATAAGGGTCAGCACCTTGGATGATGATAGGGCTACTGCCTTGCTTTTCTATCGATCCTTTGTTCGTTCGAAGCTTGACTATGGATGCCAGTTTTATGTAATCTCAGCCGAGCGTGTATTGCGGAAGGTGGACTCGATCCACCACACCTATCTCTGCCTGGCTACCGGTGCCTTCTGTACCTACCCCGTTGAGAGCGTACTTTTCGATGCTAGGGAGATGCCACTCGTTCTGCGCGGTGTACACTGCACTATTCGCCTGTACGCGCGAGCCCGGGGCCTCCTTCAGTCGTTAACGGCTCTCACTGCATCCGCAACCGATCTCGATGGTGCCTATGCCGCCGAGAGACGCCTGTAGTACCCTAAACCCGAAATCTCTTTGGGTTTAGGGCTAGGAACCTTGTTCGAGATCTCGGTGTAGCTCTCGGGCCGGTGCTGTCCCTGGTTCGTCCCAGGGCGTCACCCTGAAGGGTACCACTTTTAACTATCTGTCGCCACACCTCTACTACCAAAGCTTCCAGCGCCGGAAGTATTGCGTTTGACATTTTTTGGAGCACAGTTCCTGTCACACTGGATCCCTGCTAGGGTAGACGGATTGCTCTTAAGTCCCAGGAGAGGGTCGGTTTCCACGCCGTATCCTCTATTTTTGAAGTTAGCGGGGCTCTACTAGGCACTGCTTCTGTCTTCACGGCCAAGCTGGCAACATGTCCCCAGGAGTGTTTTGTTATTTACTTGCAAATGTTTAATATATGAAGATGTTAAGGGGATTCGGTTGAAAGCATACAGGTGATGAAACTGAAACAGGTGATTTAATCCAGTAGAAACATTGAAGGTTTAGTGTGTGTAGGGGTGTGTGGAGAAAGTATTTGCACTGAGCTGAAAAAAAAATGGGTTGAGGCGTAAAGTGTATGCTAAGTTCATATATATGGATAAAGCTTATGGCAGGCGATAAGAATGTATTGAGTGAGTGGTAAACTATTGTATGGTGTAAAGAGTATTTATGTTGGGAATACGGAGTGCGTAAATGTAAAACAGTCGGAGTTAGTGGTAAAGTTGTGTGATGCCTCCATGGCTGTTCAATATCTTTATGGATGGAGTACTGAAAGAAGTACCTATGAGAATGGGAGATAGGGGTATGAGATAGGTGATGAATGATGTCGGATGGATTCTATCTCTTGATTCTAGTTTTTGACAGGGTTCGTGAGAGGATGGGTCTAAAGGTGAATGCAGAAAAGAAGAGAGTGAAAGTAGCACAAATGGACTATTCGAGAGGGCTGTTTGGTGTGTGAAGGTAAGATGGAATAATGACTTCAAAAGGACGAGGTTGTGACTGTGTGTTCTTAGGTGCTATAGGTATGTAAGAAGGATGTGTGAAAAGTAGGTTAATTGTGTGAATGAGTGTTTGGTGAGGGAGAAATGGTAAGATTGGTGTCCATGGAGTGAGTTTGTGGCATTTGGCATAGGCAAGGTGATGGTTGGCCTTGTGCTTAATATGGCCTAAAGGGGGAGGGGGATAGCTTTGGTTGGGTTGACGTGCGCCAACCCAACTTTGTGAAAAACTGGTAGCTGTGGAAGTTTTGGAGACGTCCTTTGTACGTGCATTTATGCTCTTCATTTTATCCTTGTTTGGTGTCAGTTTTTGTCTTGCCTCCGCTTGGGGCTCATGCTCCCGTCCCCTCCCCCTCTCACCCTCCTTTGAATGATTTCCGTTTTCCCCAGATGCCTCACACCCGCCGTCTCCGCTCCGAATTCAGGCGAGCGAAAGTAGGCACACGGCCCCGTTTCAACCACCGCCCCTTTCAGCGCAGTCGCACTTTCCTTCGCATTCTCAGCAGCACTACTTCTCCTGTAACGACTCACCCATGGACAGTCTGGTAATGGGTCTTTTGCGAACACACTCGCATGGCTCTGCCGAACAAAATACTCCCATGTCCTTTTCCCCACCTCCACTGGGATGCCAAATCGAAGAAAAGCAATTGCACATCCCGAGTGTCATCGTCAAGCGGGAGGTAATACTGCTCTCGTATTCTACACATCTGGATTCCATCTTCCGCCAGGGTTGTTTTATTATCAATCCTGTATACACGTGCCTGCGTGTCGTAAAAGGCGACTAAGCCCAGATAGGGTCCGCTGGACAAAAGTTATGTTCCATTTCTTATTTAAAGCGCAATCGCAACGGTGTCGTATCACCCAGAAAATTTCTAATGAGAGATCTGAAAAAAAGTGAGGAAACTCGAGGAAAAATGAAAATATGGGGAAGATATATTGCCGCAAATCCTCCTGCTGGGGACGGTAAAGCAAACTGCGCGAGTTCGGGTCGGAGGGGCACAATACTACAGATGTTATATGACATCCATTTGTGAGAAAGTTATTTTCCTACGAGTACAACGGAAGTAGTGGGTGGGGCTGTCCGCGGATTTTGTATAGGATTAAGTGCGGTCGGGTGTGAATCATTGTGGTTTGTGTGGCTGAACTTCTGAGGGAGGAGTAGGATGATGTAATGTATAGATGCAGGGGAAATTGTATGTGATTGTGGTCAAAGTACCTTGTAATGTGAAAAGTGAAGCTGAGAAAGATGTTTCGGAATGGCTTGGAACGAGTCGTGGGCGGAATTGGAGATTGGTTGGTATCGGTCGATGGTTTTATTAGATATGAATGGACTAATCGATGGCAGGATGATAGAGGGAATAACTGGATATTTGGGTATACTTGGACAAAATAAAAAGAGAGGGTAGTGGGTTCTGTGCCAAAAGAAACGTGTGTTGCGAACACGTTCTTTCAGCACAAAGATGTGCAAAAATACACCTAGGTTGGACAAAGCAGAGAAAGAGAATGTAAGACTATGATCGATCTGTTCTTAGAAAGAATAGGCTGAAGGATTTATTTGATGTAAAAGCTGTAGGATGTATGAGTATGATTGTGCTGTGTAAGGTTAAATTGGTGTTTGTTTAGGGAAGAGGAAGAATCAAAGGCATTTGAGTCACTAGAGAAGTGAAAATGTTTGAGATTACGTGAGTGGAATTGAGCGTGAATGTGAGGACAGAGTGAACGTAGACGAAATATTGACAACCAAAGTAAGAGAAGAGCAAATAATGCATTTGGATTGACGATGAATGAGGATCTGGATGGGAATAGGAAGTTATTCTGAGGCAGAGAGAAAGATCCTTCTACAGGCATTATGGCCGTGGAGGCACACAACTAGGGTCGTTGTGGCCGGGGAAGGGCACACATACTACAAATGTGAACTGCAGCATGGTTTCCGAGTTCCCCCTGACATAATTCTGCTGGTGATAGTAAAAGAAATTGGTTAAGTTTTTACCACCATCATGGGCTCATCTAAGATTTTTGTTTCATTTCTGTCGGGACCTAGAGTTTAACATGGGATTCGAACCTCAGGTCTCTGCAGCGTATGACACCCGCCGTAATGTCGAGCGAAACGGACTCCATCCGACGACTTAGCACACTATATGGGACTTAACTTCGACTTAATCGGAAGTGTGTTTCCACTCGGCCAAGCCGTTAGCTCTGCTAGGGGTAGTAACGGAAGAAATGGAAGAGGGGATGACACCCTCCCACCTTTCCCGTCCCAACCAGCAATGAGTGAATGAAGCCTTGTCGGCGGTTAGCCTGAAAATTAGCTGCCTCACAAGAGAAATATGTTTGAAGGAGTTTGTAAAGAAAGTGTCAAAAAAGGTTAAAATGGATTATCTAGAAGTAAAAGGTCTAAGTCCTGGGGCAGGGGAGGCGTGTTGCTCATTGAAGTGCCAAGTGTAACAGAGTAATGGACACCCCCCTGCGGGGCCTGGGAGTAGGTTTATCGCTTGGAAGGAAAAAATTGGACCTTCCGAAAGGGCTTTTTGTTGTGCTAAAGGGAGGAGGGTGTCGTCCTCCATTTGTTTTGACTCTGGTTCTAGCGGTTTGCCTTGGTGCCGAGGGAAGAGGGCCACAGAGCCTGCCTCCTCTTCCTCCTTGCACTTGTTTGTTTATTTCGCGTTGGGGGGGGGAGTAATGTAACCTAATAATAGGTGAAAAATGAATTACAGCGACTCTTGCCTTCTGTGGCAGTCGCCAAATGGGGGCCATAAACGGGAAAATGGTGTGCAAAAGGAAGAACGAGTGATTAAGAGGTATTTAAGTATTGGATGAAGAAGTGAGTGAGTGAAAGTGTTCTGAAGTGGTATGGAAATGTAAGAAGTAGATGAAAATAGACTTGCGAAGAGAATATACGAGAGTGATTGTCAGGGTAGGCGAAAGGTTGGAAGAACGTGTGTAAGGTAGCCTGGTTATTTGAATGAGTGTTTGAGCAAGAGAGAGGGCTGATTGAGGAGCAGGTGGAGGATGCTATTATGCTTGCTAGGTGGGTATGGGGCGTTTTGTGGAGATTACTCCGTTGTTTTGACCTTTTATTTTAGTAAATAAGACATTTTTTAGATGAATATTCTTCATTCGCTTTCCCCACTGATCCTTCCTCTTAGATGAACTCTGTTTTGTTCGATGTCTCTCTTTTCCTTTAATTTGAAATAAAATGCCTCTTCATTTTTGAGAGTATCCACCATTTCCTGACCGACTAAATCGTGGCTCCGTTTTAACAGAAGGAAGAAGATTCAGAAAGAGAAGCAGACTTGCGTGTGTTATACGAAAACTCAAATTCGCCTTTGGGTCCAGGTGATTCGGCGTGTCAGCATCCTCATTCTAGTCGGGGCGTTGCCCAAGACAAAATGGAACTGTGGACACCTCCGCGAGACAACGTCTCCCGGTTCGATTTCAGCATTCACGAGGCGCTCAGTCTCATACAGCCTGGATGTCGAGACACTAAGTGGTAAGACGCTGACAAATTATGACGTAAGGAATTACAGGTTCATTTAAACTTTTACAGTCTGCTTTTTCCCACCAGACGATTTTAAATCAGCATGAGCGAGATGCGATGAGATTGTAGATTCCATTGCATTTACTTGCTTTCCTGTTTCTTTTGTCATTTATTGCCTCTTATGGTTGTTCTGTATTTTGTTTTCTTAAAGATCTAACAAGCCAATACATACCAGTTAATGTGATTTCCTTTCATCCTTTGAACTTTGTGGCAGGTCGTCTTCGACGTTCTTACCGTCCTCGTCGGGTAACAACGTCATCGAATCTATTATGAACACTGCCATTAGCGCCGAATATTCCGCCTTCAGTTTGCTCGCCAACTCCTCCTCCGACCTGAATCAGGCGGAGACTATTAAGATCACGGAGCTGTTGGAAGCCTCCAAAGGGCTAAACTCGCCTCTTTGCGAAGAGCCCAACTACAAGGTGAAGACTTTTTTACCGAGAGGCTTTCTTGCGCGACTAAGTTGGAGCAATTAAATTTTCGTTCGATTATTATCGTGACGAGGCAAAGGAATGGAAGGTCTCGGTAACTAATTCGTTCTTAGTCGTGAAAACCAGTGGGTACTCATTATTACTTTTTTCTCAACACTTTGTGTAATACTTGCCCGGGCGACCGAAGCCACTCTTATGGTCTCGCGCCCCATGTATGGGCTTATTCTCTCTTTGGTTTATGCTTACCTAGTTTTAAGTAACTAACCCTCTTCCTTTTCTCGCCTCGTTTGGTTATGTCAGTTTTCTTTTCCTAATTAACACTTAAGATTTGGTTTGGACATCATGGGGGTTTTCTCGACCCTTATCTCAAGAAGTAGCATACTTTTTTCGGCTACAAGGGCTCTGTACTCCTCTCCCCTAATTTTACTACTATTTTTCTGAACTTTTCAAAAACTGGTGGTGATACCCTGTCTCTTTTCCCTTTTTGCTCATTTTCCACCTCCACTATGTTTATCGAATGAGCTTTGTCTTACGTCAATCATCAGGATAGAAAATGTTAAAGAGAGGATCGCGAAATCACGCTTCGTAGGTGTAAATCGGGTGCTGTTTAGGATTATGGAGAGAAGCATTCACGAGGTTGTTAGGTTTGTGAGAGGTTACAAAAATGTTAGGCAGCTGGAGTAGATGGAAGAGTCGCTTAGATGCTAAAAAGTGGTAATGATTGTGTTATTTAATGGGTCTGGCGGTTGTGTTGCAAGGCATTTGGAAATGGAAGAGGGCATTATCAGTGCCGTTGTATAAGGGTAAAGGGGAGAAGGATGAATATAAGAACAAGGGAATAAATCTTTTGAGAGTTGTAAGTGTAGTGTCCGGGAGCATTGTAAATAATAGTGGTACAAATGAAGTAGATTGCGACTGCGAGGTTTTAAATTGTAAGAAAGTCTCGATGCGATTAGAGCGTTAGTGAGTGCTAAAGTGTTGAGTGTGGAATGTTCCAGAAAGTGCATGATAATATGCTGGCGCCAACAGTAGTGTGTGAGAATGAGACTATGGTATGGAAGAAGTAAAGATCTCTTGTGAGAGCATTGCAAATCGACAACTTGATAAAGATGTTTGGTATGCGAAAGTTGGATAAAGTGAAGAAAGAGAGATACTGTGAATGAGGGTGTGACTGAAAGTCTTCTGAGGTGGTTTGGACTAAATTGACTTGTGAAGAGAATATACGAGTGTGTCAGTGGGCGAAGGGTTGGAAGACCGCGTAAAAGGTGGGTCAATTATGTGAGACTGTTTGAGAGAGAAAGTGCTGATCGAGGCGGAAATGGATTATATTGTGTATGATAGGTGTGCATGGAGGGGGCATGCGTAGGGCCTTCTGCCTCTGGATGAACCTGTTACTGGACGAGATGCTACAGTACATAGCACCTTATCACCATTAAGTGCCTTTGGCGTGGGGAAAATAATCGGTAGCCTTGTGCTCAATACGATATAAATGGGGTGAGTAGTTTTGATGGAATGACGCGCGCCAAGCCAACGTTGTAGGGAAACTATAGTAGATGTTGAAGTCCTGTGGTGAAGGGGAACCTAAAATAATATTCTCCCCGAGGTAGAATTGTCTTCTTTAACAAACCTGAGTGACCTTTTATTTTTTCCAGGATTCGCCTAATCCCTCGCTGATCAACGTGATCAACCTGACTGAAATCGCTATTCGGCGGCTGATTAAAATGGCGAAGAAGATCTCTGCTTTCAAGATGTTCTGTCAGGAAGATCAGATCGCTCTTCTCAAGGGAGGCTGTACCGAAATGATGATTCTTCGCTCGGTCTCTGCTTACGACTCCGATAAAGAGGTTTGGAAGGTAGGTTAATGCTTCTGATTCCATCGGAAGAGCTCGAAACAAAGGGTTCCTTAATCTTGAATATCAGATATTTGAAAGGGGAGAATTTTGGTTGACAAAAGAGGCTGAAAGGAAAACGTAGGTGAGCTGGAAGGTATCTTTGAGTGACTTCAGTCCCGGTTGCCTACTTATTCCCCCTCCCCCTTTTCTATGAGAACGTATTTCAGTAATCATACCTGTCCTATCCAATCCTGTGCATGCACTTCCTCAGCTAGAGTTACATGTTTCAAATCACCCGGAAGAGGAACGCATGATTGTATACCCATGCGTTGAATCGTTGAAAGACGATGGAATTGGTTTCATTGGTTTCTTACCCTCCTCTAGATCCAACAAGATTACGAACGCTTCAAGGACATCAAGCTAAAGGTGTTAAAAGCGGCGCCGGGTAATGTGTATGAAGAACACAAGCGTTTTATCTTATCATTCGAGCCGCGGTGGCGCAACGACACGCGCATCATTGCTCTCCTCGCAGCCATCGCCCTATTCACGCCAGAGAGACCGAACATCATTCACACGGATGCCGTCCGGCACGAGCAGGTCGGTGCAAGGCGGTTGGAAGTGTCAGGATGTCCCCGAGAAGGGAATATCTTTCAGGAGAAAGTAGAAAATGTCATGTTGCTATTTATAATAATAATCATCCCTACAATAGTTATGGAATGTTCGTTACTTCTTCAAGTAACACTTTTTTTTACCCGGCCTCTCAGACTATAGGCCCCTTTTCACGATTGAACCACCCCTTCCTACATACATCCTTCCCATTGTCATTCTAGATAATAGGCATTGATCATGTATTTAGTCCTGACACTTTTCAAAGAACCATCACAGAGCAAGAGGAAGATGCATTAGGTTGTTTAAAATCGTCTTTTTTTTTTGCATAAATAAAATTAATTAGGGTAAAAGTTGCTCGGCAACTTTTACCTTAGTTGGCAGTGGCCAGATGGGCGCTAAAGAAATAATGCAATTTCTTTTGGGGAGATCTGATATAAATACTAGAAAATACAATCTATTTTTTTTAACTCTTTTTACACTTTTCAATAACAAATAAATTAGAACTTAGAATTGGTACATACTGTTGTTTAACCTGCTGACAAAATCAACACCTGCATTTGGGGTAAATACTACACGCCCGTAAGGGGCACGGCGATGTCTCTTCCCTGGCCTCCGTGCTGACAGATCTCAGCGCCCTCTCCGGCCGCAGCTTAACCTCTCCCCCTCCCACTAACATCTACTTTCTGCCTTTCTGTACCATCTCTCCTCATCTTCCTTAACCCTTTGTCTAGGCTTAAAGATCTACACAGCTAACTCGTCCCGTATCAGAAGAGAGGCTTTGGAACCTCTATAAATAACGCCTGCAGATCGCAAGAAACCAGGATTTGAGGGGTCCTGGGCGTTGGGGGCCTGATTAATGGCAAGATCGGTTTTGCCCCAATTATCCCTTCCCTGCATGTAATGGGTTAACCCCCTTCCTGCCGCAGTTCTCTAGTGCATCTATACTCCTTATGGCAGGTAGCACGCCCAGCAGGCAATGCTCATTTTAGCCGCGTGCGACCCTTTATGTTGTTTTACATTTTCCTTCGAATGATATAATTGCCACAGTCCTCCCAAGGTTAGCCGGGAAATTATGTATCAAAAACATCATAACTATTCGGCCAATTCTAACGAAATTTGAAACCCTTATTTTGTTTTACATTCTTTTTCGAATGATATAATTACCAAGGTACTCCCAAGGTTAGTCTTGGAACTATTGTAAGTTTTGAAGCTCGCAAGGTCATAAATAAATCAGAATAAGTGAGCACGCGACTTTGGTCTGCGGACCTTGTTTTAAACTAGCCACCGTCCAGTGGATATGCGAGACCACCCCCACTTTGATGCATCCCGCGTGAGTTTGCTGCAATTGAACCTCCACTTCCTAGATGTTGCATGAACCGTAACACAGGGAGAAAGAGGGTGCTATAAAATCATAGCATGCAACCTCCTTCCACTCTAACTTGACCTCCTCAGGACGGCCTCACAGAAGGCGCGGCTCCACCTAATTGTGCTAACGTTGACGGGGGTTACAAAACAGGCCTTAGAGTCAAAGGCTTTCTTCCTTGATCTCCCAAGCGGTCGAACGGAGAGGAGGTCAGCTGTTCATGGGAGCACTTAACAACACCACTAGAGTTAGGACTGTTCAGCGTTGGTTCAATATGCTTAGATTTAGAAACATGAACTCAAATTTTGAACCTGGATACCGGACTAAACCTATTCTTAATGATTGAATAGTTATCGGCTGCAGTGGCCAATGATACACAAACAACAATTCGAGCACCATAGCACTTCTTCAGTCTCACCATCTCATGTCACCTCAATGTCCTTGGGAAGGTTAGAGAATTGGAAAAGTCGGTTCCACATGAATGATAGTTAAAAATTGAGATAGGGTAAGGATCCATTATTTAAGAAAATTGTGACGTGATGAAAAATGGATCCTATACAACATCAGAAAGAGGTCTGGTGAATAGCTAGACAAGAATAAAAAAAACCCCATAAATTGCCAAAGTCATTGTTGCACCCCAAAAAGGTTGGTACTGAAATGCTTTCAAGATTGGTAGTCAAAAGTCATGGACCAATAATGCTTTATGGTACTGCCGGCTCCGCACCTCTCAGCTTTCTGTGTCTAATTTAGAGAATTGGGCTATTAAGTTTTGCAACATCTTCCATAGTTATCCCATGATTTCCCCTACTTATTACCATCTTTGAAAGCATTTTTGAACTCCATATTCGAGATAACAAGTTCAATAATTGGGAAGACATAATTCGTGTTTTTACTAAATTTGTGATCAATAGACCTATTTATCATTAGAGGTGCGTTGGCCAAATGTTATTGATCTCAAGTGGATCCCCTTTTGATCACATGAAATGACATTTCATGTAAACAACCTAATACAGCGTTGCTTAAATCTAAAATCTTCCTGCTCATTCCCAAATAGCTCAGTCATTCTCTATACTCACTATTCTACCCCAAACTTTTGACACTCAACAAACTAAGTCACTTAGTATTTTTACATTAGCAATTACTTCATAATCTTACCTGTCACCTTCATTCCTGCGATTTCCCCAACCTAATAAAAGGTGATTGAACGCATTCATGGGATTATTATACAAGATGAAAATCTCAGCACAGCGTCTTGGTCTACTTCATGCTTCCGTGTGGTCACATTTAGTGGTTTCTATTTAATATTATGGTGGTGGTATTCTTACTACCCGGAGGGTGGGCAAAAATATAACTTTATTATTTGCTTTATTAAACTCATTTCGTGTTTGCAGAGCTCTTATCTGTACTTGCTCAAACGGTATATGGAATGTACCTATGGTGGCTGTTTGGGCAAAACCTATTACATCAAATTACTGGAGATCATCGGCAATCTTCATATTTTGAATGAAGACCACGTTCGAGTATTTCTCGAAGTAAATCCTCAGGAAGTAGAACCTCTTCTTATCGAAATTTTCGACTTGAAGCAGAGCTGACGAATTTTCCCTTAGTGGAAAAGTAGCATCGTGTTTACATTCATTGGAATCCACCTACTTTGGAAGTGATAACTTAGCCCGCTTCAGCTATCTCATCGTAGCTCCATTTCAATGTTTTTTGCATTAGAGAATTTTTGGAGGCTTTAACAAGCATTGAAGAAATATTGTTGTGATCTAGTTGGGCATTGTGTTTATTTTATAAGCCATTAAGTCAGTTGTCGACTCTTTAGACAACTAAAAAGCGGCTATATTTTTGTCATTGCGGCTAGAGCCGAGAAAGTGCCTTGAATTGAATGGTGACAAACCTTGAAAGCTTCTCTTTTTCCATTTCCTTATTTCGCCCAAAGTGAGGAATGGACTTAGTTAATCTTTCTAATAATGGATATCGAGGCGAAAATGAATAGGAATATTTTTAAGTTCCTTTTATGATTAAGAGTCAGGCCCCTTAACTAAGTCTCTATTCCCGAAGATATCTTACTTTTTTATTATCAATATTCTAAATAATGTTTCATACAGTCGTCCCCTTAAATTAATTCCCCTCTGTGCCTCTTTTAACCTCTTCACCCCTCCTGAAAACTTGATTGGTTGTCTTTTGGACTCAATTTTCCGAGAGTAAATTGCTGGGGTTTCTCCAAGTGGTTCCTGGAATTCTGGTGACAGATGCTCCATTATTTAGAAGAGGGTATACTAATTCTAAGCCATGTCTAGACGTGCAAGAAGACGTGGCTTACGACGTGCTCAGCCAAAGAATGCTACAGGATTGCTTTCGTGCCAGTCTTTCCGTTCCATTTTTGTGGATAATAAATACAATTATGGATAGTAGATGTGTATCTTAGTAAAAGCTATTATTTTTGTATTTACCCTTTTCTCTAGTTTCATTTATGGTTGTTACATTTTCTTTACCCAGATTTTTATATAAAGTATCTTAATGTATTTTGCTGACATTACCCCAAATATACATTTGCTTCCCATTTGGGAGGCTGTCTCTGCCGCCTTGGCTGCAGGTAATTTATAGCACCGCTGAACTATAAAGACAAGTTCGAGGCCTCCTTTCGGTAGGTGACTACTATGCGTGTTTCCTTGGTTGGTATTTTTTTACATAGGTCCAACACACTACAGTTTTTTATTCATATATTCAAAATGCATTGTTGAATTTAATTGTTTTTTACTGTTTTTTTTTGGAGTTGTATTTTTAAACAAATATATTTTATTCCTTTTATTTTGTTGGTAAATATATATATTCAATCCGTTTCATAAGTGCCATACTGAGCGAACCCCGTTCTGAGATAATGAAATAGTTTGGATCCCTCATTCAGGTCCTTAGCTCTTTTGCGCTATTTATTTTTGAGTGGGTTTGAGGAATAATGTTGGAGTTTCTGTTGGACATTTTGACTACCGTTTAGATCTCCGTCTTTTCGGTTTCTTAGTTTTTGTTAGTTTTTATTTATATAAATTATTGAAGATTTTTGCCAGTTTGCTTCGGTGAACTTTGGGACGGAGCCGAAAAGATAAGGGTTGAATTCACATTTTGTGATTGGTTTACAACTACTATATCATTGGGGTTAAGGTGTATCTATCCTCTCAGCCCATGTCAAATGTCTTTTGTCTAGATTATTTTTCATCTCTTCTTCCCCTTGTGCTTGGCAATATTTTAAATTTGATTATTTAATAAAATTTGATCATCAATCCCCTCCTCATCAGCAGTTTTTATTGGGCTGGCTGTGAGCATCCTCCCACATTCTCGAGGGATGGGGTATTAGTAGGATTGCCTGCAACGAAGAAGATATTCCCCCCCCCCCCATATTTTTTTCCTTTTCCCTACTATTTCTCTGGGGTTTTTTTACCCTCCACAAATGTTTGCGCCCATTGACCCATTCCATAATTTCCATTAAACCGGACAGGCACGACATGGCACCGCTCTTCTAAGCTTTATCTGAAACTTGCAACAAATGAGCCTCTTTCCCCCCCCCCCCCCCCGTATTACCCATTAATTCCTCCTGCACCACCCATTTTGCGCTCCTGTTATCCCGTAATACCCTTGAACCCTCCCTTAACTCCCGCATTCCCTACTGAGTCCCCCCCACAATACCCATTGAACGCTTCAGTGCTCCCATTGAACACTCCCGTACTACCTATTGAGCCCTTCCTGGATCGAGGCATAGTTTGGCGTAAAAGCGCGGCTGTCAGCGCCCCATCTAACGTGGGACCTCTCTGAACACCCATTGGTATTTCCTTGAATCAGAGCAGTCTTTGGCGGTCAGCGCTCAATGTGGTCTGGTCTCCTTGAAAACCCATTGGTCCCTCCCTGAACCTAAGCAATTTAATGCACAGAAGCCCACTCCTTGTCCGTGGTCTTTTCTTTGCTGGCTGCGGACAGGTTATCACCTTTTCGAGGTGAGAAATTAACATGATCAACCGGACTTTTACCATGCCCCCCGCCCCTCTTGCTTCTGGGGGTTGGAACCCGTTGGGCCTGATGAAGCGCTTTACGGGGTAGGTGCTGTTGTAAGAGTGACATCGTAGCCGGATCCTCTGTTTTTTAATTATAAAAAACGTATGGAAAAAAATAAAATAAAAATAGGATCTAAAACGACAAATATGGAGTGTTCGCTAACCCTACTACCCAATGTCCTTCATGCTCTGCTAACGCGCCGCCCTCTTCAGTTTAACCAATCATAACCTTTTCTTTATTCCCGTCACCCCCCGGCGCTCTGTATTTTCTCCTTTCCAACCATCCCAGACCCCATCGACTACCCGGAAACAAACTGCCGCCCCCCTTCCCTCCTCAAACGGACATCACTTATTTTCGAATTCCGCCTAGACTTCCATCTGCCACATAAATCGCTTTCTGGTCCTGAGACCATCAAATCATGAGCGACTATTTCGAGCAAGAACTTCGATAAAGAAGTATGATGTTCAGCTCAGTGGAATGGGTCTCTCATTAAACCCCCGTTCTCCTGGTGTCACAGACACCACGTTCCCCGATAGGTAACAGGGGTGTGCAATCACTGACCCAGCACCCATGCCTTAACCCCTGCTAAGGCAGGATTTTTGTCAAGTGCCCGCGAAATATCTTATTGGAGGACTTCTCTCACCAAGGAATTACGAAGGTCCACAGATTCGATATTTAGGTATGAAAAGCAATGGTGCCTACCCCTAAACGGTTTCCATTCAACGTCATGGTCCCACCCCCTCACATATGCTGGGGGCGGGAGACACTAATAACTATGAATCGAGGTCCGCCCCTATATTCTAACCCCCACACGGTGATTTAAATGAAACGTCTCGCATTAGCTCCCGAAAGACTGGCACTTAGATCAAACTGTATACTTGAATTTCACTTTCTCGCTAGTCGAGTAAACCTGTACTGCTCAAAATGGTTAGGAGAGCACCCAGTATTCTCATGTGACTGCCCGACCTTTACGTTTTAGTCTGAAGTACAATCGCTCCGATCCTTCATCTTAAATGCTGTAGAGGGGCGGGAACAAGTACGCAACCACCATTGGCCTCTCTAGCTCGTACGCTAATGCCTTATACCGATCTCTCCTGTCACCCCCTGCACTCTGAAGGACATTTTTTTACCCATACCTCCTCCAGGCTCGCCGCGGGAGTGCTCCTGCCTTGTCGTTGGAGAGGGGGCGCAGCCCGCGAAGTGGAGTTTTACTATACCTCTCCTTCCTCCCCGACCTTTATTTATGGTCTCATTTTTTTGTTATTTATGGTCTACCTTTTCCCTCTATCTCCTTTTCCTTTTTTCTCAAGTGTGATTGATTGCACCTGAGTGATTGTGTGGTCGGTTGTAGTGTATGACTGGTTTAAGTTTGCTCTAGGTTTAAGTTTAGATTTTTTGCAGTCTTGGTGTACCGGCTCTGCCTCACTGGGGTGTGTCGTTCCGTAGCTGAACCGCGCTGAGTTGGATGTTGTGGGTGCCCAGACCGCGGCCGCCTAGCGCGATGGTCTTTGCGCACGGCTCCCTCCCTCCCCTTGAGGAGGTGCGTAGGTGGGTTCCGTTCTGCGCGAGACTGCCCGACCCCCCCACCCCAATCAACATAGTAGTATATGGAGAAAATTAAACCAAAAACTACTTCACAGAAGTCTTTGACTTCTGCTCCTCGTGTTCTTGGATCTCGTTCCAGCTCTTCTCGCTTTGTCGCAGCAGATCTGTTTTCCTTAAAGGGTAGACCCATAGTTTGACTACCCTCTTTTTTTGGTCCTTAGAACCAAATCCGACATTCGCCTATCAAAACTTAATATTTTTGCTGTCAGTGAGGACTTCGATGAACGTTGCGGAGAACCACGACGCATGTGGTCCCGTAAAGATGGAGCCCTATTAGTAGAATTCACTTCCCGCTCCCAACATGATTCAGTACAAGCCCTCAAGTCCCTTGTTCGCTTTTGATATTGCCGTCTCATCCCACCCAACCTTCAACACAGTGAAAAGCGTTATCCGTTCTATTGGACTATGACCTCAAGATGCTTCAGTCAAAGCTCCCTAGCCAGCGGATTATTGGTATGCAGAGACCACAGCGAACCGTTGGCGGGATCCAGGTGAATACACCAACGATGTTCCTGACGTTTGATCGTCGGGATCTCACAACGCATATCAAGGCGGCTTACTTACGAATTCCAGTCAAACTCTATACATCTAATCCGAGGTGATGCTTTAATTGCTATATGTTCGGTCATGCGAACACTGCCTGCCGCCACCCCCGTGTATGCGTGGATTGCGCGCAAGCCTATCATGGTAATTTCTGCGACCATCCCCGCCGTTGTACCAAGTGGGGAGAGCCCCATAGTGCTTCTCCCTCGAAGTGCCGCATATTTCTTTTTTGAAAAAGAGGCCTTAGCCGTCAGTTATTCTGTTAAGGTATATATGCGGGAAGCCCGTCGATTAGTTCGGGAGAAATGCATCTCCCTCGGCGTCAGGTTCTCCGATGTCTTACGCATGACAGCGAACTCTCGACCACGTATCCCGTACACTACTACATGACTTCAGTCATCCCGGGATGCAGCAACACTTCCCACCTCTGTATCACCCTCTTCTTCTACTCAAACCCAAGTCTGGTCCCCTAGTATACCTTCTTTCTTTCCGGCTTTATTGACCCCGAGCCGGCAAAGCGTGCCCATTCCCCGGATGCCAAACCAGACTCTGGACGACATCTAAGCCTATATAGATTCTACCGAGGCAACCCAATCTGATGTCATGACTGAGAACTTCTGGCCCAAACGTAAGGACTTTCCCGACTGTTCTCTCCCTCTAGGAAGCAGACTTGCAAAAAGGGGCGGGCAATCTACCACAATAAAAACTCCAACCCCTTTGTCATATTTAACTAAAACTTCCGGCCTTCCCTTCTGACGGTGGTGGTATATCCATCTATAGCGATATAATCCCACTCCCAAAAGGTAACGATACGTCGAAGTCACCTTCACCCATACCACTACCTTCCGACCAAGACCATACCGCATCTCCCCTTCCTGTTATCTCTGTCACCTTGAAACCCTCTGGAACTACTACTTCCGACCTCCCTTCAGACGTAGATTGCACAGCCTCCATTAGGAGTGATGATCCTTTCCTGTTTAGTGCTTGGCTATGCAGAGTCCGCAATTCCTCGTACTCAGTCCCGCTGGGGCAGAACATCAGTCCTATTGTGGAATGCTGATTGCACCCGTGTGGTGGAAGCCTATAAAAAGGCTCATGCGTGGTTTCGCCGGAACCAAACTCTTTCGAATCGTATTGACCGAAATCGAACTAGAGCCATTCGCCAGCGAACTTTACGTAAGGCGCGCACTGACTCGCGGAGGGCATATGTCTCTTCCTTATCTTCCACTACCTTTTCAGCTCAAGTGTGGAAGAGAATTAACAAAATCAGGAGTCGGTATGCTAGTTATTCCACCCCTGAAATTGAGAAGAATGGCTTAATCGTCTGCGACCCCACCAGCGTCGCCGATATATTGGCATCCTTATTCGCCGGAACCAAACTCTTTCGAATCGTATTGACCGAAATCGAACTAGAGCCATTCGCCAGCGAACTTTACGTAAGGCGCGCACTGACTCGCGGAGGGCATATGTCTCTTCCTTATCTTCCACTACCTTTTCAGCTCAAGTGTGGAAGAGAATTAACAAAATCAGGGGTCGGTATGCTAGTTATTCCACCCCTGAAATTGAGAAGAATGGCTTAATCGTCGGCGACCCCGCCAGCGTCGCCGATATATTGGCATCCTTTTTTGCCGATGTTGAGAGCGTTGAGCGCTACCCGGCGGAGTTTAGACGTATCAAACCCGGGGTGGAAGGCGAATCCCTGCGTTTACCACCACAGAGATGCGCTTAGCGCTGTCTGGTTGTGCCCTCACGTCTCCCTACCAAGACAATATCCGATACAACTTTCTCGGCCATCTCCATCCCTGTACGGAATCAATCCTAATAGATATTTTTAACTGTATTTGGATCCAGGCAATCTACCCTACTACATGGAGAATGGCGTTAGTCCTAACATTTTTGAAACCTGGTGGAGACGGCTTGTCTCCCTCCAATTATAGGTCAATAGCCCTCAGCAAGTTGCTGGAGAAAATGGTGAATGCTCGCTTGCAGTTGTTTCTTGAATACCATGGCCTCCTAACCCCATACCAGTGTGGCTTTCGTAAGACCTTTGCTCGCGGCTGCCATGCAATAGCTGTCTTCTTCGATATTGAGAAGACCCATGAGACGACATGGCGCCCTCCACCAGTTGTAAGAATGGGATTGAAGGGACTTTTATCAGTTTTTAGCCACTAGCTATTTCCAGGTTCGAGTTGGCAACACTTATTCTGATCTGTATGTCCAGGAGGAGGGTGTTCCTCAGGGGTGTATTAAAGTGTTACTTTATTTGCTATTGCGATAAATAGCCTGTTATCTTCTCTGCCCGAAAGGGGTGTCTGCAGCCTTATTTGTAGATGACCTCGCTCTTTATTGCTCCGCTTCACTCACGTCATCTGCAGCCTCCACTTTGTGGTCGATACCATCCTCCGTCGGGCCCTTCACAAAGACTTCCGCTTCTCCGCCTCAAAGACGAAAGCAATGCACTATCACCGGAAGCCGGGGAGGAAAGTTAATCACCCA
Source organism: Ceratothoa steindachneri (assembly GCA_963969495.1). NCBI lineage: Eukaryota > Metazoa > Arthropoda > Malacostraca > Isopoda > Cymothoidae > Ceratothoa > Ceratothoa steindachneri. The sequence goes on from OZ018330.1 coordinate 13,458,142, forward strand.
TTGTTCATACAGAGTAACACCCATTGGAACTTGTGTCAGAGATCCGATTTCTGGGGATGATCCTAGATCCCAAATTCACTTGGTATCCCTATCTTCGTGAGCTGCGACGGAAATGTCTCCGGAAGATGGACCTAATAAAGATGCTCTCCCACATCCCTTGGGGAAGTGATAGGCTCACATTGTAGAAGCGAAATATCTCTCTCGTACACTCAAAGTTGGAATATGGCAGTGAGGTTTATTACTCGGTTTCTTCTTCATCTCTCCGTATGCTGGATCCTATCCGCAACCTGCTCCCATCCTTCCGTCTATCCAGGGGCACATTCCACTCCTCCCCTGCTAAGGCTAGTATTTTCCCGCTCCATCACCACCGCCTTCAGGTCTGTCTACGGTATATTTTTCGTATTCAGCGGTTCCTTGCTCAGAGGCTTATGAGAGTCTTTTCCCCAGGGTATGTCGCCGCCTATGAGATCTCCATCCATGCACCGGCCCTTGGGACTTCGTGTAGCTAAACACGTTCTCATTTAGGACCGCACAACTCAGTTTTGCCCTTCTCATTGCCGCCTGCCCCCCTGGTGAACGTTCCCCTCGTCAAATATTTACATGACTCTTTTTGACAGGCATCAGTCTATAGTTGACCCGCGTGTGGCCCGTGCGATGTTCATTGAACATGCAGCATTCCACACACCATCCTGTTATCTCTTCACAAACGGGTCAAAAACAGACAATGGTGTGGGAGCTGCAGTAATCTCATCGGGATCTATAGTCTCAGAGTCGTTATCGCGGGCAGCTTCCATTTTTACTGCCGAACTTTATGCAGTTTTATTGGCCTTACGCCTTTTATCTACTTTGCATTTTACTGTTTTTTTTTATTCATTCAAGAAGCTTACTATACGCTCTCTAACTTCTGACCGTCCCCTTGTCTCCAAAATACATTCCTGGTTGTTCAAGAACTCTTCCAGATACAAAGTAGAGTTTTGCTGGGTTCCTAGTAATGTCGGAATCTGGGGTAACCAGCGGGCCGATGAGGCAGCTCGAATTGCTGTCACCCGGACACCGATCCATGACAGTCTACCTTATCGTGACTTCTATCCTCATATTACGGGCTACATTAAGTCTCTTTGGCATTCAGACTGCATTCCATTAAGCCCTCGGTTTTACCGTGGGCTAGCTGTCACCAATCCTGTCGGAGCTATGAGGTGGTTCTTTGTTGCCTGGGAATCGGCCAGACACGCCTCACACATGGGCATTTAATGAGTTGCGATGGGCACCACATCGCCCCCCTATGCCCTCTTCTCTCGTCCCCAATATCAGTACGCCATCTGCAGAGATGGGCAGTCCACTACTTAGGGACACTCTAAATAAGGGCGGAGTAGCGGAAGCGGTTTCTATAAGCAAAAAGTAGCGGACTAAAAAAAAAAATAAAAAACCGCTACCGTTACCTATTTTACGTTTCTTTACAATAAAAATGTACACTAGTTTTCCTTGAAATTTATGAAAAAACTTGGAGGGGGATGGGAAGAGCTTTATAATAAAAAGGAACGATAGCAGAGTAGCGGTTTCGCAATTTGGAAAAGGTAGCGCTAGTAGTTTCAGCTAGCCGGGGTAGCGGATAGCGATTTCCAAAATTTTGTAGTGGCGCCCACCTCTGGCCATCTTTTGGTCGAGTGCCAGCTCCTGTATGGAATGCTTTCCATCTATTTTACGTGTGCCATGCAACGATAGAGTGCGATTCCTCTTAACTAAGGGCCTTTCTTTTAGCACCAATTCCCTCTTCCGATTTGAGTGACGCCGCACTCTAACATGAACTTTAGTGAAAGAAGTGGTTTATGCGAGAGAACTAGTGTACTACCCCATAGAAGACATCGCATTAGAGCTGGGTGTACAAGGTCAAATGTTTAATGAGAAAACAGGGAGGGCCTTCGAGACCCACTGCCACACTCTTCGTCACGTTTGACCGTGACAGGATCCCTGAGTTGATGTGTGCCGGTTTGTATCGTTACCGGGTTCACACGATTCGCTCGTGTAGACGTGCGAAGTCGAGTTTACCCGATGTCTGTGAAAGTTTCTCCAAGGACGTATACGATAAGTCCCTGTCCTGTGAGTTTATCAAATGGGGAGAGACGCATCCTATCCTGCTTCTTCGAAGCAATGTGGTGTGCTTCTCATCTGGCCGTTTAGGCTGCGGACCATCTCTCATTCTGCGAGGCTCAGGACTTGGTCCTGCCACGCCCAGCGCTGCCTAGGACTACCTATCCCTCAATTAAAAAAAGAAATGCATCTTCTCCTCCTGTCACGTCCAGTCCTAGGAATGCATAAGAGCCAGAGGAGCTTGACAGGCACTTACCGGCTCTCGTGCATCTGGTGGACTGAGAAGAGCAGAATACTGGAGGGATGGCACCTCTGACTTGAATTTGTATATTAGGCTGCAGCAAGAAGAGAATCTATTTCCCAGAGCAGTTCGACTAGTGGAGGTTTGTTCGGCAAGTAGGGTAGGACGCTGTGCAGCAGTTCGAACACAGATACTGTTGCTCAGCAGGTAGAGTTAACGTGCTCGAAATTGTTATTAAACCAGCAGGTGTGGTGGTACGTATGGACGGATACAGAATCTACAGCTCAGAGGGTCACATTTTCCAGGGTAAGTATGGGGGATAAAACCAAGGATCTGAAAGTGAGTAGCAACCTGCGGGTTGGTATTTTTGTATTGTCGCCCTTTTGGAAGCGGTGAACTTTCTGCACATCCCAGCCGAACGGGACTTTAGGAGGAAACACCCGTCCGGCGATTAAACATAGATATTGAGATTTTTGTGTGGGGTGCCTGAAAAAGACGCTCCATGTTTTACGGCAGGAACGACGCTGTGAAGGCTGGTTTCAGAATTAGAAAACACTTTATAGGGTAGCGCGCTATCGAGACTGACCTCAAAAATAGGCAGGGAATGTTAAGTAGTGGTATGCGTTCTTTTAGACTTAAAAAGGAGAGGTTTGTGAAGGGTGGGATTGTAGGGAAGGAGTATGGTTGATTGAGCCGAGGAAGGTAGCTCAACAGTCGAGTCCAGGGTCGTAGGGGTTGCTAAGGAAGGGCGAAGCTTGTCAGTTGAAGCCTCCTTCGGTTCTCTACGCCAGGCAGTTGAGTTACTCTGGATAGCTAGGATAGTAAACAATACTCTTGAGCCTGGTGACCGAATGTTCCCAAAGCGTGGCAAACCTCACTATGGATTTGTGCTATAGAATAAAAGTAAAGAGAAAGAAGGGAAATATGAGAGGTGGTCAGGAAGGGAATAAAGAAGGCAGGCACAATTAAAAGTCTAGTTAACGACCGCCAATCCCCATCCCATCAAGGTAGGATGCAAAAACTGTCCGACAGCTAGCCTGCTTAAAAACCCACCAGGCAGGCGGGAGAATGATATATTGGGGTTGGTCTTTCCTGTCTTGGGTAGAGAGAAGTAAGCTCGCTCTCCGCCCTCTCCCCCCTCCCCAAAAAATAAAACGAAAGGGAAAGTCACGAGAGCACTTGGGGTTCCTCTTGCTCCATGGGAGCTCCGGGCCGGACCAAGCGACAGGGGCTTAGTCCGGCCCTGAGGCACCCTTGGGTATGGAGACCCAGAACAAGACCAAAGTCGCTAGTGGCGAGTGGACCCTCGATAACGCAGAGGGACCTCATTTAGAGACTACCTGGCGTTTTGGAGCCCGCTGGCTTCAAACGAGTTCTAATGATTCGATGAACTAATGGCAGCATGTTAACCAAAAAGGCCAGATTTTCCATCGGAGGAGTATTAACTAGGTTGACTGACAGAGCCGAACGTTACCCGTTTCACTGACGGGATCCTTCTGCGAATGCGGAGGACTCTTCCGAGATGGCCATCATTAGTGTTCTTCTGGCACTCAATGGCTCGCTGTTCAGGTGACGCCGCACTCTACCATGAATTTTGTGAAAGGGGTGGTTCCAGTATATTTTCAAATCACGCCTGCCGCTCTTCTTGGCGGGCATACGTGTCTGCACTTAACGGGAGGACTCCTCTAGCAGAGGTGTGGAAGCGAGTCAAAAGGATTCGGGGCAAGTTCTCGCAGGCCTCCCCCTCCCGTTCTCCAGGAGAATGGGACCGCAATCTCAGACCTCGCGTTCGTGTCGGAATCCTTCGCGACCTCTTTATCCGCATTCTCTAGCCTGGATGCTGCCCTGCCAGCATTCAATGCGTGTCGTGATGTCCTGGAAGGCCGCCGACTGGACTTTACCTCCAGAGGCGGAGAACACTTCAACGACAGGTTTACTCTGAGTGAGTTGCGTTCTTCTCTAGCTTCGTGCGCCGACACCGCCCCTGGTCCGGACGATGTCCCGTACGCCATGCTTCGACACCTAGGTGAGCGAGTCATGGCATATCTGTTAGATTTGTTCAACAGGATCTGGGTAGAGAGTATCCTTCTTGATTCCTGGCGAATCGCTACTGTGCTCGCTTTTCGCAAACCGGGGAGAGATCACTCTTCAACTACTCCTTAGACCACCTAATAGCTAGCCGATCAAAGAGCGGTCAAGGTCGAAAATGCGATGAGAAAACAATGGTGAACCTTGAGACCCACCCTACACTCTTCGTCACGTTAGATCGTGACAGGCTCCCTGTGTGAGTATCGCTACCGCGTTAAGACACACATGCCAGTGTTGCGAATCTGATAGCTACTACTGCCCATGCTTCGGCCACACACATTTGTACATGTAGGCGTGCCAATTCAGTGAGAATTTCTCACGACCGTACATGATAATTACTTATCGTGTACGGTTAAGTGTATGAATTGCGGAGTCATACCATGCTTCCTTGAAGCAAAGTGGCACGTATCTCCTGGAGGAGATCCTGGCCGTTTATGCTGCTGACCGACTCTCTTTTAACAATGTTAAGATCTTGGTACTATCGCGACTTTGGAAGTCTTATGCCTCAATAATTAAGCAGACACACCCTGTTCCTGGCCCTTCCAGGCCTACGACCACTCGGAACCCTTCTACTGGCTCTATCTACCCCTGCCGCTCCACTGGTAGAGCTGGCACTTTAAATGACGCACAACCAGGGCTTCTCATCTTCACCCCAGGTGACCTTTTCGCGTAAGGCAAAACGAGTCGTGAGGTGGGGAAACCCCGGAAGTTGCTCATGAGACCGTCTTCTGAGACTCTTTAGGCTGCCCACGAAAAGACGGTATCAATGGAGCTTTGGTTTCCACGCTCCTACCCAAGGCTGGATCTGGCGAGTCGGATACCCAGGACCTTCCAAAAGGACCTCCGTCTATAAAGGTTTCGAGGCGGAGGGACGAAAAGACATATGGTTGACGGGCACCTAGAAAAGCGCGACCTTCGGTTCTTTATCGAGAATTCAGGTTAAGTGCCTGATACCGATGAAAGACGAGTCCTTTAAAAAGCATCCTGCCATTAGGTGAGCGAGTTAAGAGAAAATGTTTGAAGCAGGCAAGCTCGAAAACTCTGGATAATGGGCCTGGCGTAATCGATGTTCCACTCACCTTTAATCTTGTTTTGCCTGTTGCACTTACCCTTTCTGCCCGAGGCCGGACGTCCCATAGTTGGGCTGTTGACATACCGAGTTGGCAGGGGACTCGCCCGTCACTGGGAGGAGACGACCCCTAGTCTTCTTGTTTTTCCTTTATCGGGGATGGTGGTTTGGAAGTGTACTTTGTCCTCTCCCCTCTGTCAAGGTTTTTTTTGGGTCGGGCAGGCCAGCTTCAGTCTGATTCTTCCCCGAGATGGGGAAAAATCTAGCTGTTTTAGGGGTTCCATCAGAGGGAGGCCTAGCCTCTCTTCTTGAATCTTCGTGGACTCATGTTGCCCCAGGATAATCTTGCTAAGGAAAGGACTTAGGTTTAGGGTATTTTCTAGCACCGAATAATGGTTAGAATCCGGCGAAGATTCGCCATCTTGTGCAAGGGACACTTTAGGATCCATGTCTACCTCTTCCGATCTTCCGAGGTAGGCATGGTCATCCACTCCTAAGTTGTAGGGATCGCGAACGGGGACTCACTCTGCAGGGAAAAGGATGGGGAGTAGGTCCACCGAGACTAGACAGGGCAAGGGGGGGGGGGGGTAAAGTGTGAGGTGGAGGTACTCGTACATCAGTTATAGACGATTTATGTTGGGGGGAGGGGGAGCATGGGATGGAAATGGATTTGGAAAGGGCTTGGGGGTCTTGAATTTGGCGGATGCTTGAGAGGCGAAGGTCATATGAAGGGGTTCAGGAGCTTGTAGGATGGAGATTTGGGAAAGGACCTGAAGGATGGAGACAAAGGTATTCATGGCGGGATTAGGACTTTGGGAAGTCGGGATCTATAGCTTAATGCTAAAGTAAATTAAAAAAAACAACAAACAAAGATAGTCAAACAGCAAACAAAAATAGACAAACACCAAACAAAAGGCAAAAAAACAAACAAAAAAGACAAAGCAAAATAAACACAACAAAAACAAGCAAGAAGGAAGCAAGCTCTGGATCGGGTGGAGGCGCGCCTCCCACCGGCGCGGGAGCATGCGACCAACACCAAAGAGAGTCAAATAAAATGAAAGAGGCAGATATTTCGTTAGGGGTAGGGGGTGAGCGTTCAGGAGTGGTCTGGGCATAGGAATTTCGGGAAGTATCTTTGCAGCTATGGATTTGGAGTAGCATGGTGGTGAGATGTCAGGGAAAGGTAGCGGGAAGGACCCAAAGAGGTTCCTCGTTGCATCTTCCATTGAAAGGAATAGTAAGCTTTGGGATGGTGAGCTAGACGGTACATGCACCTCCACCGCGCTAGAGGTGTCGAAAGGGGGATGGGAGGCAACAACACACGGTTGACATCACGCGCGTCGCTTACCAGGAGTGCTGATCTGGGAGAGGGGCGCTGATAGGGCTACTGCCTTAATTTTTTTTTTCGATCCTTTTTCGTTAGAAGCTCGACTACGGATGCGAGTTTTCCGAATCCGAAGCCGAGTGTGTATTGCGGAAGATGGACTCGATCCACCACACCGACCTTCGCCTGGCGACCGGTGCCTTCCGCACTTTCACAATTGAGAGCCTACTAGTAGATGCAGGGGTGATGCCACTCGCTCTACGCTGTGCACAGTGCATCATTCGCCTGTACGCGCGAGCCCAGCGCCTCCCTCAGTCACTAACAGCTCTCAATGCATTAGCAGGTGATTTCGACGGTGCCTATGCCGCCGAGAGACGCCAGTCATACCCTTAGGGTTAGGAAACTCTTCGAGAGCTAGGTACCCTGAAAGGTACCATCTTTGGCTATTTGTCGCCACGCCTCTGCTCTCAAAGCTTGTACAGCGCCGGGAATATTGCGTTCAACCTTTTTGGAGCACACCTCGTGTCACGCTGCAACCATTCCAGTGTATACGGATGGCTCCAAGTCCGCAGAGGAGGTCGGCTTCCACGCAATATCCCCTCTGTTTGAAGTCAGCGGGGCTCTGACAGGCGCTGCAACTGTCTTCATGGCCGAGCTGGTGGCAATAAACCGCTCGGTACAAGAGATTACGCGACGTGTCCGGTTCGGAGACAGGATTGTGATCTATACCGACTCACAAAGCGCCCTTAGTGCTCTGGGGGCATTGGAATCTTTGCATCCCCTGGTTCGCGATATCAGTGACGCCACGGTTTTGGCGAGCCGGGCGGATGTTGAGATTATCTTCTGCTGGGTTCCTGGACATGTAGGAATTGCGGGGAATGAGCGCGCTGATTCGGACGCCAAAGAGTCCGCAAGCTTTATGCGACCGGACCAGCGTTTCGCTCTTCCTCACACCAACTACATGGTAGGAATGCGAACAGCTCTTCGAACTGCTTGGCAAAGAAGATGGGAGACGGTTGAAGGGAACTTAAAGTTGCGTGCCATTGGCATTGCGCCGCGACGTTTCCAATGGACGCCCCCCCCCCCAGTGCCGCGAAAGCTTCAGGTTGGTTTCTGTCGTCTCCGAATTGGACACACTCGCGGGACGCAGCGCCCTACTATGAAGACTGCGTTGTCCCCCAAGACTGTTCGGCACATTCTTGTCGAATGTTCTAGTCTAGGCGATCTCCGCGCACGTTACCTGTCCCGGTACCGGAATGGGCGGGGTCGTTACCGCCTGTCCCTTGTACTCGAGACGAGTTCGTGCACATTGACTGGGGGGAGGCCGGCCTTCTCTCTTTTATTTAACTAGTTTTTTTGTTGTTTTCTTTGTAGATCGCAAGCTCCTGCGCCAGGGGGGGGGGGAAGCGGACCTCCCCCGATGCCGGAGCTTGCTTCCTAATTGTTACCATTTTCGCCTTCTCTCCTTTATTTAACTAGTTTTTTTTGTTGTTTTCTTTGTAGATCGCACGCTCCTGCGCCGGGGGAGGGGGGGGGAGGGGCGGACCTTCCCCGATGCCGGGCATTGCTTCCTAATTGTTACCATTTTCCCTTTTTATCGTTGTTTTGTTTTCATATTCTTATTTTAGCGAAGCCTAGTGCTAGGCTGTCGTGAGTGCGGCGACTTGTGCCCAAGTGGATAGTCGACAAATAGGCTCCGAAATTAAAAAAAAAAATATATGATCTGAGAGAGGAACAAAATGGCCTCCATGTTAGAAAAAGTGCACAAGTTTAGCTGTCACTTCGGTTATCTACGGGAACTACAGCAGAGTTCATGTGTCCTGGGGGCCACAATAGCTAAGGGTAGTCGAGGAGAGTGGCTCTCGGTATTTGGGGGGGGGGGGAGAAATTATTATTCTTTTGTTTTTACGAGCCCATCTGGCGACTGCCTACTTGGGCATAAGTCACCGTTCTCACGACAACCTAGTACTAGGCTGCATTAAAATAACAATATGCAAAAAAACAACAATGACAATAAAAAAAGGGAAAGATCAACAAACACGGAGCACGCTCCGGCGTCGGGATAAGGCCCGCCTTCCCTAGGGCAGGAACGTGACATCTACAAAACAACAACAACAAAAACAAAAAACTCCAGTTAAATCAAGTGGAGGAGGCCAGTCTCCTCCCCAAAACAAGGGACAAGCGGTAGTGATCCCGCTCATCCCGGTACTGGAACAGGTAACGGGCGCGGAGATGACCTAGACCTGGACATTCAACAAGAATGTGCCGAAGGGTCTTGGGGGGATAAAGCAGTCTTTACAGTAGGGCGCAGGCGAGCGCCTAACAAATGGCAGTTCGTCCCGCGAGTGTGTCCAATTCGGAGACGACAGAAACCAACCTGAAACCGTCGCAGCATTAGGGGTTAGGTCCATGGGAACAGTCGCGGTGCAATGGTACGCAACTTTAGGTTCACCTTGAACGTCTCTCATCTTCTTTACCAAGCAGCCGGGAGAGCTGCCCGTATTCCTGCCATGTAATCGGTGTGAGGAAGAGCGAAACGTTGGTCTCGTCGCCCAGTCCTCGCGGACTCTTTGGCGCCGGAATCAGCGCACTCATTCCCCGCAATTCCTACATGTCCAGGAACCCAGCAGAAGATAATCTCGACATCAGCCAGGCCTGCCAAAACGGTGACGTCGCGGATATCGCGAACCAGGGAATGCGGAGATTCCAATGCTCCGAGAGCACTCAGGGTGCTTTGTGAGTCGCTATAAATGAAAATCCTGTCTCCGAAATAGGCACGTCGCGTAATCTCTCGTACCGAGCGGTGTATTGCAACCAGTTCACCCGTGAAGACAGACACAGCGCCTGGCAGAGCTCCGCTGACTTAAAACAGAGAGGATACGGCGTGGGAACCGACCCCCTCTTGGGACTTGGAGTCATCCATATACACTAGTACGGTTCCAGCGTGACACGACGTGTGCTCCAAAAAGGCCGAACGCAATACTCGCGGATCTGTAGAAGCTTTGGGAGTAGAAGCGTGGCGACAAATGTTCAAAGGTGGTCCCTTCCAGGGTGGCGTCCTGGGCAAAACCAGGGGCGCGAAGGGCACAAGATCGGTTTGAAACTGAGAGATGCGCCAGGTTTTCGCTTACAGGCGAATAATGCACTGTGCCCAGCGCAATAAGAGCACTGTGTAGGCTCTCAATGGGAGAAGTGCGGAAGTCACCGGTCGACAGGCGAAGGCCAGTGTGGTGGATCGAGTCGACCTGCGCAATACATGCTCAGCAGCGGATGCATAAAACTTGCATCCGTAGTCGAGCTTTGAACGAACAAAGGATCGATTAAAAAGTAAGGCAGCAGCCCTATCAGCGCCACAGGCGCTGAACGTCACAGAGCGAAGAATATCCATGGCGCGGGTACAAGAGAGACTAAGGCTGCGAATTTGAGCCTTCCAGGTGAAGCGTCGGTCAAATACAAGACCAAGGAAACGGTGCGATTCAACCACTTCCAGGCGTACCCCATTAAGAAACAAGTCTTGGTCAGGGTGGAGCCGCCGTGAATGGCGGCAAGGAAAACCGTAACCTGTACACTTCGGCATAGCGAGAGACGCGGTTCAATGCCTGTTGAAGTCGACGCTCTAGAGTTGTCATCTGAGCCAGGTCAAAAGAGACCGAAAGGTCGTCCACGTAGAGCGTAGCAAGAACATCTTCCGGCAGTACCGAGGTGATGCCGTTTTTTTTATGCTCAGGGCAAAGAGTATAACACTAAGGACACTTAACTGCGGGACACCCTCTTTCTGTTCCATTGGGCAGGAGAGGGCTCCCCTCACCCGTACGCGGAATCGACGATCTCGCAAAAATTCAGATATAGAGATTGGGAGGGGCCCCCTCGCCCCCATCGTGTGGAGAGTCTCCATGGTACCGTATCGCCATGCAGTATCATAGGCCATCTCCAGATCGAAAATCACCGTGGCGTAGTGCTGTCTACAAAGGAAGGCCTTGCAGACGGCATTTTCTAGTCGGAGTAGAGCATCCGACGTGGAGTGAAACTTGTGGAAATCACCCTGTCCAGACAGATGGCGTCCGAGGTCCAGAAAAAAAGGCTAGTCTCACATTTACCAATTTCTCCATCAACTTGCACACGCAAGAGGTTAGAGAGATTGGGCGGAAACCGGTCGGAGTAGAGTGATCTCTCCCCAGCTTGCGAAAGGCGAGCACAGTAGCGATTTGCCCGGAATCTGGGAAAAGGCCCTCCACCCAGATCTTGTTGAACAAATCTAACATAAAGGCTATGCCTTGCTCACCCAGGTGTCGAAGCATGGCGTTCGAGACATCGTCCAGATCATGGGCGGTGTCCGGGCACGATGCAAGAACGAAGCGCAACTCACTCACAGTAAACGTCGTTGAAGGGTTCTCCGCCTCTGGAGGTAAAGTCCAGTCGGCGGCCTTCCATGACATCACGACGCGCATTGAATGCTGGCGGAGCAGCATCCCGGCTAGAGAATGCGGAAAAAGAGGTCGCGAAGGATTCCGACACGGACGCGAGGTCTGAGATTGCGGATCCTTTCTCCTGGAGACCGGGAGGGGGTCCTGCGAGAACTTGCCTCGAATCCTTTTGACTCGCTTCCACACCTCTGCTAGAGGGATCTTTCCCGTTAAGTGCAGACACGTATGCCTGGCAAAAGGAGCGGCGGGCACGCTTCGAAATATACCGGAACCTAGACCTATCCTGATAAAATTCAGCGACAGCGAAATCTATCCGGCGGCGCGTATATCGCATGTGGGCATAACGCTTCTGTTTGAGGGCCGTCTCACACTCCGCTGACTACCACGGGAGTGGTCGGCGTGCAAAGAGGCCAGACGTTCTACGAATAGTATTTAGGTCCACGGTGATGAGGTTGCCGGATAACTCAACGGACTCATCAACCTACCTAAACTCCTCAACTAATATAAAGAAATCAGTCATTTTCTGAAATGTGAACCACCGCACCCGCGTCAAGCACAAACGGAGCGGGCTCTCGGGTTGCAGCGTCCAGAAAATGATGTTTGAATGGGAAAGTGATCACTACCATGGAGGTCATCGGCCACCCCACACCCCAAATCAGGCTGTTCATCCGGAGAGCACAAAGATCGATCAAGGCAGGAAAATGAAGCGGTTCTCAGGCAGTGATGCGTAAACTCATACACATTTAAGACACCAATGTCCAGCTCGTCGATCAGGTCAGCAAGGACTTGACCCCGGAAATTAATCGAATAGTCTCCCCAGAGGGGGTGTCTAAAGTTCAGATCTCTGTGCAAGAGAAAGAGCCTCTGCAACCGTGCCACGATGCGGTGGAAGTTTCCCGCTTCGAAGTCGGCTGACGGTGGAATGTACGCGGAAATAATAGTATACCTCCTATCCTGGTGCAGCTGCACAACTACTACTTGAAAAAGGTATCTAAAGCAAAGAGGACGGAGACATCATGCCGGGTGTAAATCGGGCATCCTCCTGTTCGGCCCCCATCCCATGGTGGTGGGGTCGCAAAACCCTTGTACACTGGGAAGGGGGTCAGGGGGCACGCGTCCAGGATGGTCTACAAAAAGATAAATGTCTGGGAACGGAGTTCGCGGCAATTCCATTTGAGGAATATGTCCGCCAGGCCTAGCTCGGGAATGCGGGGGCCCTCTTCGAAGAGATGACCTTTATGGGAATGGCCTTACGCTTCCCGGTGTCATAACTCCGTGCGCTGTTAGCCAAACAATGCGCTGACACCTTCGAGGACTTATCGGGGGAGGTTGGGCTCGCCATGCGAGTCTTTTCCTCCCTCCGCCTCAAAACGTTATGTGAGCTGGGCCGCTTCGGACACGAGGGTCCCTCTCTTGGAGGACCTACCGTATCCGTGCTGTCCTCCTTTCGGGGGGTGCGGGCAGCTTTAGGAACCCCGGAAGATGGACTCACAGTCAACTTCAGGGGTGTTGCCTCCTGTGAGTCTAGCGACTCGGTGCAGGCGCGCCGCCATTTCGTCTTACGGGAAACGATCACGCTGGGGGAAGGGAGGGGATCCCTTGTTTTAGCTGGGACTGGGTGTGAACCCTTTGTGCTGCCAGTTTTACCAGGGGAGCGCCCGGGGTGGGTAGAACCCGCAGAAGGCTTCCGAATGGGTTTGGAAACGACCGTGCTCGTAGGCCTGGAGGCGACAGGAGCAGAGGGTGTCTCTCTTAATATTGAGGCATAGGATGTACTAGGCAGCGCCGGGCGCGCCAGGCCAAGTCCTTAGCCTCGCAAAATGAGAGACGACCCTGGACCTGAACGGCCAGGATTTCCTTCTTAAGGAGATACGCATCACATTGCTTCAAAGAAGCTGGTTGCGGTTCTCCGCAATTGACACACTTGGCCACACACGATTTGACTTATCATGTACGGAAAAGAGCAACTTACACAGACTTCGGGTAACACCGACTTTGCACGTCTACACGAGCGATTAACATGGCCGAAGCGGTGACAGTAGTAGCAACTCCGCGGCAGTGGCACGAATGCCTTCACGCTGTAGCGATACCAACCGGCACGCACCGACTCATGGAGCTTGTCACAGTCGAACGTGACGAAGAGTGAAGGGGTGGGTCTCGAGGCCTCTCCCTGTTTCCTCATCACACGCTCGACCTTGACCGCCCCATGGTGGCCAGCTCTAAGGTGATGTCATCTATAGAGTAGTCCACGAGTTCCCTCGAATAAGCTACTCCTTTCACGAAGTTCATGGGAGAGTGCGGCGTCCCATCAAATGTCCGAAGGGCCAACATGGCCGCCTCAGAGGGATTCGATGCATTCGTCAAAAGGCTCCCATGCCAGAAACGGGTCACCTTCGGCTCTCTACCAATCACACTAGCCCAAGCCCTCCTCAGATGGATCATGTTGCCCTTAGTCGTGCGAATAACAAGGAAGCGTTTGAAGCCAACGGGCTCGAAAATGCCAGGTAACCTCTGAATGAGGGGCCCCTACTTAATCGAGGCTCCGGTATGGACACTAGCACTTTTGGTCTTGGTCAGGGACTACCAACCCGGGGGAGCAACAGGGCCGGACGGGCCCTATCTTCCCCCTAAGGAGGTTGGCCTTATTGTGCCGCCTACCTTTCTTGGCAGTCTCCTTAAGAAGTATTAGGTTGAGGAATAAGTTCTTGCGTTTTTTTTTAAAAGTTGTGTTGATTTAAGTTTTGTTGACGTGATTTGTGCACATATCAAGAAACAATAATAAATAATGAGAGCAAAATTTGCAACGGTCAGGCTACGTCTCTTAACAGCGTAGACTATTAGGCTTTTGCTTAGGCTACGTCTTGAAGTTGAGTAATAAGTCATTGCGGTTTATTTAAAAGTTGTGTAAATTTAACTTTTGTTCCGTACCCTCAAAATGGAATATCAAGTTGAAAGAAAGGCGCACTTTCGACACTTGTTATTCATTTTCAATCGAGACGGGATCAATGCAAACGCAGCCAAAGCAGGTCGAGATATTTGTGCTGTGTACAGAGAAAATGCTTTATCAGAAAGGACAGCTCAATGGTGGTTTTCACGTTTCAAAAACGGTCATTTCAATCTTAATGACAAAGAACGTTCTGGTCGCCCCATTAAGTTGGATGAAGATCGATTGAACGACCTTCTTCATGAAAATCTTCGTCAATCGACTAGAGAATTGGCTGTGCATTTGGCGTGTGATCAGAAAACTGTAGTGAATCACCTTCATTCGATGGGGAAAGTCCACAAACTCGGTGCATGGGTTCCGCACGCTTTGAGCGAAAGCAACAAACTTCAACGCTCCACGATTGCCGCAGGTTTGCTTGCTCGTCACAAGGCTACTCGTCGATATAAGGACAGATTTCTTCACCGCATCATCACTGGCGACGAAAAGTGGCGTGTTTATGTCAACATGAACCATCGAAAACAATGGCTTAGCCCCAATAAAAAAACACTTCCGCGATTAAAGGAAGGACTTCATCCATGAAAGACGATGCTGTGTGTGTAGTGGGATTGTGAAGGCATCATTATTTATGAGCTCCTTGCGAACAACGAGATTGTCAATGCAGAACTCTACGTTCAACAAATGTATCGACTCGCCGAAGCTATTCGTGAAAAGCGACCCCATCGACGTTATGGAGTCCTTCCTCAACACGACAATGCTCGTCCTCACATTGCAAATATGACAAAAGACGCCATCCAAACGCTTGGAAAATCCTGCCGCATCCTCCATATTCGCCAGACTTGGTTGGCTCCATCGGATTTCCATCTGTTCCGATCGCTCTCCAACAATTTGCACGGCGTTTCGTTCAATACTCGAATTCTTCGAATCAAAATCCATAGATTTTTATTGCGGAGGCATCGCAAAACTAGTTGAAAGTTGGGCAGAAGTCGTAAATAACAACGGAGAATACATTATTGATTAAATTGCATATTGTTATAAATTAAAAATGAAGTTTTTCTAAAATTGTTGATGGTAATGAATAAATTTGCTAAAACAGCGAGAACTTATTCCTCAACCCAATAAAAGGGGGACTGTCGCTGTAGAAAGGGAGTCACCCAAGGGCAGCTCCAGAGAAGGAGGGGTGATGGGGAGTCCCCTACATCTATAGGCAAAGGAGAGGAGTAAACCTGCTCTCCGGTTGAAGAGTTTTGGAGGGTTTCCTGCAAAAGCACAGGGAGCGACGGGGGCTCCATTTTTTTCGGTGGAGCTGCCCGAAGCTGGCTCCGTCAATGGCAAAGAAAGAGTGTTTTATTATTTATAAAACACTCCCCGCAGTAGCCTGCTCTGCGAGGGGTGAACACGGGGCCGGCAGAACCAGCTGCCGCCATTTGGGACCACACCTTTCCGATCAGCGGCCAGGTAGACTTTCGGCATGGCGTAAAATCGATAGAGATTGAAAGGGTTATGTGAGTTGGAAATATGCAGGGATGATGACGAGACCGTGGTATGGGTAAAATTATTATTATTTTTATTTGGGGCAGGGTGTACGCTGCTGAAATCTAAAAAGATTATGGAGGGGCAGGACATAAGAGGGTACAAGGCCCTTAAGTACAAAAATGGTAATTGTCGAGGTATTGGGTTTCCCTATTTTTCTGTCAGAGAATTATATATTTAATGACTTTAGGGCGCCAGTCTGATACTACTACTTAGGAAGGGAAACCATTCCTCTATTGGCTGAGTGGACTTTTTAACTAATGTATTTATGAGAGCGCCACAGCGCTTAATCTGATTTAAGGAACGAGCCAGTCAACACGTAAGGATCTAGTGAAACACCAAGAATTAACCAAAAATATATCTTTTTAATTTATCAATTAATTCAAAATATTTACAATAAGATACATGTTTAACATGGTTCGCAAGAATTGATTAAGGGCCTATTCCAGACGAGAGTCATGAACAACGGAAAGTAGGCTCCACATAAATAAACCAATTGCCAGTTAGTTCATTTATGGAGATCTTTTAATATAGCGTTTAGCCACTATTTACTTTCCACTAATCTTCACTAACAATATGACAGGAGTCCCTAAATATTATCTCTCCTTTAGTTAGCTTGGGTACAGTATTAAAAATTCTACTAAATCAAAACAAATATAAATAGTCATTCGGACTTACATGACCTTGAAAGGATCAAGGGTTGACGGACGTCGGTATATTGGATTTTTCATACCTCTTTGAGTTGCATCGGCCGAATGGAGTTTTTCCCCGAGATGGGGAGGGGGGAGGGAAAACGATGTCAAATTCTTCCTATAATTTTTTCTCCGGTTATACGTTTACCGGACGGAGAGAGTTGTTGTGCTCTCTGGCTCAGAGTACTCTTCTGGGTAGCTCTTGAAGTCTTTTAGTATCCTCGTCTTCTTCGAGGAGTTGCCCAACTGAGTTTTGGTATACGAGGTGATTTCGAAAGTACTTAAAAATGGAATTTCCTTGGGTATTAATTCTTCTTGTCTCTCAATTACTGAGATTACAATTTGAGAGTCACTCGAGGGTGAACGGGTCTTCTTTTCTCTTGCTCCCGAAATTCCTGTTTGGCACTAGGAATTTTCATCAAGCCAGACTTCTTACTAAGTCTGTGAAGGATAACTAGGTATGGCACCGATACGAAAACGTGACGAACTTCTCAGTTTTAGAAGTCGATTTCGGAATTGGGTGAGGGACTGATCACCTTGATCTAGTCCTCTATCGTCTCTCACAGAAATATCCTCTTTCTTTCCTTATAAGCCTTATTTATAGATCGGCGACCGCCCTACCTTTGGGGGACGGGTGGCACCGCGGAGCCCAGGTCTTAATGAGATGCAAGGACAACCATCATATAATTTCTCTGTTTTTTTTTTATCTGGCACTGCTTTTTGGCGTTCTGCTCGCGGGCCTCCAGCCCTCGTAGGTAATTGGATCCTTTGAGAGCTGCTTAATGGCCTTTTGTGGATACCTTGGTCCAGCAGCTCGCCACCGACTACCTATTCGGCAGGGAGATCAAAGCTTCGGGAGTTTGGCTGTTAGTCAGGCAACTAACGTTCTCACGCCCTTCCTCTTTTGGTACGTTTCTCTCGCTGTCTCAGAAGACGGACTTTAACATATAGTATGATCGTTTACTAATATTTATATTTCTAGTCAACTAAAGAGTTGTTTTTATAGGCTATAAAAGGATGAAAACCCCAGAGAGCTATTGAGTGTCCGAAGTGCACTAATTATGGGCGCTTCGGAAGGGTCCAACGCATTCGCTAGAAAGCTTCCGTCAGAGAAACGGGCCACGTTCGGTTCTCTACCAGTCAAACTAAATAATTCTCTCCGTTGATCGATCATGTTGCCTTTGGCCAACATCTGTAGATTGAATAACCAGAAAGCGTTTGAAGCCAGTGGGCTAAAAAACACCAGATATTCTCCCCAACGTAATTGAAGCTCCGCTGAGAGCAATTGCTACTTTGGTCTTTGTGTGAGCTTCCCAGTCTGAGGGCGCCTCGGGTCAGATGTACCTGGTCGAATGCCAAAGCGGCAGCGGACCTGATTGTTCCCGAAGCTCCTGCATAGAGAGAAGAAGCCGTAGTCATTTTGGTTTTCTTGCCTTTCTTCTTCTTCTTTGGAGAGGATGATGGGGAGTGAGCCCGTTTTTTTCCACCCTCAGAAGGGGTCCAAGGCCGAACAGACAGGCCTCAACAAGATACTTCTCCTAAATGGATAAGGGCCTAGCCATCAAAGGGATACCAGACGTTGCAGGAGGTCCCTCTTCACCTCATCAATCCCGAGCTGCCCAAGGAAAAGCTTGGACAGGGGTGGACCTTTCAATCTCTTTTGGAGGTGGTGGATTCGCACAGTTTCTTTGTTCTTGTTTTCGACCAACGCCTCAGTTGGGAGGCTTATATTCGCAGTCTTATGGTCTCTTGTACACGCGCCATGGACATTCTTCATTGCGTGACCGCCAGCAGTTGGGCTAATTCATTAATTTTCCACTGATCATTTATTCGTTCGAAGCTTGACTAGGGGTGAGTTTTTTACGCACCCGCAGTGGAGCGTGTATTCCAGGAGGTGGACTAGATACACCACAATGGTCTCTGCTCCGACGATCAGTGCCATCTGCACATCCAACATTGAGAGCCTACTTGTCGATGCCACTAACTTTGCGCTGTGCATTATGCGCTTGTACGCGAGAGCCGGGCGTTTCCCGCAGTCGCTAATTGATCACTGTATCCGCGGCCGATAGAAGAGTCACACCCTAAGCCCTTTGGGTTCTGGGCTAGCAAGCTCCTTCGAGAGCTGAGTAAGGTTCTCGGGCCGGTAGCACATCTTGTTCAGCACAGGACATCACCGTGGATTGTACCACCTTTGACTATTTGTGGTCACGCCTCTGCTCTCAAAGTTTTTACAGCGCCGGAAATATTGCGTTCGGCCTTTTTGGAGCCCATTTCGTGTCACGCTGGATTTGTGCCAGGTTACACGAATGGCTCCAAGTCCCAGGAGAGGGTGGGCTTCCACGCCGTACCCTCTCTGTTTGAAGTCAGAGCGGCTCTACCATGAACTGTGTCTGTCTTCACGAATGAGCTGCCTGCAATGCAGCGTTCACTACAGGAAATAACGCGTTGTACCCTATTCTGAGAACGGATTTGTAATCTTTAGCGACTCGCAAAGCGCTCTGAGTGCTTTCGGGGCATTGGAATCTCCACACCCTCTCTTTCGCGGTATCCGTGACGCCACGGTCGCAGCGAGCCGGGGGATGTCGAGATCACCTTCTGCTGGATTCCTGGGCATGTGGGAATCGCGGGGAATGAGCACGCCAAGAGTCCGCGAGGACTGGGCGACCAGCATTGGCTCTTCCTCACACAGACTACATGGCAGGAAGAGAGAAATGGCCGCACGGTTTCGATAGACAGAACTTAGGGCGCTGTCTCCTTCGTGGACTTATCGGGGAAGGTTGGACTCCTTTGCTGTTGTCCTTCTTTCGGGGAGGAACAACTATAGAAACACCAGAAAACGGCCTCACGAAACTTCCGGAGGCTTGCCTCCTGTGAATCTCACGACTCTGCGTAGGCTGTTTCGCCTTAGAATAAACATCCATGCGGGGGGGAGCCCTGATTTTAACTGAGGCTGGGTGTAAACTATTTGTGCCACCGTCTCTTTCCCGGGATCGTTAGTATGGGGTATAGCAGAGGGTGCCTTTTTTTTAACGTGGAGCATAAGATAGCCCTGGGAACGCCTGACCAAGTCTTTGCCTAGCAGAATGAGAGACCATCTGCAGCCTGAACGGCCAGAATTTCCTTCTCCAGGAGATACGCGGCACATTGCAGGGCACGGCTCTCCGCAATGAACACACTTGGCGTAGGGCTTTGGAACAACTTACAATCACTTCAGGTAAACCCGACTTTGCCCATCTACAGGAACGATTCATATGGCCAAAACGGTGGCAGTAGTACCACCTCCGCGGCAGTGGCACGAACGCCTTCACGCGGTACCAACAGGTACGCACCGACTGAAGGAATCTGCCACTGTAGAACATGAAGAAGAGTATAGAGGTGGGTTTCGAGGCCCTCCCTGGTCAGCTAGCTCTTCAGTAACACAAGTTTCCTCTCATAATCTACTCCTTTCCCAACTTCATGGTAGAGTGCGGCGTCACACTCACTAGCAAGCCGAAGGGCACTAACCCTTGCAGCCTTGGAAGGGTATACTCCATTCGAAAGAAGGCCGCCGTCCGAGAAACGAATCACTTTTGGATCTCTACAAGTTAACCTATCTAATGTTGCATGCGGCATTTATCCAACTTGCTGTCCTCTGTGGAGCGAATAACTAGAAAGCGTTTGAAGCCGCTGGGCACAAAAACGCCAGGTACTCCTCGGAATGTCGTGGCCCGACGTAATCGATACGCCGTTCAGAGCACTTGCGACCTTCGTCTTTATCCGAGCCTTCCCATTCGATGCGTCCTCGGAGTCAGAAGTGCCGATTCTTGCCTGGTGGCTTGCCGAAGCGGCAGCGGACCCGTTCGAACCCGGAGCCCCCACAGAGTGAGAGGAATCCCTAGTCCTCTATGACTTCGTCTTTTGAAGTAGGAGGGGGAAGTGAGCGCCTTTTTCCCACTCCACTTCTCAGGAAAGAAGGAGCCCCAAGGCCGGACGGACCGGCCTCAGAAATATCCTTCTCCGAAATGGAGAAGGGCTCGGCTGTCAGTTGATAAAGGAGGTATCTCCTATCCTTGTGAGCCGCCCGAGGGGCAGATCCTGCTATCGTATTCTTTTAGACCGGAGAACCGACCTCCATCTCGAAAGAGGGGAGGGAGGGGGGGGGGGTGCAAGACGACCCCTGCAAAATAAAGACGCAGGACTCCATAAGAGTAGGGGGCGCGACCCAACGAGCCACGCCAACCCTTGCTCTTCTAATGGGGTTGGCCTGTCGATTCTAGGACGCCTGCCTGCTTTCTTGGCGGTTCCCGTGATAGAACAGAGGGACCGCTTCAGGTGCAGCGATGGAGTTGCCCAAGGACGACTCCGAAGGGGTTGAGGTGGAAGCCGCCTCATCTGTAGATATGGGGGAGGGGTAAACCTCCCCATCAGTAAAAGAAGATTGCAGAGGCCCCTGAGAAAGCGCAGTGGAGGCCCATGATTTTATGAGGTAGAGCCGCCCGCGGACGGCTATAAAGATAGCCGTTCTTCCGGACACCAAGGGAGGGCGAGGTCACGCTTGGAGGCAGATCTCCATGCGTCTGCAGTCACGCACTATTTCTTTCTTTTGTAGACATGAGAGTCGGTAAAAAATAAAAAATGCATGCAAAGTAGAAACTATTAAATCCCAATGTTTTGGAAGGTTAAGAAAAAAGTCTCAATAGCATCAGAAAATTCGAGAATGCGGTTATTTACACACTCGAAACACGGGTTGGAGCAAAGATGGGCCTCGACAACCGGGCCCGCCATTCAGGCGAATTTATCCTCGAGTTTTGAAAAATAAAGGATGGTGCAGACGTAGCCCCTTTATATGGGTAATGGAAGGCGGTGAGCAGAGTCGACGGCCCAACGCGTTCCTTAATACTTTCCTCTGCCAGCGGGGTTTCGGCCCTTGTAGCGGGTAGGGACCTCACGATATACACTGCCACTCGGCTATCGTCTGGTAAGAGGACAAAAGTGCGCCGAGCAGCCAGAACCCCTCTGGATAGAATAACAAGTTCGGAAGGGGGTAGCGGGGTAGGTAATAAAGAGTAGAGATAGGCGGGTCCACTAAGAAGTAAGGTGGGTGAACACCTATTATTAATTATCATACCTGGGCAGTTGAAGAGGGCGCTAATAAAAGAGTAAAGAAATGACAGAGTAAAACGGGTGGATGGAAGGATGAAAGAAGTTGGTACAAAAAGATGAGGTAGGGGTTAGCGGAAGAAGGAGAAGATAGGGTGAGCCGGACGAGGCGCTAAGTCCCGTCAGCACGGCGGACAAGAACACACCTCCCGTGTCATTTACGGGATAGAGAGGTTCCAAAGCCTCTCTTTTGTAATTGGTCAGGTCCTTAAATTTAGGTAAAGGGTTGATGGGATAGTGATAAGAAAAAGTGCAGAGGGAGCGAGAAGGAAGCGCACCAACAGCTTCCCGAGATCCCGTCGGTGAGTTCAAGTCAATCCAGTGAGGGGTCTATCCTAATTGTCACTCAGCCAGGAGGACGTGCAGGTCCTCAAAGTAGCAAGTGTAACAGGATACGCAGGGTAACCCCCCTGCGGGAAAATCAAATAAAATCTGTTGAAAGCTTCCTTTTTATTAGTTGTCTATTGCTTTGTGGGCAATTATAAGAGATGGAAGATGACGAAATAGCATTATATTCCTACTTCACATTTGTGGATCATTTTGCTCGATTTCAAAATCTGCTCGGCTTTGACACTTCCAATAATGCCAACTAATTTAGTAGCATCGGAAGTCTGGAAAGGTGCTAAGATGGAATGCTGTTCCAACAAGGGCGGCGCATAGTGACTTTGAAGACCTTCCTGAAAAAGAGTAACAGAGCCACACTTAAAATTGAAACAGACTGAAAAATCGCAGGGATCTGATAAATACACAGGAGTCAGGGATCCATAAAATGCAATGTGTAAGCACTGGATACAACTAAACTGGTCCAGCAACTCCAGTATAGAACAATATACTAGAAAGTGAATATGCAACACATGTTCCCATACACACCAAACAAGACATTGGAACAACACACTTTAAATATTGTACAACTATACATTCAGTGCATTCAATATCCCCAAACAGTCCGAATTACGAAAAACTTGATAGCTCAACAAAACCTCCATTTCTACCAATACACTATGAAAGGCACGTTAAGAGAACATGGCTTAATAACACAAGTACACAATTCAATCCACTTCAATAACACCATCGCTCGTAATCGACGAAACACCGAAAAAAAACCCAATCTAGTCGGAATACAATCTAATAAACCTACATATCCATCCACACAACCATGAGAATACAAATAAACTACCACCAAAGCTAGAACCACTCACAGATTTCTAACTTTTTAATCAGAGATTATTTCAATGAACACTACTATCACGATTTACCCCCTAATGACGTTGCGGCATTAGGGGACTAGGTCTATGGGAACAGTAGCGGTGCAATGGCACGCAACTTTAATTTTCCCTCGGTCGTCTTCCATCTTCTTTGCCAAGCATCCAGTAGGGCTGCCCTGATTTCTGCCATGTAATCGGCGAGAGGAAGAGCGAAACGCTGATCTGGTCGTCCAGTCGTTGCGGATTCTTTGGCACAATCATTCCTACATCCAGGAAACCAGCAGAAGATATCTCGATATCCACCCGGCTGGCGGTGACTGCGGGCTCACGGATATCCCGAACCAGGGTGTGCGGAGATTCCAATGCCCCCGAGAGCTCTCAAGGCACTTTGTGAGTCGCTAACGATCACAATACGGTCTCCGAAACGGGCACGATGAGTTATCTCCCGTAAAGAGCAGTGTATTGCAACCCAGTTCGGCCGTGAATACAGACGCAGCGCCAGGTAGAGCCCCGCTGACTTTGAAAAGAGGGGATAAGGCATGGAAACCAGCCCCCTTGCTGGGATTTGGAGACATCCGTATACACTGGCACGGATCCAACGTGACAGGAAGTGTGCTACCAATAGACAGAACGCAATACTCCTGGCGCTGTGGAAGATTTGGGAGCAGAGGCGTAGCGACAAATAGTCAAAGGTTGTACCCTCCAGGGTGGCGTTATGGGCAGAACCAGGGGCACCACCGAGCTATCGAAGGAGTTTCCTAGCCCTAAACCCAAAGGGCTGGCGATTCTCGGCGTGATGAGCACTGTGCAGACTGGTTGCGGATGCAGTGAGAGACTGAGGGATTGGCCGGACTCGCGCGTACAGGCGAGTCTGGCGCAGAGCGAGTGGCATCTGTCCAGAATCAACAAGTCGGCTCTAAATGTGGGACGGGCGGAAGGTACCGGTAGCCAGGCAGAGAACGGTGTGGTGGAACGAGTCCACCTTCCGCAATAAACGCTCGGCTGTGGATAAATAAACTCGCATCCGTAGTCAAGCTTCGAACGAACAAAGGATGGAAAGAAAGCCAGGCTGTAGCCCTATCAGCACTCCAGGTGCTGAACGTCACGGAACGAAGAATATGATTGGTGCGGGTACAACGTGGAGTGGAACTTGCGGAAGCCGCACTGTGCAGAAGACAGGTGGCCTCCGCTGTCCCGTGAAAAGGGCGTCTAACATTTACAAATTTCTCCATCAACTGGCACACGCAGCAGATTAGAGGGATTGGACGGAAACCGACCGGGGTAGAGTGATCTATCCCCGGTTTGCGAAAAGTGAGCACAGTAGCCATTCGCCATGAGTCTGGGGGGAATTCCCACTGCCCTGATCTTGTTGAGTAAATCTAACAGATAGGCCATGCCTCACTCACCCAGGTGTCGAAGCTTGGTGTACGGGACATCGTTCCGACAAGGGGCGGTGTCCGCGAAGAAAGCGAGAGCGGAACGCAACTCGGTCAATGTAAACCTGTCGTTGAAGGGTTCTCCGCCTCTGGAGGTAAAGTCCGGTCGGCGGCCATTTGGGACATCAATAGGTCTATTGAATGCTAGCGGAGCAGCAGCCAGGCTAGAGAATGCGGAGAAAGCGGTCGCGAAGGACTCCGCCCCCCCCCCCCACTACCCAATGTCAAGATACATGATTACAGGACTGCAGGGGGCACGGCCCGACGTGTCCAGCTTTCCCTTGTGCCCATAAGGGGGTTGACCCTATCGGACCACATGACTACTCTCTTGGCAGTTCCATGTTATAGAATGGGAGGGGGGACTTTGTCGATGTCTCTGTTACAGGAGCTACACTGGTTACCTATTCGCTTCCGTACCCACTATAAAATTCTTCTCATCACCTACAAGGCCCTAAACCTCGAGGCTCCACCTTCTCTCTCATCGTCAAACTCCTTGGGCACTCCGGTCTAACCTCGCTCCCATCCTGAACACTCCTCGTTCTGTCCTCTGCTCGATGAGTAGCCGTTCCTTCTCAGTTTGTGCTCCTAGACTCTGGAATGCTCTTCCTGCCGAAGTACGATCCTCTCGCTACTTTCAAACGTCTCCTAAGGACTCATCTCTTGAGAATTGCCTTCTCTCCCATCTAAACTTTCTCTACACTCGCTAGACAACCTGCACTCTGTGAGGGCTAACAGCCCTGAAGGGCGCATTATAAATACCTATTATTATTATCCGTAGGCCTAGGAGAGGGGTAAGTCTCCTGTCCGGTAGATGTCGGAGGGTCCTCGGAGAAAGCACAAGTGTGGGGGGAGGGGACCTGCTTTTCAGAGGTGGAGTCACCCGAGATCGGCTCAAAACCACTTGGACGCATGACGATGGCGAGAGGGGAGGGAGCCCCTCCGCTGGTTGAAGGGGGTGCCTCTATTTTCCTCATCTTCCCGAACACCTAGGGAGGACGAGGACGCGTTTGGTATCGGATCTCCATGCGCAGGCGGTCACCCTCTATTACTTTCTGTTATCACCATATTGTCAGTAAAAATGGGCCCTCATGGAAAATAGATACTATGGCCTCCCAGTCCCTCGGGAGGTTAAGAGAAAAGTCTCCATAGGATCAAACATTCCAGAATGAGCATTTACACATAATCGGTCCCGGTCCGACGTTGAGGGACTTTGCCAACTCGGTCCACCATTTAGGCGAAATTATCCTGGAACTTTGACCATAAAGGGTGGTGCCGATATAGCCACCTTATGTGTATTGGAGGAAGGTGAGCAAAGACGACGGTCCAGCATACCCCGTACCTAATACTTGCCCTAGCCAGTGGGCTTTCGACCCTAGTAGCAGGTAGGGGTTTTCACAGTATACACTGCTACTCGACTAAGGACGTATAAGAGAAGAAAAGTGCGCCGGGCAGCCAGAACCTGTCGAACGTTACGAAGAGTGTTAGGGTGGGTTTCAAAGCACCTCCTTTTCTCATCGCCTTCGACCTTGCCCACCCCGTGGTCGGCCAGTTTAAAGTGATGTCTTCTATGGAGTAGTCCCAAGTTCCCTCACGTTAACCCAGTGACACAGCTTCTCTAATTTGCATTCACGCTGGAAGGATATTCAGTCCCTCCGGGTAGGTACCAGGTGTAAGGATTTTATGAGAGGCCGGGGAGTGAGCCCCCTCCTCTCCACCCACGGAAGAGGAGCCAAGGCAGGAAGGACCAGCCTCAGCAATATCTTTCTCTGAGACGGAAAAGGTCTTGAGCGACAAGTCCTCGTGGACCCGTGAACCTCCGAGGAGCTCTCACATGGGCTGACACAGGTTTGTCATCATCTCCCATCTAACCTCGGTTGGCCCACCACGAAAGACCCTACCATCTGGTACGGGGATATCTCTGGGACTATCTCCACCTCAGGAGGGGACTCCTTGTGGCCATCCCACCCCAAGGTAGACCAGGGACTCATAGGGCCTATGGCCCATCAAAAACGTCTCTGGGGCCGGCATGCCGACCTCTTTTGGGAAAATGGAGTATGAGCGGGCATGCCAGCTGCTATTAGTGACAAACATCAGGTCGACGAAGGTGGGGAGGCAGAACTCAGGCGACGACGCCACCGTTCCCATCGGGGTAGCCTGGAACTAAGGAGGTGTCTCCTCTGCCTAGCCGTGGTCTTTGGTGGCCACTGACAAAGAAAAGGTGGACCCGCCGCAAGTAGAAAGTCGGCTGGAGGCAACTCCCTAAAAACAAGTAAGAGGGAAATCCCTAAACCCTTAGGTAGAGGCGAGGGCCCCCAGGATAGCACAGTCTTAGAAAAGGTGAAGGCAACCGAGGGTGGCACCAAAAGGAATAAAGGAAAAACCCCGTTATCGATAGTGAGTGGTGAGAGGGTAGAAGAGCCTCTACCAAAATCGAGTGGGGAATTAAGGAGAACAAAATTATTCATAGCCTTTGAATGAACTTCACTGCCCCTGCCCGCGGCGGCCCTACTTTGATCCCAACAAATGATCGGCTGAGTAGGGGCTCTTGCGTGTGCCCGCCGATACCGCTTGGATGGGCAGTAGAGGCCATCACCACCACTTCTTGGGAACCCCACACCAATACCTATTGATGGCGTGGTAGACAGGTCGGATCCGGCTTGGAGAGTTCGGGGTCATCACACCCAACATCCATTGGAGGAGGAGCAAGAGCCGTAGTCCGGGACGGACGGTAGAAGAAGGGGGTCCATCTGGCGACGGACTACGAGGACAAAAGTCGCCGTAGTCACGCTACATACTAATACTAGGCTAGGCAAAAATTTTGGGGGCAAAAACAACAAAGATACAAAAGAATAAAGGTAAACAAACAAAAAAAATAAGCACAGCAGGCAAAGGAAGCACGCAGGGGGAGCCAGCTACCTCGGTGCAGGAACATGCGACATACAAAAAAAAGGTTATAAAATGGAGGAGGCCAGACTCCTCCAAAAAGTGATAGTACACAAGTCTGTGTATACAAACTCGCCCCGAGTACAAGGGACAAAGGGTAGCGATCCCACTCGTCCCAATTCGGGGACAGGTAACGTACACGAAGATCACCCAGACTGGGACATTCAACATGAATGTACCGAACAGTCTGGGGGACAACGCGGCCGTTGTAATAAGGTGCGGGCGAGTGCTCCACCAAATGGTGGTGCGTCCCGCGAGTGTGCTCAAGTCGAAGACGATAGACAGCGACCAGAAGCCGTCGCGGCATTGGGGCCGCGACGGCTTCTGGTCGCTGCCATTGCAGTGCAATGGCACGCAATCAAGATGTATTAAGGGAAATGGCGCATAAAATGACGGGGGTACACGCACCAGCTTCCCCTAGACCTAGAGTGGAGGTTTCCTGTGTCGAGTCAATCCTTGGGGTCAATGAGGCTGCTGCGGCTACAGGTAGACAAAGGATTGTCGTAGAAAGAGAAAATGGGAGTGGTGTGAGGAACAAAGGAGAAAACACATCATCTGTCTTGTCAGAGTCCAAGTCAACCCAGTGACGGGGCCTTCCCTATTTGCACTTGGGCCATGAGGACTTGCAACTTATCCAGGTAGCAAGTGGTAAACACACCAGACGAGAGTTGATAAAGAAAGTGGCAGAGAGAGGGTAAAATGGAGAGGTTTCGGAGGAGTAAAGCAGAGGTTCTCCAAGCTTAGTTCGAGACTACTACAAAGGGTATACCACACCTCCAGAAGCCAGGTATAACAACATTCAACGCTGGGCAATGTGTGCCACACCTCCAGGTAGCAAATGTAACACTCCACACAGGGTACCCTACTGTGGGATCGATTAACTCCTAAATTAAAAATAAATTTAAATTGGGGGTAATATTAGAATGGTAACGATTTTATTTGAATACTTACAGTCATAAAATTGCAGATTTCTGCAAAAATATTTGGGAAAGTAGGTAGCCCATAAAATACAACATGCTGCACTCCTTTGATCTTGTAACGCTTGTAGAAGTGGAACCGTTCTGTATATATCAAAATATTTCTCTTTCCAGTGTAGAAGAGACCTCGCGCTTTAGCCACTTTATAGTTTTCCTGAGAGACAAAAGCGTTTTGATGAGAAATGAACAGAGAAGATAACAAGAAATAGAGAAAAACAACATGGATGCCATACCTCTGTCATGTATTCATTGATAGTTGATACGCTCGTTCCTCGATCTTCCTTGAAATAGTAAACAAGGCGAACATAATCGCAATAATCGGGAACATAAATTAGGGTATGACTCTGATTTTTCCTCCTGATTTGCGGCAGGACAACGTTGGTAAAATGAGCAAACTGCGCATCAGCGGAATAAGCCATATCGTCGGGGCTTGTTTTGACACGTTGCAAAATTAGTTCTGCCATGACAGTGACATCTGCTATACTTCCACTCTCAGAGAAATTCAGCACCTGCAGGTGTGAAGGAATCAACAATATTACCAATAGCTGTAAATCTTCTAGAAGCAGAATACAGTTCCAATCAAATAACCTACGGGATCAAGTCATTGGAATGTTTCACACATGCGAGTCATCATCAATAACCACTCTCACACAAAGTGGGTCCTTCAGTGCGCTTCAATGCCCCTAAGGCTACCTCCCACCACAACAATTAAGCACACATTCACCCATTATTATGTCAAAAGTCATCTAGTCAGGGTTCATCCTGGGCAGAATGCCCCAATCACAAGCCACCCCCATACCTAATATCATCCACTACCTCCTCAGAAAGCGCTTTCTCTTTCACACGATCTCTCAACTAACTTTTCTCACACCCTGACAATCTGTGAACAGAAGTTCATTTCCATCCATTCTTCTTACTTGTCCATAGCATGTTAGAACACTTTAGGTCACACTATACACATTTCTTACCCAGTCGTTTCTCACTCAATCCACCTTTTGCACACCATGTAGATACGCAACATAGACTCGGATATCACACCCCACCCTATTTTCACACTTAAATGCCATTACTTTAGTCTTTTCTGCATTCACTTTTAGCCCCACAGCCTTGATCACCATTTTGAAAGTCCTTCCTCTCAGACACTAATATAGTCATCGGCATATAACAACATAGAACCCATCCCTTATCAATCTCACAGCTTTTCCCCCATTACCATATGTACCTCCTCTCAGTACTCCATTGATAAAGATATTAAACAACCATGGTGACACCACAATTTGTCATGCACCCCTCTGCATATGCTTAACCCCCAATCTGGCTATCCTAAAGCAGACCTTACTTGCAACATAAATATGCTTCACACCATTCAATACTTTACCACTCACTGCATACAATCTTAGCACTTGCCATAATGCTTTCATAACTACACAATCAAAAGCTATCTCCAAATCCATGAACCTTGCATTAATCTACACAACTTATCCCTTGTTTTTAGGGAGCTGTATAAGTGCAAATACTCGATGCAAAACCCATCCTCCCTACACATTCTAAACCCCATTGCTCATTCCCTATCAATCCTCACTCCTCTTATGCAACCAATCAGATTTCTTTCATACAATTTACCTACGAAATTCAAATATGTCCCCTGAGGTTCTTGCATTCACTTTTCTCCACTTTACTCTTACACAACCACACTATTACTGCACCCATCCAGCCCTCAGGCACTCTTCCATCCACTTTCAAATGCCTTCCATAAAACAATCACTACCCCTCTTTTGCATCTTAAGGACTGTCATCTACTCTACTGCCTTCACATTTTTTCAGACCTGTCACAGCAGTAACAACCTCTTGCATACACTGATAGATCACCCAATTTATCTCTATGAAGCCAATCAGATTTACATTTGTATGATCTTCTTATACAACCCATCAAATTATTTGTCCTTGATGTTGACACAGTAATTCATTTTCTGGCTCCTCCCCCTTCTCCCTTCCAGAATAGTTTCTTGTTCCCATCAGGATCCTCATTCATCTTCTGTCCAAACACTCCATATGCTGCTTTCCAATTCTGTTTAATCACATTCCTTTCATCTCTTTATATGCATTCAACCACATCTCTCTGACATTCTCATCTACACTATTAAGCATCTGCAAGTAAGCTTCATTTTTGCTCCCAACTACATATTTCACATCATTCCACCACTAAACATTTTGTTTCTTTCTAGTTCTAGCACACCCACACACAGACCTTACATTAATTATTACTGCTTTAAGTTTGTTCCACATTTGTTTTAACTCCATACTAGCACTTATTTCTTCTTCTACACTCAAGCATTCTCTCATACTCTCCCATCTGTATCTGATTCAATAACCTTTTACTTATGATTCTCCCTTCATTTCTACCTTTCTAACATCTTATTCATGTACCAAGCAATTTTACCATACACATCAGAATCATAAAATTAGATAGTCCCATATTCGTATCTCTTACAGCTTTCACACAAAATAAGTTCCACTGCATCTTCTCTCTTACTAAGCACAGATCAATCACACTCTCCATTGAAAATGTGTCTATACACAGGTTTTTTTCACCACATAACCCTATCACCCTCTCTCCAGGGAAACCAAACCTACAATTATCCTCTTTCTCATTCTGGCACCCATTCATTCATTCTTATCTCCTACAACCATCAAATGAAACCCATTCCCAATTCAACCCAACACTTGTCCCAAGTCATTCTAGAACCTCTCTTAGGTTCACTAACATTAAATGGGCCATACACTCCAACCATACAGTTACATCCTTGCAAATCTCAACATCAATATAATTCTCTAGCTCATACATTGTTACCCCACCAGTGCATCATGCTACTCCTCATTCAAAAGCAGTCACACCTCCTTCAATTTTATATCTTGATCCATACCTAATTGCACTGTATTCACTCCACCCCCACCCAACCCACCAAATTTGAAGTGCAATCGATAGCAATGATGCCCTACCACACAAAGTTTGTAAGGAGAGATCTCTAAAGAAAGTGGTGAAAGTGTGTGGGATATATATAGCTGCAAATAATCCTGCAAGCATTAGGGATGGAGAGGCACACAAGCCTCCAGATGTCACCTGCCATCTCCATGTGGGTGGATGGACAATGGACAAATGTTGGAAGGCAACCAACGTGCACAATCAGCTCTCAAGAAAATAGGAAAAGCATGAAAAGAAAGTGGCAAAAAGGGTGAAATTGAAATGTCTAGAAGGAGTAAAGCCCAGGTAGGCTCAGACTTGCTTGAGATTACTCAGGACACAGATTGAGAGAGCAATCCACTCCTCCAGATATCAGGCCTAACAGCGTGCAAAGGGACCATTCCACACAAACTCTTCCTTCCTTTTCACATTTGTCTCACATAGTGCAAGCATCTGCAAGCTCCCTGCTTTAAAGACATTGACTACCACTCCCTTCTTTCTGGCAACACATTCCAGACATCACCTCAGTTCACAAATTGACTGGATGGGGTCCACAACCAGTGTGCATTATGCTTGTGGGATAATGCAGCTTCCCAGGCCAGTAGCTCCATATGTAGCTTTAGTTGTCTTTTATGGCATATGTCAGAGGATACTATCAGCTTTCTTCCTGATTTTCTTTGAGGTTATTTAAATCAGCAAAACATTGCTGCTATCAATTACCTCCATTTTCCCAGCAAAATTAGTCAATTTCTTGAAAAAAACTCTGTTGGGATCGGTGAGAGTTGAGCTAAATATCAAAGTTTGTCGATAGAGGGAAGACAAACCATCCATACACCATTTGCGAATCCTATACAAGTCTTTGATGACCTTTTGGAGATTGACTGGGACAGCATTGAGTACATCTCTGATGATCAAAATGTGTTCCCAATTTTGCATCAGAAAGACATCGGCCTGAATAAAATAAAAGTATATATAAATAGAGAATTCATGCCAACTTGAGCCAAGCAGTATTTGTTATTTTGAAACTAATCAAACAGCAGGTTCCTTTTCACTGACAAATCTGCAGAGGCACAAAAATCACACTCATTGCCAAAGACAAAGTTTCTCCACTACCCCAAGAAAATATTAAATTAATTATTAAATTTCTTAATAATTCCAAAGGCACAAGCTCTGATAATATATCAAATACACATACAGGAAATACAGCAATATCAGACATCTTCAACCACTCCTGACTAACCAATACCATTCCTGCAATCTAGAGAGTAGCACAATGTTCTTACTTTCAGCAGTCATCTGGCGACTGCCTACAAGGGAATAAGTCACCATTTATCTTATAGTTTAGCCTAATGATAGGCTAGATTAAAAATAAAATGTGCAAATAACAGCTAAAAAAACATCCAAAACAAACAAACAAAAACAGAAGCAAAAAAACACAAGAAGAAGGAAGCACACTCTAGCACAAGATCATGCAACCAACGCCAAAGAGAGTAAAATCAAATGGATGTTTTTTTGAGGGGTGGAGCTTATCTGGCAACTGCCTACTTGGGCATAGGTTGCTGTACACAACACAGACTACTACTAGGCTATATAAAAAAAAACCACTAAAAAAGGATGAAGGCTAAAAAAATAAGAACAAGAAAACAAAGCAACAAGGCAAGAAAGAAGCACACTCTGGCATCAGGGGTAGAACCGCCTCCACCTGGCACAGGAAATTCTGATCGACAAAAAAAACAAGTCAAATAAAGGGGAGGAAACCAGCCTCCTCCAAAAAGTTGGTGTGTACGAACTCATTCTGAATACAAGGGACAAGCGGTAGCAACCCCACTCATCCCGGTACCCGAAGATCACATCCCGGTACCCAAAGATCACCCAGACTGGGACATTCAACAAAGATGTGCCTGACAGTCTGGGGCACAATGCAGTCGTCGCAGTAAGGCGCAAGCGAGCGCTCCATCAAATGGAAGTAGGTCCAATGAGTGTGCCAATTCGGAGACAACAGAAAGCAAACTGAAACGATTGCGGCATTGTAGGGGTAGGTACATGGGAACAGTTGTGGCGCTACGGCACGTAACTTTAAGTTCCCTCGACCATCTTGCATTTTCTTTGCCAGAAGTCTGGGAGGATATACACTACCCAGATCCTGTTGAACAAATCTAACCGAAAGGCAATGCTTCACTCAACCAGGTATCAAGGCATGGTGTACAAGACATCGTCCAGATCAGGGGCGGTGTCCGCGCCCGAATTTAGAGCGGAATGCAACTCACTAAATGTAAACCTGTCTTTGAGGGGTTCACTGTCTCTACAGGTAAAGTCCAGTCGACGGCCTACCACATCACGACAGGCATTGAATGTTGACTCAAGCAGCATCCCAGCTAGAGAAAGCGGTCGCAAAGGACTCCGCCGCGGACACAGGGTCTGAGATTGTGGTCCTATTCTCCTGGAGAATGGGAGGGGGGTCCTGCAAGAACTTGCCCCGAATCCTTTTGACTCGCTTCCACACCTTTGCTAGAGGGGTCTTCCCGTTAAGTGAAGACACGTATGCTTGCCAGGAAGAGCGGAGGAAATGTTTCGAGACATACAGGAACTTAGCCCTAGCTCGATGAAATCATTCGGGCAGCGCTTATAGCGCATGTAGGCATAACACTTCTGTTTGAGGGCCTCCTCACACTCGACTGACCACCATGTAAGCTGTCGGCAGGCAAAATGATCAGACGTTCTAGCAATAGTAGTTAGGCCCACGGCGATGAGTTTGCCGGAGAACTCAACGGCCTCATCCACCAACCTAAACTCCTTGAATGAGACAGAGAAATCAGTCATTTCCTGAAATGCGGACCACCGCGCCCGTGCCAACTCATACACATTTAGGACACCTAACTCCAGCTCGTTGAAAGATAATAAAAAACAAACAAGTGCAACAGAACATTTGCACAACCCAGTAGAAGTCTTCCATTGGGAAATGAATCGATTAAAATTAAGGTAAATAATAATGTCTATGCCTCTATGAAGATCATATTTTTTCATCATATCAAGAAAGAATTCCAACAGTGGCAAAAATTGTACCAAAAAAAACAGTCCCTAAGACTGTTAATGGTGGTCATAGACTTTCCAGAAATTTTTGCTAGCTCTAATGTCACCACTTTATGACCCTATTCCAAAATTTGTGGAAAGGTCCTAGCAACACAACTTAAAATTTATTAACTTTGGATTGTTGGTAATAACTAGTACAGCAATCCCTTGATTAGCGCAGTTTTAATTAGGGCCCCCCCAAAAATTTGAGACCCTTCATCAATATATGCGGTGCCAATTTTGATTAGCACGCCTTTTTTTTCCTCCAGGGAGCATTGGCAACCCATGGCAGAGCCTTCATCGAGGAAGAGTTGAAGTGGGCAGTCAGGCAGATGCCAGTCACTCACAAACCTTCATCTAGGAAAGAGCTCTGCCATACTTATTGCTCATTTCCATCAGACTATGTACATAATTTGATTTTATTTTATATATTTTTGTTTAATAAATTACCTTTATAATTATGGACAAAAAATAAACTCATAAACGTAAACACATCACTTTGGAGACTAAACTTGATATAATCAAACGATTTGATAATGGCAAAACCAAAGCACAGATAGGTAGGAGGCTAGGTTTTAGCGAGTCAACAGTTCGCATGATTTTAAATAAAGCGAGTGAGTATCAAGATAAAGGCAAAATTGCATCTATATCTTCAAGCATGCAATGCACTAGAAATAGGTGTCCTTTGATGATTGAAATGTAGCAAATTTCTTTTCATTTGGTTGGAAGACTTCAATCAGAAGCGCATTCCTATTGATGGCAACACCATCAAGATTAAAGCTTTGAGCCTTTTCTCTTCATTGAAAAAAGAAAAATATTAAGATGATGCTTCAACATTTTCTGCTAGTAAAGGCTGGCTCAAAAATTTCAAAGCTTGATCAGGCATAAAAAATATTAAATTATCAAGGGAAGCAGCCAGCGCAGAAAAAGATGCAGCAGCCAAATATCCCGATGAACTGAAGAAAATAATTGAAGAAAATGGATATCAACTTTGTCAAATCTTCAATGTTGATGAAACTGGTCTCTTTTGGAAAAAGATGCCAACACGAACATTTTTAGCAAAGAAAGAAAGAAGCAGCTGCACCAGGGCACAAGGCATCTAAAGATAGAATAACAGTTCTGCTTGGCGGTAATGCCGATGGTAGTTTATCGTACGATGAACCCTAGGGCATTCAAAGGGTTTAACAAGCAATCTCTTCCAGTAATTTGGAAATCGAACAAAAGGGCTTGGATGACAAGGCAGTTGTTTGAAGAATGGTCCCACAGTTAAAAAATACTGTAAGGAAAATAACTTAGATTTCAAAGCTCTTTTGATTTTAGATAATGCGCCTGGGCATCCCACTTCACTAAATGATTTAAATAGCAATGTGATACGATATTAAACAAGCAGTCAAGAACATTCATAAATCATGGGAAGAAGTTACAGAGAGCTGTCGGGCAGAATTTTTGGCCAGAGTGTGCAAACGATTTTTGTGGTGTCAACGATCGTGTCAACGAAGTTATTGATGAAATTGCTAGTTGGAATCTCACTCAAAAGACTTGACTGATGACGATCTTCTTGCAATTGACCATGAATATGCTTACAAGGAAGAAGATGAAAAGGGAACAGAAGAAAAGGAAATGGCTCATAAAGAAATTTCAAATAAAAGCTTGAAGAACTATTCAATGCAATTGAAAAAGCAAAAGAAATCGTAAGAGAAATTGATCCAAACAAAGAGAGAAGTATGAACGTTCGTTGTGGAATCGATAAGCAAGTTGATTGCTACCGCAAGATTATGGAGGGAAGGAAGAAATCTAATACTGTTCAATTGAAGTTAGATGTTTTTTGGTAAAAAATAAACTTTAAGTCTTACTTTATTTCTTTTATTTATATCCCTCTATTATTTGAAAAATATAAAATGAGTTTTTAGTGAAAAAAAAACTATATGTAATTTAAATATTTTTGAGGATTCATTATAATTATTCCCATTGATTAGTGCGGTTTTGCTTTACATGGTAAAACTCGGGGATTTATTAACCGCGCTAATCAAGGGATTGCTGTATGTTATTATGATTTCACAATCCTAGCCACTACTTTAGGATAACTTTATCATCAGTACCTGTCACCCTTGTACATTATCTCCATACTTAACCATTCTAATTCAATATAACTTATTTATCCAATATATATTTTTCTTTTTTAATTCATTATAATCTTTTTTATTTACCCTCAAAAACTTGAATTTTTTTCAAATGATATTCAGAGAGGACCGAATGTATCCACCTCACCTGATCCATGATAAGGAGTTCGATGGAAGACAAAATATCTATCATTTCACCTTCGGTTGATTCTAGTAAAAACCTGAGGCCCAGGGGAGAAGCAATGATGATGTCTGAGTCATAAAAATCAGTGTATAACTGAAAAGAATTTGGAAATTTAATAACTATTATGGATAAAGTCATCACTAGTGCCTCTAGCTAGCCCCTTTCAGTAGTGTACTTATATAATCCCAGGTATCAATCAGCCTTGAAATATCTCTGAAAATACTCATTATAAACCTACATTCAAAATATTCTTCTTAAGCTTCAATCCAATTTTGAAATCTTCTCCAATATTTCCTTCAAATGTTTTTTTATAGTCTTCAGGCTTTAATGACATAGATATGGCTTCTTCAGCATCAGATTTAAATTCAGTAATAAAGCGTTGCTTTTGTCCTACTTCTAAGTCGAAAAAATAAATAAGCTTCTGGAGAACCCTGGAATGAATAGTCTTTTGTGATTTATGAATAGAGTTGTTAGGTAACAGGGATTTTTTTTACCAATGTTGGCTCAATGGATAGGTTGGGTTAGTTGGTATGTAATGAGGCTTTGGAGGTGATCAGATTGAAGTGCATAAAAGGTTTGACAGCGGTCCTATTGTAAAAGTGAGGGGAGTAGAGTATTATGCCTGGTGAAGTAGGGTTGTGGTTCTGTTGTCAGTGTATGCTTGTAGATTGGATTTTATTGTTCAGTGAGTGTAGTGTTTGATGATGGTGGTTGCCTCTTGGCTGATCAGGCTCTGAGGTTAGCCAGGCATGTTGCTGGGTTGGGGAGCTGTAAAAGTGGTGCCAGGTTGGGTAAATAAACCTGTTGGGTGGGCAGTGAGAATGGAGATGCTGATGAAGTTAATTGTATGTGGCTTTGCTGATTGTTATGGCTATTGATTGTTGTGTGGTCATTTCTGTTTGCCTGGGGGTGTGAGAGAAAGGAATTACTTTACATATTAAGGTGTATAAGTTATGCTGTGATGGGTGTAAATTCTTTTAGCTTAATGTAGTTGTAGAAGATTTTTAGATGAGATTGGGAGGATAAGTAGGGAGGGTAAGTAGGGTAACCTACCTGGATTGGGGTAATGTGAATAGTGTAAGTGTTTAGAATTATTTTTTTGCAATTTTTGTTGCTTGCTTCAGATGCCAATGTTGAATTGGATGCAGGCTGTGTTGGAGGCAGTGTGTGGGTAGTTGTATGTGGGTTGTAGGCCCACTGAGGTGTATAATTGCATGACTGTAAGTGGGTGCATCCAAAATGATGCTATTTGTTGTAGAGGGAAGCTTGTGAGTGTACTTATGGTAACAGGTAGGACATAAGTGAGGGGACCAGAATTCTATTCTATGCCTCTGGCTAAGGTGAAGAGAAGATGAATAATTACTGGAGTACTACTCATTATGAGGAAAGAAGTGAGGTATGTATAGGAAAGAGAGAGGGATTGAGACCATACAAAGCTAGGCAACAGCCTGAGGTTGCATCCCTGTCCAGAAATATGACAAATTCTTGGCCTATGCCATTTCTTAGAACAATGTGTCAAATTCTTATTCCTTCACTATAAACTCCCATCTATGGTTAGGTTTGCTACTTGCTAACTAATAATAGCTAAGATATTTGACAACTGGAAATTGGCCCAGTGGAATAAGTTGGCTGCATTTTGCCAGTGGTCTCATTTGCACTCCCATGTATCTTGGAGCTATTACATGCAGTTCAGGTCACACGCACAGCATACTTATAGTGAGACTCAAAGAGCCTATAATGATCATCTCAGAGATATTTTAACTGGTACCTCTCAGCCGCAGACTTGGTGGTCTGTTCTTAAACAACTCCTGGGGGTTGACTCTAGCCTTACTCTCGTCATATATTGATGGCTCTGTATCCTATAACTCTTAAGGTGAAAGCTGATCCACTGCCTCAATTTTCAATAAAAAAAACAAAGCAGTGAGGTAGTGGACTTATCTTCATCTTGCTTTCCTCCTATTAAACTGCACTCCTTGGCTTTTAAGTCATCAGAACTTTTCTATTTGAATGACCTTGATTCATTTGGCAGTTGCAACCATTTTTTATAAGAGAATTGCTCCAAAATTGGCTTATATTTTAAGATTATTTATTGGTTGGAGTTCTTTGCTTGAATGCCGGTGTTCTACAAACTTCACTCTGATCTCCGAAGGCTCTTCATCATCAATTCATCCGGAGGAATAGGATCATTTATACATACTCAGTCCATGGATCGAAAATTGATGGGATTTGCCAACCCAGCCCCACCATTCAGGCAAAATTGTCTTTGGGCTTTAACCATAAAGGATGGTGCCAGCATAGCCACCTTATGTCTACTGGAAGGTGAATAGTCAACAATCCAACACACCCTATACCTAATACTTGCCGTCGCCAGCAAGCTTTCAGATCTTGCAGCAGGTAGGGACCTCATGGTATACACTGCAACAGGACTATGGCTGATAAGAGGATGAAAGTACAGCACATAGTCAGAACCTCATTGGATAGAAGAACCGGTTTCAAAAAGGGTAAGCGGGTATGTAATAAAGAATAATATAAGTAGAAATAGGAAGGTCCACTAATGAGTAGGGTGGGTGATCACCTATTATTAAACCCTAGTGCTAGGTGACCCCACGATGGTATGCAGTCCACCATTTATTTTTTTATTAAAGAGTCTATCTGGTGAATGCCTAATAGGAGTCGCTGTAATCAAATTATAACCTAATACTAGGATATTAAAAAGAAAAAATGAAACCAAATAACAAAAAGAGATAAACAAAAGTAAACAAACAAGTGGAAAAAACAAGAGGAAGAAAGAAGCATACTTCGGCATCAGGGGAAGGCCCACCTACCCCTGATACAGGACCATGTGAACTAACAACAAAGAGTCAAATAAAATGGCAGAGGATAGCTGCCGCCTCCAAAAAGTCAGATAGTCCACAAGTCTGTGTACATGAATCCATCCTGAGTACAAATGACAGGCAGTAACAACCACGCTTGTACCAACATGTGCGAAGATCACCTAGACTGAGACATTCAACATCAACAAGAATGAGCCAAACTCTGGGGGCCAACACCCCCCCCCTCAACTCGTCACAATAAAGTGCAGGCGAGTGCTCCATCAAATGGTGGTAAATCCTATGTGTGCCCAATTCAAAGATGAGAGAAAGCAACCCAAAGCCATCACAGTATTGTGGGGTAGGTCCATGTGAACAATCACACTGCAATGGCACACAACTTTAAGTTCCCCTAAGCCATCTTCTTTTCCAAGCAGCCCGGAACGGCTGGCCTGATTACTGCCATGTGATCGCTGTGAGAATGACATATAATTGCTGTGAGGAAGAGTGAAACGCTGGTCTGGTGGCCTTAACCTGGAGCATGCTTTGGCATGCTCATTTCCTGGCAATTCCCACATTGTCTGGGAACCCAGCAGAAGATAATTTCAACATCCTCCTGGCTCAGGGTCGATGGCATCACAGATACCGCAAAGCAGAGGGTATGGAGATTCCAAAGCCCCAATAGTACTCAAGGCACTTTGTGAGTCACTAAAGATCACAATCTAGTATCCATACCTGGCACCACATGTTATCTCCCATACCAAGCGGCATAGTGCAACCATCTCGGGAGTGAAGACAGATGCAGAGCATGGTAGATCTCGCCCCCCCGATGACTTCAAACAGAGGGGAATATGGTTTGAAGCATGCTAATGTGGGGACAAGGCTGCCTGTACAGACTGAGCACCCAGACGAATTTTGCTCTTCCACACGACTTCATGGATGCCTGGTCTGGTCATCCCTTGTGCCTACATGGCAAGAAAGATGAGATGCCTCATGCTATTGCACCATGGTGAATGTTAAATGTATGAATGTGGTTATATGTGGGAGCCATTATCCCCAGTTTTCTTTAGGAAACTTCACCACTGTTCCATCTCTATATACTGGCACAGATTCACGTTGATACAAAGTGTGCTCCAAAAAGTTGAGTGCAATACTCCCAGTGCTGTAAAGGGTTTAGGGTGTAACTGGTGTTCTTGTTCTTGGTGGCATAGGCACTGTCAAGATTGGCTGTGGATGCAGTCAGAGCAGTTGGTGATGAGTGAGGCACTGGGCCTGCACATACAGGTGAATCATGCACTGTGCACAGTGAGTAGCAACTCTTCAGGATCGACAAGTAGGCTCTCAATGGGGAACATGTGGAAGCCAATGGTCGACAGGCAATGGCGGATTGAGTCCACCATCCACAATACATGCTCTGCTGCGAATGCATAGAACACGCATTTGTCATCTAGCTTTAAATGAACAAAGGATTGCTAGATAAGCAAGGCAATGGCCATATCAGCAGCCCTGGTGCTGAATGTCAAGGAATGAAGAATGGCCATGGATCAGGTACAAGAGACCCTAAAGCTGCTAATATGAGCTTCCCAAAATAAGACCAAGTAAAAGGTGCAAATCTACCACTTCCAGGCGAACCCTGCTTAGGAAAAAGTTTGGGTGAGGGTGGAGTTGGGGATGTTGGGAGAAGTGCACCACCTTAGCCTTGGCCAAGGAAAACTGAAACCTGTGCATAGTGAGAAATGTGGTTCAGAGCATGTTGAAATCGACGCTCGAGAGTTGGCATCTGGGCTGCACCAAAAGGGATCAAAAGGTCATCCATGTAAGCGTAATGAGAACATCTTTAAGCAGCACTCAAGTGATACAATTGATACTCAAGGCAGAGTGCAACACTGAGGACAATTCCCGGCAGGACAGCCTCTTCCTGTTCCATTGGGAAAGAGAGGGTTCATTCCCCGTACATGGAATTAACAATAGCATAAAAACTCAGAAATAAAGATTGGGAGGCATCCCTTAGCCCCTCCATGATACCATATCGCCATGTGGTATAATAGGCCTTCTCCAGATTGAAAAACTATGTGGCATAGTGCTGTCTATGAAAGAATACCTCACAGACAGCATTTTCCAGTTGGAGGAGAGCATCTGGCTGGAGACAAACTAGCAGAAGTTGCATGGTGCACAAGACAGGTAGTTGCCTCCACTGTCCAAGAAAAAGGCTTTGAAGAAGCAAGGTGTGGATCTCCATAATTGATAGTTAGCCATACACGATAGGGACATCATTTACGGCCTTGGAGCAACTTACAGACTTTAATAGAGCCTGATTTATGTACATGTCTACATAAACAATTCGTATGGCTAAAGTGGTGGCAGTAGTAGCACCTCCATGGCAGTGGCATAAATTCATTCACACAAAGTGATACCAACACCAGCACACACCAAATCAGGGGGCCTGTCACGGTTGAATGTGACAAAGAGTGTAGGGGTGGGTTCCGAGGTCCCTCCCTGTTTTCTCATCACACATTTGACCTGGA
The DNA here is from genome assembly GCA_963969495.1 of Ceratothoa steindachneri. NCBI lineage: Eukaryota > Metazoa > Arthropoda > Malacostraca > Isopoda > Cymothoidae > Ceratothoa > Ceratothoa steindachneri. The sequence continues at coordinate 13,499,912 of OZ018330.1, forward strand.
ATGTCCTGTGGTTGGCCATCTCTAAGGTGATGTCTTATAAAAAGTACTCTATGAGTCCCCTCACATAAACCACTCCTTTTAATGAAGTTTATGGTAGAGTGTAGCATCACATTCACAGGTGAGCCATTAAGTGTCCAAAGGGAACTAATATGGCCACCTCAGCCATCCGAGGATCGGGTAACTTTCAGCTTTCTACCAATCAAGGTAGGTAATGCTCTCCTCTGATGGATCATGTGGGCTTTGGGCAGCATGCTGCCATCTGTGGAGTGAATAATCAGAAACTGTTTGAAGTCAGTTGGCTCAAGAATGCCAGGCAATCTCTCAATGTGGGGGACTCAATGTAATCAAGGTTCTGCTCAGTACACTTGCAGCTTTGGTCTCATTTGGGCAACCCCAACATAATCAATGCTCTTTTCAGCATACTTGTAGCTTTGGTCTTGTCTGGGTGCCAATGCACCAGACCTGCCAATCTTAGCCTGGTTGCTTGTCCCAAAATTGCAGCAGACTTGTCCTTCCCTGGAGGCCCCATGGAGGGAGAGGAACCCTTAGTTTTCTTTGTATTTCTCTTACTTTTCTTTTTAGGAGAGGAGGGTAGGGGGAGGAAACTGCTTCTCTCCAAGCGCAGGAAGAAGACCCTTGGCTGGAGAGACCAGCCTCAACAAGATGCTTCTCTAAAATGGGGGACTTGGGTATCAAAGGAGCACCGGTGAGGGAAGGAGGTCCCGCTTCTCCTTGTGATTCCTCAGGGGCATGGGGCCAGTGAAGAGAAACTTACACAGGGCTGGATTTAGGTTCTGTGTTTGGCACAGATAATAAATAATAACACTAATAAATACTGCTACTAAATAATAATTTGTAATAGGAATAATAATTATAAGAATTCTAATTAATAATAATACTAATATCAACCCAGTGACAGGGCTCCCCAAATTTGCACTCAGACCAGGAGGGTGTGCAGCTCCTCCATGTACCAAGTATAAAAGGTTACACAGGGTACCCCCCTGCATGGTGCATTCAGGCAGTGTGGTCATGTCATCTCCATTTGGAAATGACACTACTCTACAACTCTTTTTCTAATGCCCTACAGGAAGGCTATAATTTAAAAATATCAGCCCTGCCAAGCTGGGTATGGACTTCTTACAAACCTGGCTCAAGGAATCTGAGAGCATTGACCAAGCATTGAACACTCCTTGTAACACTAGACATCAGCAAAGGCTGTATTTCATCTTTGATAAGAATCCAAAAGCCACCAGGAAGAAAAAACATCACCACCTTCTTTATTTTAAGTGTTTCAAGATGAGATGAAAATTATTTTTGAAATGGTGAAATAAATGAAGATCTTCTTCATTGTGGCCCTTCAATTCTTGCAAAATGTCAATAAAAATATATTTTTTGTCCTATACTAAAACATGTCCAGGAGCGTAATACTTACTTGTAGGCTGAATGTCTAAAAGGCAACAATATGAGCACTTTTGGCTGAGTAAAGCCCTGATCAGGAAAGAGGGTATCACTAGTATCCATGTTTAATTTTTTTAATTTTTTTATTTTCTTGTCATGATCTTTTACATGACTATGGGATTTTAGAAGGTGATTAATACAGTGAAGAGAATATACAGTTCGAATTTCATCCCACTTCTCGTATGTTGAGTATGGATAATAAAAATCAATGTATCTGGAAATTATGGTCAAAATTTCACTCTGAAGGGGGGAAAATGTTTTGGAATCAAATTTTTTGATCACTTGTTCTATTGGAATACAAGATGACAAGCACTCTAAAGGTTTTTCTGTGGGAGGCTCAGGAATATCACCAACAGATGGGAGGTCAGTATCTTCTTCTTCCTCAAGTAACAGCTTTTTAGATTTTGGTTGGTTGTCAATAAATTTGACAGTTGGTACCTCTGCAACTATTCGCTTTAAAGTAGGCCACTTAACTATACTTGTTTTCCATTGAGAAATATCCTTCATGTATTCTGCCTTGTCTTTGGGCAAATTTTTAGTAAAGTGGAGCAAAAACTGATTGGTTTCAACCTCTTCATTCTCTTCATCAGAATCTTTCAATTGTACCTGATAAATTAAACAAAATTACTAAATGATTCACTTGGCTATTATGAATAATAAATTAATATTTAAAAAATGTCAAGGAAATAGTAACAACTGGATATCAATCGCTTAATATAATTTTTTAATTTATAGTCCTTTTGGTGGCCACTGACAAGGAGTAACAAGGAAAATAAGTACCTTAGAAGACCTTAAGGTCCATTAAATGACAAAGGCATGGCTGACAAAACTACAAAGCAAAATGCATTAAGCTAATAAAAATAAAAACAAACAAAAAACAACTAGAAAATTAGAATAACAGCACAAAAATTATGAGGCAAGCTCACGTCTCCCAAGAGGGGCCCCACCTCCTGAAGAAACCCACCAAGCAGGCAACCCAAAATAAGTTTCAAAAAATTTAATACTATGGAAGAGGTCCTCCTCTTCCCCACAAAACTTTGACCTAACAACCTGGTTATGCAGGAGCATACCCCCCATTCCCATTACTGGGAAAGGTACCATATATGAAGCTACCCCAAATGAGTACATACAACCAAAATATGCTGAAAAGTCTAATGGGCCAAGCCATCTGTAGGGGAGCACTTTACCCAATGCCATGGCAGCCTGTGATTGCATTCAATTCAGAGAGGATTGAAAATGACCCAATAATGTCAAAGCTTTGGAGAAGAGGTGCACGGGAAAGGAAAGCATAACACTGTAGTAGAATTTTCTCTCTCACTTCCCCTCTCCACCTTTTATAAGGGGTCAATGGATGCAAAGATGTGCAACCGTTTGATTTAAATAATCACTAGAGCAAGGAAAAATCAGTCTTTCCTAACTATCCTGAATTTACTAAAGTGATATAAAAGATATTAGAAAAACTATTATTATTTACATTGAATTTAATGGCCAGCAGGAAAGGCTGTGTTTTTTAAACTCTACCCACCCTGTAGGGTAAGGAAAGTTGAAAAGTGGTCAACCATTCCCAAGTGGATATGGCACAAACACTCCACCCGGGTACCATTGGGTAGTGGAACCACCTCACCTGCGAGTATTCTACATGAGGTTAAGTTGCAATAGAATTTCCACTTCTAAATAAACTGTTAACATAGGGCTGTGCTATAAAATTCCCACAGCATGCAACAGGCTCCCTCCACTACTATTCATCATCTACGTCAACGACATGGACGGTGACATGGTTGCCAAGATTTCCAAATTTGCCGACGATACCAAGCTTGGTATGAACATTGCAAAGGATGGAAATACTGCCCGCCTGCAGGAAGATCTTGGGAAGATTGGGGAGTGGTCGGAAACGTGGCAAATGCCTTTTAACGTGAACAAATGCAAAGTAATGCATATCGGCAACAGAAACCCCCAATTTCATTATATCCTTAAGGGCACTGCTCTTGAATCCATTGACACTGAGAAGGACTTGGGTGTTACTATCACTAGCGACCTCAAGTTCTCGAAACAGTGCATCGAGGCAGAGAAGAAAGCCCAAAGTATGTTAGGCTACATAAAGCGCCAGTTTGGATACCGTAACAAGGAGATAGTACTTTGTCTGTACAACTCCCTCGTTCGGCCGCACCTGGAGTATGCCGTACAATTTTGGAGTCCTTCGTTTCAAAAGGACATCGCAAGGTTGGAACGCATACAAGCTAGGGCAACCAAACTGATTCCCTCTATCCGACATAAAAGTTATGAGGATAGACTAAGGGAATTAAATCTGTTCTCGCTGGAAACCCGTAGACTGCGTGGTCAGCTCATCGAAGTTTTCAAAATACTTTGAGGGTTTGACAATGTTGACTACCAGAATATTTTCACACTGAGTGAGAACAAAATGCGCAATCACGGCTTCAAACTTGAACTGAAGCGTTACAACCGCAATCTGTGTGGAAACTTTTTCACCTACAGTATCTGCGGTAAGTGGAACGCACTTCCAGTGCAAGTTGTCAACAGCGAATCTGTTGACCAGTTCAAGTTAAGACTAGACAAAGTCTTGAAAAGTGGCCGTTTAGGGACGCAAAACAATTGAGCAGCCATGTGCCCGCTCGATTGCTAGTCCAAAGGTACCCTCCTTGAATGGACCATAAGGTCTCCTAGGGTACTTCTTTTCCTTGTTACTCCTTGTTACACTCTAACCTGGTCCCATTAGGACAGCCTCAGAGAAAGCAAGGCCCCACTTAATTATGGTAACGTTGCCTGGGCCTACAGCACAGGCTGTAGGATTAAAGCTTTCTCCCTTAAGCTCCCAAGAGGTCAGAAGGAGCAGGGACTCCATCTGCTCCTAGGGAGTTATAAACATTAATTTACAATTGATAATATTTTGCAATATTTAGTTTATCTTCAAGTCAAACTAAGAATATATGCTTATATATCCATAAATAGTAGTCTATCTAATCCATTAATTACGAATTAACCGTTTGCTACTTCACTCAACTTTCATACATTCATTTGCATAAAACTTGAATCAAACTGATGAAAATGGACTACATTAATCAAGTAATTTCTTCTTGACATTAACAGTTCAAAGCTTGATAGGCAGATTCTTATACCCTAAATTTTGAATGAGAAAGTAGAAATCTTTTTTAAAAAATAAGCTTGGTTAAATATACTTTAATACCTTATTTTAAATATATATAACATTTTACTAAAAAAAATATTCTACCTAATACTTCCCCTGCTTAGCACTTTTAACAAAACCCTTGCACTCTTCATTCACACACAACAAAGAAAAGGAGAGTGAAAAGGTAGGCTAAAGGCAAAGTGGTGAAATTTCATAACGAAAACTGAGGATAATGGCTCCTACATATAACCTCATGCAGCATCTCTCATTTTCCTTGCCATGTAGGCGCAACGCAAGGTATGACCAGACCAACCATCCATGCAGTCATGTGGAAGATCAAGATTGGTCTGTTACTCAGTCTGTACAGGCAGCCTGGTCCCAACATTAGCATGCTTGTTTTCAGCAACCCATACATTGTAACAGTGGATCCCAGAAACCCTTGGATATGACTCTCTCCTCTATTCTGACTCAGGGGTGCCTGGATGCCTGAAGAGAGACATAAGGAGAAAAGATACACTTACAAACTTTATTAGACATCTAACCCCAAAATGAATATAAAATGTATAAATGAAGATGTGCTGACAAAGAGTTTGAAGTATCAAAATAATTACAGTCGCACACAAACTTTAACCTATACAATATACAACTAATGGATCAATGATAAAATTTTAAAAATAGTTAACAGAAATACTTCATACAAAAATCAACCTTGAAAATTCCTAACCAACTCAAATAACTGGAAAAAGAAAAATATTTACAAGAAACAAAAAAACAGACCTTTCTTTATACCAAAGCCATCATACACGCCTTTATAATTTGTCTTGGGGCTTTTGTCTAGGATTTCTGGCCCACTTTCACTTCTCTTAGGAGCAATGGGAGCACTAGAGACAAGTGGTATTAACCCCACTCATTCTAGTACTGGGACAGATAACATGTGCAAAGATATCTCAGACTGTGCCAACTAGTCTGGGGAACCACACAGTCATCGCACTAAACACATGGGACCACCCCCATCATATGGTAGTATGTCCCGCGAGTATGCCCAATTTGATGAAAGAAAGAGACCTGAAGTTGCCAAGCCAAGTGAACAGTTGCAGTGTGATGTCACACAACTTTAAGTTAACATAAGCCTCTCCCATCTTCTTTGGCAGGCAGCCTTGATTCCTAAAATTTATGAGAGAAATACTGGCTTGGTTGCCTATTCTCTTTGGCACCCTCATTACCTGCAATCCCAACATGTCCAGGAAATCAGCAGAGAATAATCTCAAGAGGCAGCCTGGGTAGCAGCTACGGTGTCACAAGTAGTGTGAATAAAGGGGTGAGGAGATTTCAATGCCACAAGAGCACTCAGAGCGCTTTTAAGTCACTAAAGATCACAGTTCAGGCTCCTCTGAGCTGTGCAGGACACATATCCCATACTGAGCAGTGTATTGTAAACAACTCAGACATGAAGACAGATGCAGTGCCTGGTAGACAGGGCTGTGGAGTCAATACCCAAAACCTTCGATTTCTCTATTTTTGGTATCATGACTCCCACTCCTCTATTATGTAAAAATCACTCCCAAGTTTTTATTATCCTAAAAGGGTATAGCTATGGCTATACTGCCGTTTTTTAACGTTACAGCATTAAAAAAGTTTCAACAAGCACCGAGTAAGCAGAGTAACACACTGACACATAAATTAATATAAAGATGGATTGGCTGTCTCTATCAATAAGTAATTAGTATATTTGAAGGCTATAAAAGAAATAGACTATAGGAACTCCTATACCGGTCATCTATGTAATGATTCTACAGTTCCTGCTACAATGAAGCCATGTTATAGGTAAAAATAAAAAAGTACACACACATATTAAACACATTAAGAAAACCAGTAGCACATTACATGTTCAAAAATCAGTATTTGTATCTGCATCTTGATCCTATCAAAATTCCATAGTTTCCTGTAGGTAATAAACAATGTAGTTGATTTTGTAAGGAAACAAGAAAAGATCATGTATCTTTTTTTAAAGTTTCTTTACATTTTCAAAACTGAAAACTTAAAAAGACATTTTTTCTTTTCTATAATTATGAAGTGTATCTTTATTTTGAGCTTGCTGAGGGTGTCTTTCTCAACATTGAGGCATGGGACATACCAGGCAGTGCCGGGCACACCAGGGCCAAATCCTTAAACTCCCGAAATCAAAGGCCAGGATTTGCTTCTCAAGGAAATATGCACTACATTGCTTCGAAGATGCCGGGTGTGGCTCTCTGCAATTGACACACTTGGCCACACACAATTTGGACTTATCGTGTGCAGCCTTGGAGAAACTTGCACAGACTTCAGGTAACCCTGACTTTGCACGTCAACAGGAGCAGTTAGTATAGCCAAAGAGGTGATAGTAATAGCACCTCCGCAGCAGTGGCACAAATGCCTTCACGTGGTAGCGATGCCAACCGGAACGTATCGACTCAGGGAGCTTGTCACAGTTGAACATGATAAGTGTAGGGGTGGGTTTTGAGGCCCCTCCCTGTTTTCCCATCACACGCTCAACCTTGACTGCCCCATGGTCCGCCAGCTCTAAGGTGATGTCATCTATGGAGTAGTACACGAGTTCCCTCGCATAAACTACTACTTTCATGAAGTTCATGGTAGAGTGCAGCGTTACATTCACAGGCGTGCCATCGAGTGTCTGAAGGGCACTAATCATGGCGGCCTCGGAGGGATTCGACGCATCCGCCAAAAGGCTCCCGTCCAAGAAATGGGTCACCTTCGGCTCTCTACCAATCACACTAGCTAGAGCTCTCTTCTGATGGATGATGTTGCCCTTAGTCAACATGCTGCCATCAGTGGAGTGAATAACGAGGAAACGCTTTAAGCCAGCGGGCTCGAAAACGCCAGGTAGCTTCTGAATGAGGGGCCCCGAGGTAATTGAGGCTCCATTGTGCGCAGTTGTGGTCTTCATCAGGGACTCCCCACACAGGGCCGCCGGACATGCCGATCTTGGCTTGGTCGTTTACCGAAACGGCAGCGGCCCCATCTGCCCCCGCGGAAGGAGACGAGTACCGATTCTTCTTAGGAGAGGAGGGTGGGGAATGAACCCACTTCTCCCCTCCGCCAGCAGGAGCCCCCAGGCCAGATGGACCGGCCTCAGCAAGATCCTTCTCTGAGATGGAGAAGGTCTTGGCTTTCACAGGTGCACCAGCCGGAGGAGAAGCTCCCTCCGCTCTTTGTACATCTTGGAGACCCAAGCCATCTGAGGAGCTTGCACAAGGGCGGACTCAGGTTGGGTGCTTGGCACCAAGCCCAGGTTTGTCCCCATGGAAGGTTCTACCGTCTGGGGCACGGTTGCCTGTGACCATGTCCATCTCAGGTAGGGCCTCCATGTGGCTATCCCCCCTCCAGGACATCAAAGGTCCCATTGCTCATAGACTCTTTTGTCAGGGAAAAGAGGGGGGCACGTATGGTGACCCTCTCTTAAGCTCAAAATTCAAGCCTGCAGGTCTTTGGAGGTAAGAAGCTGACAGGCCCTGTCTTCCCTCCTACCCCTAAGGGGGTTGGCCCTATCGTTCCACTCCCACCAAGAGCAGTAAATTATGGGCCACCTGCCTTTCTTGGCACCTGAGAAGGGGGTGAGGGGGGGTCCCCTACACCCGTAAGCAAAGGAGAGGGTAAGCCTCCTCTCCGGTTGAAGAGTTTTGGAGGGTCAATAAGGATCTGACCTATAGGATTGATTGTGTAGGTCCCCCTAAAGGGGATGCTTACCAGGCAAATCTGCAAGGAGAAAGGGCCTCAGCAACTTGCCAAAATGTGGTGGAAGTGCACTGGCATCGAAGTTGGCTGATGGTGGAATGCATACACAAGTATAAGTACAACTTCTATACAGCATGGTCTCATTTAGAGAGATAGCTAACAGGTAATGGCAGGAGACAAGGCTGCTCCTTCATGTTAGCCAGGAGTCCATGGATGGCAATACCAATGATGGAATATCCAAACTAAAACTAGCTCAGATGAGATGTGAGGGCCCTCTTCAAGGTGAAGCCCATAACTGGAATGGCCATAGACTTCCTGGAGGCACTGACTATATTGTTGCCTCCGAGGCTGTACTAGGGTAGGTTGGGCTCACCATGCAAGTTTCTCCCTCCCTTTGATTTGGAACCTTTGATGGGTGTGGCTGCTTGTCTTTTTATTTTGTTAGACTCCATCTGGAAACTGCATAGAAGGGCATGTCACTGTAATTATCTTATAGTCTAGTACTAAAGACTAGGTTAATTAAAAAAAAAAAAAAAGCTCCCCAAAAAGAAGGAGTATGTGACCAATACCAAAGAGAGTCAAATAAAATGGAGGAGGCCAGACTCCTCCAAAAAGTGAAAGTGTAAAAAAAATCTGTGTGACCAAACTTTTCTTGAGTACAAGGGACATGGGCAAGTGACTCTGAAGATCACTTAGATTGAGACATTCAACAAGAATGAGCTAAACAATCTGGAGGACAACACAGTAAGGTGCAGGGGACTGCTTCATCACATGGCAGTCCACCCCATGACTGTCCAATTCAAAAGAAGACAGAAAGGGACCTGAAGCAAACAGCTGTGGAATTGTGGGGATACACACCTTCCCTGGTGTAGGAACATGAGGCCAGCCCCTTCCAAAAGTTAAGATAGTCCATAACTATGTGTACATGAACCCATCCTGAATGTAGGGGGCAAGTGGAAGCAACCTGGCTCACCTCTTTACCATGACAGGCAACATACACGAAGATCACCCAGACTGGGACATTCAACAAGAATGTGCTGAATAGTCTGGGGGACAACAGAGTCAGGCAATAAAGTGCAGGGGAGTGTTCCAATAAGGGTTGGTGCATCCGCAAGTGTGCTCAATTTAATGATGAGAGAAGGCAACCTGAAGCTGTTGTGCCATCACAAGGTAGGTCCAAACAGAACAGTCACACAACTTTAGTGACACTCAGCTCTTCCCTGTCAACTCTTGCCATGTAGACAGTGTGAAGAAAAGTGAATGGCTGGTCTGGTTGCCCAGTCTTTAAAGATTCTTTCACGCCCTCATTCCCCACAATTCCAACATGTCCAGGAACCCAGCAGAAGATAATCTTGACATCTACCCTGCTTGCAGCGACTGTGGCATCACAGATACCTCGAACCAGCAAGTGTGGAGATTCCCATGCCCCAGAGCACTCAGGGCGCTTTGTTAATCGCTAAAGCTCACAATCAAGTCTGGGCATAACACACTATATAACATACAGAGTGGTGATTTTCAACCAGCTCAGCTGTGAAGACAAATGCAGCACCTGGTAGAGCCCCACTGTCTTCAAGCAGAGGGAATACAGCATGGAAGCCAACCCCCTCCTGGGACTTGAAGCCATTCGTATACACTGGCACAGATCCAGCATGACATGAAGTAGGCTCTTAAAAAATCAAATCCAATACTCCCAGCACTGTGGAAGCTTTGGGAGCAGAGGTGTGATGACAAATAGTCTAAGGTGGTACCCTCCAGGCTGGCAGGGTCTGATTTTAGCTGAGGCTGAGTGTGAAGCTTTTACATCACTAGCTCCACCAGGGAAGGGATGCTCAGGGAAAAGAATTTGCAGAAGGGTTCTGAATGGCAATAGAAACCATGCTCGTAGACCTGGAAGGACGATGAGCAGAGGGTGCTTTTTTTTAGAATTGAGGCATAAAATGTCCCAGGGAGAGCCAGGAAAAAGTCCTTAACCTCACAAAATGAGAGAGTGTCCACAGCCTGAACGGCCAGGATTTCCTTCTCCAGGAGATACACACTGCATTGCTTCGAAGAAGCGGCGTGCATCTTTCAGTTATTGACACACTTGGCCATAAGCAATAAGGACTTATCATGTATGGCCTTGGAACAACTTATACAGGCTTTCAAGTAAACCTGACTTTGCTCATCTACAAGAGTATTTGTATGGGTGAATTGGTGGCAGTAGTAGAACCTACAAGACAGTGGCATGAATGACTTCATGCAGTAGCAATACCAACCAGCACACAGCGACTCAGGGAGCCTATCACAGTCAAAAGTGACAGAGAGTGTAGGGGTGGGTCTTGAGGCCACTCCCTGTTTTCTTATTACACGTTCGACCTTGACCGACCCATGGTCAGCCAGCTCTAAGGTGATTTCTTCTATGGAGTAGTCCATGAGTTCCCTCGCATAAACCACTCCTTTCATAAAGTTTATCATAGTTCCAAGAAATGGGTCATTTTTGCTTTTCTAGCAAATGCTCTCCTGTGATGGCAGGTAAGGGCCTCAGGGTATACAGTGCCATGCAACTAAGGTCTGCAAAAGGACAAAAGTGTACCAAGCAGCTAGAATCTCTGTGGATAGAAGAACAGGTACGGAAAGGTGTAGGTATATAATAAAGAGAAGTAGAGAGAGAAAGGTCCACTAATGAGTAGGGTGGGTAATCAACAATTATTATCGTACCACAGCACTAGGTTATCCTGGGATGCTGTGTAATCCAGCCAGGTACCATATTTATCAAACCAAAAATGGCACTCTGACAATCTGCATCCCCTCTTGGGTTGAGGGAATAGTGATAAGAGTAAAAATGAATGCTTAGCGAGCAAGCAAGAAAGTCACCAACAACTTACCCTGGTCCTATCAGAGTTCTATTTAACCCAGTGGTGGGGCGTCCCTAATTTTCACTCTGTCCAGGTGAAAACAGTTCCTCCTGATACCAAGTGCAGGTAGACAAAATGTTGGGAGATAGTCATTGAGTAAAAATAAAATTTAAAAAATAGTGTTGAGAAAGAGTGTGGGAGAAGCACACTAACAACTTTCCCAGTCTCCACCAGAGAGTTTGTGTCGACCCAGTGACAGGACTTCCCTAATTTGCACTCAGGTACCAAGTGTAAAAGGCTACACAGGGTGCACAAGCTCAGAACACATACCACCTCAATTATGGACTTGTAGACCGACACTAGTAATGTGGTTACATTCATGTGTGACAGCCACTTTAGTAAAAAGAATTAGGGAGGCCAAAGAGTAAAACTCCAGGAAAATAGAGGCGTATGGTTTAGACATAATATACACAAACTCCTAACCAAATTTAAACACTTTCTTAATTGAGTGAATTTACGCTAAATTAGATTTAATTCAACTTTGTTGCAATGGCCATTTCTTATAATGATCAATGGCTCTGATTCTATGATAAACTGTAGGTCCTGTTTCAATGAGTTTCAAATGCCTAGGTAAAATTCAGAGAAAGAAATAATGTATATAACAAATACTACAAACAATTTAGTTTTAAATGTTACAAACTTTTTATAAAAAATTAATTGAATAAAATGGAACCAACACAATGGTAAAATTAATGATGTTTTGCCACTAGATCAATAAACTAAGTTCTATAAGCTTACACAACCAACCACAAAGTCAATCTATTTAGCCAGAATAGATGACTAAAAAATTTCATCTTTACTATAATATAAACATTAGCTGCACTCTACCTTTTTTTCGTTTTTCAAATTCAGTCGATCCTCAGAACCTGATACACGATCTTTTAAATCATGAGTATTTTCAAGATCTGTATCTTTATTTTCAACCGATGAGGCAGCCTTTTTCTTTTTCTTCTTCTTTCCTTTCGGAGAAATCTCTGATGATTCAGTGAAGTTCTGCAAGACTGCACAGTGTTCATCCATAATTTCACTATTTTCTAATGCAATTTGATAGGGCATTTTAGGCCTTTTTCCTTTTCTGTTAACAATTTCTTCAGATGACTCATTATGATCAAAGTCATTCTTTACATCTGTTTTATTTTCAACTAATGAATATTTTCTTTTCTTTTTAAGGCCCATCATTTAAGCCTTCTTTTAATTATTATAATTCTAATTTTTTTTTAAATGCAACCTAAATTAAGATTGAAAAACAAATAAGGCAGTAATCATTTTGACCATATGCAAAATTTTCCTATTAGAAAATAAAAATACAAAAGATTATCTTAAAGAAAGTGGATTTTATAATTATGGTGTTTAATTTTAATGAAAAAGATTTGATTTTCTTTTAAGCACCAATCTAGTGAATACTGCCAAGGGCATAAAGTCACAGTAATTAAAAAAACAAAAAAGCCAATTACTAGACATCATTAAAAACCACACACCAACACACCCAAACAATACCAACAATACCAGCAATAACAAAACAAATACAATATTACAAAAGGAAGCAGGAGGAAGCTCCAGCATCAGAGGAAGCGTGCTTACACCACAGTGCCAGAGAGGGTGACCTATACCAAAGAGGCAAAAAAAAAAAATGGAGGAAGCCGGCCCCTACAAAAAGTCAAAGTATCCACAAGTCTGTATGCAGGAACACATCTCAAGTACAAGGGACAAGCACTGGTGACTCTGCTTGCCACAGAACTGGGACAGGTAATGTATCCTAAGAGCCCCAGATTGAGATATTAAACAAAAATGTGCCAAATAGTTTGGTAAGGTGCATGCGAGCACTCCATCAAATCAGAGTTGGCATTAAAAAAACTAACCCCCCCCCCAAAACACCCAAAAACCCCATCTAAAAAAAAACACTACCCAGTGGGTTTTATTGTTTTTTTTTAATATTTTACCTTTTCACACCATTGAACTCCATTATTTTATAAAATAAGGATAACTTATTATAAATTAATACTAATGGCATTATATTAACATTTATTTATGCTTAAGTTTTCTTCCATATTATTTGAAATAGAGTAAACCCTCGATATAGCGAACAATATAGGGCAGGGGGGTCATTTGTTAAAGGTGAAAGTTCGTTAAACCTGATGGTCATTAAAAGTGATAGAAATAATGATGGTTCGTTTGTTAATCTGTATATGTAAATATGTATATAAAGACTGTATTGTATGGATATGTAATATGTATGTAATTACTAATATTACTAATAAAGTTAAGTGGACTACATCAGATTTAACGAACTTCGGTTTGTTAAACCTGATGGAGTTCTGCCAGGAAATTTGGTTCGTTATATCCGAAATTCATTATATTGAGGTTTGTTATATCGAGAGTTTACTATATTAAATAATAGCTCCTCTATAAGCAATTGAAACACCTGAAAATAAATTTTAATGTAAAATAAAAATAAATGTGACTAGTACTAATAAAAAATTTCCTTTGGTAATCTGAAATATTAAAAATTCATTCAATTTATTCTTCAATTTTCCATAGGTTTAGGATCTTAGTTCTTAGACTGGCATAAGGTGCCTGTATATCCTGACCAGCTTGTGTGCCTCGTCTGCCCCTAATCTATTCCTTACATCGCTCCAGATAAGACCAAAACTGGAAAATATATGCTCAATAGAGCCTGAGAACATATGTGTGGGAAAAACTGAGGCTTACTTTAGTTTTAATTGTAGGAATCCTACTAGAAAGTTTGGGTACTGATTATGAAGCCAGCTCTCTGCCTCGTATTCTTGCTCAGCTAGCAGATTTCTTCCTGTTAAAAGGCTATTTTTTTTTTTTTTTTTTTACTTTAGAATAACAACAAAAGACACAACAAAAAAAAGAAAAAAAAAGGCAACAACAGGGCGCAGGCTCGAGTGTCGGGGGAGAGATCCACCTCCTCCCCAGCACAAGGATGCGTGTCCTACAGAGAAAACAACAACAAAAACCTCACCTAGTTAAATAAACAGGAGAAGGCCGGCCTCCCCCTAAAAGTTTATAAGTCTGCCAGTCAATGTGCATGAACTAGTCCCGAGTACAAGGGACAGACTGGGAGATTCAACAAGAATGTGTGAAACAGTCTGGGGGACAACGCAGTCTTCAGAGTAGGGCGCTGGCGAGCGCTCCATCAAATGGCAGTGCGTTCCACGAGTGTGTCCAATTCATGGGAACAGTTGCGGTGTAATGGCACACAACTTTAAGTTCCCTTCGACCGTCTTCTATCTTCTTTGCCAAGCAGCCAGGAGAGCTGCCTGTATTCCTGCCATGTAGTCGGTGTGAGGAAGAGCGAAACGCTGGTCCGGTCACAGAGTCCTCACGGACTCTTTGGGACGCTCATTCCCTGCAATTCCTACATGTCCAGGAACCCAGCACAAGATAATCTCGACATCCACCTGGCTTGCCAAAACTGTGGCATCACGGATATCGCCAACCAGGGAAAGCGGAGATTCCAATGCCGCGAGAGCACTCAGGGCACTTTGTGAGTCACTATAAATCACAATCCGGTCTCTGAACTGGGCACGTCGCATAATCTCACATACCGAGTGGTGTATTGCCACCAGCTCAGCCGTGAAGACAGATGCAGTGCCTGGCAGAGGCCCGCTGACTCTAAACAGAGGAGATACGGCATAGAAGCCGACCCCCTCTTGGGACTTGGAGCCATCCGTATACACTGGCACGGTTACAGCGTGACACGAGGTGTGCTCCCAAAAGATCGAACACAATACTCCAGGCGAATGATGCACTACACGCGGCGCAGAGCGAGTGGCATCTCCCCAGCATCGACCAACAGGCTCTCAATGGTGAAGTGCGGAAGGCACCGGTCGCAAGGCGGAGGCCGGTGTGGTGGATCGAATCCACCTTCCGCAATAAACGCTCGGCTGCGGATGCATAAAACTCGCATCCGTAGTCGAGCTTCAAACGAACAAAGGATCGATAAAAAAAGTAGGGCAGTAGCCCTATCAGCGCCCCAAACGCTGAAAGTCACGGGACGGAGAATATCCATGGCGCTGGTACAAGAGACCCTAAGGCTGCAAATATGAGCTTCGCAGGTGAGATGTCGGTCAAATACAAGACCGAGGAAACGGTGCGTTTCAACCACTTCCATGCCTACCCCAATAAGAAACAAGTCTGGGTCAGGGTGGAGTCGTGGATGGCGGCAGAGGTGCACCACCTTAGTCTTGGCCAAGGCAAACTGAAACCTGTGCAAGTCGGCATAGCGAGAGACGCGGTTCAATACCCGTTGGAGTCGGAACTCCAGAGTTGGCATCTGGGCCGCACCAACAGAGATCGAAAGGTCGTGCATGTAGAGCATAGCGAGAACATCTTCCGGCAGCACTGAGGTGATGCCGTTGATGCTCAGGGCAAAGAGTGTGACACTGAGAACACTTACCTGTGGGACACCCTCTTCCTGCTCCATTGGGCCAGATAGGGCTCTCCTCCACCCGTATGCAGAATCGACAATCTGCAAAAATTCAGATATAAAGATTGTGACGTGTCCCCTCGCTCCCATTGTGTGGAGAGTCTCCATGCTACCATATCGCCATGCAGTATCATAGGCCTTCTCCAAATCGAAAAGCACTGTGGCGTGTTATATTTGGATCCCAGTGGGGATGTCTCGCATTGAAGTCTCCCGAGAGTAGGTTTGGGGGTTGGAGATAGTCCAGATAATGAGTTAGTTCTCCATGCAGATCTCGGCAGGGATTGTAACATATCACCACTGGTGTCCAACCAGTTGAGAGGCCGAGTCGGACTGCCAATATCTCTAGTATTCCTCCTGGGGGTGTTGGGAGAGAGATTTCTGAGCAGGGGATATCGTTTCTGACAAATATTGCCAGCCCTCCACCCATACCATGATGGTCTTCACGGAATACTCTGTAGCCTCTGACTGACAGGGCGAGTTTTGGGGATAGCCATGTCTCACAGAGTCCTACTACCCCAGAAGAGAGGGCCTGCAGTGTCGTTTTCAGTTCGTGAGTTTTGCTAGGGAGGGATCATGAGTTCCAAAAGGAGATCCAGATCATTCTGGGGTTCTGGTGGAGGTTTCTGGGCGTGTGATATGCTGAAGAGGTGTTGGGAGGGAGGGCATTGGGTTGTGAAAGGGAGGTTGGCCTTATTGGGGGGTGGAGGAGGCTCTCATTGTGAATATGGGGTTCTCAGCTGGTCAGGGTTGAGAGATTGTTAGTCGGGAAATAATCCTGTCTGGGAGTAGGGTAGTTGCAGGGAAAGAGGTTTCTTCTTCTTGGATTTGGTGGGGCGTTTGCACTGTTGTGATAGACTGACAGCAATTATTTGCAAGGGTTGGATGGGCGTGTTATGCCACAGCAGGTTGGGGTGAAGGGTAGATGGTGATGTCCATTTCCTCTTGTGGGATGGTCTCTGTGTCACTTTCATCCTCTAGGCAGGTGAAGCAGTTTTGGACTATTTGAGAAAAGAGGAAGGAGTCTTGCATAGGTCTGCTTGATGTACGGGGGGAGGGGGGCATTGAGTTTGCTGGGGGGATAGGATTCCTAGGCTGTGAGGGAGTGGCTTTTTTGTTTAGGGCCTGTAGCTGAGGCCTGACCTCCTGCTGGGAGGAGACCAAGCCCTTGGCGGCTGTTTGAATTTTTGCAGCCTCTTGGTAGACTCTGTGCCATATGGGGCATTCCCAGTATGGAACTGGCTGCATCAGGAGCATCTAATTTTGTTTCTACAATGATATGCCTCCATGGCCATATTGAAGGCATCTGAAGCATCTGAGTACAGGGAATGTGTAGGGGCTGACCCGATAGCTTGAGTGCCCCGGCAGAATCTGCTCCAGGATTGTAACACAGAATTCCAACCACACCACTAAGGATGCGGTTGACTGTCCATTTGTGGAAAGGCAGAAGGGTAAACGGGAGGCCTCTACGAGTTCCCCCCTCTCCCCACAGAGATAGTGACATCGTGCCTCTTCCAGGATAGTTTTGACATCATATTCCAGGAAGACTGGACTGATTTTCCCCAAAACAGATTCCCCGTCCTCTGATAAGGTGGCATGCCAGCAGTGTATCTCAATTCATGCCAGGATCTTGGTCGTCTCAGGGAAAGATGCTAGTTTGGAGAGGCAGTTCTTTGAGAGACGAAAGCGGAAGGCCACCCCATTACCCAGGACTGCTGCATGCACTCCCTCACAATATTTGGCCCATGGGCCCTCATTCATTGTTGAAGACTGGGTGCTTGTCTATGGACTGGACTAAGTAGGTGCATAGGGGCTCACCTGATTCCAATTGGGAAGATGGCAGAGACGTCCTGGGTATTTTGCTACTACTGGATGTTCTGTGGTCAGTTTCTTCTGATGAAGGTCTCCTGTTCCTCTTGGTGATGGTGGAAGGGCCTGGAGTATCCATGTTCATGGCTGCCGTATTACCAATGTAACTGGCTGGCCCATCCATCGTGGCTGGATCCAAAAGCAGGCTGAGAGTAAGGGCCATAAACAGACCTTACGACGATTTCAAAAACTATATATCCTATTTGTAATTCTATTATTTTTACTTAAGTTTGTGCTAATCAAATGTTCACAACCAGATCCTACTCTTTTCACTTAAACATTCCTTTCCCAATGTATGACCATCAATCGTAAAAGACTTCCATTATAATTTGTATATTGTTCAGCCAAATCATACATGTTGTTGTTGAGATTAGGAGTTGCAAGACGGATGTCTCATTCACCCTGATGTGGACCATTTTCTTCATGTGTCAATTGCTTAGAGGCAGCGGAGTTGTCCTGACCGCCTTAGGAATTCAAAGGTGTGCTGGAGGACTTTCTTTCAGATATCATCAGGGAGTCCCACTCCCCTCAGGAGAACTGTGATATTGAATGACTATCTTGAGAGAAGAAAGGAGATTTCATAAAATTGTTCTGAGAGAGTGGAAACATGGGCACCACAGTAAGAAATGCTCCATTGTGTTTTCAGTCAAGGGACAGCACTTGCAATAGGGTCTCAGTTTTTGTAAAGATGCACATTAAGGCCAATATGTCCTATCTTGAGTCTGACTAAGGCAGTATTAAGTTGTCTATTATTTGACCTTACGCAGGGTTGTGGAGTCTCTTCTAAATTTGCCTAAATGAGTTTGAGATAGGTCTTGGTCCAAAGACTCATCCCAAAGGGATCAACACTTTTAAGCAAAGAGAAACTCTAAAGACACAGGCTTCTGATCATGCTTCTGTGGCATCAAGCTCTCAACACAGCCGGATTTAACAATTGGAAAACCCTAGGACTCTTAACTATCCCCGACCACATCTCACTTATCTTAGGACAGCAAACTTCCACTCAAACCTGGATTGAATAATTGGAAAACCCTAGGACTCTAATTATCCCTGACCACACCTCACTTATCTTAGGACAGTGAACTTCCACTCAAACCCCTGACTGTCCACACTCTCGCCCAGATACTGCTCCCTTCACATCACAAGCCAAAAACTCAACTTTTAAATATAGCACTAAAAAATGTAAATAATTTAACCAACAAGATTTTCTATGTCCACAATTTCTGTATAACAAATAACATTGATGTCTTTGTCATTATAGAAACCTGGTTGCAGGAATCTGTATCATGTGCTACCTTAAAAATTACCAACTACCAATTTTACCGTAATGATTTTGTTTCCCCAAGGCCCAAGCATGGTATTGGTATTTATGTCAAGAATTCATTAAATGCAACCGTTTGCTCAGACAGTGCCTATCCCCCTAACACCCTGCTAATATATCTCCATTGTTTTAATCTATACTTATTAGCTGTCTAACATCCCCCTTCTATTACACCTGAGGATGATGAAAATCTTTTAACTTTTATTCTACATTTTAGTCTTGGTAAGGAATTCATTCTCTTAGGAATTTTAATTTACCATCTATCAGGTGGACCGACTTGGAAATTGACTGCAACATTTCTAACCTTGACTACCATTTCTTGACCTTTTTACAACCCTTGGTCTGCACTAACATGTACATGAACCTACTTTCATTGCTTCCGGTAACATTTTAGATCTTGTGCTAACATCAGACCCTGATAGAGTCACTAATAAATTACCCCCCCCCCCCTTCCCTGTGGTCACATCCTGGTACATTTCTCCTATCTCTTTCAAACATCTGCCCCATCTGACATGACATATTTCCAATCACTTAACTGGTCAAGGGATAACTAGTGTTCTTTCTTGCTATGAATGGGACCTTGAATTCTTACACCTTGACATAAACTAGATGGTAAACCATTTCACTAGCATTTTAAACAACTTATCACAATGTTAAATACCACCTAGAATACCCATCCATGTGGCACCTCCATGGCACAGGATTCCCTTGCACCTTAAGAAAAAGAAATCTAAAGGATATTTCTTTTTCACCTAGCAAATCAGAATTTAAAATGTAATGTCTTCAATGCCCAGTGTACCTATGAGCCTAACCTTATTAATCAACACTCCACCGAGCCCAAACTTTTTCACTCCATATTTAGCATAAGAAGATAGCTAGACCAGCTGTTGGCCTCCATGCCTGAATAATCAGCATACCGATGATCCCCTCTCCATAGCTAATCAATTCATAAGTGCCTTCGCCTCTGTATTTATAACAGAAAACCTAAATAATGCCAGACATCATCAGTTACTCTCCTCCCTCAATGTTGACAGTACAACCAGTCCTGACAATCTACACCCTCTTCTCCTCAAGATGTGCACTTCATCCCTGTCTTACCCTCTTTACCTCATTTTTACAGCTTCATTTAATAGTGGCACAGTCCCCACCTTGTGGAAGCATTCATTAGTGACCCCTATTTTTAAAAAGGGATCCCGCTCTGATTCATTAAATTACCGCCCGATTAGTCTAACCCCTATCCCATGTAAAACCTTGGAGAGAATAATTACCAAATCTCTGTACAACTTCTTTGAAGATCACTTTATTTTACATGAAAGCCAGTTTGGCTTCAGAGCGGGCAGATCTGTCTCAGACCAGCTGTTGCTGACGTACAACAAAATCACCTCATGGTATGATCTGGGTTTAGCTGTTGACTTCATTTTGTTTGACTTAGTCAAGGCATTGACAGAGTACATCACCAGACTCTACTTGACAAATTACAATGCATAGGTATATCTGGTAACTTGTTCCTTCAGATCTCTAGTTTCTTAACAAACAGAACAATGAGTGGCTCCATAGGTAGGGTGACCAGCAGTCTCTCTCTAATCATCAGTGGAGGCCGAAGGGATCTGTGTTGGGCCTCCTATTATTCCTTCTTTTTTATAAACCATTTAGGCCCAGAACTGTCTTGCTGCTACAAAATGCTTGTGGATGACTTAAAGCTCTATATGCACCACCCTGTTGATTCCTCTTCCCCTGCCCCCCCATGACTTACAACGTGATATTGACACACTTATCTCAACAGCTGCCTCTTGGGGCCTTAAATTTGCACCACATAAATGTGTACACTTACGTTTTAAACGTGGCTTAAATAACGTCAACCTTGAACAGTATTACTTGGATGGTAACATAATCAATAATGTCTCTTCCCATAAGGACCTCAGTATACTCATTGACACCAAACTCATATTCCACCCTCACATCAGACAAATCATTAACAGTGCAGGTGGTGTTGCAAATAACCTGCTTAAATCAACAGTTTGTCATTCCCCCTCACTTATGACCCTATTATTCCAGACAGATATTAGACTACTTTAGATTTTGCATCCCCAGTCTGGTTCACTGGATTTCAGGGCGGTCTTGGGGGTGTTGGAGTCAGTCCAGCATCGCTGGACCAAGCAAGTCACTAATTTGGACTGATTGCCTTATTCTGAGAGATTGTAGAACTTGAACCTATTTTCTATTAAAGGTAGACTAATGCAGGCTGACTTAGTCCTCCAATGTTATAAAATCTTCCATGGCTTATCACCAATTAATCCTTCTAATCTGTTTACCTTAACTCTAAATTCTAAAACTAGAGGTCACCCATTCAAAACTTTTGTCTTCAGAGCAGAGACTGAAGCACAGAAATGCTTTTTCTCATGTTGTGTTGTTCACCACTGGAATTCTCTTCCAGAACTGTGCTCAATTTAAAGGTAAGCTATGCTTACATCTCCATGAAATACTATTCTCCACCTAGCAATATTCCCTTAACTAATCCAACTTATGCTCATAACCATTCTTTCATCTTAAAATAACTATGCCACGTCCGACAGACTCTACTGGTCACTTGTTGTGTTATAAATTGCAGTACTGGACTTCTCACTGTTATTGTGACCAGCGTGTCATTTTTTTCCCAATTGGGCAGCTTGATTGTAGCACTAGCTTCCAATCAGGGACAGGTTACAGGTTATTGAGCCACCCTTTGTATCGGGATATGGAATTTATTTTCTGTGGAGAGGAGAAGTAATTAATTAGCCTTATTCATTTCTCTTCTTCCACACACACTGCAAAATTTTCCTTGTTGCCCTTATTATTCCTATTCTCTTGTCATCTTTCTTTTTTTCCACACTCAGTCCATAATCCTTTCTTCTCACCACCTCCTCCCACTAACCTCTTCCCAGCTCAATCACCAATTCTTCTTTCAATTTCTCTCTCTCAAGACTCTAGCCAACACACTCCACAATCAAATGTTCTATAGATTCTCTCTGCCCCAATAGGTACCACTCACATCTGTCCTCTCCTCCATTCCATCTATATGTTCGCCCCTTCACCTCCAAGGATCCAGTCTTTGCCTTGAATAGTAGTTAGCTTGGCAAAACTTCCATCGTACATATCCTTAATGCAAGGCTCCCTTTTGCCTCTATATAAGTTCAGACTTTTTACCATTTATTCCTCTTTTCCACAACCTCTCTCCAACGTCTAATATTTTCTGCTTCAGTGTTCCTTTTGCTCTGTACTCTATATAGATTGCTTCCAATTCATACTTTGTATCCACTATCATTATCTCTTTGTGCTACTCAGACCTATTGTAGGCAACATACACATAGCCTGCCCAGGTCTCTATTCCCATCCCTTGCAGTCTCAACTTATAATTTGCTTTCATCTTTGCCACCCTCTCTTCATACCTACTCCAGCCCATTTCTCCTCTTAGTGCCTCTACTGGGACATAGAAATTGGCTCTTAGTGCGACTCTTGCCACTTTGTTTTAGATCTTTTCCATTCTCTTCAATTCTACCTTTGTCACTTTACAGACTTCATACCCATAGAGGCTTCTTAGAACTGCTATCCCTTTCATAACATAATTTCACAGGTGACAAAAGCCACAAGGCCCTATCAAAGGTCATCTGCATCTGTCAAAACACACCCACAAAATGCATCCATAGGATTGTGTCAGATCATGCATCTACAATATACAATTTAAACCATCCAAGGAATAGGTCAAAAACAAAAAGCATCATCATAAAGAGTTGTCAAAATCCAAATCAATCATAATATACGAAGGGTGGTCAATAAATTTTGCAATTCAGATATAAGGAAACGAGATATGAGGAAAAGTGTTTTATTATTTTTCAATATAACTACCCTCGACTTCAATGCACTTGCACCACTTGTCCCTGAGGCTTTGAATTCCCGACAACCAGAAATCTGCCGACTGCTGTTCAATCTACTCCTGGACGGCGAGCTGGACATCTTAATTGTCCCCAAACCGGCATCCACGCAGTGCAGCCTTGAGCTGGCGGAATAAAAAGTAGTCGCTAGGGGTCAAATCTGGATTGTAGGGGGGATGGTTGAGCTCCTTGAATCCGGACTCGCGCAAGGCAGCTTGTGCAACTCTGGCCTTGTGGACAGAAGCAGTGTCGTGGAGGAGCAGGACACCGCATGTCAACTTGCCACACCGCTTCTGACGGATACACTTCTTCAACCCAGCCAGTTCCTTGGCGTAATATTGGCCTGTGATGGTCCTTCCATGAGGCGCATAGTCACCATCAACACTCCCTCAGAATCCCAGAAGATGGTGGCCATGATCTTCCCGGCTGAGGGTTGGGTCCGGAACTTGATGAGGATCAGAAAGCCCCTGTGCTTCCAGGCCATGCTTTCGAGCTTGGTCTCGGGATCCCAGTGATGGACCCATGTTTCATCACCTGTCACTATGCGGGACTCGAATCCCGCCGGGTCTTGGTTGTACAGGAGCAGCAGCTCCTCCGAACTTTGACAATGTTGAAGTCGATCATGGGGAGTGAGGTTTCGTGAGGTTTCTAGGGACCCAACAGGCAAAGACCTTGGTCATGGCCAAATTGTCGTGGATGATGTTCATAACACTTCCATGTGATATTCCAAGTTCTCCTCGATTTCTTCAACCTTCACCAGTCAGTTTTTGAGGATCCTCCTCTCCACACGGGCCACATTGTCCTCGTTGGTCACGTCTGATAGGCATCCTGGACAGGGGTCATCTTCAAGGGACTCACAACCATGGCGGAACTCCATATTCCAGTGAGCAATGGTTGCATAGGAAGGGGCGGTGTCGGTGTACACTGCAATCATGCGTTCATGGATCTCTTTTGCATTCTTGCCTTCCTTGGTCAATAATTTGATCACTGCGCGGTGCTTAACCTTCTCCATTGTTGAAAAATTTGTGAATGACGATCTGCGATGAGCTACTGCTTCTTAAATAGACGAGGCCTGAGCGAGCGGCTGCAGGTCCTGACTTGTCATAACTTGTCCTAACACCCCCACAAACAGCCATCCCCCTTCCTCTGTTTTGCCCTACCGATTCGCAAAACTTATTGACTGCCCCTCGTACAATAATAAAAAACTGCATCCACAGGAATGAGTCCAGAATAACCCCCACCCACATCAAAAAAAGTTAACCTTCCCTCCCCATATAATCATCTAATCTGCATTGAAAACACAAAAATAATGGGAAAAGCAAAGCAGCTATCAGGATGGATCCTAAAAACTTGCTCAAGAAGTTAAGAGTGTATGGTAACTCTATGGAAAGCTTTAGTGCTACACCATTTGGAATACTGCTGCTAACTATGGTCCCCTAACAAAATTACATAAAATAGCTGAACTGGAAGGCCCACAGCGAACATTCACAAGCAAGATCCAAGGGATACAACACCTTAGCTACTGGGAAAGACTTGAAAGGCTGCACTTGTACTCACTTCAGCAGTGCAGAGAGAGGTACATCATCATTTATACCTGGAAGATTTTAGAAAACAGGGTCCCTAATGTCAACATCACTGCAAAGATACACCCAAGAAGAGGAAGGCTATATTATGTCAAGACTACCCCAGTAACATCTCAAAAAATTAAAACCTTGACACACCATAGTTTCACCTACAGTGGAACAAGACTCTTCAACTGCATCCCAGGAAATCTCAGGAACATGAGTGGGATATCACCTAACACCTTCAAACACCACCTGGATGCATGGTTGGACAAGACCCTAGACTGACCACCCATGCCAGGATACCCAAGCTCTAACTCCAACAGCCTACTACACTGGACCATGGAGGGAAGAGAGATGGCTAGCCTCAGTGGAGATCCATCTCAGCTGCATCAATAACAGATGGAATACCACTTCAAGAACTTCAAGATCTACTGTCTCTGATGGCAAACTATTCCAGTAATCTACCACTCTATTGGTGAAAAAATATTTTCTAACATCCAACCTGCACCTCTGTTTTTTTAATTTTTAAGTGGTGACCCCTAGTCCTATTACTACTTTCCAACTCAAATAACTTGCTAAAATCTAACTTATCCATCCCAGAACAGATTTTAAAAAGTTCAATCATACCTCCCCTCATACATCTTCTCTCAAATGAGAACATATTTAGTACCTTCAGTCTATCTTCATATTCAAGGTGCTTCAGGGAAGGTATTATTTTTGTTGCCCTCCCTTGTACTGACTAGATTTCGGCTGAAAAACATAAACATTGGCGGCTAAAAAATGTTAAAGTAAGCGGCGCTATTGTTGTCTTAAATTACCCTCACTTCATCCAAAGCTTACTTACTTTGTTTACTTTGTAGAATTTCACCTTCTGTGGCACAGCTAAGGTGGGCCTCCGCTGTATGCAAGCAACTCCACTCTGCTACTATTTGTTTTCTTGACCAAGGAGTTGTCATTCAAGTTTGGATATCCTGGTGTCGGTGGTGAGTCTGGTTTGTTTCCAGCAACAGCCATACTGAAAAAAAACTTTTAAAAACCTTTAATTAAGCAATCAACAAAAGTATAAATAAAAAGGTGGAGAAAATTAGGCCACTTTGAAGCGTAAACAAATGGGAGCTATTTTCCGATTTAATAAAAAATATAATTAAAAATTCCAGTAATTTACGATGAAGATAGCGCCGTCATTTCCAAGCTTTTAAAGCCTTTTAATTAAAAAAAAGTTATAGAAGCAATGTTATTCAGCTCATCGAATTACATAGGAATACTTATTTATTTGCCCTATTGCCCTGAGGGGACTCCCCCCCAAGGGCTAAACCTCCCCCATTCAGATATATTAAGGTTCTCGATAGGGCACTAAAAGGACCCATCTCAATTTTAGGCCAGTAAAATTTAGTCAAAAAAGGTGAATCATATTGGAATATGGACAAAATATTATGCAGAGGAACAATAGAGGCGAGCGCGTACCTAAAACATTGGAAATTATGGCATTATCTTCATCTTAAATTACCAAAATTGTTTGAATATTTGTCTAACACTCAATGTTAACTATCTTCCCAAACTTAAATATATTTCACCAAAAAACAAAACAAAAAATATCACTGAATAAAGCGCTCACTGAGAACAAATCTGATCACTACCAACATTCTCTTATCATTTTAAACTTATTTGCTTGCTTAGTCGCCATGTTCCTCAGCCTGCCAGTCATTTTTAGCATATTTACCTCATTTTGTCTCTTATGCTTCTCAAATATATCCTTCTGGGTGCAGACTGTATAACTGGTCCACCTCAACACTAGTAGTCTAGAGGTGGTCGGTTTAGGATCGGGACAGTAAGCCTAAACTGGCACATATGGTGCCCCCCTCCCCACTACTTGCCTTACTAATGGGTCAATCTTAGCATTAACACTATTCACTGACATTGCCATTACTGCTTCTCTTGGCGAGTTATTCCACTTGTTAATAATTCTGTTAGAAAAGAAATACTTTGACAATCACTGAAAGCAAAGTAACATCATATGAATGATACTGGGAATGTCTTAATTTAGTAATATTTGTGATATGTGAGCAGAGCGACAAATATTTTTCTATTTTTGTTTCTATACAGAAACAAATCATTATATAATGATAACTAGGATCAAAGTGACGGATAAAAAGGAAATTTGACATTTAATTTAAGTATCTGAAGGCAGCGAACCTATAACAGTTACAACTGATAAATTAAACTACTAACGTCCTATACTTTGAAAAATAAGTTGATGTGGGACCCAAACAAGATGAAGTTTATTCTCCCACTAATATCAAATAGGTAGGTATCCTCACATCCAGTTGTGGTCATTGTTTGAAAATCTTATATTGATGTCCTCTGCTTCTCCTTTGATCTATCAGGAAAAAGTCCTCCACCTTTAATCTATAGGGTAGTGAGTCAGTTCTGGGGACGAATGAGCTAGAGCGGTTGCTTTATCCAAAATCTCATTACCTTTAATGCCTACATGGGAAGTGATCCATTGGAAATTAATGTCATAGGTTCAGGAGGATGTGTTGAGCCACCCTTTGTATCAGGATATGGCATTTATTTTCTGAGAAGAAATAATTTATTAGCCTTGTTCATTTCTCTTCTTCTACACACACTGCAAAAATTTCCTTGTTGCTCTTACTATTCTTATTCTCTTATCATCTATATCTTTTTTTCCACACTCAGTCCATAATCCTCCCTTCTCTCCTCCTCCTCCCACTTTTCTCTTCCCAACTCTATCACCAATTCTTCTTTCAATTTCTCCCTCTCGAGACTGTGGCCCACACATTCCACAATCAAATGTTCTATAGATTCTCTCTCTGCCCCAATAGGCACCATTCGCATCTGTCCTCTCCTCCATTCCATCTGTATGTCTTCCCCTTCAAGGATCCAGTCTGTGCCTTAAATAGTAGCTATTAAATAGTACATATTCTCAATGCAAGGCTTCTTTTTGCCTCTGTATATGTTCAGACTTCTCTTTCCATTTATTCCTCTTCTCCAGAGACTTCTTCCTGAATCTAATATTTTTTGTTTCATCTTTCCTTTTGTTCTGTCCTCTATATAAACTTACCAGCCCCGCCAGAGCTGGTTAAGCAGCATCCAACGGTCTTCTTGTTAATGGAGCAGGCAGCCTTCTCAGACTTATTTGTAGCTCCGGACATTCTTCAAATAATTTGCCAATTTTTTATTTGAATGAATTTATTGACCTTGCATAGACCGTTTGGTCATCTAAATTGTTCCATTCATCAATAACTCTTTGACTAAAGGAGAACTTTCTGATATTCAATCTTGATCTATCCTTAAAGATTTTCAGGCCATGACCTCTAGTTCTTCCTTCATCAATTATTGTAAAAAAATCTTTCTTTCTTAATCCCTCATAACCGTGCATTATCTTAAAAATCTCTCTTAAATCACTTCTATGTCGTCTCATTTCCAATGTCATAAGATTACAACTTCTTAATCTATTTTCATATGATTCATTTCTTAAATCAGTTATCATTTTAGTAGTTCTTCTTTGCACTTTTTCTATATTATCTATGTCTTGTTGATTAGTAGGCCTCCACGCCTGTGAACACTATTCCAAAATAGGTCTGACTAAGCTTTTGTAAAGATTTATAATATCAAATTTTGACTTGTTGTCAATTGTTCTTTTTATTGTCCCCAGGGGCAATATGTAGATTATCGGCGCGAATGATGGGACGTACTATTTTGTCCGTGTTCCAAAATGTTTCACGTTTTTGGAGTACATTAAGTTGACGGCTCGTGTGGGGGTAAACACATAAGAACATAAGAACATAAGAAAAGAAGGAGACTGCAAAAGACCATTCATGGCCTACACTTGGCAACTCTAGTTTACTTTTTGGGCTACTTTTCATTGTTTTTCTGCTATCGCACTGGCCAATCACAGATCTGGATTCAGTTTCATAAATGACCAATCAGAAAGCTGTATTTGTTTCAAGGCTTTTTGTGCTTTTTATATTGATCAAAACTTGGTTTTTCTTATATTTTAGATGTTTTTCCCCCTTATTTCTTTTCTATTCCATATTTATTTCTCTTCTTTGATTTTTTTAACAGGTTTTTTACGACCTTCATTTTGATTATTGTTCCAAATGGATGCGTTCAGTATTAGTGTTTTTATTACTATATATGTGTAGTTCAAGAAACACAAATGGTCAATTTCAGTAAAGAAAAGTCACAAATTTTCTGTGAACAATAAAGTACTTTTCCGTCCGCGTGCCTCATATTTAAACGACCACCCACGCCGTTTCCCGCTCATTTGTCAAAATTTCATTTTCGTGTGAAGTTTGTTCGTTACCTATTCAACGTTTCGGTGCTATTTTAACCGACAATGAGAAATATGTTGCGTTTCTCGAAGCCCATGGGCCGTGTAGTGGAAGGGCAGTGGGGTTTTGGAGGGTTCGAATGTGAAACAAAGAGAATTTTCATTGTTTCGGTGGCAAATCAAAATCGAGAAACCCTCCTCGCAGCGATAAAAAAGTGGATTTTGCCGGGCACGACAGTCGTATCTGACAGATGGACAGCCTATTCAAATTTATCATCGGAAGGATACGAACATCTTACCGAATTCTGGCTTGCTGCCGGTAAACTCTACCCACCAATCTGGCGTAAGTATTAACGATTATTTTGAGCGTCGGTTCATTGTTGGGTACGGCTCGCACGCGGGGATAACAATGCGATGACCCTGAGTTTCAATCCTTTGG
This sequence comes from Ceratothoa steindachneri, assembly GCA_963969495.1. Lineage (NCBI taxonomy): Eukaryota > Metazoa > Arthropoda > Malacostraca > Isopoda > Cymothoidae > Ceratothoa > Ceratothoa steindachneri. Next base: position 13,528,987 of record OZ018330.1, read on the forward strand.
GGGGGGGGGTATGGGGGACACAGCCCCCCAGTATAAAAATGAAAATAGCCATAAAATTCTTCGATTTCATCTCTAAAAAAGTAACACCGGAAAGTAGCCCAAAATAGCCCTAAAAAACTAGGCCTACGATCTGCCCATAGTCTTCACAATTACCGTAAACACAATGGGGGAACGGTAATTGTGAAGACTATGGGCAGATCGTAGGCCTAGTTTTTGGGGGGCTATTTTGGGCTACTTTTCGTTGTTACTTTTTTAGAGATGAAATCAAAGAATTTTATAACGATTTTCGTTTTTATACTGGGGGGGCTGTGCCCCACAGACCCCCCCCCAAGGATTGAAACTCAGGGTCATCGCAGTGTTATCCCTGCGGCGAGCCGTACCCAACAACGAGCCGATGCTCAAAATAATGGTTAATACTTACGTCAGACGGGATGGGAAATTAAGTAAAAGGAAATAAAAACACTAAAAAATGTCAGGCATAGGGTAGGTAGGATATATAGAAAAGAAATGAGGGGGGAAAAAAACATCGAAAATATAAGATAAACCAATTTTTTATTATTAGAAAAAACACAAAAAGCCTTGAAACAAATAGAGCTTTATGATTGGTCATTTATGAAAATAAATCCAGATCTGTGATTGGCCAGTGCGATAGCAGAAAAACAATGAAAAGTAGCCCAAAAAATAAACTAGAATCGCATCTGCCCATAGTCTACACAATTACCGGGGGAACTACACTACGACTATCCTGAGTTTCAATAAATTGGGGGGAGGTCTGGGGGGCACAGCCCCCCAGTATATAATCCTAATTGTTTATAGAATAATAATTCGAAAAGGACTCAAACGAGCATGAATATTTCAACACGAGTGAACGATAAGGTAAATATGTAGATTAGCGGCCCGGCCGAAAAAAAAATTTGGGTGTAAATATTATCGTTCACTCGTGTCGAAATATTCATGCTCGTTTGAGTCCTTTTCGAATTATTATTCTATAAACAATTAGGATTATATAATGGGGGGCTGTGCCCCCCAGACCCCCCCCCAATTTAATGAAACTCAGGATCATTGTAGTGTAGTCCTCCCATTGTGTTTACACCCACACGAGCCATCAACTTAAATGTACTCCAAAAACGTGAAACATTTTGGAACACGGACGAAATAGTACGTCCTATCATTCGCGCCGATAATCTACATATTTACCCAGAAAAGGATTTAGGTGTAATAGTAAATATAGATTGCTTCTAATTCATACTACGTATCCACTCTCATTACCTCTTTGCACCACTTAGTCCTATCGTAGGCAGCATACGCATAGCTTGCCCACGTCTCTATTCCCATCCCTTGGTCTCAACTTATAATTTCCTTTCATCTTTGCCACCCTCTCTTCATACCTAAATTACCAGGGTTAAATCACACATTTGTGTTTACTAATTTTTCATTGTGTACATAAAAGCGTGTATTTTGTTGTTTTGTCGTGATACTGTGCATTTTTTTATGATCAGCACTCGCCTTGCTAGATATCCAAGTTATTCCATAGTGAATTAGTGCTCTTTTCAACTCTTTAAAGTGTTAATTGGTGTTCTGCTATTTTAATCTAGTGAGTATATTTATAAGAACATAAGAACATAAGAAAAGAAGGAGACTGCAAAAGACCATTCATGGCCTACACTTGGCAGCTCCTGTTCCATTCAACACACAAAAGATTTCTTACCAGAGAAAAGTCATCAACATTGTCACCCTTAACAGGAGTTCGTCAGATCTAATCTACAATATACATAAAATGCATCCAGAGGATTATGTCCATTCATGCAACCGCAAAATATAATCTTCCCACTCCTTAGAAAAATATATACATATGTACATAAAAAAAAGTCAGTCCCATCTAGCAGCTTCATCCATATATTTATCTAATCTATTCTTAAAACTACCCAGAGAGGAGGCTTCTATCACATGCCTAGTGAGCCTATTCCATTCATCTACCACACGATTTGTAAACCAATTCCTCCCAATCTCCTTCCTAAACCTATACTTATCAAGCTTAAACCCATTGCTACGTGTCCTGTCATGTTCACTAAGTATAAGAACCTTACCCACATCCCCTTTATTATATCCTTTTACCCATTTGAAGACTTCAATCAATTCCCCTCTGACTCTTCTCCTTTCCAATGTATGTAGATTTAGTTTTCTGAGCCTTTCACCATAGGGTAAGTTCCTTAGCCCACCAATCATCTTTGTCATCCTTCTCTGCACAGACTCAAGCAAATCAATATCCTTCCTATAATATGGTGACCAAAATTGTACTGCATAGTCTAGATGAGGCCTAACTAGCGCCAGATACAGTTTTAGAATGACTTCAGCACTCTTATTGCTTACACTCCTCCTAATGAATCCCAATATCCTATTAGCTTTATTCTTAGCATTTAGACATTGCTTTCTAGGACGAAGGTCTGAACTTACCAAAATACCCAAGTCTCTCTCACAATCAGTCCTCCCTAAAATTCTGCCATTTAATTTATAACTATTCAATGGATTATTTCTACCTATACTAAGTACACTACATTTGTCTATGTTAAACTTCATTTGCCATTTCTTAGCCCAATTGGACAGAATGGTCAATTCCTCCTGCATTACAACAGCATCAGAATCAGCCCTAATGGCCCTACCTAGCTTAGTATCATCAGCAAATTTACTCAGGTCACTACTTATACCTATGTCAAGATCATTAATATAAATTAAGAATAGCAAGGGACCCAAAACAGATCCTTGAGGAACTCCACTGCTAACACACCCCCACTCAGATTTAACTCCATCTATACTAACTCTTTGCTGTCTGTCACCAAGCCATGACTGAATCCACCTAAATATACTGCCATCGATCCCGTGTGCTTTAACTTTGCTCAGAAGTCGTAAGTGTGGCACTCGATCAAAAGCCTTACTAAAGTCCAAGTATAAAATATCATAGTTTTCATCATTATCTGCTGCTTCATACACCTTACTATAAAAAGACAGCAAATTAGTGAGACAGGATTTACCCTTACTAAAGCCATGCTGTGATTCTTTTATCAACTTATGCTTATCCAAGTGATCTCTAATATTCCTTGCTATAATAGATTCCATCATTTTCCCTACCACTGATGTCAAACTTACTGGTCTGTAATTAGACATATTTGTTTTATCCCCTTTCTTAAATATAGGTATCACATTGGCTTTCTTCCATGCCACTGGCACAATGCCACTCTCCAATGATTTTCTAAAGATGCATGCTAGGGGCTCACTTAACACATCCTTACATTCTTTCAAAATTCTAGGAAAGAGCTCATCAGGACCGGGTGCTTTACTACTTTTGATTTTATCAATTTCCTTTGTCACTATCTCCTTTGTGATCAATATATCCTTTAATTTCTCTTCATCATTACCCCGAAAGATCATTGACACCTCGGGTATATTTAGAGTATCCTCCTGTGTAAATACTAAGAGAAAAAAGTCATTTAGCATTCCAGCCATTGAGTCCCTATCACTCACTAATTCTCCATTGGAATCTATAAGTGGGCCTATTTTATCTCTAACCTTAGTTTTGTATAATTGATAAAAACTTTTAGGATCTTCCTTTGCCCTATTTGCCACTTTAATTTCATAATTTCTCCTTGCTACTCTAACTAACTTTTTAACATCTCTTGCTAGTTCATTATATCTCTGCCTTAAGTGATCCTCCCCATTTTTTATTTTCCTATAAATGCCCTTTTTAATGCCAATATAATGCTTAATTTTATCTGTCATCCATTTTGGGTCATTATTTTTAGTCCTAATCTCCTTATATGGAATGTCAATCATCTGACCTGTAATTAATTGTTCAATTATTCTTTCATACTCCTCTTCAATTGTAATCTCTTCCTCCTGGTGATTATTGTCTCCACTAACTGATATCATTGAATCTATTCCTGAATTGATTTCATTGCCTGGTTTCTGTACAACTGCCTCCAGGTAAGTCCTGAGCCCATTATAATTTGCTCTTCTAAAGTCAGGAATTTTAACATTGTTCATGCTACTATCAATACCATTCCATTTCATCTTGAATCTAATTTCACAATGGTCACTATTACCCAAATTTCCTCCAATCTCAGTATCCTTAATAACTTCTTCCCTATTTGTCAGAACTAAATCCAGTATATTATTACCTCTAGTGGGTTCGTTAATAATCTGCCTCAGAAAATTATCTTGGACAACATTCAAAAATTCCTCAGCCTCCTGATCACCCACAAGAGCTTCCCAGTCTATATTTCTGTAATTAAAATCGCCCATTATACACACATGCTTACTTCTACATGCCCGTTCAATCTCCTGCCACAGAAGATTTGAAGCTTCCTTACTAAGATTTGGTGGTCTGTATAATAATGCTAAGACAAGCTTGTTTTTACCTTCCTTTACATTTAGCCATAATGACTCTGTGTTATCATCTAATTTAATTGTACTGTTTACACAACACTGGAGATTATCTTTAATATAAATAATAACCCCTCCTCCTCTCTTCCTATTCCTATCTGTATGGAACATGTTAAAGCCCTCAATCTCAACCTCAGGTTTAAAGTGATTACCTGCCAAATCAAGCCATGACTCTGTTATCGCAATAATATCAAAATTCTCTTCACTTGCTAACGCTCTTAAGAGATCTATCTTATTCCTTATACTCCGACCATTTGTGTAGTATATTTTTAAGTTTTTTTTATTATTCCCATCTTCATTGCATTGTGCTTTTTTATTCCTAGTTATCTGCTCATTCACTTGTGCATTAGTCCCCCTATAACGCATCAGTATGCCCTCTCCCCTAGCTATTCCTCTATCACTGCATCCCTTCCATTTCCTACACCTGCCCTGTATTCCTGTTATTCCCTTACCTCTAACAGCTTCTAGTTTCCCACCCGTAAGGACCTAATCACACTATCCAGCTCCCCCCATAGAACCTCTACACCTACTCATTTTTTATGAGTCAACTTCTTTTAATATTAATTAGGTAAAAATGGTTATGTATGTAACTAGTCGAGAGGAAGGTGGATGACTGAGGATGAACGTACAGGTGAGAGTGCCCGTGGATCTTGCTAGATGATCAATAATATAAGAATGGAGTAGTTCTGTTGTATGTAGTCTGCGAGATTAAAAAGTGGAATTAAGGAAGGAAAGAGTTCAGGATTTAGAAAGGATAGCAATGTTGGAACAGTTAGTCATTGAGCTTAGGATATCACTTTAGCCTTCTGACCTAATTTATAAATTTGATTAGGTTGCTCCGAGAATATAATGAAATATTATTGATATTTCTCCGGGTGGGAAGATTTAATGTTTCGGTATATGATAGTGAAAGCACTGTATTTACGAGACTAGTTTCGGTATGAAGATTACCATACACTCTTCAGTCGCATACTAAAAATGGAATGGAGGCTAAAGTCTCTAAACATCTTCAAAATCACGACAAAAGAAAAAAAAAAGAGTAAAGGGGTCATTAATCAGGGGGTGTGCTTCTGAGATCGTGTGGTCCTAAGAAGATGATCGCAAACAATATAGTTAATGATATTAGAACCTTTCCTCCCCTTATTAATAACCATTTTCTCCGCGGAATGGAGGTCGGGATTTTGAGGCTATTTGGCGACTTTTGTGTCCAGTGAACTTCAAATCGAAACTAGTCTCGTAAATAAAATCTATTATACTCCTATATAGGGGTTTCACTATCATATATATATATATATATATATATATATATATATATATATATATATATATATATATATATATATATATATATATATATATATATATATATATATATATATATATATATATATATATATATATATATATATATATATATATATTCTAAATAAATTCTATCCATATCTCGACCCAAAATTCATGTTAACAAATGGGCAAAATATTGGATCTTATTTCAGCTATAGGACTGAATTCCATTCTCTTGCCGCTGCTCAGTAATTTATAAATATAGTTGTGAATCTTATGATTTATCTTATATTGGTTCGACCATTAGGTTAATCCATTGTCGCATCGAGCAGCATCGAAAAAGGTCAACCCGCACGGGGTTGATTCTAAAAAAAAAAAGACCCCTTGTAGTGGGCTATACCTCTACAAACGAAATTTTTATTCCTAAATATATATATATATATATATATATATATATATATATATATATATATATATATATATATATTCTAAATAAATTCTATCCATATCTCGACCCAAAATTCATGTTAACAAATGGGCAAAATATTGGATCTTATTTCAGCTATAGGACTGAATTCCATTCTCTTGCCACTGCTCAGTAATTTATAAATATAGTTGTGAATCTTATGATTTATCTTATATTGGTTCGACCATTAGGTTAATCCATTGTCGCATCGAGCAGCATCGAAAAAGGTCAACCCGCATGGGGTTGATTCTAAAAAGAAAAAAAGACCCCTTGTAGTGGGCTATACCTCTACAAACGAAATTTTTATTCCTAAATATATATATATATATATATATATATATATATATATATATATATATATATATATATATATATATATATAAAAATTTCCAGAGGGTAGGTAACCCTGACATAAATCGGGAGATTGCTACTCCCGCTCTCCCAAACGTTTCAAAATCGACCCATGAGGTTCATTCGCTTTGCTAGGTGCTTCGATAAACAGGTCTGTAAATATTTGAATTGTAATTGTTCAGCTAAATATTTTCCAAAAGAATCCTGAATTAATGCGTGATTTTTTCTCATTTACAGACCCATTCAACTCCGTTATAATCTATTTAATATTTATAATAATATTTAACAATTAGTGTTTATCAAACAATTTACACATTAATAATTGCCAATAGTTACCAATAACTATTTATCAACTATAAATCAATTCTAATTGCCAATCAATTTCTCAATTATTATAATTCTCATTTAACAATTAATTTATCAAACCATTTAACACTACCCAATCTAATTATCAATCATCAATTATACGCAATTTACAAATTACTATCTAATAATTATCCTATCTATTTAAAAAATACTCCTTACAAATTACTTGTAATACAATCTATTTAACCATTATTCAATTACCAATTATATTCTAATTATCAATCATCATATGTTATACTCTAATTACCAAACCATATTTATCAATTGTAAATCCATTCTCGTTAACTCATGCAAATTTCATTCACACGCGTAATTTTCAATACAATCATAAACTTTTACTGTATGAATTAACCTTTAAATCTAACTGTTTATTCAATAATATATATTTTTCATAATTCTTTGTTTTTAATACACGTTTTCCTAACGTCCCTCAAATTTCCGCCTGAGAAAGTTCGTCTGCAAAATTTACACTTTGCGTTAGCATTTAACATTATTCCTTGAATAACGAAATATAGGTTTTTATGTTTATTGGGATCAGAGCTATCTAGGATATTGCCGCAATATTCATATAAAACCCATACCCTCGCCGATACGACATCACATCAAAGTATGCAAGTCTGAAATCAATATAGATAATTTTATAATACTTAGTCATAGCACCAATCTCAACGAACTACGAATATTAGAATCACTTTATATCTTAAAACTTAAACCTAATATAAATATGAATCAAACTGCTTCGAATCTTTATATTGTATCAGGAAATATTGAAATTTTTATTCTTGTATGAGGCAGCTTATCCTAAATTGCACTATTCAATATTAATATTTTATAAACTGGAATTTTTAACCCTTTACTATCTTAGTCTTTTAGTGCCGATGATGAGTCTTGGACCTCGAAACGTTCAACCACAGACGAATAAAGATGCTTTTATCAATAGCATGCTTAGGTTTAGCTTCATATATATATATATATATATATATATATATATATATATATATATATATATATATATATATATATATATATATATATATATATATATGAGAAAACACTCTCCCTCAATAACAAGTAAAAAATATAGAAGAAAACCACTATTATTGGAGCATAAAGTTTATTATTATTATTAAAACGGTTATTAAAACGTTTCAATAATAATAATGAACTTTATGTTCCAATAATAGTGGTTTTCTTGTATATTTTTTACTTGTATTGAGGGAAAGTGTTTTCTCATATATATATATATATATATATATATATATATATATATATATATATATATATATATATATATATATATTGAAGCATAACGTTTATTGTTATTATTAAAACGGTTATTAAAACGTTTTAATAATAATAATAAACATTATGCTTCAATAATAGTGGTTTTCTTGTATATTTTTTACTTGTTAAAGAGGGAAAGAGTTTTCTCATATATATATATATATATATATATATATATATATATATATATATATATATGAAGGTGGAAACCAAGCATGCTATTGATAAAAGCATCTTTATTCGTCTGTGGTTGAACGTTTCGAGGTCCAAGACTCATCATCGGCACTAAAAGACTGAGATAGTAAAGGGTTAAAAATTCCAGTTTATAAAATATTAATATTCATATATATATATATATATATATATATATATATATATATATATATATATATATATATATATATATATATATATATAATAATTGAAAATCACATGACGCGTGATATATAGATGTATTTAAAGGCCCAAAGAAAATGGAAATTAGCAACACAACCCGAAAAAAGGCCAAGGGGAATATTACATGTACCGATGATAAGCTTAAGAAGGGAAATGGGAGATGTAGAGAACGGAAAGATAGGGCAAACTAATTTAACCGTTACATGAAAATAATTAAAGTTGGATTTGATCCTGTGTCATCAAGCGCTCATTGCTTATATGACCAAGACGCTTATCGTAATCGCTTATATGAGCGTCTTGGTCATATAAGCGATGAGTGCTTTATGACACAGGTTCAAATCCAACTTTTTTTTATTTTTATTTAACGGTTAAAAAAGTTTTTTTTCTATCTTTCCGGTCTCTACATCTCCCATTTTCCTTCTTGAGCTTTTCATTGGTACATGTAATATTCTCCTTAGCGTTTTTAGGGTTGTGTTACCAATTTCGATTTGCCTTGGGCCTTTAAATATATATATTGATGACACACTAGCGAGAACAGGATTAGAGGTTGACGCTTTAACTTCATTTTAGATGACTTGCATGCCTAAAAAAAAAATGTCCTTTCTTCTTACATTTAAAGCAAGTAACATCACTTGCCGGGCAGCGAGCACGGTTCTGGTGCGAGGAATTTCCGCAATAATAACATTTTTGATGTTTTCGATGCGAAGTAATTGCAGCGCAATTCGAACCCTTAGGATTAGGATTAGAACATTTGACTTCAGCATCCAGTTCATGTGATTCTACTGAAGCTGCACGAGCAGAAGGGAATGATGCATAGGCCTCCAAATCCCTTGTGGCAATCTATAACGCTCTCGATTGATCAACAGCTTAAGATAATGTAAGAGTTTTGTTTTCTAGAAGTCTCGTTCGGATTTTTGATGATGAAAGCCCAGTAATAAAGGTATCTCGAATATACTCATTTCTATACGTTTCGGCATTCACAGCCTTGAAATTGCCATACAAACTGAGTGTCTGAAGAGCACGTACATATTCAGGAATAATTTCATCATCTGATTGTTTACGAGTCACGAGCTTGTGTTGCGCCACGACCTCATTCGCAGGTGGAATGAAGGCGCTTTTGAGAGCAGAAAGAACATTGTCAAAAGTAGTACATTCGGAAATTATCTCGAAATTTTCGAGAGAAACTGAATTGGCTAGGAGCCCTAAATGGGAATTGCTTCTACCTTCAATTGACGACTAAACGGCTGCAATGCAACACCCACGCCTCGATCAAACTTGGAACCATCTCTGTAAATGGGTCATTGTGCTCGAGGAAAGGAACTTAGGGGAGCGAGGGTCCACGGACGACCTGTCCAAACTCTACATGCTGGTGCAAACTGTGGGAGGTGGAGCACGTGAACTAGGGCTCGGCGACAACGGAAGGGCAAGGACCCGTAGATCACCCATGAGAGAGAAATGATATATCCAGAGGTTAATGGGGCGGAGTAAAGGCGGCAACCTACCGAATGCCGCCTTCGATTCAGAAGCATAAAAGCATCTTTGAACCTCTGACTCGAGGGCCTGCCGAAAACGACAGTAGTATCACATGCAGCTCTGGAGTCGATAATAGGGCAAGGGGAGCACTTCACTCTCACAGGAAAGATTTTTCGCGGGAGAGGTGCGGAAGTCTCCACTGCAAAAAAGAACTGCGAGGTGGCAAATCAGACTCAGCATTTTAAGGGCTGAGGGTAAAACCGAAGAGTAAATTTGGCATCCATAGTCCAATTTGGAGTGGACAAGGGCAATGTAGAGTGACCAAAGTGTTCGACGATCTCTGCCCATGACGTGTGGGAGAGGACCTTTAAAATATCTAGAGCCCGCAGACAGCCCATTTGAAGACGAGGTGGGTGTGTTAAAAAGGCTAGCTTGGGATCAAGAGTTACGCCCAGGAACCCAAACTCGGGGACGAACTCGATCTCTACACCTTGTAGGGAGATAGGTGTCGGAACAAGAGCCCCTCTACCCCAGTGAAAGTACATAACCTTCGTTTTGATCGTAAAAAGCAGAATTCCTTAAGATGTGCACGTTTCGAAACCGCATCGACTGCCAGATGTTGACGACAAGTCACCGAGTGAAGGTGAGGCGAGGAAGAGTAGACTGCTAAGTCATCGACGAACAGGGTCGCCGATACACCCTATGGGAGAGAAGAGATGATATCATTGATCGCAATTACAAAACATTTAAAACGCTGCCCCGAGGAAATCAGTCCTCTTGGTGTTGCATGTCAGAGTAGGTGTCTCCAAGACGCATCGTAAAGTATCGAGATGCTAAGAAACTTTGAAGAAAAACCAATAAAAGCCCCCTCATACCCCAAACGTGTACCTACCTTAAGACGCCGTATATCTATGTAGTATCGTAGGCTTTCTCAATGTTTAAAATATCGCTCAGACTCGGTGCTGTAACGAGAAAGCTTTCCGGACCGATCCCTCGAAACGTACTACGAGGGCAAGGTACTATGATCCCTGCGAAAACCGCCCGACGATTCTTTGACGAAGCAACCGAGCTTAGTTTCAGTCAACTTTGTTGCGCAAGGTTGGGTTCCGTCGGAACTGGTCATGAGATGACTTCTAGTTCTTAACGGATGTCGCGCACTCCGAGGTCTACAAAAGCACAGTTAAGCCATTCGTCACGGGTCGCCGTAGAGGAATAGTCTGTGTGGCTGCGTTGTAGATAATCGATGTGAATTACGAGAACACCGCGTCCACACCGTTGAAGGTCTCCGAGGAGGCAATTGTGAAAGACTCCTCTCGAAAGCCTTTCCAATCAGCATAACCTAAATTCTACCTGAGAGACATGGCGGATGAGGGCTAGGATGGACGACCGACAAGACAATAGGGAAGTGGTCACTCCCATAAACATCATCAAAGACGGACCACCGAAAAGCAGTGAGACAATCCGGAGAAAAGAGGGACAAGTCGAAATAACTAAAAGAGTCCGTATGGATATGAGAAGAGGTAAAGTTATATGTGTTTAAAACGCAGAGATAGTCATAAAATAAAATAAAAGGGACTCTAAAACACGAGCTTTTGCATTACGAGTAACGCCATCCCAATATTGCTGACAGGTATTAACATACCCAAGTAATAAAAAGAGGAGGGAAACTGATCTACAAGTTCTAAAATATCAGGTCTTAACTAACAATGGTATAGTAGTGTAAAAAGCTTTGTAAGAAAACCCCTCCCGACAACAGCTTGGAAAGTAGTGTGAATATGGACAGGTGATACACGATGGGGTGACGAAACCATAACTGACACCCCACCATGAGATGATCGCATATAATTGAGCAATATAATTGATAATACGGAAACTAGGCACCGCGGGAAAAGGGCGGGTACAATAGGTTCTCATGGAGACAAACAACGTTCAAAAGAACTTAAATTTTTCCCACTTGCGAAGAGCGCCTTGACAATTCTATTGTAAAATGGAGGATATTATGTGGGGCGGCTAGATAGCATAGTAGATATCTTTTTCTTGTCAGGGGGGTGAGATTGAAGCTGAAGTGCGTGCCAAAGAGCTGGATGGACAGATAGTAGATTTCAAAGAGCCTCTGTAACAGGGAAAGAGATCCTGGAAAGAGCAGTGACAGGGAATAAGTATTCCCGAGGGACCCGAAGAACTGGCAGAAGGCCGTTCCTGTAATTGGGAGATTTTCGGAAGGTATATCCGGAATCGTGGGCAGAGGAGGCTTTCGATGTCTAAGGGGTTGCTCCAACAACCGCGACTGGCGATGTTGGAATATAATCGGCTTCCATCCGATCATTAGTAGGAGGGTGAGCCACCGGGAAGAGGGGGGCAACGCTAGGTATCGGGATACCTCTGATGTTAGCGGTTGATGAGCGCTGAGATGATACCTCAGGTGTGTCGGAGCTCGAACGTGATGGCTGGTTTCGTCTAGCGTCGCGCATAACATCTGACAAAAGACGGTCAAAAGGCGAAGTTTGTGCTCGAGCACTTTGGCGAGCTTTCCTCACGTTCAGAGACAGAGAGTAGCACAAGGTGAGGACCTTTTTTTCCCATAAGAAAAATTGTGCAGATTTTCGCCGCAGTGCTTTGAGAACCACTACAGTGTTCTGGTGCATTCAGAGCCATGGCAATCAGAACCACAATTCGCAGAGGCACGGGTGAGCCGAGGTAAGACCAACATGTCCAAGTTGGTTGCAGTTGAAGCACCATCTGGGTAGCTCGATGTACGGGTTTACCGGGACACGAAGGTACCCAGCTTTAATAGATTGGGGCAGTTGCTGGCGTCCAGACGATAAAATCAATGCGGCAGTATTGACTCGAGCAGAGCCTACAGTTGTAGTTACCCTATATACATGTGTGACACTTTTGGCACTAAGCTGTCTCTGGAGACGGGGGAATTTCGGCAATCGAAGACAGATTTCGGACAAGGTTGTGTTGAGAGTGAGATGACACATCAACTACAATATCACCACTATTCTTGAACACATCATCCAGCGGGGTTCACCATACCGGGACTCAAACGATTCGTTGACATCAAACACGTCCACTTTTGAAAGTGGGGTTCTTGGCGAGGAACTCAAGACCAAAACCGTGACATAGTGATTCAACGAGTGAGGGAATGCTGAAAGGGAACCTAAAGAACGTTTGGCACGAGAACCCTTACGAGAATGGGAAATTTTAGGTTTAAGATAAACCATGGCAAACATAATTAACTTCATTTGTCCCTCGGGACTCCCCACCACGGAGGTATACAAGGGCCCGGGGCTAGTACAACTCTGGATTCGGATCCACCACAGCATCTTTATGAGACAGAGGCTGCCCGAGTTCTCTTACACATAGAAAAAAATGGGTCAATGATTGGTTTAGCCTTGGGCATCGGCAAAAGAAGGCGATACAGGCGCCCAACCTCCGACCTTCATGAAAGAAAAAATCAGAATCAGTCTGAAATAAGAAAACAGGTCAGGTAACCATCAGAGTCAACAGATAAGAGAAAGAAGAGGGTGAAATAAAGGACAGTAAAAGGAAATAATGAGTATAATAAAAGTCTGGTTCGCAGCACCAGGAGACCCCAAAGAGCCCCATGGCTGACCCGCTCGCCACAAGAAGGTCAATGGCTCAATGGGACCAGCCCCTGAAAAAATTAAAGGTTACAGAGAGAGAGAGAGAAAGGAGGGGGGGGATTGTTTATAAGCTATTCTCTGGTGATGCTTCAGTTATCTAATTAATCTTAGTCGCCGTGTAGTAGTCTTTTCCTTCTCTAGATGTAGATTTCTTCTACCTCCTCTGCTTCTGATTAATCCTTGGGAAACTTGGGAATAATCTTTGTGTTTTCCATCCTACTTTTTGGGCAAATGTGAGGAAGGAGAGAGTAAAATATGCCATGAAGCTACATGACAGGATGCAAGTGCCCAAGTTGGTTTAATGGAGTGAGACTATGGTATAGAAAGAAAGTGGGAGGGAGAGCAGTACAAATGGACAACTTGATGTGCGACACGTATATAGAATGTTTATGGCGAAGTAAAAAGCGAATGAGATTGTGAGTGAAAGTGCTCTGAGGCTGTATGTGAATGTAGGAAGAATGGATGTAAAGAGATGAGCAGAAACTATGATTTTTCTTTTAATTCGCCCATCTGGGGCTGCCTTCAAGGACATAAGTCAATGTAATTAAAATACTAGCATAGTACTAGGCTATTCAAAAATTCGCAAAAAAACAAGCGTTGCAGCGTAGGGGGGAGACCGGCCCCCATGGAGCAGGAAGATGTGATCTACAACGAAGAAAGTCAAATCTCCGAGCAGAAGAAACGGACTTGGCAACAGTCTCACGATGCGTTGGTTACCCTCGGCGAAGTCGGTTGACGGTGCAATGTACGCAGAAATAACAGTATACCTCCTAACCAGGTGCACCTGCTCGTAGGCCTGGCAGGGCGAGGTGCGAGGGTTGATTTTTAAAAAAATGAGACATAGGACGTGCCAGGCAGCGCTGTGCGCGCCAGGACGAAATACTTAGCTTCCCGAAATGTGAGATGATTGGTAGCCTGAAGGGCCAGGATTTAATTCTCGAGCAGATACGCACCGCATTGCTTCGAAGCAGGGTGTGGTTCTATGCATTTGACTTCAGGTAAACCCGACAAGACTGCATGAGCGATTCGAATGGCCGAAGCGGTGGCACGAATACCATCACGTGGCAGTGATACCAACCGGCACGCATATTCTCAGTGAACCTGTCACTATCGAACGTGACAAATAGTGTAGGGGCTCCCTCACCGTTTTCTCATCAGACATTTGATCTTGACCAGCCGATATTCGGCGGCCAGCCCTAAGCTCGTCTTCTAATGGAGAGTCTACGAATTCCTTACCATAAACCACTCCTTTTACAAAGTTCTTGGTAGAGTGGGGCGTCACACTCATCAATGAGCCATTAAGTGTGCGAAAGGCACTATTCATGGCCACCTCGGAGGGATCCGACGGATTGGGCAGAAGGGTCGCCGTCTGAGAAAGGAGTTACCTTCGGCTTTCTACGAATCAAGCTAGCAAATGCTCTCTTCTGAATGATCGGGCCAACAGGTTGTCAGTAGCGGAACGAATTTGAAGCCAGCGAGTTCGAAAACGCCAGGTAGTCTCTCAAATAGGAGCCCCAATATATTTGAGGCTCAGCTCAGCACACTTCCAATTTTCATCTTAGTCTGGGTTCCCCCATCCGAGGGTGCCTCAGAGCTGCAGGTTCCAATTCTTGTTTTGTCACTTAGCGAAACAGCAGCAGAGTCATTTGTCTCCAGAGAACCCATGAAAGGACAGGAACCTTTGTCTTCCTTTACTTTTTGCGATAGCGTATGGAATGAACCAGCTTCTTTCCACCTCCATAAGGAGCCCCAAGGCCGGACGGACCCGCCTCGGCAAGATCCTTCTTCAAGATGGAGAAGGTGTTAGCTGCCAAAGGCCCACCAGCTGGGAAAGGAGGATCGTTCTCTCCTAGTGAGTCCTCGGGGGCTCGAGCCACAATAAAAGATTGCACATGGGCGGATGTTTTCGGTGTTTGGCACCGAGCACAGGTTCCGCCCCCATGTAAGATCCTGCTATACGCGGCTGGGCCGCCTCCGGGATCATGTCCATCTCGGGGGGTGGGAGAGGTTCCATGTGGCGGCTATCCCCCACAAGGCATCAAGAATCTCAATCGAGAACTCTTGTATCGTTTCTTCGCTCCCTGGAGACATAAAATGCAGGAAGCTAAATGGCACTGACTGACGGTGCCTACTATCTTGGCTCCCTAAGGTGGTTGACCCTATCGAGCCACACACACCGGCAGCGGTCAATTTTGGACCGCCTTCCTTCTATCTTGGCTGTTCCCTGTAATAAGAAAGGAAAGCCTGCCACTTGTAGGGAGCTGGTGTCCTCCTGAGGGTGCCTCCAAAAACGGGATGAGTAGGAAGCCATCGCACTTGTAGACCTAGAAGATGAGTAAATATCCTCTCTGGTAGAAGACGGTTGGAGGGGCCACTGAGAAAACACAAAGGTGGTTACCTCATTTCATAGATGGAGCTGTCCAAGAGGAGCTACAAAGATGGCAAAGGGAAAGCCCCTTTGCTGCATAGAGATGGTGAGAGGGAAACTCCTCTACCGGTCGAAGGGGTGCCGAGTTTACCCGTCCTTCCCGACACCTAGGGAGGGCGAGGCTGGGCTTGGAGCCAGATATCCAGGTACTTTCCCACTATCACCTTCTGTTGTAATCATAGTTGCTGAGAGAGAAAATGAGGCACATTGAAAGTAGATACCATGAACTCCCAATGATTGTGGAAGGATAAGACAAAAGTCTCCATAGGATCAGAAATTCCAGAATGTGGGAACACTCCTGATACAAAGTGTGGGTAGAAAAGGTTGAGGGGATAACCATAATGATAAATATTATTACATTATAATAATATACTAATATTAATTAAAAAAATAATAAATACTATTAATAAATAATCATAATATAAAAATAATAATAAAAGGTAAAGTAGTGCTGAGTGTGGGTGGGGGGAAAACGCACCGGGAACTTTCCCAGGCCCAATCAGAGTTCAGGTCAACCCAGTGACGACGGGGCTTCCCTAATTTGCACTCAGGCTGGGAGGAGATGCAGCTCCTCTAGGTCCTAAGTGTAACAGGCAACACAGGGCCCCCTCCCTCCACTGTGGGGAAGAAACTATGCGGGTCTAAGGGTGTGACAAGGGTTGAAGACCGCATAATAGGCAGATTGGTTAATAAAGGACTGACTATGAAACGTGTGCACCCATAGGAAGTGTGTGGGTGCATACCTGGGGTCTTCAGCCTAAAGATGAATCCTGAATAGACTCGATCCTCTGGCACAGCACTCCATCACTATGGACATTCGGCGTGGACAAAATGATGGGTGCTTAGAGGGGTGGGAGGCGGGGTTAGTTTTTATAGACGAAAAGCGTTCCAATGACGGCCACTAGTTATCTTGCCCAATGAAGACCAACAGGAGATGACATCATCCCGCCGAGATCCGTAGCAAACTTATAGAAGGCGATCATAAAGATAATAGGCAGAAATAAACCAACTTTGGGAGTGAAATATTTAATGCTGCCAGAATGAAAACTTGATTAACAATCAAGTTAAAGTTACCTTGGCAAGAATCATTATTAAAAAAAAAAAAAAATGCAATGAAAAATAATTGACTATTAAAAAAAAAAAAACCCCTCAAAGGCCAATGGTATACGCCCTTCCATTAGGATTGTGAACATGAGTTATAACAGGGGAGGTAAGGCACCACTCGTACCAAACATTTCTCTTGTTTACACATCGCCAGAAGTGGACTTCAAAAATATCTCCAGAGCGGACGGGAACTGGATCCTGTTAGAAAAGGGGGAAGGATTCAATAAAGTGGAGATTCATATTTTGTGAGGTGAGGAGGAAGGGTTTAAGGATAAGTGTGGAACAAAGTGTAAACCATTAGGATTTAAGGAGAGGATGTATCGGAAATCATCGACTAAAAGGTCTTAAAGATGTTTTAAAACCTTTTAGAGCTTGACAACTGCCACCAAGGGTGTACCTGGCGTAATTAAAGGTTAGCCTATCTTTAGTTTATATATTTAAAATGTAGACAAAGACCGCGAAAAAATTAAAATACAGTGGATTCCGCATAGTATGACGAGCCGCCAACTAAGACCATACAAAAATCATAATTCATGCTGATTTACCCTATGCCGCATTCAGGCAATTATGACCAGTCTCGTTCAGGGCTGCCACTGAGAATTTAACTTTATCCTAAGATTTACCTTCAAAAAATTCCAAGATTAAACAAAAAATCTCAAGGCTTCAAGAATTAACAAAAGGCAAAGAAAGTAGATGACATTAGCAAGCAAAGTATATGCTGGTAGTGACTAGATATTGTGCCTTTTAAATTAGCCTCCCTTCTCCGTTTTCTGTATTGTGACTTCACAGAAAATAGAATAGATTTCGCTAAGAATGACCAGCAGCTAAAAAAGACCATATCAGGCTGTCCAAACGTGGTCACACTTCCCGGAATCCACTGTACAACAAACCCAAAACCACTATGTAAAAGAAAACAAAGAACAAACTAAGACTAAAATGAGAAAAGCATTGATCAGGAAACGCGCTCCAGCGCCGGGGATAAGCCCGCATCTCCCCCGGCGCAGGAAGATGCGACCCAAAACAAAGTCAAATAAAGTGGAGGAGGCCAGCTTCCTACAAAAAGTCGTATAGTGCGCCTATCTTGCGACTGCTTGCTAGGGCAAAAGTCGCCGTACTCACAACAGAGCCTACTACGAGGCTAGATTAAAAAAAAAAAATAATAAAGGACAAAGGCTAAAACCAAAAAATAAAAAAAGGAAAAGAAGGCAAAAAGGCAACAGGAAGGACGCGCGCTCCGGCGTCGGGGAAAGGACGGCCTCCCCCGGCGCAGGAACATGCGACCTACAAAAAAAAACAGTCAAATAAAGTGGAGGAGCAAAATGTCGTATAGTCCACAAGGCAGTAGCCCTATCAGCGCCCCAGGCGATAGTACAAGGGACAAGCGGTAGCGACCCCGCTCGTCCCGGTACTGGGACAGGTAACGTGCGCGAAGATCACCCAAACTGGGACATTCAACAAGAATGTGACAAACAGTCTGGGAGACAATGCAGTCGTCACACTAAGGTGCAGGCGAGAGCTCCATCAAATGGCGGTGCGTCACGCGAGTGTGATCAATTCGGAGACGACAGAGAGCAACCTGAAGCCGTCGCGGCATTAGGTTAGCACAAAAGAAATCAAAATGCCGTCCACGTAGAGCGTGGCAACATATTTCAGCAGCACCGCGGTGATACCGTTGATGCTCAGGGCAAAGTGTGTGAAGCTGAGCACACATCCCTGCGGGACGTCCACTTCCTGCTCCATTGGGCCGGAGAGGGCTCTTCCAACCCATACGCGGAATAGACGATCTCGCAAAAAATCAGAAATAAAGATTGGGAGGCCTCCCTTCGCCACAATCGTGTGGAAAGTGCATGATGATATCCTATCACCATGCGGTATCATAGGCTTTCTCCGGATCGAAAAACACCGTGGCGCAGTGCTGTGTATGAAGAAAGATCTCGCAGACAGCATTTTCCAGTCGGAGCAGACCGTCCAACGTGGAGTGGAACTTGAGGAAGACAGGTGGCCTCCACTGTTTAGGAAAAGTGGTAGTCTAACATTTACCAATTTCTCTATCAACTTGCAAACGCAGGTTAGAGAGATGGGGCGGAAATAGGCCGCCGGTATAGAATGATCTCTCCCCGGTTTGCGAAAAGGAAGTAGAGTAGATATTCGCCAGGAGTCTGGGAGGATACCATCTGTCCAGATCATGTTGAACAAATATAAGAGAAAGGCCATGCATCGCTCACCTACGAGTCGAAGCATGGCATGCAGAACATCGTCTAGCCCAGGGTCGAAGTACGTACACGAAGCGAGAGGGGAACGCAACTCACTCAATGTAAACATGTCGTTGAAGGGCTCTCCGTCTCTGGAGGTAAAGTCCAACCGGCGGCCTTAAGCGTTATCAAGACGTACATTGGATGGTGGCGGAGCAGCCTCCAGGAATAGAGAATGCAGAGAAAGTGGTAGCGAAAGACTCCGTCACGGACGCGGGGTACGAGTGTGTGGTCCCATTCTCCAGGAGAACGAGGGGGGGGGGGGGTGCTGCAAGAACTTAGAATGAATGCTTTGGAATTGTCCCCACACTTCCTCTGCTAGAGGCGTCTTCCCGTTAAGTTAAGACACGTATGCCTGCCAGGAAGAGCAGCGAGCGTGCTTCAAAACATATTGGAACTCAAAGAAATTCACCCACACTCGTCTGAACACTAGAGAAGCAATCGACGTGCAAAACAGCCAGACGTTCTAGTAATTGTACCCAGGCCAAAGGCGATATTACCGGAGAACTCAATGGCTTCATCCACTGACCTAAACTCTTTCCTGAAATGCGGACCACTGGGCCCGTGCTAAGCACCAGCGGGAGGGTCTCTCCCAGGTGGCAGCGGTCCACAAATGATATATGAATGGGAAAGTGATCACTACCATGGTCATCGACTACCTGACCACGCAAAATCAAAATGTGCATCTGGAGAGCACAGAAATATATCAAGACAAGTAAATGAAGCGCTTCTCGGGCAGTAATGCGTAAACTTATCTACATTTAGGACATCTATCTCCATCTCGTCGATCAGGTCGGCAAGGAACTGACTCCTGGGACTGATTAAGTAGTTTCCCTAGAAGGGTGTCTACCATTCATAGAATGGACCTCGACAACCGTACCACGACGGAAGTTCCTCGCGTCGAAGTCGGCTGACGGTGGAATGTACGCACAAATAACTATTCCTAATATACGGTTGCAGCTGCACTGCTACTACCTTAAATGAGGTATTTAAAGCAAACAGAAGAACGAAGACATCATGGCGGGTGTAAATAGCGCATCCTCCATCTTGTGGTGGTGAGGAAGCAAAAACCCTTATGCGCCGGGAGGGTGGGCAGGTGGCAAGCACCCAGCATGGTTTCCTGCAGAGGAGTGATTCGTATGGCCGAAGCGGTGGCAGTAGCATCACCGCAACAGTGGCACGAATGCTTTCACGCAGTATCAATAGCAACAGGCACGCACCGACTCAGGGTGCGTGACGAAGAGTTAAGGGTAGGTCTCGAGGCCCCTTCCTGTTTTTTTATCACACGTTTGACCTTGAGCCCTCCTTGGTCGGCCAGCTTTAAGGTGATGTCATCTATTGAGTAGTCCAAGAGTTCCCTGCATAAACATCTTTCAAAAAGTTCATAGTAGAGGGCGGCCACACCCTCGCCGGCGTTCCATCAAGTGTCTAAAGGGCAATAATCATGGTTGCCTCGGAGGGCTCCGACGCATTAGCCAGAAAGCTACCGTTCGAGAAACGGGTTATCTTCGGCTCTCTACCAATCAGCCTAGCTAGTGCTCTCCTCTGATGGAACATGTAGGGCCGTAGGCTTTGGCCAAGATTCTGCAATCAGTGGAACGAATGTCCAGAAGCGTTTGAAGCCAGCGGGCTCGAAAGCGCCAATCGGGGCTCCGCTCTGCGCACTCGCGACTTTTCTCTTGGTCTGGGCCTCCCCACCAGGAAAGGCATCAGGGCCGAAGGTACTCAACTTGGCATGATCACTTGCCGAAACGGAAGTGGACCAGTGCGTACCCGGAGCTCCCGCAAAAGGAGAGGAACCCTTAGTTTAGTTTTTTTTTCCTTTCCTTTTATGGATAGGTGGGTGAGGAATGAACCCGCTTCTTTCCATCGCTGGGAACCCCCTTAGGCCAGATGGACCGGCCTAAGCATGATCCTTCCCTGAAATGGAGAAGGTCTTGGCCGTCAAAGGGGCACCAGCCGGAAGAAGGAGGTCCTTCCTCTCCTCGTGATTCCCTGGGGGCCCGAGCCTTCCGACGAGAAGCTTGGCGCTGAGCCTGGGTTCTACCTTCTATGGAGGTGCTTCCAGAGAAGGGGAATACACTGCACCCAAATGCTTAGAAGAGGATTAAGCCTCCTTTTCACTAGAAGAGGGTGTGAGAGGCGCCTGAGAAAGCAGTGGGGGGGACCTCCTTTTCACTAGAAGAGGGTGTGAGAGGCGCCTGAGAAAGCAGTGGGGGGACCTCCTTTTCTGCTTTGGAGCTGACGAGCGGATCCGACGAGGGTAAAGGGGGTTTTGGGGGGGCATTCTTCATACCCCTACCTTTGACGACCAACACTGACCCCAACAAGGAAACAGCACTACTCGGCGCCTTTGATTAGCCCTGGCCGCTATCACTGGGCGGGGTGGTATATGCCTTCTCCTCCCCCCCTTGGGAAAATCCGGACCAAATTCTACACGTGGGGTGGTAGGCAGGTCGGGATGACGGCTCCAGATTGGTGACCGGCTACTGAGCGGTTAGGCTCACCATGCATAATATCTTGTTGCAGGAGTGTTTAGTTAGGTGGTTCAGGTGAGCACCGGGTCTTGATCGATAAGGTCCATGGGCAGGAGAAGGGGGCCAACAAAATGGGAGAGAAAAGGTGATTGGAAAGGGACGACGGAAGGAAAGAGTCAAGTTGAGGGAGAGTTGGTACAGGAGATGTAGATTAAGGGTTAGCGAAGGAAGGAAGAGAGGCTAAGATGGGGCCGGACGAGGCACTGAGTCTCGTCAGCAGGGCGGCCAGAGAAACAAATAGCCGTGCCCCTTACGGAGCTCCATGATATACACACGACATTGCTTTTAAGAAGCGGGGTGCGGTTCTCCGCAAATGACACACTTGGCCTTACCGTGTGCAGCCTTGGAGCAACTTACAGAGACTTCGGGTTCTTATGGCCTAAGCGGTGACAGTAGTAGCAACTCCGCGGCAGTGCCACGAATGCCTTCACGCGGTAGCGATACCATTTTTCCCTTGGCCAACATGCTGTCATCAGTGGCGCAAATAACCATAAAGCGTTTGAAGTCCGCGGCTCGAAAACGACAGGTAATCTTTCAACGACAGGCCCCGACGTAACCAAGGCTCTGCTCAGCGCACTTGCGAATTTGGTCTTATCTGTCTGAGTGGCACCAGCCAGGGGATGAGATCCCTCGTCTCGTTGTGAGTCCTCAGGGGCCCAAGCAGTCTGAGGAGAAGCTTGCAAAGAGACGGACTCAGGTTCGGTGCTTGGAACCGAGGAGCCTGGGTTTGACCCCATGGAATATTCTGCCCTCTGGGGCTGGGTCACCTCCAGGGGACCATCTCCATCTCTCGGGGGGGGGGGGGTTATAAGATGGCTAATCTCTCCCTAATATATCACAGATCCCATTCGCGGTACTCTTCGTCATAGTCAAAGTGCTGCCTCAATTTCCCCCATCCTCCCCGACAACTAGGGAGGAGGAGGCCTCGCTTGGAGGCGGATCTCCATACACTTTCCCACTCTTGATTAGATTGAAAAAGAAAAAAAGGGGCCACATGGAAAGTAGATGATACTATGACCTATGAGTGGGGAGGTTAAGAGAAGTCTTCATAAGATCAATAATTCCAGAATATGATCATTTACACATATAATCGGCACCGGTCCAACGTTGATGGGCTTTTCCAACACGCCCGGTCATTTAGGCGAAATTGTCCTGGAATTTTGATCATAAAGGATGGTTCCCGCAGAGCCACTTATATGTGTACTGGAGGAAGCTGAGCAGGGTCGACGGCCCAATACACACTGTATGTACCTAATACTTGCCCTGGTCAGCGAGGGTTTCGCTCCTCGCAGCAGGTAAGGGAACTAACTCATGATATACAATGCAACTCGACTAAGGCTCATACGAGGACGAAAGAGCGCCGCGCAGCCAGAATCTCTGTGGATAGGAGAGCAACGGTGGAAAGGGGCAAGAGGGTATATAATAAAGAGTAGAGATAGCCTGCTCCACTAACGAATAAGGTTCGTGATCACCTTATATTATCATACCCTAACTTAAACCTACAGCATGCACTAGCACCCACACAATCATTCATTCAAATACTACAACCGCACACAGATACACTCAGGCGCAAAGAATCACAATTGAGAGAGAGGGAAAAAAGGTGAAGGAAATAGAGGGGAAGAGGTGGTGACCATGAAAAAAAAACCAATATGACAATAAATAACGATTGAGGAGGGAAGAGAGAGGTATAGTAAAAATCCACTTCGCAGTCCGCTATAATGAGCGGGCTAAGCCCCCTCTGCAACGATAAGGCAGGATCACAGGCGCGGCGAGTTTGTGGAAACACCGCGAGCGTGGAGGTGGTCTCGCCTCTCTATTACCCAGCATACTCAGTATACCAATGAGTAGCCACCTTCATGCTGCATCAGGCAGGCTTGGGGTACGCTCCTCAATCACACCAAGAAAGTGACTCTATCCCATAGACCAAACCCTATAAAAAGTATCAATTAACAATTTTAAGCGCCAGTGCAGTATACGGGATCGTTTTCACCCAGCAACGTGGTGGGACTCTATATCTTGCAGTAGTAAAGTAAACTGCAATATACACAGTGCTGGTATGCGGTTAGTATAGCAATAGACAAGTGATATTTGATTTACAGCCAGTACATTAGTCTATGGGATAGTCACAGGGTTCGTGTTGATTAAGAGATCTCCCAGGCGTGTCCAATGCACTCTGAACATGGATACTCATTGTTATACTAACTACATACCATCACTGTATACATTGCAGTTTATCTTACCATCACTCTCCTATATTCATTCTTTTGCTACTGAAAGCCATGCCTTCGTTTGTTAGTCTTTACTTCCTAAAGAGACGCTGTAACAACTTCACCTTACAATACAACTTGACTTACTTTGAGAGGAAACAGAATGGGAAACCATGAGAACATTCCCTTAGAATGGTTGCCAGGCTTGATGCTTAAATTTATATCTTTATACAAGGTAGTCTCGAAGTAACCAGCCAAACCATGGACAACGGAGTCGATGGTCATTGGAAACTGAAGCGACTTGTACCGACCATTATCGATGATTGAATCTATAAATATGGAATTATTAGTGGGGTTAGGGGGGTGGGGGTACTTAAGTAGATATTAATGAAAATGTGATACAATTACAAGATTGGGTAGTGGGCACAATTAGGCAGAAAGAAGTAAGGAATGCAGTAGCAAACCAACCAAAGACTTGCAAGGTGCAAGTTTCATGCAGGAAAGACAAAACAAAAAATCCCCAGCTACCTTTCGTTTGGTGCCTTTCTATTTTGATATCCCCGTCAATGGACTTACCTCGGTTGGGATGTTCAAATGTAAAAAGCGGTTGGGCGGGGGCCAATTGCTTCTTATTTTGAAGGTAAACGACATAGGGGGTTTCAAAATGATTAAAAATGGGCTTGTCTTTTTCACGACTGTGCCGAATTTCATTGTAGAGCTTGGACGACTGAACGGGACTAAGATGGGAGGTGTAGCTAGAAGGAATGCAGATCCCATCCTCTGTAAATACATGATAGTTTAATATTTTTTTTTTTTTAAGAGCTCATCTGGCGACTGCCTACTTGGGCATTAGTCGCCGTATTAAAAACTGCCTAGTACTAGGCTACTTTAAAATCTAATGCAATAACACACACAAAAAAACAACAACCCAAACAACAGAAATTTTTAAAAAGGGAAAAGGAAACGAGTAGTAAGCAAGCTCCTGCATCGAGGGAGGTCCCCCCCGCGCAGGAGCGTGCAACCTATAAGGGAAAAAAAAACAACAAAAAATGGTTAAGTAATAGGGAGAAGGCCGACCTCCCACCAAAAGTCAACAAGTCCACCAGTCAATGTGCACGCACTCGTCCCGACTACAAGGAACAGGCGGTAGCGACCCCGCCCATCCCGGTACCGGGACAGGTAACGTGCGCGAAGATCACCCAGACTGGGACATTCGGCAAGAATGTGCCGAACAGTCTGGGGGACGACGCAGTCGTCACAATAGGGCGCAGGCAAACGCTCCATCAGATAGCGATGCGTCACACGAGTGTACCCGATTCGGAGACGACAGAAAGCGATCTGAAGCCGTCGCGGCATTGGGGGATAGGTCCATGGGAACAGTCGCGGCGCAATGGCACGCAACTTTAAGTTCTCTTCGACCGTCTCCCATCTTCTTTGCCAAGCAGTCCGAAGAGCTGCCCGTATTCCTGCCATGTAGTCGGTGTGAGGGAGAGCGAAACGCCGGTCCGGTCGCAGAGTCCTCGCGGACTCTTTGGCGCGCTCATTCCCCGCAATTCCTACATGTCCAGGAACCCAGCAGAAGATAATCTAGACATCAGCCCGGTTCGCCAAAACCGTGGCGTCACGGATATCGCGAACCAGGGGATGCGAAGATTCCAATACCCCGAGAGCACTCAGGGCGCTTTGTGAGTCGCTATAGATCACAATCCGGTCTCCGAACCGGGCACATCGCGTAATCTCCCGTACAGAGTGGTGTATTGCCACGAGCTGGGCCGTGAAGACAGACGCAGCGCCAGACAGAGCCCCGCTGACTTCAAATAGAGGGGATACGGCGTGGAAGCCGACCCCCTCTTGGAACTTGGAGCCATCCGTATACACTAGCACGGTTCTAGCGTGACACGAGGTGTGCTCCAAAAAGGTCGAACGCAATAGTCCCGGCGATGTACAAGTTTTGGGAGCAGAGGCGTGGCGACAAATAGCCAAATGTGGTACCCTCCAGGGTGGCGTTCTGGGCAGAACCAGGGGTGCCACCGGCCCGAGAGCTATACCTAGCTCTCGAAGGAGTTTCCTGGCTCTAAACCCAAAGGGCTTAGGGTATGACTGGCGTCTCTCGGCGGCATAGGCACCGTCGAGATCAGCTGCGGATGCAGTGAGAGCTGTTGGCGACTGAGGGAGGCACTGGGCTCGCGCGTATAGGCGAGTGATGCACTGCACGCGGCGTAGAGCGAGTGGCATCTCCAAAGCATCGGCCAACAGGATCTCAATGGAGGAAGTGCAGAATGCACCGGTCGCAAGGCGAAGGCCGAGGTGGTGGATCGAGTCCACCTCTTCCGCAATAAACGCTCGGCTACGGATACATAAAACTCGCATCCGTAGTCGAGTATGGAACGAATAAAGGATCGATAAAAAAGTAGGGCAGTAGCCCTTCAACGCCCCAAGCGCTGAACGTCACGGAACGGAGAATATCCATAGCGCGGGTACAAGAGACCCTAAGGCTGCGAATATGAGCCTCCCAGGTGAGGCGTCGGTCGAATACCATACCAAGGAAACTGTGCAATTCAACCACTTCCAGGGGCACCCCATTAAGAGACAAATCTGGGTGGGGGTGGAGCCGTGGATGGCGGCAGAAGTGCACCACCTTAGTCTTGGCCAAAGAAAACCGAAACCTGTGCGCTTCGCAATGGCGAGAGACGCGGTTCAATGCCTGTTGGAGTCGACGCTCCAGAGTTGGCATCTGGGCCGCGCCAAAAGAGATCGAAAGGTCGTCCACGTAGAGCGTCGCGAGAACATCTTCAGGCAGCACCGAGGTGATGCCGTTGATGCTCAGGGCAAAGAGTGTGACACTGAGGACACTTCCCTGCGGGACACTCTCTTCCTGCACCTTTAGGCCGGAGAGGGCTCCCCCCACCCGTACGCGGAATCGACGATCTCACAAAAATTCAGATATAAACATTGGGAGGCGTCCCTTCGCCCCCATCGTGTGGAGAGTCTCCATGATACCGTATCGCCATGCGGTATCATAGGCCTTCTCCAGATCGTAAAACACAGTGGCGTAGTGCTGCCTACGAAGCAAGGCCTCGCAGACGGCATTTTCCAGTGGGAGCAGAGCATCCGACGTGGAGTGGAACTTGCGGAAACCGCACTGTGCAGAAGACAGATGGCCTCCGCTGTCCAGGAAAAAGGCTAATCTAACATTTACCAATTTTTCCATCAACTTGCACACGCAAGAGGTTAGAGAGATTGGGCGGAAACCGGCCGGAGTAGTGATCTCTCCCCGGTTTACGAAAGGCGAGCACAGTAGCGATTCGCCAGGAATCTAGGAGGATATATATATATATATATATATATATATATATATATATATATATATATATATATATATATATATATATATATATATATATATATATATATATATATAAATTTTCTAACGGTACTCATTATTTGTTTGTTATTTATACTTACTTGCGTAAGATTTCTATTTCTGTGCTGGTTGATATCTATTTATGTTTTAGGTTGCAAGGCTATAATACTCGTATATTCTTGATATTTATACTTGCAATAAGTTAAGGGTTGCGGTTTTTATTATATACCAGTTTTTTAATAAGGTAAGTTTTAGAAGTAGCTCCTCATTATCCTCTCCTCGATCCTCGAACAACTGGGTTGACCTTGTTGGGGCGGCGGGATTATATCCCTTCTCTGCAACTGGTATTTCACTCAGGATACCATACATAGATATTTTATACGGCACTGCTTCATCCCCACACATATATTGAACAATTCAGTTTAGCTATCCTTCACCTCAACGAATCTCTTGCTTGAAGTTTACCACTTACTAGTAGTTTGAACCTGCAGTAACACTTCGTTATCGACCCAATCGTAAACTCACCATATACCTCACACCTTGAATCACATTCTATCTCACCTCACTGATTCAATGCAAACCTTCTGCTACTAAGCTAAGATCTTAAAGAACATTTGTTTTCAAATTCTGCCAACCACTCAACACTTTTTCACATATATTTTGTGCATTCACATTTTCCCTTTCTTTGTACACTGCCATTGCAATATTCTTATATTCCTCAGATGTCACTCCATCTTCAAAGGCTTTGCTTGCAACACAACTACCAGCACCATCCCATTACACAAAACATCCGATTTACATATTTGTTTGCAAATTTAGAAATTTACCTCAACTTTCTGGCTTAGTTTTTATTCTTGCTCCATCTCTTCCTTGGCAATTTCCATGCAAGAACTTGTACCATCATTTTGTACTAAAAGCCTGAAAAGCCACAGAGATTGCGGCACTACATTCACTTTTACTTCTTCCTGCATGAAATTTCCATAAGAAATCTCAAATGGTGAAAACTTTTCTCTGCAAACTTTTTTAATACCTACCAACACACTGAAAATGACAGTATAATTTCCTACCTTTCAGGAACTTCTGAGCACCATCTAAACATTCCGGGGAGAGCTCATTGTCTCCAAAGGAACCTAAAAGCTCGGAAACAAGGAGGTCTGCCTTTTCTGGTGCATTCCAGTCTCTCATATCACATGATACAACAGTTACCTGGTGAGGATTAATGATACATGGGCATTAATTGTGAGTGGGGTTTAAGTCTGTGTTGGATATTGGAGATAAAACTGAAGCCAAAATAATAAAATTTTTAAAAAAAGGGGCAAAATGAAAAGGGGATCGAGATTATCGGAATAAATGCAAAAACCATTCATCTTTCATTAGGAGGGTGCACTCCTTATCGTCCAAGCACATCTTCAAAAAAGGTTTGTAAAGTTTGGGGGAAGGCTGTGGAGAAATAAAATGTTAAGGTTCGCTGGTTTCAGTTCTCATATCAAGTTGCTGCTTATCAGGCGGACGTCAGCCAGGGCAAGCCCCAACTCCCCACCATGTGATGCCCAGTCACGGAGGTAACCTCCCTAGTAAATAATGTCAGCTTAAAAAGAATCCAGACGGAGATTCGAACCGCCGACCTAGCGATTGCCGGGCAAGCACGCTAACCACTATACCAGCCGGGAGGCTGTGGAAACTTCAGGTCCAAGTAAATTATTTGTGGTGTTAAGGTCCAGAAGGGTGCTCAATTCTCCTAAACTTGAATACATTCAACTAAAACAGGCTCCCTAGCAGAGAGGAGGTTTCTAGGGATCAGCAAATTATCTGTTAGAGCCCAATCTTAAATGAAATTTGGCATTGATAATTAAAGTTTTTGCTATATCATAACCGCTATGCCCAAATGCTAACTAAGCATTGCCATACACTAATGCTATTGGATGCAACAAAGAGGGATAAAGAGATAAAGAATTGGAAAACTAAAATTGCCCTGCCCAAGGCAGGCATCATCATGGCTGGTTGGTATAAAAAAAGAAAGACCCAGAAGCCCCCGGCCCCTGGTGCATTCATGCTCACTACCGATTGTCATTCTGAACTTTATGTTGATTTCATTATCCGGTCAAGGAAGATCGTTTCCTGATGTAAAGGAAAAATTATGCTACCTACCAATCTTAAGATAAAACATGGACAACGACTCTCTCGGACTTGACCCCAAGTTACTTTAACACATTTACGGGAATATAATTAATTGCACTTTAAAATGTATCAAAGCCAGCAAGGCCACTCATTTCAAGCATATGGGGTCACATTCAACCGCTTTCATGACCCACAGATGCCTTACTCACTTGCGAACCCCAGTTCTCATCTTGCTGAGCCTGGAGTGTTACAACGGCATTAGGATTCTTCTCGATTGCGTAAATCTTCACCTTTCTTTGTGCAACTTGTGCAGCAGTGAGGGTTTTGCGCACCAATGGCCCGCGACCTGCTCCCACAACCATCACCACGCTTCAACAGAAAGAACTATTTAGTGTACAGTGATTTTTTTTTAAGAGCTCATCTGGCGACTGTCTACTTGGGCATTAGTCGCCGTATTAAAAACTTGCCTATGACTAAGCTACTTTAAAATAAAATTCAAGATAAAAAACCGACCCCCCCCCCCCGAAAAAAGGAAAGGGAAGCGAGCAGTAAGCAAGCTCCTGCATCGGGGGGAGGTCTCCCCGGCGCAGGAGCGTGCGACCTATAAGGGAAAAAAACAAAACAAAAGCAAAACAAATCAAAAAAAACCCTGCTTAAATAATAGGGAGAAGGCCGGCCTCCCCCCAACAGTCAACAAGTCCATCAGTAAATGTGCACGCACTCGTCCCGAGCACAAGAGACAGGCGGTAGCGACCCCGCCCATTCTGGCTAAATCATTTCAAGCAACTTGAGGCCAGACCCACTTCTACTCACATCTCCTCCTCCTTACTGAGTTCGTCGGAAACACGGTCCATCAAGGCTTGGGTGATAGCACGTTCATATTCGGAGTATTTGACAGGGTCTTTCTCGAATACCTCATAAGTCTGGGATTCTAAATTATCCATTAGGGGCTGAAGTGGGCACTGGAGAAAGTCTTCATAACCTCGAGCAAAATCGGTTAAAGCGTCACCTTCAGGACTCACCTGCAAATTAAACCGTGTGTCTGGGTCAGGATCGAACAAAACTGCCATTGATTGAGAAGGCCATATGTAGTGAGAGAAAACAGCACTTAAATTTTATAAAAAACAAAACAAAACTGGTGCGAAGCAGTGATGGCAAGTTGAAAGAGTGGGGAAGAGTGAAGATAGGAACAAATAAAAGGAAACATCTAAAGAGATGAGAATAGCAAACAAAGTGATAAATACGAAAGCAACCTCAATCTGAAATGCCTGGGCAAGATGGAAGCTCGCATAAAAGAGGGAAAAAAATTCAAATGAACCAATGTAAAACAAATTCACTGCAAAAGGACATAAGACTGAATAAGTATGGCACAATAACATTTAATTTATATATTGCCTCAGGGAAGCATGGAACTAATAGCTCACCAATGTAACCAGATAATGAACATTTATGACAAGGGAAACAATATTTTATCAACTAGATAGCATGGCAAACTTAGTGGAAAATAATAAAACGGTAGATTTACCCTCAAAATATGATCCAAATACTGCTGATACAATTTGACATGTGAATGTCGAATATGCCCCGAGATAATGAACTGTACATGGAGTTTATATAAACATTGAACGAAGGCTTGATGAACTTTGGACAGAACAGGATATCCTTTCTTGTTGGTTAAAAAGAGTGAGGTAGGAAGAATGGCACATCGGATCGGCTCACCCAGCCACCTGTCCAGTTCATCCTTTTCAGGCAGGTCAGCAGTCAGTTCGAGGGCCACGCCGATTTTCTTTTCAATGTTAGCTATGCTGTGAAACCTGACAAAAGAATAGTCACTGAGAACAGAAGGTGAACATCTAAGAGGATATATTCAATCAATTTAAAATAGACATAAAAAAATGGACAAAGAAATAAATATGGAAAAGATAAGGGTTGAAAATGAATGCATTAACAAACTTCAATGCTAAATAATGACACCATATAAGGTGTACTCAGAAGTCTCCAGGAGCTAAGAAGTTGAACTACCTCTGTGGGGAGTTTGTCAGTGATATAATTTAAAAATTAATAATGTTTTTTTGAGAATTACCTTAATTGATTAAAGAAACTGGTCCTAATGTAGGCAGAAGCATTCATTAAGTGCACTGGATGGTCTTGACAACTGCCCGGTGTCAAAACCACTCGGGGCATTCTTTGAATCTCTATAAATCCCCAATCCTCTCTATGAACTGGGCATGACACAATCTCTCATACCCAATAATGTCTTAAAACCAACTCAGCCATGAAGACACAATGCCTGGTAAAACCCCTGCCAACTTCAAACAAGAGGAACAGCAAAGAAACCAACCCACACCTTCGGATTTAGGGCTATCTGGATAGACTAGCATGGCTTTAGCATGGCCACAAAATGTGCTTCAAAAAGTTGGAACACAAATACTCTGGGAGCTGTGGAAGCTTTGTGAGCAGAGGCAAGGCAACAAAAAGTCAAATGCAGTACCCTTCAAAGTGGTGTTCTGTGCAGAAACTGAGGTGCCAATGGCCAGAGCACTATATTGAGCTCCCAAAGGAGTTTCCTTGCCCTAAACCTGAATTAGAGTAGGCTTGGCATTTCTAGGAGACAAAGGTACCATTGAAATCATCCATGGATGAAATGAGAGAGAATGGGCAAATGAGGGAGACAAAGAGCCTGCACATATACAAACACATAATGCAATGTAAGGTGCAGATTGAACACTATCTTCCCAGCTTAGACAAGGTCTTAATAGTGGATATGCAGAAAGCAGGTGTGATGGATTGAGTCCACCTTCCGCAATCCATGCACAGCAGCAGATGAATGAAACTCTCACCGATAATCAAACTTTGAAAAAACTAATGTTGCGGATAGGAAACTCCCAGTTGAGAGTTGAGACAATGCTCAAAAACAAGACCAAGGAAATCGAGCTATCTACCACATCTAGGTGAGCCTCATTTAGAAAATAGTCTGTGTTGGGGTGGGGAAGTGGATGGTAGCATAAGTACACTAACTTAGTCTTGGTAAAAAAAAAATTGAAACCTGTGCACTTTGGCATAGCCAAAGATGTGGTTCAAAGCCTGTTGGAGTTGATACTCAAACAGGCAACTGTATTCTGTACCAAAGATCAAAATGTAATCTATGTAGAGCATAGCAAGAACATCTTCCGGCAGCATCGAGGTGATACCCTTGATGTTCCAGGCAAACATATATATTTTTTTTAAGAGCTCATCTGACGACTGCCTACTTGGGCATAAGTCGCCGTAAACGCACACTAGGCTATATTAGAAAACAAATAACATAACAAATAATATGTAATTAACAAAACCTTTATACCTCGGGAGGGTTGGAAGGGGGCATGCGCCCTAGTCTGCCAACAGCCAGGCGCTCTGTAAAGGTCTGTAATTTTGAAGAGCACAGCATAAAAACCTATTTACTTACTGTGAGTGAAAAGATCGCAAGGAAAGTAATAAGGCAAACAGCATGGTACTTAGCTAAGGGGCAGTCCATCAGCAAACTGCACCATCCTACACACCCATTCCTGCACCCAACCCCAGAGACCTTAGGACTACCCCTATTTCCCACTACTCTCAATTACTGGGAAGTCGTCCGCTCCCCGCAACACCACCGAACTGGAACACAATACAACACCTACACACCCAATTCACTCGCATAGCTCTTATCTGTCTCGGAGGAGGGGAGGGGGGGCTCTGTGTGGCCATCACCCTGCCCCCAAGAAAACACAGATCCCATTCAAGCTATCTTCCATCACAGTCAAGTTTTTGTCCGGCGAACCGACCTCCATCGGGGAAGAGAGGGAGGCAGTCCCGCTGCCCCCCACCACCGCCCTGCAATGCCAAGATACAGGATTGCAAGGGGCATGGCCCGACGCATGTCACTTTCCTTTGCCCCCCCTTAAGGAGATTTGCTCTATCGGGTGGCTTCCACTGGGAGCGGGTGATTTTGGGCAGCCTGCCTACTCTCTTGGCAGTTCTATGTGATAAAATGGAAGGGGTGGGACTGCAATTTTTGGAAAGATGGGGTTGTCCATGAGTAACTCCAAAGAAGGGGGTGATTTTTTTTTTTTTAATTAAGGGGCTATCTGGCGACTGCCGACTAAGGCATAAGTTGCCGTAAACAAACAGCCTAGTTCTAAGCTACTTTAAAAAATTGAACAGGAAACAATAAAAAGAAATAACAATAACAAAGCAATAACAAAAACAATAACAAAAACAACAACAATCAAACCGGGTTAAATGAAAGGGAGAAGGCCGGCCTCCCCCAAAAAGTCAATAAGTCCACCAGTCAAAGTACAAGGGACAGGCGGTAGCGACCCCGCCCATCCCGGTACCGGGACAGGTAACGTGCGCGAAGATCACCCAGACTGGGATATTCGACAAGAATGTGCCGAACAGTCTGGGGGACGACGCAGTCGTCGCAATATGGCGCAGGCGAGCGCTCCATCAAATAGCGATGCGTCACACGAGTGTGTCCGATTCGGAGACGACAGAAAGCGACCTGAAGCCGTCGCGGCATTGGGGGATAGGTCCATGGGAGCAGTCGCGGCGCAATGGCACGCAACTTTAAGTTCCCTTCGACCGTCTCCCATCTTCTTTGCCAAGCAGTCCGAAGAGCTGCCCGTATTCTTGCCATGTAGTCGGTGAGGAAAAGCGAAACGCTGGTCCGGTCGCGGACTCTTTGGCGCCCTCATTCCCCGCAATTCCTACATGTCCAGGAACCCAGCAGAAGATAATCTCGACATCTGCCCGGCTCGCCAAAACCGTGGCGTCACGGAATTCGCGAACCAGGGGATGCGGAGATTCCAATGCCCCGAGAGCACTCAGGGCGCTTTGTGAGTCGCTATAGATCACAATCCGGTCTCCGAACCGGGCACGTCGCGTAATCTCCCGTACCGAGTGGTGTATTGCCACCAGCTCGGCCGTGAAGACAGACGCAGCGCCTGGTAGAGCCCCGCTGACTTCAAACAGAGGGGATACGGCGTGGAAGCCGACGTCCTCTTGGGACTTGGAGCCATCCGTATACACTGGCACGGTACCAGCGTGACACGATGTGTGCTCCAAAAAGGTCGAACGCAATACTCCCGGCGCAGTACAAGCTTTGGGAGCAGAGGCGTGGCGACAAATAGCCAAATGTGGTACCCTCCAGGGTGGCGTCCTGGGCAGAACCAAGAGCGCCACCGGCCCGAGAGCTATATCTACCTCTCGAAGGAGTTTCCTGGCCCTAAACCCAAAGGGCTTAGGGTATGACTGGCGTCTCTCGGCGGCATAGGCACCATCGAGATCAGCTGCGGATGCAGTGAGAGCTGTTGGCGACTGAGGGAGGCGCCGGGCTCGCGCGTACAGGCGAGTGATGCACTGCACGCGGCGCAGAGCGAGTGGCATCTCCCCAGCATCGACCAATAGGCTCTCAAT
Organism: Ceratothoa steindachneri; assembly: GCA_963969495.1. Classification (NCBI taxonomy): domain Eukaryota; kingdom Metazoa; phylum Arthropoda; class Malacostraca; order Isopoda; family Cymothoidae; genus Ceratothoa; species Ceratothoa steindachneri. Next base: position 13,564,143 of record OZ018330.1, read on the forward strand.
GGGGAAAGTGCGGAAGGCATCGGTCGCAAGGCGAAGGCCGGTGTGGTGGATCGAATCCACCTTCCGCAATAAACGCTCGGCTGCGGATGCATAAAACTCGCATCCGTAGTCGAGCTTCGAGCGAACAAAGGATCGATAAAAAAGTAAGGCAGTAGCCCTATCAGCGCCCCAAGCGCTGAACGTCACGGAACGGAGAATGTCCATAGCGCGGGTACAAGAGACCCTAAGGCTGCGAATATGAGCCTCCCAGGTGAGGCGTCGGTCGAATACAAGACCAAGGAAACGGTGCGACTCAACCACATCCAGGCGCACCCCATTAAGAAACAAATCTGGGTCGGGGTGAAGCCGTGGATGGCGGCAGAAGTGCACCACCTTGGTCTTGGCCAAAGAAAACCGAAACCTGTGCGCTTCGGCATAGCGAGGGACGCGGTTCAATGCCTGTTGGAGTCGACGCTCCAGAGTTGGCATCTGGGCCGCGCCAAAAGAGATCGAAAGGTCGTCCACGTAGAGCGTAGCGACATCTTCCGGCAGCACCGAGGTGATGCCGTTGATGCTCAGTGCAAAGAGTGTGACACTGAGGACACTTCCCTGCGGGACAGCCTCTTCCTGCTCCTTTGGGCCGGAGAGGGCTCCCCCCACCCGTACGCGAAATCGACGATCTCGCAAAAATTCAGATATAAACATTGGGAGGCGTCCCCTCGCCTCCATCGTGTGGAGAGTCTCCATGATACCGTATCGCCATGCGGTATCATAGGCCTTCTGCAGATCAAAAAACACCGTGGCGTAGTGCTGTCTACGAAGGAAAGCCTCGCAGACGGCATTTTCCAGTCGGAGCAGAGCATCCGACGTGGAGTGGAACTTACGGAAGCCGCACTGTGCAGAAGACAGATGGCCTCCGCTGTCCAGGAAAAAGGCTAATCTAACATTTACCAATTTCTCCATCAACTTGCACACGCAAGAGGTTAGAGAGATTGGGCGGAAACCGGTCGGAGTAGAGTGATCTCTTCCCGGCTTGCGAAAGGCGAGCACAGTAGCGATTCGCTAGGAGTCTGGGAGAAGACCTTCCACCCAGATCCTGTTCAACAAATCTAACAGAAAGGCCATGCCTCGCTCACCCAGGTGTCGAAGCATGGCGTACGGGACATCGTCCGGACCATGGGCGGTGTCAGCGCACGAAGCGAGAGCGGAACGCAACTCAATCACAGTAAACTTGTCGTTGAAGGGTTCTCCGCCTCTGGAGGTAAAGTCCATCCGGCGGCTTTCCGCGACATCACGACGTGCATTGAATGCTGGCAGAGCAGCATCACGGCTAGAGAATGCGGAAAAAGCGGTCGCTAAGGATTCCGCCACGGACGCGGGGTCCGAGATTGCGGTCCCATTCTCCTGGAGAACGGGAGGGAGGTCCTGCGAGAACTTGCCCCGAATCCTTTTGACTCGTTTCCACACCTCAGCTAAAGGGGTCTTCCCGTTAAGTGAAGACACGTATGCCCGCCAAGAAGAGCGGCGGGCGTGCTTCGAAATATACCGGAACCTAGCCCTAGCCCGACGAAATTCAGCGACAGTGAAATCGTTCGGGCGGCGCTTATAGCGCATGTAGGCATAACGCTTCTGTTTGAGGGCCGTCTCACACTCGGCCGACCACCATGGGAGTGGTCGGCGTGCAAAACGGCCAGACGTCCTAGGAATAGTAGTCAGGCCCACGGCGATGAGGTAGCCGGAGAAGAACTCAACGGCCTCATCTACCGACCTAAACTCCTCGACTGAGATAGAGAATTCAGTCATTTCCTGAAATGCAGGCCACCGCGCCCGCGCCAAGCACCACCGAGGTGGTCTCTCAGGCGGCAGTTGCCCTGAAAATGATATTTGAATGGGAAAGTGATCACTACCATGGAGGTCATCGACCACCCCCCAATCAAAATCAGGCTGTGCATCCGAAGAGCACAAAGATAGGTCAAGGCAAGAAAATGAAGCGGTTCTCGGACAGTGATGCGTAAACTCATCCACGTTAGGACACCTATCTCAAGCTCTTCGATCAGATCGGCAAGGACTTGTCCCCTGGGATTTATGGAGTAATCTCCCCAGAGAGGATGCCTACCGTTCAGATCTCCAAGCAAGAGATAGGGCCTCGGCAACCATGCCACGACACGGCGGAAGTCCCCCGCGTCGAAGTCAGCTGACGGTGGAATGTACGCAGAAATGATAGTATACCTCCTATCCAGGTGCAGCTGCACAGCCACTGCCTGAAAGGAGGTATCTAAAGAGAAAGGAAGAACGGAGACATCATGCCGGGTGTAAACCGCGCATCCCCCAGCCCGGCCATCCCGCGCTGGTGGGGTCGCAAGACCCTTATACCCCGGGAGGGCAGGCAGCGGGCACGCGCCTAGCATGGTCTCCTGCAAAAAAAATAGGGGTGAGCGGGAAACCTCTGCACCCGTAGGCCTAGGAGAGGAGTAAGCCTCTGCTCCAGTAGATGGTTGGAGGGGCCCCTGAGAAAGCAGTGGGGGCCGAGGGGCATCTCCTTTTCAGAGGTGAAGCTGCCTGAGAATGGGTCCAAAGATGGCAAAGGGGAAACCGCTTTGAAGCTTAAAGAATGAGTATACTGAATTGAGCAAAGCTTTTTAAAAAACAATACATGGAAAATCATAAAACATACCAGGCAGTGGCTTCATCACTCCCCCCTATGGGGGGACCTTGCACTTCGCTACTAAGATTAAAATTTTTAAAAAAGCAGCCATGGTTAAATTTTTATAAATCTTCTGAACTTCGCCAATTATAGTAATTTTAAAAAGGAACTCTACACTAAATTTTCTGAACTTCACCATTTGTAATTCTTTGAGTTTTAAAAATTCACAAAATTTTGATACTTATATTTATTTCTGAACTCCACCATTTTGTTTTATGATATTATAAAAGAATTATTAGAAATAACTTTGATAAAAAACATAAGTCATAACCAAACTAAGATGAAATTATTAATCAAATACTCAAAAAAATCCCCTTCTTAAATTATAGTTAGTAATCATGATGATGATAAATACTTAACTACAATCATCCAACCATAAGAATGTTTCAGAAGTCAGAAAGTCAATATGAATAAGATCATCATTCATTTGTTTTTCTCCTTTCTTAAGATCAAGCATTTTGATTGGGTGTATAAAGGGATATTTTATAACTTACTGCAGCACTTTGCTAAGTCAGTTGCATTTGATTTAATTGGTCACCATCCTCTTCCATATTTTATTGAGATAGATTTCTTTGGGAATTGCATGTTTTACTCATGTTGTAGGATGAGTATAGCACAATATACACAAAAGGAACTAGTAATAAGAACAAACATTTGGATGCCTACATTATGTAAAGTAAATTATAGGCAATTATTTTCTTTTTACCTACTTCTGAACATGATCTCAAAGGTGTCACACAAACTAATAAAGAACAACCTACCTATTCCACCAGTTCCATGTTTGAGTAGAAAATTCATCTTCAAGTTCTGGCATATCAGATCGAAACTTCCTTGACAAATCTGATGCTGCTTGCAAGCTTACTCTCACCCACACCTGTAAAATAATAGATTAAAATGTACAATGTTAGAAATTAACCATCCCAGTGAGAAGATTTCAATCTGAGGATAAAAAGATCTATTTATAATGAAATGAGTGCTAGAATTTTTTTTTTTTTTAATATCTCATCTGCCGGCTGCCTTCTAGGGCATAAGTCGCCGTACTCATCCTAGCCTAAATCTAGGCTATATTAAAAGCCCCCCCCCCCAAAAAAAAACCCCAGAAAAAACAAACAAATTGAAAAAATATAAAGCGAGCTCCATTGATGGGGGAAGGCCCGCCCTAACCCAGCGAAGAAGCACACGATCCATAGTCAAACATTAAATAAGGGGGAGATGAGTGCTAGAAAGAAAAGGGACATTTGAAATAAGCAGGGAGTGAGAAGAGAGAGAAAAGATGACAAATTCAGTGACACCAGAGCTTAATCTTTTACTTAAGTACTTGATTAATAAAAAAAAGGGCAACTCTGCCTGAAAGTTTTTAAAGATCATAGAACTTAAAATTAGTGAAAAAATAAGACCTGACATGCTTAAGACTATATAAGATGGGTAAGGACAAAAGCAAATTGTGTAATTATGAAAGAACAAGCTCAGTCAATGAAAAAAAGGAACAATAACAGACAAGAAAAATAAAAGAACTGGTAAAACAAGAAAGAAAATGAATTAACATATTGATCATGAACTGGAACATGTATGGGAAACAATATGTTTCAAGTAATTTACTTGCAGTGTGCTACAAGATCACACTTAAATATTAACAGGTTAAGGGAAAGGTTTAGAAGATTCGGGGTATACAAATAGTTTATGCTTAACTCCAATGTGAACAATCACAGTCAACACGCCAAGTGCTAAGAATGATACCGAAGGCACTTAAAAGACCTTCCAAAGTTGTAGAAAAGAGAAAATGCATTCAACATATCGACTCACATTCCCCTGCTGGCGGAATTATTATGGATTTTTCAAAAATGCTAATAAACTAATTTTATTGATTGCAAAATATTTATTTTGACAGTGTTAAGTCTTCTACCTTTATTAGTAAGCAGTTTGGCCACCCTTAGCATCCATGAGTGCTTTAACACATCTTGGCATGGCATTGATCAATGTTTTGCACATTTCCTGGATTCACTTAAATCTGAATCAAACTTCAATGAGATGGCATAAGAGTTGCTGTTTGGTTGTAATGGGCTGTGTGTGTATTTCATCTTTGAACACACACCATAAACTATAAATCAGATTCATGTCCAGGGAATTTCCAGGCCATGGAAGTAGCTGAACTCCATGTCTTCACTGATTTTGCTGTATGACATGCCCCCCCCCCCCTATTATTGGAATATCCAAGGTCTGTCACCATACCATTCCCTTATTTGACCTTTAAGAACTTCTCTATACTTTTCTTGGTTCATGGTTTTCTCAACAATGTGCAAACGACTTATTCCATGCACCAAAATGGCTCCCCACACCATGATTTTCATTGGAAATTTTACTGTTTTCCTCAGACATCCAGCCATAAATTCTTCTCCACGCTGCCTTCTTACATTCTGCATGCGGCCTCTAGCACTGCAATGGTTGATTTGTTAGAGAAAATTGCCTGCAATAGTAGAAAATAAAACATAAGTAGAACAGTGATATCAGTATTAGAAAAGCCATTGAAGTAATAAATCATCAAATAAATTTTATGGTTTGAAAAGAATGGAGCCATTACAAAAATGCATCACTGTTAAAGTTAGTAGGTATTAATGTTTTTTATGAATTACAGGTAATTGGTTACCTAGATGCGTCATTCTTACCTTTCCCCATTGTTCTGAAGTTCACTCAAGGTGATTCTTTGCACAGGAATAGTGTGCTTTCATCATTGTTTTTGTGAGTCGAGGCTGCTTTCTTGGGCAATATGATTTCAATCCAGCTTCGCAAAAGTCTGTCATTCACTGTTCTTTGGGCAAAGTTAACACCCTCTGCTGCCAGCTTAATAGGAATCTTACTGCAAGATGTTCTTCTTTTCTTAAGAGCCTGTTTTATTAATTTTCTATCTTTTCTTGGAAGTGTTTTACATTTTTGACCACATTTTCCAACCCTTTTTGAGTTTAAATCTTGACTATTATCATTTTATTCATAAAAACACTGACTGTTTAAGTGGAAACACCTAGTTTTTTGCCATTTCTTTTTGTTTTAATTTAGTTTCTCTCAGTAAAACGTTTATTTGTCCAATTTATCAAGGACTCAAATCCCTCTGTTTACCCATTTTGGTTTAATTCATTTATAGCTAAAAAAACTACCTCAAACACACAAAATTAAACTATTTAAATAACTAATGAACTATCTGAAACACACAAAAACACTATATAAGTGACAGAAAACATCCTATTTGCACTCTAAAGCCAAGATACATGCTATACTGACTGTGACTTCATTGAAATGGTCCAATGCAGTGTTGTTCCTTCAGTGTTACCAAATGTACTTACAAAGTAACATAAGGTTCTTGAAAATAAAAGTTAAATAGTTGCTTGGTGTTGGTGCATAAAATAAATACATTTGCAATCAATGAAGTTGGTTTCACTGGCTTTTTTGTAGAAAGAAAAGTCAAATTTTGGAAAAAATCCATAATAATTCCACCAGTACTGTAGAATCTGGTGGGTAATTTGTTGCTTAACTTCAATATGAAAGAAAATAACAAGAGTTCATTAAAGAGATATTTTTACCAAAAGGTAAATGTTAAAGATTTGAAGGATTGTACTTTCACAGTCAGCTTCAACCATGGCCTCCAGGCAGGTCAGAACCGGCTGCAGGACTTCTAGATGGTCCCCCTCTTTAAATGGGTGAAAACTGTAGTGATCTTGGACCAAAGCTCCACCTTGGTGGTCTCTCTCTCTCTCTTAACCACGCCCCACACATAATAACCCAGGCAAGACTAGGTCATCCTGCTTGTATGGCAGGTTGCAAAGTCCCACTGCTATAAATACAGCCTTCCAGCAGCTACCTCCTGGATCCAGGGCAACATAGACTCTTCTAGGAACTTGATGTATTTCTCTGTATTGAATTTAAGGCCCTCCAGGACAATAAATAAGGGCATAACATGGCACTCGCTACTGACCACCCCAAACACCATAATGTATCCAGGAACTTGGTCTACCTGACTCTTGATACATCTTTGGGACACACAGCAAACAAGTGGTTGTTTAATGAGCTCACCAGCTGGTCCTGGAAGAAATTCTTCTTATCTGAGATGAACCAAAGCATGCCATGCTTGAAGGGATGCTTCGGTTTGTTCACAAGCTTTGCAGCGTGTTTCTTCCTCTTCTCCATCTTCTGCAGCAGAAACTGGCTTTCTCATCTTGCATGAGTAGTACCAGATGTCCTTATGCACTGACTGACTAATGAGACTGACACTCCCTTTTCCTGGCTATGGACCTTATTGACTTGCTGGGATCGTTGTCAATGATGGCCTGGAAATCCACAACAAATGGGGGGGGGGCATATCAGAGCATTCAGAGTGAGGTTTGTGAGCCACAGAACCCCCAAAATTACAGCCTGAGTCATCCAACTCTTTCCTGATTCTCTGCACCATCCTCAGATTGACACCAAAGCACTCAGATCTCTTTGCATTAGAGCTCTGGCATGAATATCAAGCAGAACAGCTTGCTTTTTCCAGATTTGGGGAGAATTGAATTCAGCCATGGTATTTTTTTCTTAACAGATGATGCACAATGCGTCTACTAAGAAACGAAGAAGAAAACCAATGCCAGACAACACACATGCATAGAATTAAGTTGCCAATAGCAATAAGTTAGCCACCACACCCTTTGGTTACTACTTAAAACCTAGAAGTAAGAACCAATGTTGGCATCTTTGGCAGATTTTTTTGAAGAGCTTTGTTACAAATTGATGGGGTTAGAAAATAACTGAAAATACAGCCTGAATAGCTTAAAGGTGATGCTATTTGGGGCACTTAGTGTAGGGTAGGAGTAAAAATGAATGAAAGATAATTATAGGGATAAAAAATTAAATTGGAAAAGGAAGGGGGAAGCATAGATAAACTAAGCTATAAACTTAAATGCCAATCTACTTGCAATAAATTTACTAAATAAGAGGGTGTTCAGGATTTACTGCTTGATTATGAAATGCATTTCTAACTTTCAAAGTCATATTTTGCTGAACAATTATCTACAATTTAGAGGTTTTTAATAAACTAAGGATTATAACTACCTAATTTATACAGACATTACCTGATATGAAACTCCAGAGACAACTTTATTGTGAAGTAGTCTTGCTAAATTCACACATCGAGGAGTTGTCAAGGAAACCATAATAGCTGGAAGACTCAGATGAGCGGCATAGGCAAGTTCTTGTTTCAGTGTAGTTTCATGAATGGATCGAACAGACCATACATCACTTTCACATAAAATACAGCTTGTGTGGGTAAGACGACCAACTACCAAACTATTCCAATCTAGTGAATGAAGACAAAATAATGACCTATGTAGAGTAAAAAAGAATAAAGAAAAATTTATGAAGATTCATAAAATAAGACAAATACAAAGAAGTTTAAATTAGGTTTTCTTTCAGCATTCCTGCCTTACTAAGGCAGGATAGTAGTACAAGGACAAGTACCAACACTTACACAGATCTTGAAATGAGACTCATGGCCAGCAATCATCTACCAGATGGCTTGCTGAAAGGTTAACATGACTATAAGTTGGGCCATATATGGTACAGTGGTAGTCCTCAAGAACCAGTTTTTTTTTTATATCGCGCTTTAAGCATTAACACATAAAGGTGCAGTTCCTAACATGTAATACCTGTATAACTTACTCTTAGCTCTTTAGAAACCTTTGCAGTCAATGTGTTAAATTCTAGAACTACTCTCCAAGATGCAGTATATCTAGTTTTATATGCTTTGATTTTTGTAATATTACATCAATATATCAAGTTTTTAAGTGATTTGATCATTAAAAAAATGCTTTATTGCCAAAGAGGGTTTTGATTGTAGTGTTTCATTATCATATTGATTGGTTGAACTAAAAATATTTTTTTAGTTCTGCTCTAATTTTCATTATCAGCATTTCTTCTAATTTTATCTGAGCCACATTTATACTTGAAGTTCACTTTTATTTTATTTATAAGTTACTATTTTCTTATAGCTACTTATTTTTATTAAGTGTACCTTAGTATAAACTAGATTTAATTATACCATATCAAGTCAAGTTTATTTCAATATCATTGGGTATTCCAGTAACCTACAAATTCTTCTAAATCTAAACCCAGGTACCAAAATGTATAAAAATTCCTACTGAGTCAAATTTCAACTACTGATCACTTAGCAATCCTAGATCAAGTCCAGGTCACAGACTTATTAACCTTTCTATTTTATAAAATAAAATAAAAATATATCAATAATAATATTATATATCAAAAATCTCGATTCATTTCAACCAATGAAAATGTGATCAATAATCTAACTTTATGCAAAACTTTGATATAAGTAATCAATTACACAATCTCATTTTTCCATTATGGTTCACTGGTCATGTGTTTAAATTCACATAAAGATGAGAATGAAGATTACTGGCAAGCCGGTGGCCATCAGGTTCCAGGCTTCATTGGAGAGGAAGTTGCAGAGAGTGGTAGTTGTGTGTGTCCAAGGGGAAAATGGATATTAAAACACCTTCAGCAGTTCCTGGGATAGATTTGTTTTGAAAGCACATTACAAGTGTGTATCTTTAAGCAAAACAAAGTAAACAAATAAGAGAATTAAAAGCCTTCCTCAAGAACCCAAGTGAGATAGAATTTTTAAAAAATTGAAGAGTGGGAGCAAACTCTCAGCATAAGGGACAAGCAGTAGTGATAGTACTGGGTTAGGTATAGGTATCAACCAAACATCTTGCTCAACAGCCAACTTCTCCCGCTTAACCATAACCCAATGCTTCTGAGTGTCACCCAAGATCTCCACAAAGCCTTTGCTCAAAACACATCAAACATCACCTCAAAAGCCATGTCCAAACTCAACACACCAACAAACACAAACTCTGACAATCCTATACAAACTTCCTCCACACAACACTGAACTACACAACCCCAGCCCTGGCACCAACATAGCTAATAGACACCTACAAATGATATAAACAGTGAAAAAAGTGCCCTTCACATTGCAAATGGCTGTGCAAAATCCAACCCAATACACCACCTCCATGCTAAAATAAAAATAGTACTAATTATAGACCACCCGAACTGCATAACACTTTGAAATCAGCCACAAAATACCTTACTATAAAGTCACCCCCACCAAAATCCACACATCCAAAACAACCCTAGATTGCTCAACCAGCCTTTCAATGGCCCACCTGTGATCAGAACATTACTAACACCCTACATGAATAAAAAAAATTATATCCCGATTGACCTGAAAACACTGACCCCCTCTTGACTATTTTGGGTTTGATTGAAGAAAACCAGTGGTGCAACAAAATAAGTAATTTAAATATTAAACATAAGAAAGAAATAAAGAATTAAGAAAATGGGACACCACCAAATAGAAAGGTAAGAGCAAATCTGCTGCAAGAAGAGAGGTAAGAGGCACAAACAACAGACCAGAAGTATAGGAATGGGAATAAGGAGAAAAGGTCTATAAATTTACTTTTTTTACTATATATTATTAGGTTTCATGTGTTTTTCCCTAAATTTCCTTGCCTATTTGGGCATCTCTGGGCAAAAATTTTGAAATAGGCCAATGCAGATAGATTTATAATGAATCCAGTCAAATATTGAAACCAGTACACCCCTAATTAACCCCAGACATTTTACATACTTCTTGCAATATAAAGATTCCTAACAGAAGCTAAAAAAAATGCTCTGATATCCTCATGAAGTAAATTTAAAATATTGTCTGTAGTGACTTTGATTCACCTTGACAAACTAAGAAATGTTACCCCAAAATATCCTGCTGTCTCGTACAAAGAAAGTGAAAACTTCACTGGATTAGAAAAAGAACTGACTCAACTGAAATACTGTGAGAGAGATCAATAGAATGAGGAATAAAACTTCATTCTCTTTATATTATCAAATATTGCACCCAGGATGTAAACCTAATGCCTCTAAATTAGAAACATTTTTACTAAAATATTATTCCAAACAGAAATTGTTTTTCTTTTCATCTACATCAACCAAAGAGAAAATGAGCTTTATAATAGCTGAAATAGGCCTATTTATCAACCAAATTTAGCCCTAGAAAAGGTTACACAAGAGACCTACCCTCATGAAAGAATAAATATATATCTAAATACTTATAAAAACCTGTAGAGGATGATAGTAAAAAATTTCTAGGGTTAACAATATCTCACCTGAACTTGTCAAAAGAAGATCTGATCTAGTGAATGCTCCTTCTCTATTTTTTGCTTTTCCACCAATATGCTCTCTTGAAAATCTTGGATGAACCAATGGCACAGATATAAAATCATACCTTAAAATAAAATAAAATTTTTATATATTTAAAATATAATTTTGCAAATGAGGAATGGAGAAATATGGTGCAAAAAATATATATATATATTCTTTAGATGAACAATAACATACATGTCAATAGAGTTCTGTTATGGAAGGGCAATAGTAAGAATTCTCCAATCCACTATAAAATTCTCCTGGAGTTTCTCAACCCTCTTCAGGAGCACCACCCATCCGACTGTACAAAATGAGAATTGTGGATATTCTCACACCCAATGCACTACAGCTTACCTTAATCACCATCAAACACAAGAAAGCTGGAAACAATAACTTTAAAAAATGAATCACAAAACAAACAGCTTCCAACTCAGGCAACCAATAAAAAAATATACCACACTCAATCATCACCTGCATATAGAAATCACTCTTACCGAACAAAAGATCCAAATCTAAGAGACCATAGACCAAGGCAATTTGCTCATGAATTATTATCACAGAATTAGTTGACTACCCAACAACCACAACAATAGAACATCAAAAACCTACACAACTCAGCTTCCCCACATCATACAGGCACATCCCACTCCTCTCGACCATCTCCAAAAAAGAAAAACTAATCAACAGAATTATTCCCATTACACCTATAACACAGCTTCAGAGAAAAACTCACAAACATATTACTCACCACCATAACAAAGCATCTTAGAAGGCTTTAACCAAAACTGTCCCGTAGAATACATTCATGATTGCAATAGACAGCAAAGCCTTTGAGACCATCTTCTTGACACATCTTCATACAAGAAATATAATATATCTCCTATCACACCAAAAACAAGAAATGGCAAACTACTTCTACAGACAAAACCATTTCTTTCAACACAATGTCCAATACAAAAAGAAAAAAAAATCACACTGGGGTCACTAAGGCACCGTAACCTTCCCCACCCTCTTTAATCTTTTAATGCACAAGATACCTTTTCTGTCTGCTTAAACATCCATAGACATGACCAACCCATTACATCCCAATATAACTCTGCACATAGCCACAAAAACCTAAACATGTACCAGGTACCTACACAACTGCAAAACTGGTTCAAATTAAACAATGTCCACCTCCCCTCTAATAGAGAACCTTCTTTACCCTCCAAAAACATGAATCAAACCACTATCCATACATCATGCTCCATGGCCAACCTCTCCTAATCAACCATAACCCCACACTGCTGGACATCATGCAAGACCCAGGTATTACCTTCACTCAGCACATAAAGATTACCTCAAAAGGTATTTCTAAACTCAACAGACCCAGAACTCTTAAAAACACCAACCTTGGGCAACACAAAGAAACACTAAACACAATGCAGATAGATGAGCCACACTGATCCAGTAGCATAGGCACCATCCATATCTAATACAAACCTTGTGTGTGCCTATAATGGGAAGTAGATGAAAAAAATATTCCAAAGATACTTTATTTCTGACTACTTTCTATATACACAAATTAGTTGAGTCTAAATTATAGCTGACCGAGGCCATTAATATTTGACTGGGGTCCCTGTCAAGCTACTCAGCTATAGACTGACTGGGGTTAGCTGAGGCCTCAGTCAGTCTATAGTCTAAATGGAGTAGATTTGTGGTTATTTATTAATGCAATTTTAATTTTTAAAAAGAGAATAATTCTTAATATAAAAAATAATTAAGTATTTTTAGAATAATTACAAATATAAAAAAATATTATTCATTTACAAATAGATATCTACAAAAATAATGGCATTAAAACCAAGTTAACTGAAAATGGTGTGCGCTTGTTTGAGGAATTCAGTGAACTATGAAATTCCTGGTACCGCACCCACATAAGAGAATAAAAAAAACTGTCTTATGCATCATAACTAGTTGCATAAAAATGCCCCTATACATTGTCACTATAGTAAAACTAAAATTCCCTCAATCAAAGATAAAACAAACACATACCTTACACCACCCACTTCACCCAATTAGCAAACCTCCTGCCAACCTGTGAACCAGAACGCAGTGAAACATATCTGCATAAAACTTCAAAACCAGTGGCACAATGACTTGCTTCAAAGTACCTCACCAGACATTCACCCCTTTCAATGTACTCTAGATCTCCAAACCCAAGTTTCTCCTTATGGTCAGGATACCATCCCTCCCTACACAAATACCAAATTAATACCCCTCTGCCTCTGCTGCAACCTCAAGCAATCAGAAAATAATACCCATATCATTCTATACTGCCTTTCTCCCGATTGTCTCATAAAATTTATCCATAGAAGCATTCAGAGAAGTCTGGAAGAGACAATATTATGTCATCATTCCTAAGTACTGCCATGTTTGACAAAAAGAATGATTTTACTCAAGCATAATACAATATTCCAAATAACTAAATGCAATATCACCATTTGTAATTTAAACAATATTAGCTTATAAATTCCTATTAAAAGGAACAAAAAGCAATAACTTAAGAAATAATAATTAAAAAACAGGTATATGATAAAAATGAATAATTACTTACCCTGCTCTCCCTGAGTCTTGGAGAGCAACACTAATTTCATTCACATGTGAATATTCAACACCACAAGAAACACGTGGAGTTGACATGACAATTATTTAGTCAATTAGTCAGAATAAAAAAAAAATTATATATATGTATATTTAGTATACTATGGAGTTCATTTTGAGCATATCATCTGTTGCTGTTGAAGAAAAAATATTAAAAGTTATATTATAAAGAAGAAAAGAACTTTCTTAAAAATAAACTGCATGAAATCAGGCAATGCCAAACCAGTGACCATCTTGGATTTTCTTCATTTCTGCGTATGTTGATACATATCATAAAAGAACTTCAATTATAGCTGTGTACCTCAAACAGTTCCGGAGATATAGCCCACATAATTTTGGAGGCTTTTTAAAAGAGACTAAGTTGATTTTTTAAAATTGCTGAGTTTCAGGCCTCATAAAACATGCAGTTTGAAAGTTCAGGTCCTACAGAATCAGGACCATAGATTCCAAAAAAAGCAGTCAAAACCAGTCTATCTGTAACCATCAAAGAGTTATAAGCTAGCAAAAACTGAAATATTGAACACATCCATCACATCTGAACCAACTTCCGATTCAAAATATTCATACTTAGAAACAATGCTAAAAGTTATAACTGATAGGATATGATGATATGTCTTTTATTGTATTTAAAACCATTTCTGGCAGAGAAACTTACATAGCAGCTGAGAAATAGTGTTTCAAATATAGTCAATTTTCATGATTTTCAGAAAATGACCTTGACCTTTTTGACCCCGTGGAAACATGAGGACCTCATTCAAATTTTTTGTCCTTGGAAGGAAAGGTCTATACACTAGCTATACTAAATATTTTATTTGTTCCATCCTTTATTCGTGCATATTAGGACAGACCATTTCACCATTGATTAAGCAAATTTACTTATTGTATTTACACACCTCACTATACGAACTAATGAAAAGTAAGATAATGTATGTGCCACAAAATATATCTATGTTATAACCATAAAATAAACAAAAACACTAACAGTATGACTATATCATCATGCAGGTAGTTCCTTTCTAAACAGATCGATCAATCAGATATCTATGATTTCTCACAGTATTGCAGGACTCTTTGCAAATCGGAATTCAACAAGAAATACTGGCTGCCACTTGCTCCTTGTGCAGATTACATCTTGGAAAGGAATCCAGCAGATGTCATGTTTTTGTGGCCATGAAAGTGACTGCTCTGTTGCACCCTTCTGCATGAAGTTGACAAGCAAGTCATGCTGTTTGTCAGAGTGATCTTCTACAATCCCAAAATACCAGTCTTCGTCATACATGCAAGCTACATACTTTCCTACCTCAAAAGCACTATCATCTTGTGGCTTGATACCCTGCAAGCCTCCCATCTGAACTGTTTTAAAGATGGTGTCTACTGAAATTCGCCTAATCTCAAGTTTCATGTCCTCAACTGGCAAAAAACTATGATGGGAATGTGTACCTGGGACTGTAGACACATGACTATACCTTTCCTCTAACTTGAACTGTTCACATCTATTGATGACATCTGTCACTGATACATAAAAGAATTTTATACCTTTCACATTGATGACACACCAATCATGCATTTCTAGAGGGGTTAGAATTTGTCTAGAGATAGTGGCCTGCAAATTAGCATGTGCAACTAGACGTTTGACAGTGCCACCTATGCCATCACAAGGACTCTTACCGTGACTAGTGGCAAAGAAATTCCAGTGTGCAGATATTCCAAAATCATCTTTGTGGTAGCAAAGATTCACAAGGTTTTTGTAATTCTTATACTGGGAAGCAGTACCATCGGTGAAGTTCTGTATATCTGTCAAAGTGGGCATCACCATTTTGATATGTTTGATAATAACCTCTAGAAAAGCATGAACCGTATTGGTTTCATGATTCATACAATCTGATATCACACATATATTCGAAACATTCAGCTTGTCATCTACAATGTAGTAGAGGACAAATGGGTTCAGTGTGGCTTGACTGTTATCCCAGTGGTGGTCTTGAACTGCATCTTGAACAACAAAACTGTAATTTTCAGCAAAGTCTAACAACAAAAGCCCAGTACTTTCAGAAATGGTTTCTTTCAGGTTGCTTAGATACTGTGCTTGGGCTTTTGTGATGAAATGGTGAGAAAGCAGTGCTTCATACACTGAACAGAACTTGTCAATAAAATTCTCAAATGTACAAGACAATGTTTCCAGAGTTGTTTTACCTGACTCATTCCTAACCTACTGTTTATATGATATGTTATCATCAAGCTCTTGCTCATTAACAGTAAACACAGACATCAAATGTTCTCTAATTTTCTGAACACCAGGACATTTTTCACAGATTCTCAACATACAGTGCCGCTTAGATATGCCACAAACTGCCATTGAGTAACAACTTGGTATTCTGGTGTTTCTCACACACACAAACATGGTGAGAGCTCTTACTCCCCACATGTACACACCATTTGGGCCGAAGCTCAAAGAACTTTCATATACCAATCTTAAAATTGGGAAACTTCACCTTGAAAATTGCGTACAATTCTGCGATGTTTACCAAAATCAGTCTTTTCTGTTTGGGAACTTTTTCACCATTGATTCTGACAGGAACAAAATCTTTCTTTCCTGGGCACATTCTAGAAAACTCATCATCTTGATAAAACAATTCAACAGCAGTAATAATATCTTGTGACAGTGTCTTACTCCCTAGATAGGCGTCGGGTCGTGCAAGGATTCCAGATTTTCTTTTTTAGATCTCTAGCTTGGTTTATTGCATATTTTGAAACACCAAATTCATTGCACATTTTTTCAATAGTCCAGCTTTCTGCAACAAGTGTCAATATTGGAATTTTGTCCTGTTTGGATTTGCAATTTTTCCTTCATCATAAATCAGTCTGTCTAAGTCAGAACATTTTGTACAGGCTTCTTTGGTAGTATCCTGTGACTGTATCGATTCTTCGGTAATGTTGAGAACAGTGGCTACCTTTTTTGCTACAACTTCTTGAACCTCCAATACTTTCCGCTTACCATAATTTACCTTGTCTCTCATTCTTTTATTAGTCTTAATTGGGGAACATTCTAGTAGTAAAACACTTGAGTTGAGGGATTTGAAGGTCTCTTCAAATGCCTGCTCGCTGGCATCTTCGAGTGTTGTTTCTTCATATGTGGGATAATCTGAAGGCGCTTTCATCTGGGTATCACCACGTGGACAGACCTTCTGCCCAGGTTTAAGGTTGTACATTTCAGCTCTTGGGCTTTTCACAACCCACAGTGATCCTGAAAAAGATGGGGACAGTAAATAAGAACATAAGAACATAAGAAAAGAAGGAGACTGCAAAAGACCATTCATGGCCTACACTTGGCAGCTCCTGTTCCAGTCAACACACAAAAGATTTCTTACCAGAGTAAAGTCATCAACATTGTCACCCTTTACAGGAGTTCGTCAGATCTAATCTACAATATACATAAAATGCATCCAGAGGATTATGTCCATTCATGCAACCGCAAAATATAATCTCCCCACTCCTTAGAAAAATATATACATATGTACATAAAAAAGTCAGTCCCATCTAGCAGCTTCATCCATATATTTATCTAATCTATTCTTAAAACTACCCAGAGAGGAGGCTTCTATCACATGTCTAGTGAGCCTATTCCATTCATCTACCACATGATTTGTAAACCAATTCCTCCCAATCTCCTTCCTAAACCTATACTTATCAAGCTTAAACCCATTGCTACGTGTCCTGTCATGTTCACTAAGTATAAGAACCTTACCCACATCCCCTTTATTATATCCTTTTACCCATTTGAAGACTTCAATCAATTCCCCTCTGACTCTTCTCCTTTCCAATGTATGTAGATTTAGTTTTCTGAGCCTTTCACAATAAGGTAAGTTCCTTAGCCCACCAATCATCTTTGTCATCCTTCTCTGCACAGACTCAAGCAAATCAATATCCTTCCTATAATATGGTGACCAAAATTGTACTGCATAGTCTAG
Source organism: Ceratothoa steindachneri (assembly GCA_963969495.1). Lineage (NCBI taxonomy): Eukaryota > Metazoa > Arthropoda > Malacostraca > Isopoda > Cymothoidae > Ceratothoa > Ceratothoa steindachneri. The sequence goes on from OZ018330.1 coordinate 13,581,681, forward strand.
ATGAGGCCTAACTAGCGCCAGATACAGTTTTAGAATGACTTCGGCACTCTTATTGCTTACACTCCTCCTAATGAATCCCAATATTCTATTAGCTTTATTCTTAGCATTTAGGCATTACTTTCTAGGACGAAGGTCTGAACTTACCAAAATACCCAAGTCCCTCTCACAATCGGTCCTCCCTAAATTTCTCCCATTTAATTTATAACTATTCAATGGATTATTTCTACCTATACTAAGTACACTACATTTGTCTATGTTAAACTTCATTTGCCATTTCTTAGCCCAATTGGACAGAATGGTCAATTCCTCCTGCATTACAACAGCATCAGAATCAGCCCTAATGGCCCTACCTAGCTTAGTATCATCAGCAAATTTACTCAGGTCACTACTTATACCTATGTCAAGATCATTAATATAAATTAAGAATAGCAAGGGACCCAAAACAGATCCTTGCGGAACTCCACTGCTAACACCCCCCCACTCAGATTTAACTCCATCTATACTAACTCTTTGCTGTCTGTCACCAAGCCATGACTGAATCAACCTAAATATACTGCCATCGATCCCGTGTGCTTTAACTTTGCTCAGAAGCCGTAAGTGTGGCACTCGATCAAAAGCCTTACTAAAGTCCAAGTATAAAATATCATAGTTTTCATCATTATCTGCTGCTTCATACACCTTACTATAAAAAGACAGCAAATTAGTCAGACAGGATTTACCCTTACTAAAGCCATGCTGTGATTCCTTTATCAACTTATGCTTATCCAAGTGATCCCTAATATTCCTTGCTATAATAGATTCCATCATTTTCCCTACCACTGATGTCAAACTTACTGGTCTGTAATTAGACATATTTGTTTTATCCCCTTTCTTAAATATAGGTATCACATTGGCTTTCTTCCATGCCACTCTCCAATGATTTTCTAAAGATGCATGCTAGGGGCTCACTTAGCACATCCTTACATTCTTTCAAAATTCTAGGAAAGACCTCATCAGGACCGGGTGCTTTACTACTTTTTATTTTATCAATTTCCTTTGTCACTATCTCCTTTGTGATCAAGATATCCTTTAATGTCTCTTCATCATTACCCCGAAAGATCATTGACACCTCGGGTATATTTAGAGTATCCTCCTGTGTAAATACTGAGAGAAAAAAGTCATTTAGCATTCCAGCCATTGAGTCCCTATCACTCACTAATTCTCCATTGGAATCTATAAGTGGGCCTATTTTATCTCTAACCTTAGTTTTGTATAATTGATAAAAACTTTTAGGATCTTCCTTTGCCCTATTTGACACTTTAATTTCATAATTTCTCCTTGCTACTCTAACTAACTTTTTAACATCTCTTGCTAGTTCATTATATCTCTGCCTTAAGTGATCCTCCCCATTTTTTATTTTCCTATAAATGCCCTTTTTAATGCCAATATAATGCTTAATTTTATCTGTCATCCATTTTGGGTCATTATTTTTAGTCCTAATCTCCTTATAAGGAATGTTAATCATCTGACCTGTATTTAATTGCTCAATTATTCTCTCATACTCCTCTTCAATTGTAATCTCTTCCTCCTGGTGATTATTGTCTCCACTAACTGATATCATTGAATCTATTCCTGAATTGATTTCATTGCCTGGTTTCTGTACAACTGCCTCCAGGTAAGTCCTTAGCCCATTATAATTTGCTCTTCTAAAGTCAGGAATTTTAACATTGTTCATGCTACTATCAATACCATTCCATTTCATCTTGAATCTAATTTCACAATGGTCACTATTACCCAAATTTCCTCCAATCTCAGTATCCTTAATAACTTCTTCCCTATTTGTCAGAACTAAATCCAGTATATTATTACCTCTAGTGGGTTCGTTAATAATCTGCCTCAGAAAATTATCTTGGACAACATTCAAAAATTCCTCAGCCTCCTGATCACCCACAAGAGCTTCCCAGTCTATATTTCTGTAATTAAAATCGCCCATTATACACACATGCTTACTTCTACATGCCCGTTCAATCTCCTGCCACAGAAGATTTGAAGCTTCCTTACTAAGATTTGGTGGTCTGTATAATAATCCTATGACAAGCTTGTTTTTACCTTCCTTTACATTTAGCCATAATGACTCTGTGTTATCATCTAATTTAATTGTACTGTTTACACAACACTGGAGATTATCTTTAATATAAATAATAACCCCTCCTCCTCTCTTCCTATTCCTATCTGTATGGAACATGTTAAAGCCCTCAATCTCAACCTCAGGTTTAAAGTGATTTCCTGCCAAATCAAGCCATGACTCTGTTATCGCAATTATATCAAAATTCTCTTCACTCGCTAACGCTCTTAAGAGATCTATCTTATTCCTTATACTCCGACCATTTGTGTAGTATATTTTTGAGGTTTTTTTATTATTCCCATCATCATTAACATAAGAACATAAGAACATAAGAAAAGAAGGAGACTGCAAAAGACCATTCATGGCCTACACTTGCATCGTGCTTTTCTATTCCTAGTTATCTGCTCACTCACTTGTGCATTAGTCCCCCTATAACGCATCCGTATGCCCTCTTCCCTAGCTATTCCTCTATCTCTGCATCCCTTCCATTTCCTACACCTGCCCTCTATTCCTGTTAATCCCTTACCTCTAACAGCTTCTAGTTTCCCACCCGTAAGGACCTAATCACACTATCCAGCTCCCCCCATAGAACCTCAACACCTGCCCGACTAAGATGGAGCCCATCCATCGCATACAACCTCCTATTCCTGTAAAACCCTCCCCAGACATCTACAAACACCAATCCTAACTCCTCACACAGTCCTTTCACAAATTCATTCAAACCAATTGCACGCGACAACCATTCTACCCCCACATCCAATCTCGGAAGCACACCAGAAACAACACCTTTTACCCTGCTTTTACTCATCCTTTCAACTAACCTTTTATACTGCTCACGTAACTCACATGTACCCACCTTCTTTACATCATTCACTCCCACATGCGTAATCACAACTGCATCCCTCTCACACCCAGAAACCAGCCTATCATACCTCTCACAAACATCACTTACACCAGCACCCGGCAGACAAACTCTCATTCCCTTCCATTTGCTATCACTCAACTTCCTATCTAAATACCTAATCTGAGAGTCACCCATCACTAGCACCTCAGTCATTCTCCTATTCTGTCTTGGCCTAACATTACCCTCCCTCCTGCTCTCAGTCACACTACCACCCATCCTGCTTTCATCCACAATCACACCAGGCAAATCACTTTCTCACTCTTCCTCTCTCAGGACATTGAATCTGTTAGTCAACCTAACAGGTTCTATGTCCCTCTCATTCACACACCTAACCTGTCCTAACTTATCTATCCTATCCATTTTCACCCACCATTCATCATCACTCACAACTTCCACACTGTTCCCATTCCTAGCCCTATCTTCCACCCTCTTAGAACTAATCTCACCCTTCAATCGCACACTTGCATCTCTTCTCACCTCAAACACCAAATCATTCAACCTCTTGCATTCCCCACTCAACCTCCTAACCTCCCCTTCCAGAAAACACACACGGCATTCAGTTACATTCACTCTCCTTTCAACTCCACATGCATCACACTACTTTCAAACGGCATGCTCTCACCATCTATACAAACAGCCATACTCTCAGAAATTTACTAAGGAAAAAGTTAACACTCACCAAAAAAAAAAATTCTTGCTCAGGATTGCTGCCAGTTATCTTCCCCAATAGTTTTAATCACTAAAGTATTTATTACACAGTGATTGATGTATTAAATAAATACAAGAAAAACTATACACCCAAATCAGTATTATATCCCAATCTTACAATGAGAATCAAGAGCTTCCTGTAAGACAACCTTCCAGAACAAAGCCAGACAGCCAACTGTCTGGCTTAGAATTTCTTCAGGCTAGGGGTATTTACTGCACTAGATAACTGTAAATACTGTTCACAAAAACTGCAATGAGTTTTGTACTGAGTATATAAATAAATCATATCATATCAAGGCCCCAAAAAGATGAAATTAAACTTATTTCTCAAATGTAACTTTACATAAATTTAATTTTGCATAAAGAACTATTCAATTTCCCACACTAGATAAATGTAAATACTGTTCACAAAAACTGTAATGAGTTTCGTATTTAGTGTAGCTATAAATAAATCATATCATATCATATCAAGACCCTTATAATGTGAAATTAAAGTTATTTCTAAAATGTAACTTTACATAAATTAAATTTTACATAAAGAACTAATGAATTTCTACTTACCAGTCACTCGCTTTTTATGCTTCTGGAATGGGTCAGCACAACTTGTCTGCAAACTTTGATATCTACTCAAAAAGACTTTCTCATGATGATAACAAAGTGAGTCATCTTCTTTGCATTTATAGCCAGTTCTTACTTCTAACAATTTAACACTGTCATTGGATAAGTCTTCCAAAGATAAGACACCTTTTTCCATGAAAAATTAGTGCTGTGGCAATCCCCCTTCAGATAATTTCCAATACAGCATTTGCTAGAATCAGCTTTTGCATCAGCCATCCTGCAAATCTCATCCTGCTAAGCAAATTGAAATTTCAATGCTAACATTGAAGTATCATTACAAGCATCCTTAACTATCAGCCCAATACATTAGAAGTCAGAAATATCAGAGGTTTCAAACAGAAAGCATGTTATAAAGAATTCATGATATAAAGGCACCCTGTTGTAATGCTGATAGTGTCCTGAATTCAGCATTGTGAAAATGAAGGAAGGAATAATGGAACAAATAAGATATTTAGTATAGCTAGTGTATAGACCTTCCCCTCCAAACACAAAAAATTTTAAAGGGGTCCTCATGATTCAGAAAGGGCCGATCCTGCCTGTCACAGCTCCTTACTCACCAAGAAACACTACTGGAAGACATTAGAAAAGGAACGAATGCTGATGTGATCTACCTAGATTTTGCTAAGGAGTTTGATAAAGTGGACCATGGCCTAGTGCTCCATAAACTGAGAGACCTTGGCATAAGGGGAAACCTCGGTAAATGGATATACACCTTCCTGACAGACACGAAACACAGAGTATCTGTCCAGGAACACCTCTCAGAACCAAGTGCTATAAAGAGAGGAGTTCCCCAGGGGTCGATGCTGGGACCCCTAGTGTTTCTGATCATGATTGGGGACATAGACAGGGAGATTCAGCACTCTCAGGCCACATCTTTAACAATGACACGAGGGTGAAGAAGAGGATAGATACTGAGGACGATGTAACCCTGTTACAGAATGACCTGAATCACATCCTAGACTGGGCAGACACTTAACAATATGAAAATGAATAGCGAGAAATTTGAGCTGATGAGATATGGCCCATTGCAGGACATCAAACTGGGTACTAGCTACCAGGCATGCCAAACTCCCATAGAAGCTAAAGACCATGTGCGGGACCTGGAAATTACCATGAGTGCAGACGAAACATTGGCTGAGCATATAAATTGCATCGCCAAAACAGCTAGTAGACTGACCAGGTGGATTCTCAAGACATTTCAAACAAGAGAGAACCTGCATGCTGACCCTGTGGAAGGCCATGATCCTCCTTAGGCGGTTAAAATATTGCTCCCAGCTCTGGTCTCCACACAAAACAGGAGACATCACCAAATTAGAAGCCCTACAAACAACATTCACAAGCAACATCTGCGGCCTCCAAAACCTGAACTACTGGGAAACTAAAAGTACTGAACCTATACTCTCTACAAAGGAGACACGAACGCTACCTGGTGATTTATGTATGGAAGACACTAGATGGGCTGGTACCAAATGTAGGGCTGAAAGTCAACAACCATATAAGAAAAGGAAGACTGTGCTTCATCCGGAGAACAGAGGCCACATCCCAGAGAGTGGCAACAGTCATTCATAACTGCTTGACAAGGAACAGAGCTCGGCTCTTCAATGCAAGGTAAATATGAAGATCAGCAATGCGCTCAGGAAAGTGTATTTTTTTTGCATGTATGTTTCAGTTAAACCTGAAGATCCATACCCTGCAAACTGTACTATGGGTTGCTATAGCCCCCCCCCCCTATCCCCCTGTTCGCTATGCTCACCCTCAGGAACAAGTAATAAAACAAGTTAATCACACAGTTGGGTGAAAACATGTTGGGAGGTGGAATAAATATTATGGGAATGTGAGCAGGAAAGCTCACAGGGTATGGATCTTCAGGTGTGCTTCCGAGAATGGATGTGGGGATGGAATGGTTCTCTTGTGCAATGGGATTGAATGAATATGTGAAAGGTTTGTGCGAGGAGTCAGGATTGGTGTGTTTCAAATTGGATAGCTGAGTGGCTGAAAGACAGGAAGCAAAGGGTAGTGCTAAATGGTGTAAAGTCAGAGTGGAGGGATGTTATCAGTGGGGTTCCTCAGGGATCAGTTCTCGGTCCATTATTATTTGTCATCTATATAAACGATCTTGGGGAGGCAGTTAATAATAAAGTGTCAATTTTTGCGGATGATACCAAATTAGCAGCTGTAGTTAAAGATATTGATGATAATTTTAAAGTGCAGGGGGACTTAAATAAATTGTTATCCTGGGCACATAAGTGGCAAATGACTTTCAACCTTGATAAGTGCAAAGTTATTAACATGGGAAAAGATAATAGAGAATTTAACTATGAAATGGATGGGCATTGGCTGAGCTCAGTAGAGGATGAGAAAGATCTAGGAGTAGTAATAGATAAGTCATTAAGGTTTTCTAAGCAGTGTATTGAAGCAAGAAATAGGGCAAATAGAGTGCTGGGTTTTATTAAGAGAAATGTCAGTTACAAAAGTAAGGAGGTTATTCTTAAACTCTATAACTCTTATGTTAGGCCACATCTAGAGTACTGTATACAGGCATGGTCCCCACATTTTAGACACGATATTAACCTTCTTGAGTCAGTGCAACGGAGGGCAACAAAGATTATTCCTTCCCTGAGGCACCTTGAATATGAAGATAGACTGAGGGTATTAAATATGTTCTCGTTCGAAAGGAGGTGTGTGAGAGGGGATATGATTGAGCTTTTTAAAAAATTTTCCGGGATAGATAAATTGGATGTTAGCAAGTTTTTTGAGTTAGATGATGGAAATCGGACTAGAGGTCACCACTTGAAAATTAAAAAGCAAGGGTGTAGGTTGGATTTAAGAAAATATTTTTTCACCAATAGAGTGGTAGACTTCTGGAACAAATTGCCGCAGAGGGTAGTAGGTAGTCCAAATCTAAATGTATTTAAGAGTAGGTTGGATGAGTTTATGGGAAGGGAAGGTTGTGATGGTTCCTAAGTTTTGTATATATTAATATTGTTTGTATATATCTATAGCTGCATGATTTAGTTCTTGACAAGCCTTGATTGGTGATACCCTTGTTTCTGGATGCAATCCTCTGGATGTAGTTTTCCTGGGAGTTTGGGTGCCTTGAAAAAGAGGCCGCTTGACTCGGATGACCTATGATGAGCCCTTGTGGCTTTTGTCATCCGTTATATTATATTGTGGGGGACTTTGATTTTGTCTTCCCCTGGTGATGGTGCTTTTTGTGGGTGGGTTTTGACAGAGGCGGATGACCTTTGATAGGCCCTTGTGGCTTTTGTCATCCGTGTAATTATGTTATGTTATGTTATGTTTAGATGTTTGGAGTGGGTTTTATGGGAATAAGGGTTTGTCAGAGGTAAAAATGCTTATGGGATGTGGGATACTTTCAAGCATATAATAAATGTAGTCCAAGAACAATGTATCCCAATGAAGGCCATTAGGAACAAAAGTAGGAAACCATTATGGTGGAATCAGGAGATAGCTAGAAAAATTTCAGAGAAGAAAAGGGCATATAAAAAATTACAAGTAGACAATAATATTCAAAATTTAAGTGATTATAGAATGGCTAGGAATGAGTTAAATAAGATTATAAAGAAGAACAAAAGGGTGTCAGAAATTAAATTAGCTCAGGATAGCAACAAAGATCCTAGAAAGTTCTTTAGTTACTATAAAACTAATAACAAGTCTGGCAGAGTTAAAATAGGACCTATCAAATATGAAGGGTTTGTGAGAGAAACTGATGAGGAAATAGTTGAGGTACTAAATGGTCATTTTGCATCAGTATTTACAAAAGAGAAACTAAATAGTCCTATGTATAGTACTCATAGGTCAGGAAAAGAGGTGTTCACTAACATTTGTGTGGATCGGAGGATGTTAAAAGGACTAATAGGTGATTTAGATACTACCAAGGCCTCCGGCCCAGATAATATTCATTCTAGGATACTTAAGGAAGGGGTAGAAAGTATCTCAATAGCTCTGGACAAGTTATATACTAGGTCATTGGAATATGGAGAAATACCCGATGATTGGAAGAGAGCGAATGTAGTCCCCATTTTCAAGAAGGGTAGTAAAGAGGATCCAAATAACTTTAGACCGGTTAGCCTAACTCCTGTAGTCTGTAAAATTCTTGAGAAAATAGTTAAAAAAGGGATTTGCCAACATCTAGAGAGGGAGGGGTTAATCAGCGATGCTCAGCATGGGTTTAGATCAGGTAGATCATGTTTGACTAACTTACTAGACTTTCTGGAGTTTGTAACAGATCAAGTAGATAAAGGAGAGAATGTAGATATAATTTACTTAGATTTTAGTAGAGCATTTGATAAGGTACCACACAGGAGACTAGTTCATAAATTAAAAATGATTGGGATATGTGGGGGTGTTTCAAATTGGATAGCTGAGTGGCTGAAAGACAGGAAGCAAAGGGTAGTGCTAAATGGTGTAAAGTCAGAGTGGAGGGATGTTATCAGTGGGGTTCCTCAGGGATCAGTTCTCGGTCCATTATTATTTGTCATCTATATAAACGATCTTGGGGAGGCAGTTAATAATAAAGTGTCAATTTTTGCGGATGATACCAAATTAGCAGCTGTAGTTAAAGATATTGATGATAATTTTAAAGTGCAGGGGGATTTAAATAAATTGTTATCCTGGGCACATAAGTGGCAAATGACTTTCAACCTTGATAAGTGCAAAGTTATTAACATGGGAAAAGATAATAGAGAATTTAACTATGAAATGGATGGGCATTGGCTGAGCTCAGTAGAGGATGAGAAAGATCTAGGAGTAGTAATAGATAAGTCATCAAGGTTTTCTAAGCAGTGTATTGAAGCAAGAAATAGGGCAAATAGAGTGCTGGGTTTTATTAAGAGAAATGTCAGTTACAAAAGTAAGGAGGTTATTCTTAAACTCTATAACTCTTATGTTAGGCCACATCTAGAGTACTGTATACAGGCATGGTCCCCACATTTTAGACACGATATTAACCTTCTTGAGTCAGTGCAACGGAGGGCAACAAAGATTATTCCTTCCCTGAGGCACCTTGAATATGAAGATAGACTGAGGGTATTAAATATGTTCTCGTTCGAAAGGAGGTGTGTGAGAGGGGATATGATTGAGCTGTTTAAAATTTTTTCCGGGATAGATAAATTGGATGTTAGCAAGTTTTTTGAGTTAGATGATGGAAATCGGACTAGGGGTCACCACTTGAAAATTAAAAAGCAAGGGTGTAGGTTGGATTTAAGAAAGTATTTTTTCACCAATAGAGTGGTAGACTTCTGGAACAAATTGCCGCAGAGGGTAGTAGGTAGTCCAAATCTAAATGTATTTAAGAGTAGGTTGGATGAGTTTATGGGAAGGGAAGGTTGTGATGGTTCCTAAGTTTTGTATATATTAATATTGTTTGTATATATCTATAGCTGCATGATTTAGTTCTTGACAAGCCTTGATTGGGGATACCCTTGTTTCTGGATGCAATCCTCTGGATGTAGTTTTCCTGGGAGTTTGGGTGCCTTGAAAAAGAGGCCGCTTGACTCGGATGACCTATGATGAGCCCTTGTGGCTTTTGTCATCTGTTATATTATATTGTGGGGGACTTTGATTTTGTCTTCCCCTGGTGATGGTGCTTTTTGTGGGTGGGTTTTGACGGAGGCGGATGACCTTTGATAGGCCCTTGTGGCTTTTGTCATCCGTGTAATTATGTTATGTTATGTTATGTATGCGATGGATGGACTCCATCTGAGTCGAGATGGGGTTGAGGTTTTGTGGCGGGAATTAGATAGTGTTATTAGGTCTTTAGAGGTGGGAATTAGATAGTATTATTAGGTCTTTAGAGGCGGGAAACTAGGTTTTGATAGTGGTCAGGGAAATACAGGAGTACAGGGTCGGGGAAGGAGAGAAAGGAGATGCAGAGGAGATAGGCCCGCAGGTGCTTCAGGGATAGGTGGGCTGAGTTGTCTTTACACAAATGCTCGTAGTCTTAGAAATAAGAGGGATGAATTATTTAGTTATATCATTCATGAAGATATAGATATAATATGTATAGTTGAATCATGGGTTAATGAAAATATATTTAATGATAATGTCAGTGAATTTGAACTAGAGGGTTATACTATGTACATTAGTCAAAGGAGAGATAGGAATAGTGGTGGGTTGATTATTTATATTAGAAATAGCATTTCTTCAAATCTAAATAACTCTATAAAGCAAAGAGAAGGTGAATCATTATGGATAGATATTAAGGTTGGTAAAAATAGGAAAATACACTTGGGGGCTTTTTAAAAACCAACAGGACACACTGATTGTATCTATGAGTTAATGATTAGGGAAATAAGTAAAGGATGCAAAGAAGATACAGTTATTCTTGGTGACTTTAATTTAACTTCTGTAGACTGGGAAAATATGATAGGAAGAAATAGAGCAAGTTGTAAGTTTATGCTAAATCAGATTAGGTGGGATATAGAATTCCATGGAAAGAATACTTATGAGATGTGGCATATTTTTAAGACTATATTAAACATGGTTCAGGAACAGTGTATTCCGATGAAGTCTATTAGGAAAAAATGTAGGAAACCATTATGGTGGAATCAAGAAATAGCTAATAAAGTTTCAGAGAAAAAAAGGGCATACCAGAGATTACAAAGTGAGAGTAGTTTGGATAATTTAAATCATTATAGGTCAACCAGAAATGAACTAAATAAGATTATTAAGAAGACCTAAAGGACAGCAGAAATTAATTTAGCTAAAAATAATAATAATAAAGATCCTAAAAAATTCTTTAGCTATTATAGAATCAATAATAAATCTAACAGTGATAAAATAGGGCCTATTAAATATGAAGGGGTTTTGAAAGAATCTGATGAGGAAATAGTAGGTCCTAAATGATCATTTTGCTCCAGTATTCACAGAAGAGAAACCAGTTAGATTGATTGATGATAATTCTAGGTCAAGGGAAGTAGTGATAAATTCTATTAATATAGACAGAGAAGAAATTAAAGGGCTTATAATGCAGTTAAATACTAGTAAGGCATCTGGCCCTGACAACATTCATTCTAGGATACTCAAAGAAGGTGTAGAGAGTATTGCAGTAGCTCTTGAGAAGATATTTATTAGATCACTAGAGTCTGGAAAAATACCAAATGATTGGAAATTGGCAAATGTAGTGCCAATTTTTAAAAAGGGAAGCAAAGAGGACCCAAATAACTTTAGACCGGTAAGCTTAACTTTTATAGTCTGTAAAATTCTTGAGAAGATGGTTAAGAAGGGAATTTCAGATCATCTAGAGAGTAGCAGGTTAATTAATGATGCTCAGCAGGGTTTTAGAAAAGGTAGATCAGGTTTAACTAATTTACTGGATTTTATGGATTATGTAACTAAATAATTAGATAGGGGTGAGAAAGTTGATGTCACACGCCAAAGTATATCAAATAATCAAAATATTCTGAGAGCTCTATGAAACACATGCTACCTGTTCAAAGGTCAGTCAAAGACTGCATGGGATATATAGGAAGGTTTTAAATTGGATAACTGAATGGCTGAAATAGGAAACAGAGAGTTGTACTGAATGGAGTGAGGTCAGAGTGGAGGAATGTTATTAGTGGCGTACCTCAGGGATCAGTTTTAGGCCCTTTATTATTTTCAATCTATGTAAATGATTTGGGCAAGGTGTAAATAGCAAAGTGTCAATTTTTGCTGATGACACTAAATTGGCAGCTGTAGTCAAAGAGGTTGAAGGTAGCTTTAAAGTGCAGGGTGACTTAAATAAGTTGTTAGCTTGGGCTCAGAAGTGGCAGATGACTTTTAACCTTAAGAACATAAGAAAAGAAGGAGACTGCAAAAGACCATTCATGGCCTACACTTGGCAGCTCCTGTTCCAGTCAACACACAAAAGATTTCTTACCAGAGAAAAGTCATCAACATTGTCACCCTTTACAGGAGTTCATCAGATCTAATCTACAATATACATAAAATGCATCCAGAGGATTATGTCCATTCATGCAACCGCAAAAGAATCTCCCCACTCCGCAGAAAAATATATACATATGTACATAAAAAAAGTCAGTCCCATCTAGCAGCTTCATTCATATATTTATCTAATCTATTGTTAAAACTACCCAGAGAGGAGGCTTCTATCACATGTCTAGTGAGCCTATTCCATTCATCTACCACACGATTTGTAAACCAATTCCTCCCAATCTCCTTCCTAAACCTATACTTATCAAGCTTAAACCCATTGCTACGTGTCCTGTCATGTTCACTAAGTATAAGAACCTTACCCAGATCCCCTTTATTATATCCTTTTACCCATTTGAAGACTTCAATCAATTCCCCTCTGACTCTTCTCCTTTCCAATGTATGTAGATTTAGTTTTCTGAGCCTTTCACCATAAGGTAAGTTCCTTAGCCCACCAATCATCTTTGTCATCCTTCTCTGCACAGACTCAAGCAAATCAATATCCTTCCTATAATATGGTGACCAAAATTGTACTGCATAGTCTAGATGAGGCCTAACTAGCGCCATTTGTCTATGTTAAACTTCATTTGCCATTTCTCAGCCCAATTGGACAGAATGGTCAATTCCTCCTGCATTACAACAGCATCAGAATCAGCCCTAATGGCCCTACCTACATGGGGAAAGATAATAGGGAATTTAGCTATGAGATGGATGGGTATTGGCTTAATTCAGTTAACATGAAATTAAAGTGGCAAATAGGGCAGAGGAAGATCCTAAAAGTTTTTATCAATTATACAAAACTAAGGTTAGAGATAAAATAGGCCCACTTATAGATTCCAATGGAGAATTAGTGAGTGATAGGGACTCAATGGCTGGAATGCTAAATGACTTTTTTCTCTCAGTATTTACAATGGAGGATACTCTAAATATACCTGAGGTGTCAATGATCTTTCGGGGTAATGATGAAGAGAAATTAAAGGATATCTTGATCACAAAGGAGATAGTGACAGAGGAAATTGATAAAATCAAAAGTAGTTAAGCACCCGGTCCTGATGAGGTCTTTCCTAGAATTTTGAAAAAATGTAAGAATGTGTTAAGTGAGCCCCTAGCATACATCTTTAGAAAATCATTGGAGAGTGGCATTGTGCCAGTGGCATGGAAGAAAGCCAATGTGATACCTATATTTAAGAAAGGGGATAAAACAAATATGTCTAATTACAGACCAGTAAATTTGACATCAGTGGTAGGGAAAATGATGGAATCTATTATAGCAAGGAATATTAGAGATCACTTGGATAAGCATAAGTTGATAAAAGAATCACAGCATGGCTTTAGTAAGGGTAAATCCTGTCTGACTAATTTGCTGTCTTTTTATAGTAAGGTGTATGAAGCAGCAGATAATGATGAAAACTATGATATTTTATACTTGGAGTTTAGTAAGGCTTTTGATCGAGTGCCACACTTACGGCTTCTGAGCAAAGTTAAAGCACACGGGATCAATGGCAGTATATTTAGGTGGATTCAGTCATGGCTTGGTGACAGACAGCAAAGAGTTAGTATAGATGGAGTTAAATCTGAGTGGGGGTGTGTTAGCCTAGGAGTTCCGCAAGGATCTGTTTTGGGTCCCTTGCTATTCTTAATTTATATGTATATATTTTATATATGTATATATATATATATATATATATGTATATATTTTTCTAAGGAGTGGGGAGATTATATTTTGCGGTTGCATGAATGGACATAATCCTCTGGATGCATTTTATGTATATTGTAGAATAGATCTGACAAACTCCTGTAAAGGGTGACAATGTTGATGACTTTTCTCTGGTAAGAAATCTTTTGTGTGTTGACTGGAACAGGAGCTGCCAAGTGTAGGCCATGAATGGTCTTTTGCAGTCTCTTTCTTTTCTTATGTTCTTATAACATAACATGATTTCACAGATGACAAAAGCCACAAGGGCCTATCAAAAGTCATCCGAGTCAAACAGCCTCTTTTTTAAGGCACCCAAACTCCCAGGAAAACTACATCCAGAGGATTGCGTCCAGAAATAAGGGTATTACCAATCAAGTTGAAGATGAGAAGGACTTAGGAGTAATACTAGATAGGTCACTGAAATTTTCAAAGCACTGTATTGAGGCAAAAAATAGAGCAAATAGGGTGCTAGGTTACATTAAAAGAAATGTTAGCTACAAGAGTAAGGAGATCATCCTTAAACTATACAACTCTTATGTCAGGCCACATTTAGAGTACTGTATACAGGCATGGTCACCATTTTAGACATGATATAAACTAATTAGTCAGTACAAAGGAGGGCAACAAAAATAATACCATCTCTGAAGCACCTTAAATATGAAGATAGACTGAGGGTATTAAATATGTTTTCATTTGAAAGAAGGTGTGTGAGGGGAGATATGATTGAGCTTTTTAAAATCTTTTCTGGGATGGATAAATTGGACTTCAGCAAGTTATTTGAGTTAGAAGGTAGTAATAGAACTAGAGGCCACCACTTAAAGATTAAAAAACAGAGGTGCAGACTGGATGTTAGAAAATATTTTTTTACTAACAGAGTGGTGGATTATTGGAATAGTTTAGATTATATGGGGATGGAGGGTTAATTTCTTACTTTTTGGTATGTGGATATGTTTCTTGACTCATTCCTGTGGATGCAGTTTCTTTTTGTGTATATTTTGGGGAACTTTGATTTTGTTTTTGACAGACTCCTATGGAGGCTTTAAATTATATATTGTAGATGCATGGTTGGATATAATCCTATGGATTGTTAAATTGTATATTGTAGATGCATGATCTGACCAAATCCTATGGATGTATTATGTGGGTGGGATTTGACGGATACGGATGACCTTTGATAGGCCCTTGTGGCTTTTGTCATCCGTGAAATTATGTTATGTTATGTAATTACCCAATGATGATTATATACTGGGGGCTATGCTCCCCAGACCCCTCCTAATTAATTAAAACTCAGGATCATCATAGGGGGGTCCCCCCCACAGTGATAAACCCCCCATAAGCAGTCCCCTTGAATTTACTCCAAAAAGGTGAAACATAATGGAACAGGGATGAAATATTTTACGTCCCATCGTTCGCGCAGCCGATCTTCATATTTACCCAATGTAAGTTAGGGAGCTAACAGCGGTCACGACTGGCACATTCAAGCGCCACTAAGACAGATGGCTGGCTAGTATTCCTGATGCGACCCCAACACCGGCATACATAAGTACCACTAGCAACTCTGATAAATTTCCAAAACATAAGAGAAACAGAGCTGCCTGGCTACTGAGGAGGCCCACCGAGGGTGAAATTCTACAAACACCATCATCCCTAACCTTTGTAGAGGGTTGCATTTTTAGCTCTCTATACGATTCGATGATGATTGCCGGGATTTTAGTATAATTTGAATTAACTGTATAGTATTGTCTATTTATGCAAATAATACATTTATGTTGGCTAATTTCTCGTTGTAAATATAAAAGCGTGTTTTCTGTTATTTTGTCGTGATACTGTGCAGTCACTTCTGCTTAGCGATCGCCATGCTAGATACCGAAGTTAATTCATAGAGTGAACAAGCCATACTTCGTATTCTTTCTTACAAAAAGAATTTGGCATACTTCGTATTCTTTCTTACAAAAAGAATTTGGCTCCACAGACACCTCTCCGGCGTGTGGCCTACGGCCTATTTGCTATTCTAAACCGCTTTTTAAATCCCCTCTATAGACTTTATTTTAACACCCTGAACACATTTTTCAACATAAATACCCTGAAACATTTTTTTAAAATTATTTCACCTTTTATTATAGTGTCTTTATCCCTTGAAGATTTATATATGGTTGAGAATTTTCCAAACACTTTTTTTAACATAGACACCCTGAAACATTTTTTAAAAGTTATTTCACCCGGTTTGATACATAGAAAAACCGGTAAATATGTAGATTAGCGACTCGGCCGAAAAAGTGTTTTTGGGGGTAAATATTTTCGTTCACCCCTGCCTTTGGATGTAGTTTTCTTGGGAGTGTGGGTGCCTTAAAAAAGAGGCCGTTTGACTCGGATGACCTATGATGGGCCCTTGTGGCTTTTGTCATCGTTTATATTATATTGTGGGGGACTTTGATTTTGTCTTTCCCTGGCGATGGTGCTTTTTGTGGGTGGGTTTTGACGGATGCGGATGACCTTTGATAGGCCCTTGTGGCTTTTGTCATCCGTGAAATTATGTTATGAATATTCATGCGCGTTTGAGTCGTCTGACATCAGAACCCACTCCCACCCCAATTATAATTCGCAAAACGATTAAAGGCGCTGCATGATTGGGTTAAATCATTTACCTCTGTAAACGTTAGGACATTAGTCTATAAGCAATTAGGATTATAATCTGGGGGCTGTGCCCCCAGATCCCCTCCCAATTTAATAAAACTCAAGATTATCGTAGTGTGGTCCCCCCATTGTGTTTACCCCCACACGAGCCGTCCCCTTAAATGTACTCGAAAAACGTGAATCATTTTCCTCGACGCATTCAGGTCCCATTGGGACACAGTACACACGCACAACCCACCAAAACCACAAGCGCAGGAGCACTTCCAGGAAATCCATGAGTGGTGTCGGGCTCACGCTCACGAGCTAAGGTCTGCCCCCTGATACGAATGGAGGTGCTCGATTACACCTCCACACTAACCACTCCAATCACCGTCAGGAAACAAAACGCTACATAAAAACGACACCAAAACGCGTCCCCGGCCCCTCCGGCCTACCAGCCACACTCATACACAACCTCCTCGCAGACATATACCCCACACTCACACACCTATTCAACCCCTCACTAGCCTCAGGCCACTTCCCCCCAAAATTCAAAGTCTCTCACAACATACTCCTACATAAACAGCACAAAGACCCGAAACACCCAAACAACTACAGGCCTATTGCTCTATTAGAGCACCTAGGCAAAATACTTGAACGTATGGTCAACTGCCACCTACGGGAGTTCCTGGAAGAGAGGGACTGGTTCTCCCCCCATCAATTCGGGTTCAGGAGAGGCAGGTCCACTCAGGCGGCCGTGACCATCGTTCACGACAGAATGCAGAAGAAACGACAGATACACCAAAAGACTCTCTCCGTCAGTAAGGACGTGGAGAAGGCCTTCTACAAGGTGTGGCACAAGGGACTCCGTTGGAAACTCGCCAACAACACGGAGTTACCTCTCTGCGCCAGAAGGCTCCTCTCGCACTACCTCACTGAACGGAGCTGCCACATTAGATACAACAACACCTTATCAAGACCTTTCACACCACGCTCAGGCGTTCCCCAAGGAAGCGTACTGGCACCCACACTCTACATCATGTTCACAAACGACACCCCACGCCCACCAGTTAACTGCGTTGACACCTACATAGTGGCCTACGCCAATGACGAGACCATTCTAGTAAGCGGCCGGGCCCCAGAAGAAATAGCGCTCCACGCACAAACAATACTAAACGAGAAGACAGATTACGAGGATAAATGGCTGATTGCCACGAATCCTCAGAAGACACAGATGACACTCTACGGCGCTAGAGACCACTTCATGCACAACCAACAAATCTACTCACACACACCAGACATGATCCACCAAAACCCAACAAGGCTCGCATACACTCAACGCACCAAAATCCTGGGGGTAACTTTTGACAAGTCCCTCAGGTTCAACTTACACCAAAACATAATACAATCAAGAGCCCCACGTACAAACACATCGCTGGGTAGGTTCTACCCTGCGAGCAAAAAACTAAAACTACACTTATATAAAGCACTCGTGCGTCCCATTCTCACGTACGCCCCACTGTCGCTCGTAGCTGCGAGCGACACGCGGAAGCGAAAGACTCAGCGCATTCAGAACTCTGCTCTGAAGCGCGCTTGCCGTTCACCGCGGTACTTGAGAATGGACGCACTACATAACAACAATAAACTAGCTCCTCTCAACACTTACGCTCACACCAGACTCACTAAACAACTCGATAAACTCACTACAGACCCACTATACACCTCGCTACACGTGAGAAGGTACGCGATGGCGCCGCGATATCCCGCGGCCCACGAACACCCGCCGTGCGTACCGTTCTTCGCATAAACCAGTAGGCATCATGAATAGCGCGTTTCCGGATGAGCAGTCAGCCTCCCCCTCCTGACCTACCCCCAACCCTCCTCCAGTCAATACCACATAACCTACGCCCCCACAACAACACAACGCATCGGTGTATTACCACCGACTTATCAACTCTCGCTGTCTCTTTCGTAAATATTTTCCGCAACGCTCCTCTCTGACTTCCTGACTGCCGTGTCACATACAACGGTCCCTTTCTGTTCTTTCTATACACAACAAGCAACAAGCAAGTGAATCATTTTGGAACACGGTCGTAATAGTACGTCCCATTGTTCGAGTCGCTAATCTACATATCATATTTACCGAAAAACCTTCGGCAGATCTCTTTTTTCATCTAAATTTGTTTATATACGAAATGATAGTAAAAAAGCGCCAAAGCCCTAATTTTAATACTTTTTTTTTAACTTCACAATTTGTATGTTTTTTCATTTTAAATCATTCAATAATTATATATATTTATTTCTGAACTCTTAGAAAGAACTTTAATGATAAAAGCTCGAAACATACAAAAAACAGCCCTGCGAATAAAAATTTCAAATAAATCTAAACTTAAAAACATGAAAGGTTACTTGTCCACTAAGCAAAAAAAACATTTTCAAAAATTTAAAAAATTCACCAAGTTAAATTATAGAGTTAAGGATTAGTATTTCTTATCCGCTCTTTGAAGTCTTAATTAGTGTGCTGCTCTTTCGATTTAGTGAGTTTATTTATTCCTTCTTTTATATATTAATTAGGTAAAAATGGCCGAGTGCTACGAGTTGATGACTGAGGGTGAGTGTAAGGTTAAAATGAGTTTTAATCTATGGGGATGAGAAGGAATCTCCCTCGTAGTTTGGTAGGCTGGATAGTCAGTCTAATTGTAACTTCCTTAAAGTGAAAGGAAATTTAGAGCTAGATATCAACTTCTTTATTCGGCAGGAGCGTAGACTTGTATCACAAGTAATTGCAGAAAATAACTGCCTTCAGCGACTCGATTCGATTGATGTGTGTGTATATGACTAAAGGAAAAAAAAAGGTGTTTGTGGATTGATAGGTGAAAATAGACAAGTAGTGAAAAGATAAAGAAATGTGGTAGGGTACAAAAAGATGCTAGGCGCTTGGTGGTCAGGCCTATCACTTACATAAATGTTATTGTCATGTGTTTCCTTAGTTGTTTTCGTTATAGTTTTTATTTTAAGGCCTTCAAGCCATCTGGCTTAATAATTTTTAATGTTTTGGGGTATGTAAAGTGCATTTACTGTTGTTTTCTAATATATTACTTTAAATATGTGCTTAATGTCTATTGTATTTTATTTTTTTGTTCTTTGTGTGTATCAGCGTTATCTGTTTATTCTTGCCTTATTTCTTCGCGTCACGTTTGGTTTTCTAGTCTTGTTCGGTGTGCATTGGTCAAAATAGGTGGTTTTCTTGAATCAAGGTTGTTGTCTTGATTGGTTTGTTGTAACATTTTAGAGGGTTTTTTGTTTTTACATTCTCCTTATGCGTAGAACGGCACTTCGTTCCCGCCAGCCATTAGGCTAGTGGAGCTTGGAAATGTAGCGCGACATATAGCTCTGGTTAATCATATGAGTGATATCCTCATCCAGTTCCTGATTAACCAGTTCTCGCATTTTTCAAGTCCGTTCTTCTATGATTTTGTTAAAGGGTGTTAACCCCGCCTCCTTGTGCAGATCTTCTTGGCGTCTTCTTCCCCGCCTACGTGTACACGTGATTAGGTATATGCATTTATTTTGCACTGCTTGTAGTCTCCTCTTTTGTGTTTTTGAGACACAACAGAGGGCGTAAGCTGGGTATAGCAACATAGATCTAACAAGAGCGTTCTATATCTTTTTCTTGTTGCTTTCACGTAGATTTCTAAACATATACAGAGTCCTGAATGTGGCAGAGGCTTTAGAAATCCTATCATCGACGTGCTTCCTGTACCTGGATGAAGTAATTTTCATTCCGAGTACATTGCACTCCGTGGTGTAGGGATAGCGTATATCCCTCACCCTGACATCTGCGAGTAGTCTCCTGCCAATGGGGATTACTTTGAATTTCTCTTCGTTCGTTCTGATATTCCCTTGAGCCTCGTAATTGTTCAATCTTTCGATTGCTGCCACTGTCATAGGAGTTCCCACGGCGCATTCTTCCATGGACATATGATTAGGAAAGATGGGTACAAAGTGGCTGGGACGTCCGCGGTGTATATCTAGTAAAGAGTGGGGGATAAACACCACCCTGCGGGAGGCCCGCATTGGGCGAAAAATTCAGTCCGTCCGTGCACCCTAAACTGACATACGCTGCTCTCTCCATCGCTTAGTCACAAAAAGTTCTTTCTAAGTTTTCACTTAGGCCCAGTCGTAGGATCTTAAACTGCATACCCCGTTGCCACACCTTATCAAACGCCTTTGAAACATCCCGACAAACAATGTCCACGTAACTCCTTTCCCGTTTGGCTTGGGCAAGCTTTTCCGTGATGATGTTTATCGCCATCTCCGTACTTCGCTTATTTCTAAACCCGTGTGGGCATGGGTTGTAGAGGGAGTTCTCCTCCAGGTGAGAGACCAGTCTTGTGTTGAGGATCTTCTCGAAGAGCTTCCCGCCAAATTCTAGAAGTGAAATTGGATGGTAGCTCTCTTCTCAACTTTAGGTCCATTCCGTGCTTTGGCAAGAAGATCATATTTGCCGTTTTATAAGCATCGGGAAAGTATCCAGTATATAGACACGCGTTGAAAATAATTCTCCTTCCCTCGATGACGTTCGCTGGTGTCTTTTCGAAGGTTAGCTTTGTAATCCCCGATTGTCCTGGGGCTTTCTGATGGAATGATCCGAGCGCTCCGGGTAGTTCTTCTTCGGTGATCTCGGCGTCTCAGTCGCGTTGTCTTTCCACCTGGTGGTGAGGATGGGTCCTACGTATTTGTGAGTTAAGCTCGTTTAAAATGTTGTTCTTGAACTCTATTTCAATATCTTCTTCTTCTTCTTCGGATATACTGAAGATCTTTTCCCAATAACGTCGGAATATTTCTTCTGTTTCGATGGTTCCATCTTCCTTCAAGGGGAGCGTTGAGTCATTTTTTCCAAAAATTTTCAACTTTTTTTTCCTTTTTTTTTAATTAGTTATCCATTCTTCATAGAAAATTGATGAAAAAATTCAAAGAAAACTGAACAGAAGCCATTATAATTTAGTGTTGAATACGTTATGGTCGAGTGAGCTTGTGCCATTTCAGAGCTTCTGACTACGCGATTCGCCTAATATATCATTGCTGTATATTTCAGTGTTCGTTAGACAATCAGTGCTATTACAGTGCATTTTGTTGATAATTATAATGGGTCGTTTGTCAAGAAGAAAGAAACAATTACGTCAAATTTCGAAAGTTGGGGAGAAACAACAAAAGCGACCAAAAATCTAAAACGTGAATCCGAAGCTGCATCCAACTCCACAGCCGCTAACGAAAATGTTTGTGAACCCTCTGTTGCTACTTTGTCAACCTTTTAAAAGAGAATGAATTTGATAAATGAAAATAGGGCATTATTTCCAGACAGTAAAATCTCCGAGAATGATGATTATAAAAATGTTATTCTTGATAAAAAAACTTTACGTTCATTGGTTGCGTCATCTTATTGTGTGGATTGTTGTGAAGCAGGTGAGGTATCATTTGTAGATATGGACTCTGATGTCATTGTGAATGTCAAGTGCGCCTTATGTGACACTGAACTTTTTTCGACTAAAGACACATCTAAAGAATGTAAAAAGAACAAAATGAAGAACACATCAGCTCTTGTATATAATGCTCTGGCATCTGGACAAGGGTATAGTGGCTTCATATTGACAGTTTTGCAGTTGAACTTGCCATATATCAGCACAAACAGGTATGAGACTTATAAGCATTGCATAGGAAAAGAAATTATTGATAGAAATGCTGCAAATCAGGAAGGTATTAGAGTTTGCATTTTCCAAAAATATGAAGAGTTAGGCATTTTTCCGGATGACCAGGGAGTCCTTGATGTTGATGTGTCTTTCGATGGGACCTGGATGAAAAGAGGTCATACATCACATATAGGAGCTGCTGCTGTCATCGAAGCACACACTGGCTTTGTCATAGACCATGAAGTACTCTCAAATTTTTGCTACGTGTGTACAAGGTCTAAGGCTATGAGCAATGAACAAAAATTGAAGCACTCAAGGGTCTGTCACAAAAACTTTGATGGTAAAGCAGGTGCGATGGAGAAGGAACAGGCTGTAAGACTATGGCAACGATCACAAGCACTAAAATTTAGGTATGTTACATTTGTTAGTGATGGAGACAGCAGTGCATTCAATGCAGTTACTGCACTCAATGACGGACAAGTCCCTTATTCGAATGTTACAGTTTGCAAGGAAGACTGCATAAACCATGTGGCAAAAAGACTTGGCACAAGACTTAGACTAATAAAGAAAAGCACAGCCGAAGATATAACAACTAAGACCGGTAAACAACGGAAAAAGACTGTCTTGGGAGGTAAAAATAAGTTGAGAGACACAGTCATAGATAAGTTGACATTCTATTTCGGCAAAGCAATCAGAGACTTTGTTGGTACCACCACTGAACAAATGAGAAATAGAGCATTGGGAGGCTACTACCATGCTACGAGTACGGATGAAAATGCAAGGCATCATCAGTGCCCGGAAGGTGCTGACTCATATTGCTTCTATAATGCAGCTTTAGCTAAAAATGAAACTCCTCCTTCTCACAAAAATATGAAAATTTCTTTCCAATTGTCACCTGAGTTCAGGAAACTTGTGCTCAACGTGTACATGAATTTGACCAGAGATGATTTGCTGAGTCGGTGCCTCAAGGGGAAAACTCAGAATCCAAATGAGTCTTTCCATGCAAGAATTTGGAACAAACTCAGCAAGACTAAGTTTGTGTCATTACCTACAGCGAAATACTCCATAGGTCTGGCTGTGCTAAGCATAATAATGGGTATGTTCTGTCACAGTTACCGATCAGCACTCCTATGAATCTGAGAAAAAAGAGACAGCTGGAACATTCTGACAAGGAAAGAACTCGGCACTCACTCACACCAGTAAGCAAAAAAAAAAAGAAACACTGCGATGACACCGACACCACCGATTATGCTGCGGGGGCTTTTTGAGCGCCGCTCTTATGACTTAGGTTTCGAACCCAAACCAAAGTCTAAGGGTTATATAATGGAGTGAAGGGAAGAGGGGTCTCCACTGTTCAAAGATCCCCCTTCACTGAGAAGTTATATGACCGATGATGCCACAGTGGGGATGCATAATATGCAGACAAAACCCCTTTTGCAAGTACAAACCCTCTTTTGCATTTTTCTGCTATTTCTATTTTTGCAAAATGCGCTCACTACCAAACGTAATTTCTTCTAAAGTTTTTATGCGATTTTCGCCATACAAGTGTCAGAATAAAGAGGAATGTATGACAATCTTCCTACGGCCTCAAAATTGCAGTATTTTTTTTTCAAAAATTTTGTATCTGAGATTTTTTGAAAAAAATCAGGTAAAAAAAAATAAAAGTTGAAAATTTGATTTAATTTCGAAACTAGAACGAAAATCAGAAAAATAAGGCCATACATTTGTTTCTACATGCATTTGCCATGTTTATAAAAAGAAAATATATGTATACATAAAAAACTTTTGAAGGAATTAAAGATCTAACCTAACCCCCCAAAATGCAAAATTGTTATGTAACTTCTCAAATAACAACATTTTAAAAGAATTGTAAAAACAAAAAGGTTTTAAAATAACGTTTTACATATAATAGCAAAGTTTCAGATCAACCGAGCAATTAGTTAACAAGCCGACCCAGCAACTCAACGCTTCCCTTAATATTTCTATTCTCTTCTTTTTCCCAGTTGATCCTTTGAGACACCTGATTTTATTCCAAAAATCTCTGGGAGATACATCTTGATCGAGGCTCTCGATCACATCGTCCCAACGTCTCCACTGTTGTTCAAGGATCGACTGGTTGAGCTCTTCTTTGATCTCTTTACTCCGCTGTGTTGAGGCAATTGATGCATTTCTGATGTTGATTACATACATTACTCTTAACTCACGATACAGTTCTTTCATGTATCCAGTCCACCTGTAGGTTGAGATGGACTTATACTAGGTTTTCGGGATAGAAGCACTATCCGCGTTAATGAGATGGTTATTAAGGTCGTCGAGTGCCTCGTCGATCTCATCGAGAAGTGCCTCATCCAGATTGGGGGGATGTTAGGCCTCGAGAAGATAAGCGCACCGTGCCCAGTCTGCTCTTCTGTAATCTTTTCTAACTACAGCTAGGACCTGTATAGGGTTTCTGTTGATGGCGAGTAGGATCCCTATATGGTCACTGCATGGTACCTGGACTGGTTCCATGAGGTAATTGAACGGTACCTGACGATTGGCGAGACATATGTCTGGTTTTGTGCCAATTCTTCCTCGGACAAAGGTAGGAAAGTCTGGACCTATTCGCTGGACCAGGTTTCTGTCCAGCATAGTGTCTAGGCACTTTCCATTTGCAATGAAGGTCCTGTAGCCGGATTCCCGACATCTGGTGTTCAGTTCCTTCATTAATATGGAGGAGGCTCTCCTGCCAAATAAGCCAGCGATAGAATGAATCGGTAAGTCTCCTCTCCTCGGGGGCTGGTACCCGGCAGCGATGACCAGCTTCCCAATGTCGAGTTCGACCTGAATCGCGAGATAGGATTCTTCGATATTTCTAATTGCCTTGAACTTGATCCCCTTTTTGATGGCAATAGTGGCACCGTCGTACCGCTCTTGTGAGTGATTTGTGATTAACACATCGTAATTCCAGATTTCCATTTCAGAATTATGAGTGTTGATCCCATGTTCTGAAATCAAGATGACATCTGCATCAATTTCTCTGAATAAGTTTCCGTAAAGAGTCATTTTTGTCGTCCATCCGTTAGTGTTGATTTCCAGTATTCTTAGTGCATTCAGTTCCATGATGGGACGTAATTACCTATGTTTCCTCTTGTAATTTTTCTTCTTTTTGGCCTGTGGGGCAGTCTTAGTGTGCCCAGGCTTTTCACTCTTCGGTGGATGACTAGGAGTTTTTCACTTACTCTTCGTGGCTCGTGTACGAGTGCATGGACTTTCGTCACTGTTCGAAAAGGTGGTTTCATCGTCTTCTTGTTCTGTCTTCCTTGTCTTCTTCCTCTTCCTCTTCCTCCTCGGACTCCTCCGATGAGGGTGCTTCTATTGATTCTTCCAATCCAGACTTGATATTTGCATTGCTCCTAATGACTGACCCCTTGAATACCTTGGAGCATTCAGGGTTCGTGGGCATAATGACCGAAAGCAGGTTGTTTGCCTTCAGTAGCGCGTTTGGAACCTGGTTATAGCACCCAGGCTTTACCGCGTTAGCCACATTTGCATGCCTGATGTAACTCAGGATTTTTGCACTGAGGTCATTGGTGAAGTTCATTTGGGATGAGGATGCCATCGTTGGTAGCGTATCTTCTAATTTCTTACTGTGTTTGTGTAGTGCATACGTATTTAGTTTTTTCTTATTTTCTTCTTCCCCCATCTTCTTTATAATGTATTTCCTCTTTGAACACTTTAGGGACATCGTCCTATGACCGCCCTTGAAGTTCACACATTTTTTTCCCCTGTGTTTTTGCAGATATCGTAGTGGTCTCCTTCTGTGGCGCATTCGCTGCACCACAGTTTTCCTTTTTCGGGCAGTTCGTCGTCGTGTGTGTTTCCAACTTGTAACACACAAAGCACATCTGGATGCTATGGAACTTTTCCTGTTCAATGTTGCATCCAGGGATCCTCATGTTGAAAACGAGGAACCCTTCCTTTGTGGATTTGTGTGCTATTTCGTTCGATAGAAAGGTCACTTTAAAAACATGCGTGTGGTTGCGGAATTTTATCACTTATTTGACCTTCTCCAATTAGTCTTAACTTTCTATTTCATTTTTAATTTCGTCAGCAGAGTGCTGACCAACCCAGCTTTCAACTTTGCGGCAGATAATGCTGCGGTTATCTGCCACTTGTGGGGGTGTCTTTGCGTCGAGGTTAATTGATTTTAGTACTTCGGCTCCCTCTTCGGACAGGAGTCTGTCGACATCCTTGGTATCTCCACAAATGGCGATGAAGCCAGAGGAAACTTCGATATGCTTAACGAGGGCTACTCTCAGTTCAGCGAAAAGCTTCTCGCAAAGCTTGCTCTTTTCAGGTGCCTTAATTCTAGGTATAGTCCGTATGGAAACCCTCTTAGTGTGGGTGTCCATGGTTGTGTGTCCTTTTCCTCGTCTTTCTTGAATTCTTCTTCTTCTTCTTCTCTCTCTCTCTCTCTCTCTCCCTCTCTCTCTAAGAAAAGTGTAATTACGTGTTTTAGGTGTAAAATGATGTGATGAAGTGGTAAAGGAGGTAGCAGTTTGGTCAGGTAAGGTCGAAAATGGTTCGAAATTTGAGGGAACGCTCCCGTCCATTTTCCAGTTGGTCCCCCGCTTGGAAGACGCCAGGATAATGGGTGATGGATGGATGGGATGGATCTTGAGTGGGAACCTCAAGAGGGATGACTTATGGTGGACTTGCAAGTCGGCCGCGGGCCTCCTCCTCTTCTGTGGCCCTCCGATCATCTGAGGGGTACAGAGGGGAGTAACCACGAGCCGTGCCTTTTTCCCCTCCCCCCAAAAAAAAATTAAGTCCACTTTTGTCTCCTACTATTTTCTTCGCTGTCCTATCCTAAAACTTGATTCTTCCTCTTCCTCTCCCTCTCCCTCTTATCCGCCGTACTCACAGTGCGTGGAGCCTACTTTTGCTCTAGACAGTGTGACTATGGAGAACTACAAAGGACTACCCGGACGTCCCCCTTCCCTCCTTGGCCGATCCATGAGGGCCAAAGGGGGGGGGGAGAGCTGTTCTTGGTCTCCCACTTCTCTTTTCATTTCATTTTCCTTATTGACGGCCGAGCATGCGATTCCAAGAATCGTTGTTTTACTACCAATAAAGCATTTTTGAATTGCTTAGTAACGGACATTGGGCACCGCTGACATATAAAACAGCTTATTCTGGAAGTCTTTTGGTGAATTTCGCTTCACCCTTCAGAAAGAGCATAACATTATTTTCGTCACCGAAGATCCATAATTCAATGAGGGCTTAAACACCTCACTGCTCCCGACCATCGTCCTGCTTGGGAACCTGCCTCGGATGTCTGCCATTCATTAATTTCGTCCTAGCTATGTCGGCCACCTGGACTGACATAATTAAAGGCTTATGTGAAAACTGGTTTGAAGACAAGCCCACAGCGGAAGCATAAGTCAGAAATTTTCTCGAAACTTGAGCATGACTGCGAGTCCCGGACGAAAGAGAGATCCTCTTTGCTCGCGGGCCCCGGCCAGCATCATAGAGGGAATTAACACCCGTCTCTATGTAGTTGGATGCGGTTATGGCGTTAGTACCCGAAAGGGGGTGACCGTTGATTCGAACGTTATTACCATCAAGTCCACCATAAGTCATCCCTTTTGAGGTTCCCATTCGAGATCCATCCATCATCCATTATCCTGGCAGCCTCTGAGCGGGGGACCAACTGGGAAATGGACGGGAGCGTTTTCCTACTCACCCCCCTAAACTGTTACTAGTTCTACCTACCCATCAATTTTTTTCAATAACTGGGCGCGACTTTAATTTTTTCAGGTGCGACACTACCGCCGGATCTGGTGCGACTACGACTTTGCGACTGCGAATTTTTCCCCCCAGTGTGACTCCACTAAATTATAAAGTAAACTTTAGCGCTATAACAGAAACAAGCTTTTATAAGGCTGAAAAAACACATTTATTATTTTTTATTATTTTTTAGTTAAAACACAGCCTAAACTAATATCCAAACGATGAACACCACAAGGCATAACACGTTCTCGAGTGTTTTTAACTGACAAGACAGTTTTAAAACTTGGTTCACGCCTGAAAAGTGTATGTAATTTTACCAATTTATAATAAAATTCAGTGACAAACTTGGGGGGGGGGGGGAGAGGGGGTACGTTTAGTTAGTTTCATGTAACGTCAGTCTCATCTAATGTGAATAATTTGATTTATCGTAAAAGGAAAGTTAAAAATCAGAGAAAATAAAGTTAGCTGTTACCAACTCAAATTTGACATTTTTAGTCAAATCGGGCTTTAAAACTGGTTTAAAACAGCCGCGGCAATTTCTTATAAAAAAGTCGTCTTTGTTCCTGTTCAAAGTCCCGGCAAAAGTCGCGCAAAATTGGGGGTGTGACTTTGCCTAGTCCGACTTTTTCAAAACGTTTGCGACTTTCGAATTTGCGACTTCGAAATTCATAGTGCGGCAAAGTCGCAACTCTTTGCCGCAACGCCCAGATCTGTCTTTTTTATTGACCGCTCAGACACCATTGAAGAAACAACGCCAACTCAGAGGAAAGTTGCCACTCGATAAAGGAGGTACAGGAGAGCGAGGCAATCAAAAACGTGAAATCTTTTTCACTTTTCCCAACGGAGAATTAAAAAGAAGATAATACGTTTGGAGCATGTGAATTGGCGACACATCAACATTTTCGTTATTTATTATTCGACCCTTCGGAACTCTTAAACGAACTGTGAGCACCGCCAACCAAAGATTGTAGTTTAACGATGAATTTTTATTCACACTTTAGAGAGATAACATTACAATTTTCATTAGTACGGAAAGAGATGATACAATTTTATTCGTTAAAAAAGATAATACTAATATTTTGTTCTAAGTCTCAATAATTAAATAAGGGTTTAATCTCTCATTGCTCCCTTCACAACACATTGATTTCCAATTTTATGGAATGTTATTTTGGTTTACTAGGAACCAGTTTTAGAATTTTATAAGACTTCAAAATGCTCATCTTTGAGGTGGTTTTGAGTCAGATGCGATTCCATAATGTGATTCCAGTATAGCAATGCTCTCTAGGGCATTCATATAATGGCAAGAATCCCAGGGAATTTTATTATATTAAAATATTCTCCAATCAAATAATCAGGATGATTTTATCAACGTATATATATATATATATATATATATATATATATATATATATATATATATATATATATATCTCAACAGAAACGGGGAACCAACTTTACTTTCAAAATATATGCCACAAGAATCCCTCTAGTAAAAGATTTTCACCTACACCAACGCACACAAACGAGCGCACGCCTTTAACTGCTCACTTTAGAGCAATCACCCACCCACTCGTGCTCCAATTTACTTTGAATTAAGGTCAGTTATAACTCCTCTCACACTTATTCACTGCCAATTGCCATACGAGAGTTGGTCCTAATTCTGGTTACTATTCTCATTGCAGACCCCAATTCACAGTCAATCATAGTTACCATACCTTACCTCACCTTCCCATATCTTACATTACTTACCATGGCTTACGTTAGTTACTTTATCTTACCTCACCTCACCTCACATTTCACTTCATACTTTTCATTACCTTCATACATTTCATTACGTTACGTTATATTTCACTGTCTTCCTCACAAGTCAACCATACTTTCCTACACTTCCCATCGTTTTTGCAATTCAATTATACCTGTAATAACATCCTATAATCTCATCCTGTAATCCATATTTCAATTATATTTACGTTTTATTCTTTAACAATTCTCAATTTAATTATCTCATTCATTCGTATAATTGTAATTACCGCTCACTAGTTATTTCCATATTCAATTCTCTCATTGTACATTCGTTTATTTTATAAATATATATTTTGTTTATCGCCCGTTTTCTTATAACCCTAGCCTTCAAAGTTTTCCAAATTCAGTTTACGTCAGTCGTTAGGCCTAAATATATTTCGCAGACGACTATCCCATCCAATTCAACAAATTTATGGTAATGGTTTTCAAATAGCTACCTAGACTGATTTATTAACTAAAATAAATCCCACGAATAACCAATATCATAAAATGGTGCCCAGAAATTATTATCTTCCGTCAATCAATAAATAACTTCAAACGTTAAAATAATTTATCGAACTCCGTGTTCATTTTTAATATCGCGTCTTATCTTTAGCATTATTCTTCCAATTGTCATAATTCATATCATTTTAATTTGATACTATCCCCTATATACAACGAGTGAACAATTTCCTTTATTTCTCATGATTAGTTTTCATTTATTCACATTCCTGTGCTCGTGAATAATATCCACACACACACAGAAACACACGTGCACACAGCCACAACTACTTCATTCTCATCAACACATTTATTCAACCAGCACAAGTACACATAAAACATAAGGAGTATGATGTAACAACCACAACAAATAAGGACATCTGTTAGCGGCCAACCTGATCATCATACCAACCGACTACCTCGAAACCCCAGTCCACGCACAGGCAGCCACATGCGTACCTCTCGCTTCCCGTATATGATCCTGCAAACCCAATTGCATGGTTGGAAGTCTCGTCCCTCCTCCTCAAAACTCAGAGCATCACCGAAGAAGAGGAAATTGCAGCAATAATTCAGCAGTTGCCCATAAGTATCTGTATACAATTCAAGGAAGGATGCTTTCCTCAGCAAATACGGCAGGTCCCAATTATACGAACTGAGAGAGCACCTGAACACTCAGGAAATGGGAGATAAGATTCCTACTTCTTTCCTAACGCATCTGAAGGACCTTATCAGGGTAAAAGATGCTCAGACCGAACTTTTTAGCCATGAGGAGTCCCAGAGGGAATCAGGCCACTGATCCAAGGCTCGAGCCCCACGAGCATTGAGGATATTGCTATAGCCGCAAACAAATTATACAGGAGTCCTTATATGAATTGGGGCAACGGCCAAACTCACGGCCCATTTAACAATAATCGTTGAATTTCTCAGGTTTGGGGAACGGCTAGCTACTGAGACGAGCGGTCGAATCGTTCAGGGGATCCATCTTCTCTATCAAAGGACCTTGAAGCTTCAATACGGAGGACGGAAGCCAATATCCAGCCGCTAAAGCTGCAACAGGAATCACAGAGTGAGCACGGACACAGGCTTAGCAATCGGAGACACAGGTCCCGCTCTGGTTCCTATACGAGAAACCAACGAGCGCATCCCACTGCAAAAGGTGAGAGGCAGGAAAAATTTCAACCTCATTTTCCGCCTATTCTTATAACTTTCCACACCATCAAAGTCTTTGCTGGTATCATCAAAGGTACGGGCACAACGCTGTACATTGTACACTGTACACAGCCTTGTAGCGACCGTTATGCCTCTTCACATACTGCGCCAATCAGTCTCCCTAAGTATAACGTTTCCTTTTCCTCTCATTCAACTCAGTGGTGCTGATACAACAAGAAATATGGTGCACAAGCTCTAAAATGTTTGCAAACGTATACGCATTTGGAACCAGTACCTTCTTCTAACCTCAACACTCCATTTTTCTCACTTCATCCAACTCAACCACTTTCTTCAAATCCTTAGTTTCATTTTCCCAACCTACAAATTCTTGCATTCCTCTCACTCCAGCCTCTCAATCACAACCTTTGAACTAACAAGGCAAAGGACAAACGGATCTACACCCCTGCTTACTCCTTATTTCCTCAGGTTGGTCCTCCTTTTCGTATTTTGACCCACTTTATGGTTTCTCATTCTTGGTAGACACTGGTGTTGAATGCAGTGTCATACCAATTTCTAAGGCCGACAAAGCTCCTGCTCCATCAGATTTAGTTCTGAAGGCAGCCAATTCGACCAATATTAGGACCTATGAAAGGCATACTATTTAACTCTCGCTCGCCTCCGTCGAGTTTTTCGATGGACTTTCATTAAGGCCGAGGTAGATTGTCCAATATTGGGCCTCGATTTTCTTTCTGCTCACGATCTTTTGGTCGATTCTTGACATCGAAAGCTTGTCGACCGCAAAACTCTACTCACTGTTTCAGATTCGTACTCACCTTCTCAGAGTTCCCTCCTTTCTATTCGTCTCCCGCTCACAGAGTCACCATCTAAGCGCCTTCGGGAGTTTCCTAAACTCACCCCTCCACCTTCGAAGGATAGGCTCATAAAACAGTGTGGTGCATCGGATCGAGAGAACAGGATGTCCTGTATTTCATGATCACGCCGTATAGCTCCAAAGAAACTGTCTCTTATGCGTGATGAATTTCAATTCATGAAGGATGCAGGCATTTCTAGGCCTTCTTCTTCTCCATTCGACTCTCCACTCCACATTGTGCCCAAATCCACGCCGCGGGAATTCAGAGCAGTTGGGGATTACAGAGACCTTTTCTCGCCTAGATCTGGCTCGTGCTTTCAACCAGATCCCTATTAACACAAATAATGTTTCAAAGACTAACATTACCACTCCGTTTGGATGTTTTGAAATGGTCAAAAGGCCATATGGATTGCGTAACTCTGGTCAAGCTTTCCAGCGTTTTATGGACCAACTCCTTATGGGTCCTCTTTTTTGTATTTTACAACATTAATGACCTCCTAATAGCATATTCCTCGCTAGAAGAACACATTTCTCACCTTCGTCAGGTCTTTTCTCACCTTCAAGAGTACGGTATCGTACTCAACACTTCCAAATGTCTTTTTGGTGTCTCCCAACTCTCCTTCTTTGGACACCATGCCTCGAGGGCCAGGCTTAACCCACTCGAAGATAAAGTTAGCGTGATGGGCAATTTTTCTCGACCCGCATCACACAAGCAACTCAGACGTTTCTGTGATATGATCAATTTCTACCACAGGTTCATTCCAAACTGTGCCCAGGTCATGCAACCTATAATTCAATGCTCACCAAGACTACAAGAAAAACTCCTCTTGAATGGTAAACTCAGGCGTGGGATTCATTCACTCGCACTAAAGAGGCTATTGCCCGCGCTGTAGAATTGGCTCATCTTCAGTTGCATCCTCAACTCATGTAGGTGCAACCTTGCAACAAAATATTGGTGATCAATGGCAACCTCTTGCTTTGTTCTCTCGCTCTCTTTCTGACTCTTAAAAGAGGTATAGTACGTTTTCTTGCGAGCTACTCGGAATATACCTCTCAGTCCGCCACTTCCGCTATCATTTGGAAGAGCGTGAATTGACTATTTTTACGGACCATAAACCATTGGTCGGTGCTAGTTCGTCTCGTAGTACTTCGTCAGTACACACTGCAGTCGACACTCGTCATCTTGACTTCATCCTGTAGATGACGAAAGATATTCGCTATGTTCCTGATTTTTCAAATGTCGTACCGGACGCGCTTTCCCGCATTTCCGCGATTTCGGGCACGCAACTCTCTCACACTGCGCCCATTGATCCTGCGACAATAGCGCTAGCCCAGGAACAAGATGAAGACACGCAAACACTGCGTCACTCTTCTCAACTCGTCGTTCCCAAGATCGACTTATCGTACAGTCCTTCCAGGCGCATCCCGGTCGATTATTCATTACCTAACTGTCCTCGTCCTCTCATTACTCTCTTTTAACGTTGGCACATTTTCGACCAAATTTACGCCCTCTCTCATCCTGGCGTCAATACCAAACACAAGCTCGTTTTACAACGCTTCGTGTGGCCAGGTATGAATGCTGACGTGACAAATGGATTCGTTCTTACCTCCCATGCCAGTAGGCCAGAGTCCTTCGTCACAGAAAACCTCCTCTCGTCCCTTTTCCTCTTGCTTCATCACTTTTTGACGTCATTCACGTCGATCTAGTAGGTCCACTACCTTATCCTCGTGGTTGCAATTATATTCTCACCATGATCGATCGTTTCACCCGTTGGCCAGAGGCTGTTCCTATCTTGGATATCAGAGCTTTCACTGTCACTCGAGCCTTCGTCTCAGCATTGGTCGTTCGTTTTGGTGTTCCCTCAAAGACCATAACTGATTGTAGCGGCCAATTTGAATCCCATCAGTGGGATGCACTTAAGTCAATGCTTGGCTCCTTTCTCCTTCGTACTACAAGCTACCATATCCAAAGCAACTCTGCAGTGGAACGTCTACATAGGACCATCGATGCAAGCTTACGCTCCACCGATCCTTATATGACTTGGGTGGACAAGCTACCTTTGATTATACTGGGTATTCGCTCGTCCTTGAAAGAGGATTTCGTTTGCTCTGCAGCGGAATTAGTTTACGGTACTTAACTTCGTCTTCCTGGTGAATTTTTGTCATCTTCTGACCAGCCTCTACCACCTCACCTCGATCCGGATTCATACGTACACAATTTTATACGGTTGATGGCTGAAGTTAAGCCAACCGACCCTAGAGTGCCTGCCAATTATAAAACCTTCGTTCCAAAAGAGATGACAACATGCTTCCATGTTTTCCTCCGTCGTGATTCAACTCACACTTCATTGCAACCTGTCTATAACGGACGAAGCCGAAGTTCTTCGTCCTTCAGCTTGGCACCTGGCAGCATACTGTCTCCATAGACCGCCTGAAACCAGACTCTATAGAAAACGTTCACCTAGAACGCCCTTTACCTCATTGTTCTCTCATTATAACCCTTTATGTTCCAGTATCCCCCCAAAACAAACTTCAACCCACCCTTTCATCCCACCCCTACTACTCAAACACAACATTTCGTTTTGTTGCCTCCTCCTCTAGTGTTGTAGGACCCCTAATCGGCAGTGGTGGTCAGTTAGGAACAAATCTCTCCACCACTGGTCACTCCGTCAACGTACTCGTAGATCAGTACTCAAGACTCCCACGTTCCGCTTGACGCCATCTCGGAAGGAACCAGCAAGCGGATCACC
This sequence comes from Ceratothoa steindachneri, assembly GCA_963969495.1. Taxonomy (NCBI): domain Eukaryota; kingdom Metazoa; phylum Arthropoda; class Malacostraca; order Isopoda; family Cymothoidae; genus Ceratothoa; species Ceratothoa steindachneri. Next base: position 13,616,774 of record OZ018330.1, read on the forward strand.
TTCGCTCCCTCAACCTTCACAAGTGTCGGTGCATCGTCCAACGTTACTGGCACTGCCACGGCGAATTTGTGCCCACGCAGCCTAACCAATGGCACTGTCACACGCTCCGGTCGCATCGTAAGAAGACCTTGGCGTTACTCGGACTGGTAGTACTCTTTTGGAAAAATAGGGGTAAACTTATTAGGGGGAGTGTTATAGCAATGTCCTCTAGCGTATTCCTATAATGGCAAGACTCCGAGAGAATTTTATTATATTAAAATGTTCTCCAATCAAATAATCAGGATGATTTAATCAATGTATACATATTTAACTTGTAACCCATCTCAACATAAACGGGTAACCAATATTACTTTCAAAATGTATTCCATAAAAATCCCTCTAGTAAAATTTTTTCCCTTACACCAACATACACAAACGAACGCAGCCTTTAGCTGCCCGCTATGAAGCAGCCACCCACCCACTTTTGCTCCACTTTTGCTCCACTTTAATTCGAATTAAGTTCAGTTATAAATCCTCTCACACATATTTTCTGCAAACTGCCATACGAGAGTAGGTCCTGATTCTGATTACTTCTCTCATTGCAGAATCCAATTTACAGTCCACCATAGTTACCATACCTTACCTCACCTTACCATACCTTGCCTTAGTTACCTTATCTTACCTCACCTCACCTCATATTTCACTCCATACTTTTCACTACTTCATACATTTCATTACGTTACGTTATATTTCACTGTCTTCCTCACAAGTCAACCATACTATCCTACACTTCCCATACTTTTTACAAGTTAATTATACCTGTAATATCATCCTATAATCTCATCCTGTAATCCATATTCCAATTATATATACGTTATATTCCTTAACCTTTCTCAATTTAATTACCTCATTCATTCGTATAATTGTAATTACCGCTCACTAGTTATTTCCTAATTCAATTCTCTATTGTGCATTCGTTGTTTTTATAAATATATATTTTGTTTATCGTCCGTTTACTTATAACCCTAGCCTTCGAAGTTTTCCAAATTCAGTTCACGTCAGTCGTTAGGCCTAAATATTAGCAGACGACTATTCCATCCAATTCAACAAATTTATGGTAATGGTTTGCAAATAGCTATCTAGGCTTATTTATTAACTAAAATCAATCCTACGAATAACCAATACCATACCAGCACCACAAATCTTGTGGCGTTGGTACTGGAGGTGGAATTATAGGTTTAGGCTCTACTCGTGTTGCACATAGGCTGGGAGAGTATGTAAAGGAATTCGAATAAGGGAGCGCGCAGGATTTTAAAAGACAGCTATGTTGGAGGAGCTATTCTCTGAGCTTAGGAAAGATCCTAGCATTAATCCCAAGGAGAGTTCGGGGGATTGCAAAGTTAGCCCAATTACGTTAGCTAGGAGTGGTAATAGTAGAAAGTGGTAAAGGTAGGAAGGTAACAGGTAGCTAGTGAGGCATCTCCAGTTCTCGATAGAAGTAGGGTTGCCGGTGTTAAAGATGTGGGGGTTCTAGACCTAGGCAGAGAGTATAGGTCTGAGACTATTACTTCTAGTAAGAGGTTCAGTGCCTTAAGAGACCTTAAAGAAGGTTGGTGTTATAGGAGCATGTGAAGCAAATAAAATGCTTGCAATGGGTGATTAACTTGTTAGGTATGTATTTATGGGAGTTTTTGTGAACGTGAGTACAAGACGGAATAAGGGTTTGTTTGCCAGGTGCACGTGTAGTAGATGTGAGATGATAAAATTTAGAAATGCGTTGGAAAATAAGACAAAGATTTTTTTTAAAAAATAATATAATTAGACATATGAAAGCAGACGACAATGGATTTGAAGTTAGAGGAGAAAGTGAATCAATATTAAAATGAAATTTCATCAATCAGACGTTATTTTAAATTTGTAAGAATTAAATGATGTTTGAAAAGGATTGTAGTCTATACACTACAGCACTACCTGAAGCATTTTAATATCCATAGTCGCTGAGTAATCGGCCGTTTGGCTCAAATTAAGTAGCCTACCAATGATGATAGGGAACGAACGTGCTCCTGCATATGTCCTTCAAGAGTGGTTAAAAAGGCCCAAACTGAACTTTTTATTCAGTCCGGGCCAAGCTCTTAAGGTGAGCCAGGAAATGAGTTAGTTTTCTCTCGCGTATGACTTGAGTGCTCAGGAGCTCACTCAATTTCTCCATATAAGACATACCAAACTCATAAATGAAACCTGTCCCAAGTCATTAAAGACTACAGTCCTATAGTCGAGGGAAAGATAATTAAGGAGACACTGTGAGAAACTTGCAAAGCCTTCTCCTGCTCCCCTATGTTGTGAGAGGCTGACAACATCTTAACACAACATAACATAACAATTTCACGGATGACAAAAGCCACAAGGGCCTATCAAAGGTCATCCACATCTGTCCAAACCCACCCACAAAATGCATCCATATGATTGTGTCAGATCATGCATCTACAATATACAATTTAAACAATCCATAGGATTGTGTCAGATCATGAATCTACAATATACAATTAGAACCATCCACAGGAATGTTTCAAAAACAAAAAGCATCATCATCAAGACTCATCAAAATCAAAATCAATCTTATGATACAATAATAAAAAAACTGCATCCACAGGAATGAGTCCAGAATCCCCCTTCCTCCCCAAAGAAAGTTAGCCCTCTCTCCCCATATAAAACATTCAAGTTTGGACTGTCTACTGTCTCAGATGGCAAACTATTCTAGAAATCTACCACTCTATTGGTGAAAAAATATTTTCTAACATCCAACCTGCACCTCTGTTTTTTATTTTTTAGGTGGTGACCCCTAGTCCTATTACTACCTTCCAACTCAAATAACTTGCTAAAATCCAACTTATCCATCCCAGAACAGATTTTAAAAAACTCAATCATATCTCCCCTCACACATCTTCTCTCAAATGAGAACATATGTAGATAGCTTTAGTAGGAAAGGGGCGCAAAGAAAAATAAATAAAGAGAAGTAGCGATACGAGTTTCGAACGCGCTTCCCGCGTGCGGGACAACCGTTAGCGAGAGTCATAAACCACTCGGCCATCCCGAATCCTCATAAAAGACTCATTCCAGCAAAGCATTTAAGCCGCTCGCCTGAACTTCTCGCACGCTACACATATTTAGTACCCTCAGTCTATTTTCATATTTAAGGTGCTTAATAGAAGGTATTATTTTTGTTGCCCTCCTTTGTACTAACTCTAGCAGGTTTATGTTATGTCTAAAATGTGGTGACCATGCTTGTATACAGTACTCTAAATGTGGCCTAACATACGAGTTGTAGAGTTTAAGGATAACCTCTTTACTCTTGTAGCTAACATTCTTTTTAATGTATCCTAACATCCTATTTGTTCTATTTTTTGCTTCAATACACTACTTTGCAAACTTCAGATAGGCATCTTCACGATGCCCATCTAATCATTTCACTGATGTGGTCGAAGGATGGAAGATGCATGGACGCTGGCCTTTGGTTTAAGCCATATATGAAAGATGGCGTGTTGGCAATCATCCGTGGACCCCAAATAGAAAGATGTGGCTGTGGCAGATGAAACCACCCTCTAGGTAATGTCGAATTTGAGGAGACAGAAGGAAATTGAGAAGAGAGACTAGCAAAAAGTTCGAACAGTGTGTATGGGTCATATTTGTTAGCAGCAAGAATACAATCAGGTATGGGCTTCGGTAGTATACTTTAGAGGGGCTCTTTAAGAGTTAATTGCAAAGGAATATATTCCAGCAGGAGACAAACGTTTTCATGCAACCACTTGCCAGTGTTTTGTAAGCTTTTTTTAAATACTCTAGTAGCTAAAGTTAATCATTTTCCATATGGTTAACGTTAATTAATCTCCTATGTGGTTTATTTTGCGACCATTTCGAATTAATTCTTATGCGAGAAACTAAAAACACTAATTTTTATAATAGTCTAAATGGTATGTAGAAAATTATCAAAACTTTTATAAAACCATGAAACATAGTACACTGGTACAGTTTGAGGTCCTAAACATCTTCGGAGACTGAGCCATAACCAAAACGTCCAGTAGCTGCCATAACAGAATTGTGTATTTTGTCTCATATCTCCGGAACAAAAGCTGCTGTGATATCTACCCTTACTTCTTCATAGTCATGGATTAGGATAATACTATTAGGTCATCCGGAAAGTTCTTGCTGCTTTTGAAAATTTTAAAAATATTTAAAAAAAAAAATTATATAGTCGCTATTTTGTTCTACAACCTTTTCATATTTTATTTGTTTTAAAAATTCAAAATAATGTTATTTGAAAATATGAAAATTGCTAAGGAAAAAAAATGGATTTAATAACGTACCTATACACAATAAAGTCAGTGCCACCCCTATGGTTGCTGGTGCCGAGGGCAAGCAGATGTCAGGCGCTCTTTATAAGTATATATAATTATACAAATTTCCACAAAGAAAAAACTAAAAATATAGAATAATAAAAATAAATTTATTACCTGGCTAGTTTTTTAACAAGCAATGAACAATAATAGCACTTTCTATGTTTATATTCTTTGCAATATCATTTTCTATAGACCAAATTGCCAAAAAATTATTTTGTCTCGAGACATGGATGAACGTATGGTTTTTTTTTATAAACTTTAGTTTAATAGAGCTTCTCTCGCCAGCAGCCACAGTTATAGGTAGTGCAAGTATTGTTTTTAATACAACTCACATATCTGGCATGACATCCGGAAACTTATTAGTGTTTATAAACCTAGCGGCTTCTATTGGTAACTCTACATCATCAGGAAAAATTCTTTAAGTATATCTAGTTCAGTCAAGAAATCCATCCCATTAATATCACTATTTTCTATGTACCTTAACTTATTCTCCGAACCTTGACATTCTACGTTGAGTTTGTTTTTATCTGGTAGATCTTTTAAGTCATTTAAAAATCTCCAGGTGTTTTTGAATCTTTGTAACTATTCACATCTTTCTGATAAAGAATTAATAGCTCTGTCCAGTATTGCATTGAACAGATGAATTTAAAAAAAAATCTAGGTTACTTTCATTTAGAACCTCCTCAGTGCACTCAAATTCAAACAGCCTCCTTCTTCTGCTAATTTTTTTACTTCTAAAAATGTCAGAGTTGTGAAGTAACGAAGTATAATTATTTAAGTACTGTACTCAAGTAACTTTGTTATACTTGTTCATTCCTAAAAAGTAGTCAATAATTTTAGTACTTCCACTTTTACTTGCGTATTTTTCTTATGCTACTTTTACTGCATTGCATTTGAAAAGCATAGAAGTATTTGTTACTTCTCAGTTAATTTGGGCCAATCACAGACGTAGAAGCAAAGGTCAGACGATGACCAATCACAACCTTGTACTCTTGTTTGAACCAGTCGTAAGCGCTTGTTCATGTTTGGACCAATCACATGCTACCTTTCATACCCGATAGACAATTCGTTTGTTTCTCCTGCCTTCCCGCCTGGGAGAGGGCGTCAGTTTATAAAATTATTCCTCATTGCCCTAGAATCCTAGTTTGCTGCCGCGCCATTACTGGACCATCATTAGGTTTACCTATATCATTGGAAATAAAAATAGTGGCGATTCCTACCTATGGTTACACTTGGAATCATTTTGCAAGTACAAGAAGAATGCGGGAAACTTGGTGGAACTGCAATGTTTGTTGTTTTGGCCGAAGATTGCCGAGGTGACCGCATACATCAATTTGCCTTCAAATTTTAAGAAACACGTTGAGCTGAGTATTCATGCTTTTTATTAAGTAGTGTATAGGCTATTTGGTAAAAATACCCACATATTGGAGAGAAAAACGTATAGACTATTTACATTGTCGTGAGTATTCATGCTTTTAACTATGTAGTGTATATGCTATTAGGTAAAAATACTCACATGCTAGAGAGGAAAACGTATAAGACTAATTTTCGCCCTAAAACGTTCTCGGTTAGATAGCCAGTACTTTAAAATCAGCTGCTTGTGAAGCTGAATAAAAAAGAATGGTCCCTGATAAATTCCTTTGTATATTTTTTTTACCGAATAATTAGTTTAGTTAACCAGACTCTTATATTCTGGAATTTTGTTAACCTGAATAATTTTGTCGAGTCAATTTTACTTTTATATAAACTGTACTTTCTGATAAATAGGGGGATATTTACAGCTTGATTGTTAAGTTCAGTTTAACTGAATTCCAATATATAAGGGTCAGTACATCGGGTATAAAAGGGTTTACTATACAGTATAATTAATAGTGTCTGAGGTGATGGGGACTTTACTATCCGCTGCTACTTTTTTACTTTCACTACGTTCAGAGGTGGACAGTATTTAAATACTTTGTATTTAAATATCCTCATGTATTTAAAGTTGTATTTGTAAATACATTTGAAATCATGTATTTAAATACTTTTGAAAGTATTTAAATACAATGTATTCAAATACTTTACTGATAATAGGTGTATATAGCTGTTAAGAACGTGTAATGCATGTTTTAGCTTGTCGCAACTTCTATGACACAAACGGTTAACTGTGTGAGCCGGTGAGGGAAGATTGCTTGCATCAGTTCAAATTCAGTTAACAGATGGTCACAGTTGTGTTCTGTTGTATAGTGAGGGCGCTCAGCGTTATTTCAACTGATCACAGCAACTTCAGCTTCTTCGAATGAGTGTGCAATGGAGAGATTGCACAATAATAAAGACGAGGAAGTTAAGGAATCATGTAATTATAGTCATCCTTTACTACTAGATGGTAAATTTTTTAGAGTGAAATCTTCCGACGGCAAAAAAGTGAAGTTTGTACATACATTATAGATTTTAAATGAATATTGCGGCAATATCCTAGATATCTCCTAGCTCACAATAAACATAAAAACCTATATTTCGTTATTTAAGGGAATGAATTTTTATATAATCACGCGAGTTTAAATTTTGCAGCGAATTCTTTAGGCCTAATTTACGCAGCGTTGGCGGAAATACGTAAATTAAAAACAAAGAGTTAAGAAAAATATATATTATTGAATAAACAGTTTATGATTGGATGAGAATTACACGCGAATTTAATTTGAATGGGTTAACGGGATTGGATTTACAATTGATAAATATGGTTTGGTAATTAAAGTAAAACAAATGATGATTTATAATTATATTTGGTAAATTAATAAATTGATTGGTAAATATTAATTGGTAAATTGGTGAGTAATTGGATGAATAAATTGGTAAATTGTAAATAGTAATTGGTAAATTGTAAGCAATTAATTATAACAATTGATGATTGATAATTAGATTGGGCAAAGTGGATTATTAGTAAATTGGTAAATTGATTGGCAAATATTAATTGGTAAATTGGTGAGTAATTGGATGATAAGTAATTGTATTATAAGTAATTGTATAAATAGATAATTGGTAAATTTTGATACATAGTTTGGTAAATTAGTAGTTGGTAAATAGATTGGATAATTGTTAAATATATTATAAGGGAGTCGAATGGGTCTGTAAATGAGACAAAAGAATCAAGCATTAATTGGGGATTCTATCTGGGAAATATTTAGCTAAGCAATTACAATTCCAATATTGACAGACCTGTTCACCAATGCAATACAGCCGAACGAGTGAAGCCGCATGGCTTGTTTAAAGACGCTTGGGAGAGCGGGTGTACCAATCTCCTGATTTAAGTCAGGGTTACTAACCCTTCTTAAAATTATATATATAATTATATATATATATATATATATATATATATATATATATATATATATATATATATATATATATATATATATATATATATATATATATATATATATAGTTAGTTAGTTAGTTAGTTAGAAATAAATATTTACATTTGTAGGGATGTAGAACAATGCAGTGAGCAATGCTACTTCCAATCTACGCATTCATTTTAAGGTAAGAATTAATTAAAGCTAATTATATGATACATAATTAAATTGAAAAATTTCACTATTTCTTATTTTTAAAAAATGGCAAAATAACTCGTAGCTAACGATAATGTTAAGTAGCGTAGGTTTAGCTGCCCAAGTTGTGTCTCGAGTATACCCGAGTATACACAGCTGTTGACCGTAAGAGATGGTGTAGCGACAATCATATAAAATTATACAAATAAGAGTTTATTATTTAAATGTACATACCATGCACAGGCCTTCTAGCGCCGCCCAGAGGGTGAAAAAAATGCGACCATAATTGAGGTAGGTCGGCCCACAGGCATCTGTGTTAAGAGCGCGCATATAGATAAGAAAAGAAAGCTGAAGACAGAGAATAGTAACTAATTCATTGGCGTCTGCACTCCCTTCTAAATCCACTAAGTTTTGTCTCACCCTTAACTCGTACTCGCGTTGATAATATATCGCTATTAGTCTGCCGCCTAGTACACTCCGTGTGGCCCCGCTTGCATAATAATATTCCGTTATTAGAATAGAGTTTATTTTCGTATGTCCATTTTTGACTTGGACCTTTGATAAGCCCAGCCAAGTTGAAGAACACAGTAAGATCATTTATCATTGGAGTCAGATAAATATTTCGCCGTAACGCCATCCTTCACCTATAAACTGGAACTAGTCTCTCTCCCATAAGGTGGTGGATTATGGAAACATCTTTCATTCATATACCATTGATTCACCGTCGTCAGGACTTATACAACTAGTAACCTTGTCGTCTATTATACCATTTACCTAATACCCCCAAACTAGCGTCCCCCATATAATTGAAATAAAAATTATCTAGTTAGAGGCAAATTAAGCAAGTGATTAAGAGAATGACGACAATTGGGAGAAATATAACTAAGCTTTTTAATTTTAATTATAATGTAAAATAAGAGGTATTTACAATTTTTAAACAGTGCTCCATTCACAACACTTATCATTTGTATTTCAAATCCGGACCGAAGAATGATTCCCTTTAGAGCTCTCGAATGACAAAAGTTTATATATGACCGCTTGATACATTAACTATTAATTGAACATACTAACACGTCTCACTTTATTTAATTTAATTCTTTTGCAAGGTTTTACATATTTATTGAATCTCTAAATTGCTGGATCGATGGATCGTAAGAAATTAAAAAAATTAATAAGTTTTATTTAATATTTTCCTCTTCTAGGATTGGGTTCAATTTTAGAGTGTTTTTAAAATATAAAATATATATATTTTTTAGAGATTATTTACATTACATTATTTTGATTTAACCACAGGCATATACACATTGCAATAGCAAAAGCAATCCATTGCATAGTCATAGTAAAATTGTTTCTACTTTATTCAGAGATCTCATCTTACAAACACATAATATTTGATTATTTCCAAATGTTACCATTTCTCCCATTTGTCTAAGCAACCTTTTATATTTTGTTAATTTTAGTCGATTTATATTAAATATATTGATGTAATAAGATTGAAAGAATGATCTATAGAATTTTACACTGATTTTATATTTATTAATTTAATATCACTAAATTCCAGTGTTTCGTTGATTTTTAGAGTTCATTTTAAAAGTTCACTTGCGATGAACGAAAAGAGATTATTTAGTTACTCATGCAAACGTAACTTTGTTAAGTAAAACGAGAAACACTTGAAATATTTTAACTCGCGTTTAAATTATGAAATATTAGGAGATACTTAAAAGTTTCTTTCACGGCATTTCTTTGTTTAATTTAAATTAATTACATTTTCGGTCGGGCATTGCAAAATCGGGAAGCGATGATTACTTACTTGCATGATTACTCGCTTGCTCAGATCTCACCAGGTTAGCATACAAATCCGGTCCTTTAAAGACCAACCGTCCTACTGACAAAATTCCGCCATGAATCAAAACGTCCTTTTGAGGACCATTTACTAAAGAATTGATAATACATCAGGGGACCAGCCATAGGTGGGCACGATAACGAAAATATCTATCACGATAACCGAGTAATCAATAAGGATAACTTTATCGGCGATAACCGATAACTGGCGATAAATTTATCGCCCGATAAAGTGATAACCGATAAATCCAAAATTATAATACAATATTGATTATTGACTATACATAGCGTTATTTTATAGTACAATAGTAAGAATATTTGAATAGTTTCTTAGTTTCTTACCTGTCGAGGCTCTCCTTTATCTCCTCATAGGTTTTGAGGATCCTCCTCCCAGCTCGGACCTCCCTATTTCCTCCTCCAAGGCACGCGCGGCTCGCCCCTGTACTAAACTGCAACCCAAAACTGAAATTATCGATTATTGCTATTTTGGAACCAAAAGTATCGGCGATACTGATAAATCGATAACGCGGAAAAATATCAGATAACCGATAACCCGATATTGCTATCGCGATAATGCCCACTATCGGACCAGTTCTCTTTTGAGAGCACTCTTCAGGTTCCCCATTGGCGAATGTTTGTTATGGTTCAACGTGTGAACCCATTAAATAATTTTATACAACTACAAAATGCTAATTTCACGGATAATAAAAGCCACAAGGGCCTATCAAAGGTCATCCGTATCTGTCAAAACCTACCCACAAAATGCATCCATAGGATTGTGTCAGATCATGCATCTGCAATATATATTTCGAACTATACACAGGGATGTGTCAAAAACAAAAAGCATCATCATCATCGGGGAGAAGTGAAGCGAAATCACGAGACATCAACCCTGGGTCATTGGAGGGAAGTCTACGCTGGTGTGACCGTGCAACAAGACCACTGGGGAGGTTACTTTGTGTAGGTAGAGTTAAACCGAATTGAATAATATCGTAATCAGAGAGAGAATTTGAAGAGTCTATGACAAAAAATTTGTGACATGGGTATTGAGAAAAAACAAAACAAAGAAGGTTGCCATAGGTGTGGTTGGCGGGAAGTGGCGAATCGAGAGAGAGATAAAACTTCGAGGAGTTGTTGATGCGAAGTAGTGTTGTTTTTATTTGTCTTTGCAATGCCAAATACCATCACGATGACGGAATTGAAAACTGCGAGATTAAGGAGATAACCCAGTTCGTTAAAAAAGAAATTTGGTGGGTGACCAGGTAGTCTGTAGATATTTATGACTTTAAGTGAGAGGAGTAGGGCAAGAATAGCAAACACTACTTCGGAGATGTCTGAGGATGGGCCAATAGGTGTGAGTGAGGGGATGCGAAAGTTAATAGCAATAATACTAATCCAACCCCCTCTCCAGGTATCTTCTACAATTATGTAGATAAGTGTATCCAGTGTGTGTAGCGGCCACGAAAATCGAGTTTGTGGAAGATACCTCCCCTCGGACGAATTGTTATGGAGTTCGGTTATAATAATAACAATTGAATGATAATGAATTAAGTTTCTCTTTCCTTCAACCCATTTACAATTGACGCTCAGTTAGAATTTGTTTTGGCACGGGTTGTGATTGTTTTTATTACTATTTTCTTCTTTTAGTGTGAAAATTATAATTTTATTTTCTGTCACCCTTCCTCTGGTTAATCTTTTAAAATTAATTTTATTTCGTAATCTGGGCAATATGTTTTTTCTAGTTTCTTTTTTCTTTAAATACTAGGTAACTTTATTGTTGAAATATATTTAATTCCATACTATCAATTATGTTAGTAACGTAAAAATGAGGCCCTTCGACTTTTATATTGAATTCCTCCATCTGTTTGGTTAGGAGAGCCTCTTTCAAATGACGTGTGGCAGAATTTTAAACTTGACTTGTTCATGTCACATTATTTTTCCAATATATATTGTTGAGGAGTGAACCCTTCCACAAATAAAATAATAATAAAAAAAAATATATATATATTGTATCCTAACAAAGTAAATCATGACTACATTGAATTGTTGGAAAGTTATAGAGCCTGATAATTATTACAAGTAAGTTGAGATAAGCTATAAGGATGTATGTTATTAACAGTAATAATTTCATGATCGTAGTGCAACAATTCAACATAATTTGATAGATGACAAGCCACAAGGGCCTATCAGAGAGTCGTATAATGAGAGATTTATCGGAAAATAAAAAAAAGGCAGCATGAATAATTAATATTTTCTATGGTAAATATGTAGATTAGTGACTCGAATGATGGGACATACTATTTCATCTGTGTTCCAAAATGTTTCACATTTTTGGAGTACATTTAAGGGGATGGCTCGTGTGGTGATAAACACAAGGGGGGGGGTACCACACTATGATGATCTTGAGTTTCATTAAATAAGAACATAAGAAAAGAAGGAGACTGCAAAAGACCATTCATGGCCTACACTTGGCAGCTCCTGTTCCAGTCAACACACAAAAGATTTCTTACCAGAGAAAAGTCATCAATATTGTCACCCTTTACAGGAGTTCGTCAGATCTAATCTACAATATACATAAAATGCATCCAGAGGATTATGTCCATTCATGCAACCGCAAAATATAATCTCCCCACTCCTAAGAAAAATATATACATATGTACATAAAAAAAAAAAGAAGTCAGTCCCATCTAGCAGCTTCATCCATATATTTATCTAATCTATTCTTAAAACTACCCAGAGAGGAGGCTTCTATCACATGTCTAGTGAGCCTATTCCATTCATGGACCACACGATTTGTAAACCAATTCCTCCCAATCTCCTTCCTAAACCTATACTTATCAAGCTTAAACCCATTGCTACGTGTCCTGTCATGTTCACTAAGTATAAGAACCTTACCCAGATCCCCTTTATTATATCCTTTTACCCATTTGAAGACTTCAATCAATTCCCCTCTGACTCTTCTCCTTTCCAATGTATGTAGATTTAGTTTTCTGAGCCTTTCACCATAAGGTAAGTTCCTTAGCCCACCAATCATCTTTGTCATTCTTCTCTGCACAGACTCAAGCAAATCAATATCCTTCCTATAATATGGTGACCAAAATTGTACTGCATAGTCTAGATGAGGCCTAACTAGCGCCAGATAGAGTTTTAGAATGACTTCAGCACTCTTATTGCTTACACTCCTCCTAATGAATCCCAATATCCTATTAGCTTTATTCTTAGCATTTAGGCATTGCTTTCTAGGACGAAGGTCTGAACTTACCAAAATACCCAAGTCCCTCTCACAATCGGTCCTCCCTAAAATTCTCCCATTTAATTTATAACTATTCAATGGATTATTTCTACCTATACTAAGTACACTACATTTGTCTATGTTAAACTTCCTTTGCCATTTCTCGGCCCAATTGGACAGAATGGTCAATTCCTCTTGCATTACAACCGCATCAGAATCATCCCTAATGGCCCTACCTAGCTTAGTATCATCAGCAAATTTACTCAGGTCACTACTTAAGAACATAAGAACATAAGAAAAGAAGGAGACTGCAAAAGACCATTCATGGCCTACACTTGGCAGCTCCTGTTCCAGTCAGCACACAAAAGATTTCTTACCAGAGAAAAGTCATCAACATTGTCACCCTTTAAGGAGTTCATCAGATCTAATCTACAATATACATAAAATGTATCCAGAGGATTATGTCCATTCATGCAACCGCAAAATATAATCTCCCCACTCCTTAGAAAAATAGATACATATGTACATAAAAATAAGAAGTCAGTCCCATCTAGCAGCTTCATCCATATATTTATCTAATCTATTCTTAAAACTACCCAGAAAGGAGGCTTCTATCACATGTCTAGTGAGCCTATTCCATTCATGGACCACACGATTTGTAAACCAATTCCTCCCAATCTCCTTCCTAAACATATACTTATCAAGCTTAAACCCATTGCTACGTGTCCTTTCATGTTCACTTAGTATAAGAACCTTACCCAGATCCCCTTTATTATATCCTTTTACCCATTTGAAGACTTCATTCAATTCCCCTCTGACTCTTCTCCTTTCCAATGTATGTAGATTTAGTTTTCTGAGCCTTTCACCATAAGGTAAGTTCCTTAGCCCACCAATCATCTTTGTCATCCTTCTCTGCACAGACTCAAGCAAATCAATATCCTTCCTATAATATGGTGACCAAAATTGTACTGCATAATCTAGATGAGGCCTAACTAGCGCCAGATACAGTTTTAGAATGACTTCAGCACTCTTATTGCTTACACTCCTCCTAATGAATCACAATATCCTATTAGCTTTATTCTTAGCATTTAGACATTGCTTTCTAGGACGAAGGTCTGAACTTACCAAAATACCCAAGTCTCTCTCACAATCAGTCCTCCCTAAAATTCTGCCATTTAATTTATAACTATTCAATGGATTATTTCTACCTATACTAAGTACACTACATTTGTCTATGTTAAACTTCATTTGCCATTTCTCGGCCCAATTGGACAGAATGGTCAATTCCTCCTGCATTACAACAGCATCAGAATCAGCCCTAATGGCCCTACCTAGCTTAGTATCATCAGCAAATTTACTCAGGTCACTACTTATACCTATGTCAAGATCATTAATATAAATTAAGAATAGCAAGGGACCCAAAACAGATCCTTGCGGAACTCCACTGCTAACACACCCCCACTCAGATTTAACTCCATCTATACTAACTCTTTGTTGTCTGTCACCAAGCCATGACTGAATCCACCTAAATATACTGCCATCGATCCTGTGTGCTTTAACTTTGCTCAGAAGCCGTAGGTGTGGCACTCGATCAAAAGCCTTACTAAAGTCCAAGTATAAAATATCATAGTTTTCATCATTATCTGCTGCTTCATACACCTTACTATAAAAAGACAGCAAATTAGTCAGACAGGATTTACCCTTACTAAAGCCATGCTGTGATTCTTTTATCAACTTATGCTTATCCAAGTGATCTCTAATATTCCTTGCTATAATAGATTCCATCATTTTCCCTACCACTGATGTCAAACTTACTGGTCTGTAATTAGACATATTTGTTTTATCCCCTTTCTTAAATATAGGTATCATATTGGCTTTCTTCCATGCCACTGGCACAATGCCACTCTCCAATGATTTTCTAAAGATGCATGCTAGGGGCTCACTTAACACATCCTTACATTCTTTCAAAATTCTAAGAAAGACCTCATCAGGACTGGGTGCTTTACTACTTTTGATTTTATCAATTCCCTTTGTCGCTATCTTCTTTGTGATCAAGATATCCTTTAATTTCTCTTCATCATTACCCCGAAAGATCATTGACACCTCAGGTATATTTAGAGTATCCTCCTGTGTAAATACTGAGAGAAAAAAGTCATTTAGCATTCCAGCCATTGAGTCCCTATCACTCACTAATTCTCCATTGGAATCTATAAGTGGGCCTATTTTATCTCTAACCTTAGTTTTGTATAATTGATAAAAACTTTTAGGATCTTCCTTTGCCTTATTTGCCACTTTAATTTCATAATTTCTCCTTGCTACTCTAACTAACTTTTTAACATCTCTTGCTAGTTCATTATATCTCTGCCTTAAGTGATCCTCTCCATTTTTTATTTTCCTATAAATGCCCTTTTTAATGCCAATATAATGCTTAATCTTTTCTGTCATCCATTTTGGGTCATTATTTTTAGTCCTAATCTCCTTATATGGAATGTTAATCATCTGACCTGTAATTAATTGCTCAATTATTCTTTCATACTCCTCTTCAATTGTAATCTCTTCCTCCTGGTGATTATTGTCTCCACTAACTGCTATCATTGAATCTATTCCTGAATTGATTTCATTGCCTGGTTTCTGTACAACTGCCTCCAGGTAAGTCCTTAGCCCATTATAATTTGCTCTTCTAAAGTCAGACTTATTATTAATTTTATAGTAACTAAAGAACTTTCTAGGATCTTTGTTGCTATCTTGAGCTAATTTAATTTCTGATACCCTTTTTTTCTTCTTTATAATCTTATTTAACTCATTCCTAGCCATTCTATAATCACTTAAATTTTGAATATTATTTTGTACCTGTAATTTTTTATATGCCCTTTTCTTCTCTGAAATGTTTCTAGCTATCTCCTGATTTCACCATAATGGTTTCCTACTTTTGTTCCTAATAGTCTCATTGGGATACATTGCTCTTGGACACATTTATTATATGCTTGAAAGTATCCCACATCCCATTATCATTTTTACCTCTGAATTCTACATCCCAGTCTACCAAATTTAGCAAGCTTTGAAGTTTTACATAATCTTCCTTATGAAAATTTGGAATTCTTACAGCATTCTCGGTTATTTTACCCTTCTTAATTCTGATGGTCACTATTTCCCAATGCTTCCCAACAGTCAATTCTTTTAGTCTATTATTTACTAAATATCTGCGCTCTGCTCGTTTATATTTTTTCTCTAAGTTAGGTAAGGTTTCTTGATGTCTTTTATTGTTTTTTGTTTTGTTTTTGTATTTTTTGTTTACTGCAAACGATAACAGCTTCTTACTGGCAACATCGTACCTTATAAATAGGACCCATTTTGCAAGTTTTTCTTTCATTATTGTGTTTCCGTGCTCTCCATGTGTCTCTTTGTTATTCAAATTCGGCTTTACTTTGTATGATCATGAAAAACTTTTAGATTATCTAGAGGCGCATAAACTAATCAAGAAACCTATAAAAGTAAGAATTGTTTGTTATTAGGTTAGGTTTTTCTGCCAGTAAAAAGCTGTTGGGGAGAAAAAAACCCCCCAGTAAATTGAAGGGGACTGCTCGTGGGGGGAGATATCACTGTAGGGAGACCACCCTACGATGATCCTGAGTTTCAATCAATTATGGGGGTCTGGGGGGCACAGCCCCCCAGTATATACTCGTATACAAAAAAATATTACGCTGATATTATTCACATCTGACGTCATAAGAGATATGCTGTAGCCAAAAATTGTAGCCGACTAACAGCACCATCTACCGTGCATCCCAAATCTGAAATGTTACAGGTAAACATGTAGATGAGCGGCCCGGCCGCGAAAAAATATTTTTGTGTAAATATTATAGTTCACCCGTGTTTGAATATTCATGCGCATTTGAGTTTTCTTCAAATGATAGCTGCCGCCCTTTTTTTGTATTAAAAAAAATGCCCGAAAGTAAACAAACCGAAAATGTTGTTTACCTAGGCCATTTTTTTTTTACAAAATTGCCCCCCCCAGAAACAAAATCTACTACTTTCTCCAAGAACACTGCCTCTTAAATGCTTGCCAGCATGAGTTCTGCAGAGGAAGATCCTGCCTGTTGCAGCTCCTTGCTCACTATGACCAACTCCTTCACCATCTAGCAGAAGAAAAAAATGTAGACACAGTCTTCTTAGACTTTGTGAAAGCTTTCAACAAGGTGGATCATGGAATCCTATCCCACAAGTTGAAACAACTGGGCATTGCCGGGAAGATTGGTATGTGGATCCACAACTTTTATTACAAACAGAACTCAATTGGTAACAGCGAATGGAGCAATATCAGCAGAACAAAATGTAATAAGTGGTGTCCCCCAGGGAACAGTACTGGGACCCTTGCTATTTCTCATACTAATCGGGGACATTGATGGGAAATTTCAACTGCTCAGAAGTGGAGTAAACATGGAAATCCACAACAACACCTCCCTTCTTACCAAAGAGAAAGAAATAATTAATGACAACCCCCACGTCAAATGTCTATGCATCCACTTAAGCAATAATTTCAAATTCCAACATTACAGAAACAGTAAAGAAAGCTAGCAGAATTGTGGGATGGATATTAAGAACCTTCTACTCCTGTGGAGAGGACTGCATAAGGACCCTATGGAGGGCTCTTGTCCAACCTGTACTGAACCAATGCAGTCAACTTTGATCCCCTGAAAAGGCTAAAGATATCCAGGCACTGAAGTAGATCCAACAACCATATACCCCATAAATCCAGGGACTATCCCTACTGGGACAGACTAAAGAAGCTGAATATGTACTCTCAGCAAAGATGATGAAAAAGATATATTGCCATCTACACCTGGAAAATTTTAGTATGTCTAGTTCCAAATCCCTCTAACACAAACACACTGGAAGCACAGGCATACCAAAACCCAAGAACAGGCTGCAAGTGTAAAAAAAAGAATTCCTCGTAACACAAGCACCGACCAGACTAAGAACACTCCTCTCATCCAGCTTAAGTTATAGTGGCCCCCAAATCTTCAAATGCCTACTACCAAAAATAAGCAACGCCACTGGCTGGTCTGTAGAGAAATTCAAGTGCCAACTCGATGACTTCCTTAAGAGAATCCCAGACGAACTCTGCAGAGCCAACACCAACTCACTACAGGACCAGGTGGATCTGACATTGAGGGACATCAAGGTCGGAATCAGCGTTGGAGCACTACGGCTGTGAGGATCACCTCTCAGCAATATCAAGTATCTGAATTTGGTTATTCATATATTTGTTTGGTTAATGGAAGTGGATTTTGAGCCGAGCAATATAGGTGGTGGGCTTCTTCCCCCCATATCACCTGCTTGCTCTGCTCACCCTCAGGAAGAATGAGCTTAGCTTCAACCTTACTGTTAATTTTTCACATTAATGACTCCAGCATTTTTTTATTTTATCCCATAATGCTTCATTCTTTGTTCCAAAATCTTAATCTATTGTTGTAGTACTTGATCCTGAGGGTGAGTGAGGGGGTATAGGAGGGTGGAGTCCCCCCTCCTAATGGCAACCCATAGAAAAGTAAACGTGCTTCCAAGTTTTAGTTATTCCTATTTTTCCCGATGTTCACTCCAACAAAAATGGTACCTTCCTACTCAGATGAATAAAAGATAAAACATAATATTGTTCAATTTGGAATGGAACCCAATAACAACGCCCAAGTTGCTAATGTAAAAACAGTACTACTCATGTTTTTAGGCATTCTAGTCATCATTTATGTGGTAATTGTTTACTTTATGGGTGGTTGCTATTTCTAGCTACTTTTTTTTCATCTCTCACTTCATTATTGAGTCAATAAAGTGTGGGGGGCTATCCTCCCACTTGTTTTTTAAATAAACTAGTAGTCTGTCTACTAGTAGCAATTGACAAAATTGTGTAATTATTTCAGGCCAGAGGAAGGGTAAAGTTTCAACAGAGTATTTAAATTTTTAACCATTTGCGCTTGGCCAACCCAGCAACAAATGATATATATGAAAAAAACCCTCTTTGTTAACTTCAATTTCCTAAATACATTTAACACACTTTTAGTTTTCATTAACTCATTGTTAACTAAGAATTCAATACTTCTATCACTGTTGGTTAAAATCAAACCTATACAATGAACAAATAACAAACACATGGCACACACACTTGAAATTTTGAAAATCTTAGCAGAATTACATTTAGCGAGAGTTTAAATTAGCAACGCTAAAAATTTGTATATTTACTTACTTCAGGTTGGTGGACAGGTAAAGTTTCAACCAACGATTTAAATTTTTAACTTCATGCTTGTCCCATATGGCAACAAACACTTTATAATAATGAAAAACCCTCTTTGTGAACTATAGTTTCAGAATTATATGTAGGGCACTCCCGCTTTGTTTTTGTTAACTAAGAATTTAATAGTTTTATTACTGTTAGTTAAAATCAAACCTATATGATGAACAGATAAGGAACACATGGCGCATGCACTTGACATCTTGAAAATATGATGAGAATAGGTGTGGGTGCAAGTTTAAATGTCACATTTTCCATAATAAACTAAGTTATACCGAATAGATTAAATAGTGCCTTAAAAATAATTTGTAAAAAAAAAATGAAAGGAAAATAAAAAAGCTTTATATAGTTTGATTTAGGCTTTACTTGGTGAACTTATTCATAATCAACAAAAAAGTGATTTTATTAAACAATATCAAAGGAAAATTAAATAAAAAGGCTAAATAGCATCAGGCATAGATTATTTAGGAGAGATTGATAATCAACTTTAGAAAAAACCCCTCTAATTTTTACTGGTCTTAACCCATTAGTTACCCAATGGGCTTTATATGCCCTCGATTCAGCTCTATGTAATTGCCTGAGGGCCTTTTGTGGCCTTTAGGAGAGATCAATAATCAACTTAGAAAAAAACCCTCTACTTTTTACTAGTCTTAACACATTAGTTACCCAAGGGCTTATTGTGGCCTTTAGGAGAGATCAATAATCAACTTAGAAAAAAAAACCCTCTACTTTTTACTGGTTTTAAATAACATAACATAATTTCACAGATGACAAAAGCCACAAGGGCCTATTAAAGGTCATCTGCATCTGTCAAAACCCACCCACAAAAAGCACCATCACCAGGGGAAGACAAAATCAAAGTCCCCCACAATATAATATAACAAATGACAAAAGCCACAAGGGCTCATCATAGGTCATCCAAGTCAAACGGCCTCTTTTTTAAGGCACCCAAACTACCAGGAAAACTACATCCAGAGGATTGCGTCCAGAAACAAGGGTGTCACCAATCAAGGCTTGTCAAGAACTAAATCATGCAGCTATAGATATATACAAAACTTAGGAACCATCACAACCTTCCCTCCCCATAAACTCATCCAACCTACTCTTTAATACATTTAAATTTGGACTACCTACTACCCTCCGTGGCAATTTGTTCCAGAAGTCTATTACTCGTTGAAAAAATATTTTGTTAAATCCACCCTACACTTTCTTTTTAATTTTCAAGTGGTGACCTCTAGTCCGATTTCCATCATCTAACTCAAAAAACTTGCTAACATCCAATTTATCTATCCCATAAAATTTCTTAAAGAGCTCAATCATATCCCCTCTCACACACCTTCTTTCGAACGAGAACATATTTAATACCCTCAGTCTATATATTCAAGGTGCCTCAGGGAAGGAATAATCTTTGTTGTCCTCCGTTGCACTGACTCGAGAAGGTTAATATCATGTCTAAAATGTGGGGACCATGCTTGTATACAGTACTCTAGATGTGGCCTAACATAAGAGTTATAGAGTTTAAGAATAACCTCCTTACTTTTGTAACTGACATTTCTCTTAATGAAACCCAGCACTCTATTTGCCCTATTTCTTGCTTCAATACACTCCTTAGAAAACCTTAATGACTTATCTATTACTACTCCTAGATCTTTCTCATCTTCTACTGATCTCAGCCAATGCCCATCCATTTCATAGTTAAATTCTCTATTATCTTTTCCGATGTTAATAACTTTGCACTTATCAAGGTTGAAAGTCATTTGCCACTTATGTGCCCAGGATAACAATTTGTTTAAATCCCCCTGCACTTTAAAATTATCATCAATATCTTTAACTACAGCTGCTAATTTGGTATCATCCGCAAAAATTGACACTTTATTATTAACTGCCTCCCCACGATCGTTTATATAGATGACAAATAATAATGGACCGAGAACTGATCCCTGAGGAACCCCACTGATAACATCCCTCCACTCTGACTTTACACCATTTAGCACTACCCTTTGCTTCCTGTCTTTCAGCCACTCAGCTATCCAATTTGAAACACCCCCACATATCCCAATCATTTTTAATTTATGAACTAAAATCTAAGTAAATTATATCTACATTCTCTCCCTTATCTACTTGATTTGTTACAAACTCCAGAAAGTCTAGTAAATTAGTTAAACATGATCTACCTGATCTAAACCCATGCTGAGCATCGCTGATTAACCCCTCCCTCTCTAGATGTTGGCAAATCCCTTTTTTAACTATTTTCTCAAGAATTTTACAGACTACAGGAGTTAGGCTAACCGGTCTAAAGTTATTTGGATCCTCTTTACTACCCTTCTTGAAAATGGGGACTACATTCGCTCTCTTCCAATCATTAGGTATTTCTCCATATTCCAGTGACCTAGTATACAACTTCTCCAGAGCTATTGAGATACTTTCTACCCCTTCTTTAAGTATCCTAGAATGAATATTATCAGGGCTGGAGGCCTTGGTAGTATCTAACTCACCTATTAGTTCTTTTATCGTCCTCCAATCCACACTAATGGTGATAAACACCTCTTTCCCTGACCCATGAGTACTATACATAAGACTATTTAGTTTCTCCTTTGTAAATACTGATGCAAAATGACCATTTAGTACCTCAACTATTTCCTCATCAGTTTCTCTCACAACCCCTTCATATTTGATAGGCCATATTTTAACTCTGCCAGATTTATTATTAATTTTATAGTAACTAAAGAATTTTCTAGGATCTTTGTTGCTATCCTGAGCTAATTTAATTTCTGACACCCTTTTGTTCTTCTTTATAATCTTATTTAACTCATTCCTAGCCATTCTATAATCACTTAAATTTTGAATATTATTTTGTACCTGTAATTTTTTATATGCCCTTTTCTTCTCTGAAATTTTTCTAGCTATCTCCTAATTCCACCATAATGGTTTCCTACTTTTGTTCCTAATGGCCTTAATTGGGATACATTGTTCTTGGACTACATTTATTATATGCTTGAAAGTATCCCACATCCCATAAACATTTTTACCTCTGAATTCTACATCCCAGTCTACAAAATTTAGCAAACTTTGGAGTTTTACATAATCTCCCTTATGAAAATTTGGAACTTTTACAGCATTCTCGGTTATTTTACCCTTCTCAATTCCCAAGTTAAAACGAACTATCTGATGGTCACTATTTCCCAATGCTTCCCCAACAGTCAATTCTTGAACTAAATGATCACTGTTAGAAAGTACTAAATCTAATATATTGTCCCCCCTCATTGGGTCATTAACAATTTGATTCAAAAAATTATCCTCAAAGCATTCTATGAACCTGCCACTTGTTCTATCCCTACCTATCATATTTTCCCAGTCCACAGAGTTTAAGTTGAAGTCCCCAATAATAACTGCATCTGTTTTACATCCCTTACTTATTTCCCTTATCATTAGTTCATCCATATCATCAGTCTGCCCAGGTGGCCTGTAAAAAGCTCCCAAATGCACCATTCTATTTTTACTGAACCTAATATCTATCCAAAGTGACTCAACTCCATCCTGCTTTATTGAAGTATTTAAACTTGAAATAATGTTGTTTTTTATATAGATAATTATTCCTCCACCAATCCTACCTGTCCTTTGACTAATGTACATATTATAGCCCTGTAAATCAAATTCACTTATAGTGTCACTAAATTCTATTTCATTAACCCATGATTCAGTAACGTATAATATATCTATATCCTCATCGCTAATATAACTAAATAACTCATCCTTCTTGTTTCTAAGACTACGAGCATTTGTATAGTAACAATTTAACCCCCCTATCCCTGAGGCACCTCTTAAAACCTGAATGACCTCACCTCTATCGCCTTGGAACCTATTTCTGTTATATGACAAGTCCATTCTACTTTCAGTACTATAATGTCCTCTCATAATTCCCTGACCACTATTAGTATCTAGTTTCCCGCCCGCAAAGACCTAATAACACGATCATACGCCTCCCACAACACATCTACCCCCCTCCTACTCAAATGCAGTCCATCCATCGCATACATTTCTTTCATTCCAACAAACCTATCCCACACATCCACAAACATGACACCTTCCATCTCACATATCCTCCTCACATAATCATTCAGCCCAATTGCACAAGACATCCATTCTACCCCAACATCCATTCTTGGAAGCACACCTGTCACAACACCTTTCATTCTACTTTCACCTTTTCAATCAAGCTCTTGTACCTCTCACGTAACTCACATGCACCCACTTTCTTCACATCATTCACTCTACGTGTGTAATCACAACTGCATCCCTTGCACAGCCAGACACCAGCTCCTCATACCTATCAGACAGATCTCTCACTCCAGCACCCGGCAAACACACCCTCAAACCATTCAATCTACTTGCATTCAACTTCCTATCTAAATATCTAACTCGCGAATCACCACTCACTAGCACTTCAGTCAGACTCCTATTCCTAACCCCCACAGACCTAACTCCATCCCCACTCCTATTCTCATTCAAACTACCAGTCACTTTACCTCCACCCCCACCCCCATCAGTCATATCACTTCCAGTTACTTCCTCTCTTAGGGCACTGAATCTATTAGTCAAGCTAATAGGTTCTGTGTCCCTCTGACTCGCACACCTATTCTTCCCCTGACTAACAACTAAAAAGTAAAAATAGTTTTAACTATTTTTATTCATGAATCATCCAGTTCTAGTACTTACACCTCAATTAAAGAGTAATCTTTTTCTAAGTATGTTTTTAGAACTAAAAATGTACTTTCATTTTGTTTCAGGCATCGTTAAAGAAATTCTAACCAGAAAAGAGGAATGGCCACAAGACTACCCTAAGGCACAAAGTATTATGAAATGCATTGCTGAAATGATCTGCTTAGATCTTCAGCCATACTCTATTGTCGAGGATGTAGGCTTTCAATGGCTCTTAAGGCAGTTGGCTCCAAGCTATAAAATGCCTTCTTGAAAACACTTTTCTACTAATGTTGTTCCTCTGATGTACAAAACTGTTAAAGCTAAAGTAAAGTATTAATCAGATCAAGTATACTTCATCACTCTAATTACAGATGGTTGAACATGCCAATACAATCACCAATCATTCTGCAGTTTAACCTCTAGATTTTTGACACCTGAATATAAAATAAAAAATCTTATCTTACAATTGACTTACTTTCCCGATGTTCATACAGGTAGCGATATCTGCAAGTTTATATAAGATTTGGGAAATCCCACAAGAAAAAATACATATGATCTTGACAGATAAATCAGCTAATGTTCTGGTAGGTATTAGAGAGAGCTGGCAGATAATAAGCATTTGCCTTGTGCAATACACACAATGCAACTTTGCATCCAGAACAAGCTCTTCAAAGAACCTAGGGCAGTAAATGATATGCTTGCTATATTTCAAGCATTAGCAGGTCACTTCCACCACTCTACAAGTGGATTTGAAAAATTTAAAGAAATACAGAAACAAATAAATCTATCAGAACATGTCATTATTCAGGATGTTTCTACTAGGTGGGACTCAACATACTACATCCTTGAAAGATTTTGAAAGCAAAAGAAAGCTATAGTTTTGTATTGCATTTCAAGAAATCAGACAAATCTGAGTGCTCCAACAGAAAATTAGTGGCAACTTGCTGAAATGCTATTCTGCATATTGAAACAATTTGAAAAAGCTACAAAGGATACAAGTGCAGACAGTGCATGCATATCGCAAATCATACCTTTCATATATTCTATGAAAAAGTTTCTTGAATATGCATATGAAACCAACAGGAATAAAAATGATTGTTGAAGAACTCAAAACATATTTTCTGAAATATTTTGAGAAATAGAAGGGAAATGATAGTCTTAAAATTTCAATGATTCTTGATCCTCATTTCAAGCTAAAATTTGTTGATGAGAATAATAGTACCATAATGAAAGAGGTTCTCCTTGCAGAATACTTACGCTTCTATTCATTTTCACAATTACATTCACAAGGAACTCTAGCAGTTAGAAATGCTTCAAAGGAAAGTTATGAAACAGCTAGTACAGATTCAGACTCAGAAGGATCACCTGTGGTGTCAGACTCTGATGCTTCACCAGCTAAAAAAAATGAAGTTAAAATTTATAGACATGGATATATACAGTAGGGTGAGTCAAATAATCAAAAGTGTTCGGCCTATAATGCAGAACCTGGCACTTCATGCGTATTGATGAGGAAACACTACAAGCAAAATCTAAGCCTTGTAACATGACATCTTCATGTCACGCAGACGCTTTGAGGTTTGTCCCTATTGCACTACCCCATGCAACAAAGGCATGGTCCCGCCTCATACAGTTTTGCAGTGTAAGAAGTGACTTCAGTATTGTATTATGTTATAGAGATCTGTCTTATCTCCTGTTTATTGACTTGTGTTTTTCTTTTTTACAGATGTCTTCCATGAGGTCCGCTGACAAGTTATGGCTCCTAGGAGCCCCAGCAACTCAACAGCTGCCATCGACTGTTTTCCTGAACCGTGAGGAAGTCCTGTGTGATTTGACGCTCTCAGTTCAGCAGATGGCACTCAAAGTTCAACACCAGAAATAAAAATCCTGGGCAACAGGTCAAGCTGAGGAAAACCAAGCCAATTTCGTTGCTTCCCTGAAAAATTTGTTGTAGCACATTGTGACACCATGTACTTGGTCAAGATCAAGGAGGACCATGAGTTCCTTGAAGCTCAAAGGAAGCCTGGCAGGCAGGGGAAGATGGGCGGTGTGGAGCTGGTCTGGGAGGAAAAAGAGAAATGGACACAGCAGTGTGTGTGTGGGGGTGATGATGAATGAAGTCAAGCATTCGCAGAAAGTCGGGCCACTGTTGAACTCAAGTCTTCAACCTCACCTGCTTCATCTGAAGAGCAAGGCGTGATAGTAATTCCCCTACAAAAACGATCCTGCCATGCACCATCGCAGAAGAAAATCATCTCCCCGCAAGTTTCTGCTGCTCTGGGTTTGACCAACATCAGTGACCATCAAGCTACACACATGCTTCTTCCATTCGTGAAGGAGCTGGGAGCAAATGCTGGAGAATTGTCGTTGAGCACAATCAATCAGCAGCGAAGACATCATTGCCAGGAAAAGGCTGCAGAGCTGAAA
Organism: Ceratothoa steindachneri; assembly: GCA_963969495.1. Lineage (NCBI taxonomy): Eukaryota > Metazoa > Arthropoda > Malacostraca > Isopoda > Cymothoidae > Ceratothoa > Ceratothoa steindachneri. The sequence goes on from OZ018330.1 coordinate 13,643,156, forward strand.
GAAAACTTTGCTCCTGATGTGCCACTCACACTCCACTGGGATAGAAAACTTAGACTCTCTCTCACAAACAAAGGCATTGTGGGTCAACTGCGGGCGATGAATATGGGATCCAAGGGTGGGGTGTACGTTCGACTGCAGCAAATTCTTGGTCAAGATCTGCTACATCTGTCCTGTTGCCATCATGTGCTGGAAGCTGTTTTCTCAACCCTCATCCCAGAAGCATCTCAAAGACCAGATATGCTGCCTTTGTCCGTTTCTAGGATCAAGACCAGTACAGGACAGCAAACAAAGAGCTCAAAGAGGACTGAGAGGACAATTTCCTCAAACTCTGCCAAGGCTACCTCCGACAGTACCACCCACGTGATGACTACTGAGAACTGCTAGAACTAGCTGTTGTGTTCCTTGCTGGAATCCCTCTTAGACACAAGAAGATCTCTTTCCACAAGCTGGGAGCAGTCCATCAGGCTTGATGGATGGTAAGAGTGATTTATGGTCTGAAAATGTGCATCTTCGCTCCTCAGTTTGCAGAATATAACAAACAGCCGGCGTCCACTTCATGCGCATTCAAGGCCGCAGTTCTTCCAAAGCTGGGTGAGTTCTGTGTCTTCATCAAACGCTATTATATTCGAGCATGGTTCTCAGCTATGTATTCAGCAAAAGCCCCAAGAAATGACCTTGACTTTTACAAAGCCCTCATGAAAGAGATGAACAAGGCGATCAGAGAGTCAGGGCTGAAAGCGTTGGGACGTCACATGCGGTACCTGTCAGAAGTGACAGTTGGTCTTTCACTTTTTGACAAATAGCTGTCCCTAGAGGAGAAGCGAAATGTTGCCAACCTCCAAAGTGTTGCAGTATCAGAGGAACCTCAACCCAAGGTTCGCATCAAGGAGGCTGACTTAGACAACAAGACCGTTGCCACCTTCATCCTGAAAAACTGAAAAATTCCTGGATCTGCTGGAAATCAACCAAGGGTTCCTCAACGTCAATCCTGCCCTGTTGGGGACAAACCCTATCTACCAGACTGGGGCAAGGCAAGTAGGTGGCCTTCTCATCACCATTGATGCCACGGAATGAGGGGTCACTGGTGTAGGATTTCACTAAGAACCCTTGCACAAATTCAGCGGACCAGCTGCACTGCCTCCTGCACATTGTTGAAGAGCACTAGAAAATGTATCTGACAGCCAAGAAAGGAAGCCTGACGAAGTCAAAGCACTGATTTGTGTAATATGATGCAATTTCTCCCATCCATGGAGAAAAGTATGGTGACTGCAACACAAAGATATTGTCCAATCCAAAAGAAATTTCTTTCATTTTATTTGTTGGAAAAGGAAAAGAACAGAGTTCCTCATTGACATTTCATTTTGAAATTCCACCCCTATTGATGTGACACACTGAACACAGTGAAAGCGCAGCAAAGAAAAGATGCAGAAAAAGGAAACAATCACCTACAATTTCAAAGACAACTCATGAGAAGAAAATGGGAAGCACTAAGAACATAACTATGGTTAAACTTAAAAGATGAAACTATGTAGTATGTTGTGGTTATTAGTGTTCATTTCTTGATATACAATACTTCAATGTTATAGTTTACTTTAGTTAAATAACCTTGCATAAATTCAATCATCCTAAAATTAACTTCCTAAATTGCATCTTATAAATCACACTTATGTTTCATTTCAGTATGGATGAATTCAACATCTACCTATTTCTTTCACATCTTTCAATGAAAGAATGCCCCTACCCGCTGCAAAATTAATTCCCGAGCTGAGAAACAGGCCCTATGAGGATAGACTCAGGGCATTAGATTTGCCATCTCTCGAAGGCAGAAGATTATGTGGCCAGCTAATAGAAGTATTTAAAATATTGAAAGGATTTTCAAACGTTGATTATAGGAATTTGTTCGAATTGGATCATAGGGGAAACACTCGGCAACACGGATTAAAATTAGTCAACAAGCGATTTAACACTCTTATAGCCCAAAACTATTTTACGTTTAAAATTACTCAAATTTGGAATAGGCTACCCACCCACGTAGTGGATAGTAGGTCGGTAAATATGTTTAAAAACCGTCTCAACGCGCACTTAAATAGTATAAATATAACGTAGTCTGAGCACAGTAAAGAATAACGTCTTTGCAAAAGGAGTTTGGAGCGGAGGAACAACGAGAGTAAAAATGATGACTAAAAATGATGCCAGCGATTTCTCTTGCATGTGTAGTTTAGATATCCATTTTCTTTTCCGCCTATCCTATAACTAGATTTTCACCACTAGCAGTCGAGGGCTGCGGAAGTTGAGAAGAAAAACTTTCTATCACCCCCCCCTAGGTTGAAGTAGTTAATATGCATGACATTGTACACATGTAGATAAGTGTGTACAGTAGATTATATATTTAAAAAAAAAAAATAATAATAATAATAAAAAAAAAAATATATAGCATGTTAGAGATACACTCGTAGATAAGTGTGTATCGTAGTTTCGGATGTAGTGTAGCGGACTAGCCTCGAGCGGACCTTAGGGTCTTTGCTGGTCCTAGATTCTGTAGTTCTGTAGTACAAATGGTGGAGTGCGTATAAGTATGCATATATGGAAAAAGACAGTAATCGCTGGTACTTGGCCAGGTTTGATAGGAAAATTCTCTCTGCACCTCCCATATATATATATATATATATATATATATATATATATATATATGCACACAAGAAAAACATTAGTTTTTCTTTTCAAAATTGTTAATAATTTAAAAACAAATGACAGTGGAACCCCGCCATTCGTCTGCCTTGCTACTCATACAACTCATTATTTGTCCAACTTGTTCAAGTAAAATTCAACTCGTCATTCGTACGCTTGCCTCGCGATTCGGACAGCATCACCTTGTTACTGGCTGCGCCACGCAGTCACTTCAGCTCAGTCTTGGGCTGGCTTTCATATGCTACGCATCATCCACCCAAGCTTTGTGAAACTGTGTGCTATTTTAATGTTAGTTTTTGTTATTTTTTTTATTAAAAATAGTGCAGCCATCGGTCCAAAAAAGATTAGTGATTCAACCAAGCCTAAAAGGAAAGCAGTGAGAATGACAATTGAATTGAAAAAAGAACTCATTACAAAGTTTGAAAGTGGAACTCGTGTCTCTTACCTGGCAACTCAGTATGGCATGGCGAAATCAACCATATCGTCTATACTGAAAAATAAAAACATAATAAAAGAGGCTAATGTGGTGAAAGGAATGACCGTTCTTGCTGTGAACAGGTCACCTATAATTGAACAAGTGGAAAAACTTTTGTTAGTTTGGATTAATGAAAAACAACTTGCTGGTGACAGCATTTCTGAAACAATAATTTGTGAAAAAGCAAATTGGTTGCATGATGACCTTAAGTGAGACAGCCCTGGAACCAGTGCACAAAGTGATGAATTTAAAGCAAAATATTATTACAAAGGTTTAAATAAGTAATCATCTGTGGGTCTGGAATGGATGAATCCAATTTACATTATATCTTATGTAAAAAAATGATTCGCCATTCGAATTGCCTCCTGGAACGGATTGTGTACGAATAGTATATTCTAATTTGTAAGTGCACCTCAAATTATATATTAAAAACCAAAACTCCAGCAAAAATCAACTTCATGCTTCAGCTCAAATAGATGCCGAAGCTTCTGCACACCCCTACTATTTAGTGCTGGGGATATTATAATAAAGCTGTGCCTCATTCCCACACTTGTCACAATGGTTAGCTTTCAGAATGAGGCCATAAGCTCTACAAAAGTCAATAAAATTGTCTGAGGAATTATCAAAAGTCTTATTAAAGCTTAAAAAATTAAATTCAAAAGGCACACGACTCCTGCCTGAATGTTAGACACACAAGGTTTTAAAGTTACAATCGAAAGCAGTGCTCTTATAAGTGCTTCCCTCCAGGGTTGCCAATGTGTGAAATAAGTTAAACTTAAATGTTGCCAATTTGTAAAATTCATGTTTTTTAAGTCACATCAGTAGAAAGTAAGGTTGACTTATTTTAATTTCAATATTAACCCCGTCAATGCGTAGTATATGAAAAATATGTACTTTCCGTGCAAAATGCAACCCTATATGACCACTGGAATGCCTAAAAAGACCATTAGTACTTTTATAATACTAGAAATATGGCATAGATTTTCTGAAGTTTGACCAGAAATTTAATCATTCCATTTTTAGCTCCTTGAAGGGGTGGCATGCTTACCTTAGTGATAGATAAGAGGCATAGGAGCTAAAGTTCATAGGGATTGCCTCTTATTTTATTTTTAATCTAGTTATAATTTCTTTCAAATTGATTTACGGTTGAACTATTAACTACATATTCAGGGAGTCTGTTCTGGTTCACTACTTATGCCTAACAAAAATTATTCCCTTTGGTTAAATTTCACACTATGCCCACCTTCAATTTTTTTGATAATTCATATAGAGTGGTATCTTGATTTACGAATGAACCAACTTACGAGTTTTCAGAGGTATGAGCTGTTGCTCGGTTGATTTTCTGCTTTGTGGTATGAGCTAAGATCTAAGGTATGAGTTAGAAGTGAGTGACCGAGCTTCACATACATTGCCACTGGATAACACAGCCAGCGGGCCGCCACATTCGCCCAGCCTCGTTTAGTTCATGTGGTTACCTTGTGGGGACCATGCCTGCACTGCAAATTCCATCAGTGGATGTACAAGGGTCAAATACAGGGCCAGGAACATGTCCGTGTCCATGTATGTAAAAGTGTTCTTAATTCTCCCCAACATTTGCTTAGCCTTTGGCAACAATCTTGTTTATATGCTCTTCAGGCTTCAGGTCAGATGCCACAATTATTCCCAGATCCCTCTCAGCAGATATTGATTCCAAATTTACACCTCCCATATTACATCTATACCCTGGGTTATTTCTTCCAACATGTACAACTTTGCATTTACTTTCATTAAAACTCAGCAGCCATTTAGAACTCCACTCCTGCAACTTGTCTAAATCATTTTGCAAAGTTGTGATATTGGGACTTTATTCGTGTGTATATCTTTGCATCATCAGCAAATAATTTTCCGGCAGAAGTCAAGTCATCAAGTATATTGTTAATATTAATAAGGAAAAGAGTGGGGCCCAGTACACTCCTTTGAGGGACTCCACTCAGGATTGACAAGGTGTTTTTTTCCCACCTTAGTTTTTCCTGGGAAAAACTGATTTATGGAATAAAAGTTATAAAACAACTAAATAACAGGAAACAACTTATTATTAACATTATCAAATGACAAATAAAACAGACACTTTGTTGTATGTGATAAACAGCAACAACTTATTAACATTATCTAATGAAAAATAAAACAGAAACACTTTCTTTCTATGTGATGTAAGTTGTAACTAAAATACATTCTAAATTTCTAGTTCAAAAGTAAGGCCTAATAGCTAGTAATTATTTCTACATCACACATTCATACTGCACATGACTATTTTAGTTCATTAACCCATGATTCTATTAGACATAAGGTACTATATCTATATCTTATCTTCATCAATAATATAATTAAATAACTCATCCTTCTTATTCCTAAGACTACATGCATTGGTATAAAGACAACTCAGCTCAGGCCCTCCTATCCCTGAAGCACATCTTTTATCCTGTATATCTTCCTTTTTTTATCTATTTGTTACATGTTACTTTTTTTTCATCTAGCCTAGTATAGGCTGCAGTGTGAGTACAGCGACTTTTGCTCTAGTAGGCAGTCGCCAGATGGGCTCTTAAAATTAAAACAAAACAAAACAAAACTCCAAACCTAAATTGTGGGGGGTTTTTTGGAGAGAGAATGAGATTTCTTACAATGTCTTACCTACCTATGTCTTTACATTTGATTGTTATATTTATTTGATTTTGCTTTAAGTTGCAAATTATAGGAATGATTTGTAAGTGGGATCTAAGGTAAATTTGAGAAAATTTAATATTAATTTTTTTTCAGAGGTTTTATAAAGAAAAATGAAAGACCAGATAATAGAGGTTGGATGGAAGCAAGACCTGTCAGTTTGCAAGTTGGCTCTATAAATACAGCTGAAGGTTCAGCAACTGTACGACTTGGTAACACTTCAGTAATTTGTGGAATCAAAGCAGAATTGGCTGTTCCAGACTTAAAAACTCCTGATGAAGGATTTATAATCCCCAACATTGAACTGTATCCATGTTGCTCTCCATTTGTTAAAGTAAGTATAAGTTTTATATTTTTATATGGTACTCTTTAGTACATAATGTGAAGAGAAGGAATGGAGAAGAAGGTCAAAAGTACCATCAATTTGTCCATTTTTAAATGAAAGCCTCAAATGTTGGGTTTCCTTTATGCCAGTTGCACTGGCTGATTTGTCATTTGAACTATGTTATAATAATTATATGGTATACATTTTAATTTATTAAATTTAAGGAAATAGTATTTTTCATCAATAAAGTAGACATAGAAGTTTTTCTGAAATACACTGGTAACCTCTCCCCTCCTGCCTCACCAACAACAAACAACTTGCACTTTGAAATAGTTAACTCATTGCCAGCTTGTATACTTATGATATAATGACCCTTCAATTCATGAGGGTTCTGTAGTAAAATCAGGTACATAACATAATTCAATGGATGAGAAAAGCCACAAGGGTCTATCAAAGGCCATCCGAGTCAATCACAACCTATAAAACGCATCTACAAGACTGTGTCTGAACCACTCAAAAAGGCATCACCATCACAGCTCATCGAAAACAAAATCATGCAGCTACTACTCAAAAAGGAATCTCCATCAGGGCCTGTCTAAAAAAACAAATCATGCAATATATATATATATATTAACCGTACAATATATACACAAATTGATATTACAAAATGTAATTGCCGCAATGCAATTTAAAAACCATAACCTACCCTCCCTTATACTCATCTAACCTGTGCTTGAACACTTTTAAATTTATTGTCTCCTGTGGTAAACCATTCCACTAATCTACCACTCTGTTGGTAAAAAAAATACTTTATCATGTCCAACTTACACCCAGGCTGCTGTGCTAGATAGTTTGAGGAGTATCAACAACAACCACTACTACCCAAAACAAACCCCCACTCTCTTCATTTGTACACTTGCAAGAAGATCCTTTCAGATCTCTACCCCCACAGGGGAGGTACCTTGTTACATTTGGTACCTGGAGGTGGAAGGTACACATCCTCCCAGCCTGAGTGCAAATTAGGTGAAGCTCCATCACTCGGCTGACTTGAACTCTAAAATGTTTCTGGGGAAGTTGTTGGTGCACTTCATTGCTCCCACTCAGCATTAATTTTTCATTCTATGATTATCCCTGCAACCTTTTGTCTACCTGCACTTTGGACTGGGTGGGGAGCTTTTCTCTCACACACAGAGTGCAAATTAGGGAGCCCCCTGACTGGGTTGAATTGAACTCTGGTGGGGCCTGAGGAAATTGCTGATGCACTTCCTCTAAGCATTTATTTTTTGTTTCTATTACTATCCCCTCGACCCCTTGCTTAGGTTTAAGGACCTGACCAGCTTCCTCATGCCCTTTCACAAGAGAGCGTTTGAAACCTGTGTAAACAATGGCCTTTAACACTGATGGGTTGCAAGAGACCAGGACTTGAGGGGTCCTGGGCATTGGGGCATGATTAATGACAATATCAGTTTTGCTTTAATAACTCCTTCCCAGCCCATGTAATGGGCTGATCACCTCACTGTGGCCAGTCTCAGGTGCATAAGGCTGTACTGCTAATGGCAGTTGGGCTTTACTGTCTTGTTGGCTGCCAGGCCAATGAAAAGTCTCTGGGTTTGCAACATCCTGTTGATGATTAGTACGAGCTAGTAAGGAAATCCACCTTGTTACCCTGCCTCTCTAGCTGCTCAGTTAGGAAACTGGACCCTTTTGGAGTGAACAGTCTACTGACCAACTTCTGCTCGGTGTGCATCGCTGCACAGGTGTGAACACCAACCCATGGAAAGACCAGGGCAAAGACATTAAAATTCTTAAAACTTGAGTTGGGATATGTAGGAGTGGCTGGAAATGTGATATTGGCCACCATCTTTTACTCCTCCATTTTATGGTCACAAATTTCAGAGATTTTTTATTTTTGGTAAGCCTTCAAACCATTTAAAATTTTTTGGATTACATGCTTACTAACAAATCATTGCCTGGCCTTGGTATTGGGGCAGATGAGGTAAACAGTGATGGCACTCTGACTGGTGGAGGGTCTCCCATCCAACCATTTTTAAGTGGCAAAAGGTTTTCTACATCAACATCACAGCCAGTCTTGGGCAACACACTCTGTTACAGGTTGCTCCTACTTATACTTTCCAAAATATTTTTGAGAGTATTTCTCCCTCTACTTTACCTGTGTTGGGGAGCTTTTCCTTACCTACTTCTGCAGAGTTGCCTCTAAGTAACTCTCTACTTGCTCCAGGTTCTGTTTTCTTTCTCAGGGGCCCCCAAAGACAATCACGACAAGGCAAAGGATGCGCTGAAAACTTTTTAAGAAAAAAAGTGAAGATGGTTCCCATATATAACATTCATACATTTACCATTTCCCACAACTACTTTATTTACAGATCTCTTTTTGAGGCCTAATGGTATTACAGTAGTTTGGCATTTAAAAAGATTTATTAAACAATATAGAATTGAAAAAGGATGTTGTACAAAACTAAATTTTCTCACTGAAATTTAATGGATGTTTTCTTCAATTTCAACACTTCTTGAATCTACTTCTTTACTTTAACTTTCAGGTTCTTTTGAATCAAACTCAGCAGCATTTATGAAGGCTACCATGGCATGTGGTCTTTCCCATTGTTTTCCTACTGAGGTTGTATTGAAGAAGGTTCTGATGAGCTGGTCAAAAAGTGGGAGAGGTCTGGGTTGGATGAAATAGGCGGTGTTTTCAGGTTGCTGGAGGTTGCATCAGGGTCTACTTTATTGTATTCATGTGGGGTGGAGTGTCCTGATTGCAGGTGGGCCAGTGAAACTTTGGTTCATCTATCTAGGGTTGCTTTAGATTGGTGGATATTGCGGGGGGGGGGGGGTGATTTGGAGTAGGGAATTTTGCTCCTGGTTTTGAAGTGCTATACTGCTAAAGTGATTATTTGTTTATTCTATTCTGGTTTGGTGGAATTGGCAGTAGGATATCATTATTGTGTGTACATAGTGGTGCAGGGGTTCTGGGAGTGGGCTAGGAGTAAAGAGGGTATGTAGAGGGTGAGCGGCATAACATTTTACTGAATTACTGTTTTCTTATCCTGTTTAGGCTGTCCTCGAATGGGAGGATTTTTGTTTTTGCCTAAATGGGGGTGTATTGAGGTGGTTTTTGTGTAACCTGTTAAGATGTGGAGGCCACTATTTTGCACTGGTTGTATCCTGAATAACTCTTTTAGTTATGTTTGGTACCCAGGCTGGTGCTGCATAGTTCAGTGTTGCAGTGATGATCTGTCTATATAGGGTTGTCAGGTTCTTTGTCTTGTCCACTTGGTATTTGTTAGCCTTCTGAGGGTGAATTTTGTCATGACTTTTGAGGTTATGATTTCTGTTTATTGACCAAAGATCTTGATGGGTCTTAGGAAGCATGGGGTTAGGGTTGAGTGGAAGTTGGCCTTTGAGAATGATCTCTGGATGATTTTTTTGTTTTAGGTCATGGGTAAAGAGGTTGGTTTTTGATTTTTGTTGGTAGCTTAACATTTAGTGTAGACCAGTTTTGGATGTGTTGTCCCTGTTGAGATTTAAGCAGGATTTAGGTACGGAGGTGGAGTGGGATGTGCTTTATAAGTTAGTGGAAGTATTACATTAAAAGTTTTGGCTGGCACACGCGTGTGTCACGCTGATCTTGCCAGTGTACATGGATGGATCCAAATCCATAAAAGGGGGTCAACTTTCACAGTCTCCCCTGTTTGAAGCTAGTTAGGTTCTACCAGGCTCTGTGTCTGTCTTTATGACTGAGCTGGTTACAATACACTGCTCAGTATAGGAGATTACAAATTGTGCCTGGTTCAGATCCGGAAGTGCAATCTTTAGCGACCATGATTGCCCTTGAAGCTTTGTTCTCTTTGCACCACCTGGTTTGCAGTATCTGATGTGCCACTCCTACCATGGGCCAGGAGGATATTGAGTGTGTCTTCTGCCAGGTTCCTGGACATCAGGAGATGTAGGGGTTCCTCGAAATGAGCCCACTGATGAGGTTTCCAAACAGTCTGTTCGAACTGGGTGATCGGACCAGCATTTTGTTCTTCCCCACACTGACTGCATGGCAGGAATCAGGGCAGCCCTTCAGGCTGTATGGCAAAGAAGATGAGAGATTGATGACAGGAACATAAAGTTGCATGCTATCGTGCCTCAACTTTTCCACATTGTAGTAGTGTGTTGGTGTCCGCCTCCCCTGCCCCATCTCTCATCCCCCTCTTCTTTTTCAGGGTGTGGGGCCTGCGAGTTAGGATGTTTTCACTCCCGGTGGGAGGACTCAATAGATTTCTATTGTGCCCCTTCCCCCCCCCCCCCATTCATTCCTCTCTCTTCCTCAATCATATGAATTTAAAGTGTTTAAGTTAAATTTATTAAGGAACTCTATACTAGTAGTTGATGCTCAGTAATTAAAGTGCCTGAGGTGATTAGAGAATAGCGAATAGCCTAGTTGAAGGAGAATAGGTGAGTGTTACTCCAGTGTGAAAGTGTGGTTGAGAGAGTGTTAGGTGCAAGGATGTTTGAGTGTGACAGGGAATCGGTGACTCAATGTGCCCTCTCTTTTCCAACTCTGTGGTACTGTTAAGGTGAGTGACATCTGGCTTTTTGGAGAGGGCTGAAGCCAGTCCTAACTTTTGTGTGCACACACTTACTTTAGTGTGGACCTTAGAAAGTGCCTCCGAGTATCCAAGCAGTAATTGGAGCTAGTGCCTCACCTACTCCAACACAGCAGTTGGGATTAACGATTGTCCCAGGTCCCTGAAGTCGGCTTTGCAGAGTCCCGGACCCCTCAGAACCCCACAGAAAGTGTGCCCACCTTCCATTTTCCCTGACTTACGAGCTCTGAACAATTAGTTAAGGGTGCATCCATTACTCCCAATATTTTGCGTCACTTCTCTTTGAATGGCCAAGGTATTTTGTGAGGCCCTATATACATTCACCTTAGAAGTGTGGTCATTGGCCACTGGTGTTGTAAGGCCATCTCGATTGTACATTAGTGTATATATATATAATTTTTTTAATTTAGGATATAAGGTTATATATTTTTTTTGTTTTGGGTGGGGACTGTGATTGCTAAGGTTTTAGTAGTTTTTTTATTATTTATTAGATTATAATAAAATTAAGATTAAACTCTCTCCTCAATATCCTCCTTGAATTTTTGGCTGGGGACTCGTGATCCTGTCGCCACAACATTCACTTCCATGTGAGGGTTTGCCTCTCTCATTATATATAGTAGTTTGTGTTCGATGCATGTTCCAGCTACTGAGTGTGTGTATGTGTCTCCCTCCTTCACCTACCAGGCCTTTTGCCCTCACCCCCTTTTCTTTGACTTGTTCTTTGTTAATATTTCTTCCCCGTTTGGTTTCTTCATGCTGTTTGTGTTTTAACATAGCCTATATATGGGTTAAAAACTTTTAAACTGACTATGCCCTGCAGGTAGTGACCAGCTTGATAAATGCCTTACAAGAGAAAAGAAGAATTGTGGTTGATTGTTTAGAGGTATTGTTTTCTTGTTGTTTGACTTAGATGAGAGTATGGATTCACATGTTGAGGTTGTGGATTTGTTCAAGTTGTTCGGGTGTGATGGTGTGTTTGATTTTCTGAATTTTTTTTGAGAGGTTGTGAATTTCTGGTATGAAGTTGGTGTTGAATCATTTTCTTTGCCCTTGAGCTATATACATGCTATCCCCGCTTTAACACACGCACGCTGTATGTTATATTGCTGTTAAAGTGAGGCATTAACATACACTGGTTCATAGAAAACGTTGCCATGATTAACAGGAAGAATATAAAAAAAAAACTAATTTCTCTCCAAATTTAATGTTTATAGGTAACAAATACATATAGAATGATAACTAATATATACAGAAAGTAATATAAAAAAGTACATGCAATATTTCTTTTAATTTCAACCGATAATGCATTTCACATTGAAATAAAGGGATCCTTTGTTGTATGTTGAGTCAGATGAGTCTCATTGCTTGAAGAAATGAGCAAATAATCATTGAGTTTCTCATTGTATATATCTCAGTAACAGCTAAGAGCATCTTGTACCTTGTGATTTGCTTTGATAAACCTCTGCATTTGGATCTGTCTTTCGAGTTTGGCCAAACCTGCTTCAATGAGGTTTAAAGCTTCTTTAAGTTCTGGCACACAGAATCTCTTCTCAGCGGATTCAATGTCACTATTGGTGCAATTGGAATCCAAATTTTTGTCTCATTCTTCGATTTGTTTTATTGGAAGTTCCTCTTGTTGATCCTCAATAAATTGACTCAAGTTTTCAGGAGTTAATTCTATTTGCATTCTTTTTCCACAGTCAATTGAAACCTTACTGCTAGCTGAGACAAGGTCCTCTTCTAAAGTCTGGAAAAAATTCTGGGCACAAATTCCTCCAAATGCCTTTCATATTTGAAGATTTTACCTCTTCCCAAGCATCTGTAAATTTTTTATGGCACTGTCAGATTTTTTTCTCCAAAAATCAGCTACCATTTTATTTCCACCTTGTGTTACTTGGACTGCTTGTGTAAGTGTGCAGCGCAATAGTATGCTTTAAAGGATGCAATTGCTCCCTGGTCCATAGGTTACAACAATGCCGTTTTAGTGGGTGGTAAAAATACAACTTTTATGTCTGGGCGAATGTCATCTAAGGCTACTGGGTGCCCCGGAGCATTATCTATCAAGAGCATCACTTTAAATGGAATTTTCTTCTCTGCACTAAATTGTTTGGCTTCCGGTACAAAATGATTCAAGAACCATTCTTCAAATGTTTTGGTGACCCAAGTTTTCTTGTTAGATTTTCATACTACTGGCAGTGATAATTTAATGATTCCTTTCAAGGCTCTGGATTTTTCTGAATGATAGACAAGTATCGGCTTTAGTTTACTGTCCCCAGACGCATTTCCACCCAACAACTTTAATCTATCCTTTATAGCCTTGTGTCCTGGAGAAGTTCTTTCACTACTGTTGATATATGTTCTGCATGGCACAGTTTTCCTAGAACATCCCGGTTTCATCCACATTGAAGATTTGTTCTGTTATCAACTCTTTGGTGTTGATTAATAGTGGGACTGCGACCGGACCAGCATTTCGCTCTTCCTCACATCGACTACATGGCAGGAATACGGGTAGCTCTTCGGGCTGCTTGGTGAAGAAGATGGGAGATGGTTGAAAGGAACTTAAAGTTGCGTGACATTGCGCCACGACTGTTTCCATGGACCTACCCCACAATGCTGCGAAGGTTTCAGGTTGCTTTATGTTGTCTCCAAATTGGGCACACTCGCGTGACACACCGCCATTTGATGCAGTGCTCGCCAGTGCCCTACTGTGAAGACTGCGTTGTCCCCAGACTGTTCGGCACAATCTTGTTGAATGTCCCAGTCTGGGTGATCTTTGTGCACATTACCTGTCCTGGTACCAGGATGGGCAGGGTCGCTACTGCCTGTCCCTTGTACTCAGGATGAGTGTGTGCACATTGACTGGTGGACTTGTAGACTTTTAGGGGGAGGCTGGCCTTTTATTTAACTATTTTTTTTTGTTTTCTTTATAGGTCGCACGTTCCTGCGCCGGGGGGGGCCTCCCCTTGATGCAGGAGCTTGCTTCCTGCTCATTGCCTCTTCCTTTTTTTAATTTTTAGTGTTGTTTTTTTGTGTGTTTTTGAATCTTATTTTAAAATAGCCTAGTATTAGGCAGTTTTTAACATGGCGACTAATGCCCAAGTAGGCAGTCGCCAGATGAGCTCTTAAATATTTTTTTTTTTAATTGATTAATAGTGATAACTTCTATGAAAACTTGTGCTGCAGCATGATCAGAACTTGCAGCTTCACCTTGTAACTGGATGTGCAGATTGGCTCTAATTTTTAAGCGATGAAACCAACCTCAACTGGCTACAAATTTGCCACTTTGACTAGCAGAATAACTTGGCACTCGCCTAACAATTCCTGAAAAATTGCTGAAACCTTTTCTCACAGAATAGAAGTGCTAATCGGAATGTGCAAGCAATTTTGTTCCTTTAACTATTCTAATAACAAACTTTCCATATATAAACTTGCACTCATAATGGCAGGCCAAAATAATTTAAACATTTATCACTTCACAACAAGCAAACCAATCACATTGAATATGACCGCACTTGACAACAACACAACAAGAAGACAACTAAATTGCACAAGTACTCATAATACCTTCAAAATAGAAAATTTTCAGTGCTGTTAATTTGAGTTAGTGTCCGTTAAACAAGGTGTGATAGCCGTTAATGTGAGTTGCAGTTTGGACATAAAAAGCAGTGACAGCCTGTATTTCTTGGTTGGTTGGTGGAATGTGTTATGTGAGAGTGCTTGGTAAAAGGAAACATAAGGAAGAGGGATAGGGAATTTTCCCTAAATGTGATTCTATTGTAATAGTGTTGGGGGTTGAAATAGCCCAAACAATTTTTTTTTCTGGTAGCTCAAATAAAAAAGTAATAAAAATTGTTTGGTGTCTAACCTTAATTTTATTGAAATAATAAAAAGTTATATATACTTGCCTAAAAATTTAGCCATCTTAGCTCATTTTTTCTGAGGTATGAAACTTTTCAGAATGCTTTTTAGCGAGTTATATTAGTTTAGATCTCAAAATATTTTTTTTATTTGACAAGTGGACTAAGGAAAGTAGTTTTAAAACTTTTGTTATTATTGTAAACTTTAGTTATAATGTAATTAAGTTAAGTTATATCAATGTAATTAGTTTACAAATTTAAGTTGATAGATTATCCTCCCCTCCAAAAAATGTTTACTGGTACAGCTTCTATTAACACATTCACATTCAGGGATGTCTTTGAACCTCATGGCGCATTTTGCAGAATATGTTGCATAACTCTTTCTTATTTGGGGAGGGGTAGATTTAAGACCCTCATTGAATTTCCTCTTATGTACAATGAATATGTTTCAAATGATGCAAGTGGTAGTTGCTAGTCAAATGGGCACTTATAATAATAAAATAATCAAATGATGCATATTTTCTATTGAATAGGAAATTCAAATTACTCAGGAGATGCATCCTCTTGCATTTTCACTGCCTTAAGCTTGGGGAAGTAATAGATATCTGTGTCATTTGTGCTTTGTATAGAAGTTGATTGTGAATGTGTTAAAACCTGTAAATTTATATAATATGGAAAATATACTAAAAGTATTTAAACAACAAATTTTCAGGTAGGAGCTCCATGTGAAAAATCAATTGCTACCAGTCAATTTTTATTCAATGTTATCAATAGTTCTGATTTGATTGATAAGAAGACACTTTGCATTGTTTCAAACAAGGTGAGTTGTTAACTTGTATATATTACAATGTAACTTCATTTTTGTGGGTTTTATTTGCTTCATTAAAATCATACAAAAAAAAGGGGGATGTCTAAAAGATGCTATTAGCCCAAAAGATTAGGGATGACCAGAAGTTTGATTGAATCCTCATTAACTCAAAATAATGAAGGAACATTTAAGATATTTGATAATTTTAAGCTGGCTTTTCATTACATTGTAACAATAATGTTAATTTGGGGTGATGGTGGTGGTGGATCCAGGATAAAAATTTTGGGGATAGAATTGGGAAAGGATCTCATTTGATGATTGTAATAAATAAATGGAAAAATTGGTGTCAGAATAGAAGATGGAGTAACTTGGGCTTTTGCTAATACCTTAAGAGATGGAAAATGGGGTCAGTTTTTGTGCTGAGAGAACTGTGTATGGAATGTGAGGGTGAATGTAAGAGATTGGTTTTCTGGTGAGAAAGAATATGTTAATGGATGAGAGGTATGACATGAGGCTATCTGAATGCATGATGCGCCGTGTAAGGTTAAATTGGTTGATGTGTGGATTTTATGTGAGGAAGGAAGATTAGAAGTGAAAGGAGATTCAATCATTGAGAGCAGGATGAGAGATGTGCGAACATGGGGAGGGGGCCAATATGGAACAAATTAGATGAAGCAATGGTGGGTAATGCAAGGCCTATATTCAAGGGTGCTAGAACTGGAAAGAATTTGTAGTTGAGAGTAAATAAGAGAAGTAGTTTTACTTACAGAAGTAGTTTTCAGAGAAATTTTCAACAATAAATAGAGCATGAAATCAACAAATAAATAGGTTCAAACCCCACCCATTTTTCACTTTTTTAATGACTGAAAGAGTTTGTATTATTTTATTCCATTTGCTCTCTCTTGGTTTTTTCTTAATCTTCTTATCAATCTTTGATCCTGGTTTGGTCTTAAAAAAAAAGACAATCACTTTTGTATCATTCTTTCATTATTTACTATGGGTTATAGAGCATCTACCATATCACATGTGATTTCACATTCATTTACAAATCCTGTCTCTGTCTCTTACTTAGCATTTCTTCTTCCACATATAACGACTTAACTACACTGTTCTTTTGGGGAGGGGGGGGATTGTAGCCTATTGGCTAGTGCTTCCTCCTTGCTTCCCCTCAGCATTCCTTATTTTCTACAACTATTAACCCTCAACCTTTTGCCTAGGCTTAAGGACTTGAACAGCTACCTCATGACATGTCAGAAGAGAGGCTTTGGAACCTCTATAAACAAGCCCTTTAATGCCTTCAGGTTGGAAAAGACCAGGCCTTGAGGGGAATTGAGCATTGGGGCATGAATAATGAGCATATCAGTTTTGCCTCAATAACTACTTCTCTGTGTGTAATAAGTTGTCCACCTCCCTGTGGCTATTCCTGGGTGCATAAGGCTGTACCTCTTTCGGTGTGCAGGCTTTACTGCCTGCCTAACTAAAATATTTGGGGTCCCATCTCTGGGTCTGCCACAACAGATCTTCAGATCCTGGCTCTCATGTTGAGGATTATTGTCTTAGTAATGATATCCTTCCTGTCACCCTCCCTCTGGCGATTAGATGTGGGATATAGCCTACCAACCCCACCCTTTTCATTGGCAAACTTTCCAAAGTTTTTAACAGTTCTTAGTCAGCATTTTGGACTACATCCCTCATTCTCAATCCTTGCTGGACCTTGGTGTTAGAGATGAAGAGGAGCTAAAAGATGACAGGTGGAGAAGCTTCCCTACTACCTTCTGAATGCAGCAAAGAGGTTTTCCCTTTGCCATCTTTGGAGCCACCCCCGGGCAGCTCAACCTCTTTGACTGAGGTGGCGCCCCCCTATACTTTCTCAGGGTCCCCTCCAAAATTCTTCCAGCACAGATAGAGCTTCTCTCTTTCCATTTTTGGTGGGTTTGGGGGTTTTTACCTTTGTAGGGTTGGCACATGGTGACTCTCCACTTGCAGCCAGTCCCCTTTTGCACTTTCAGTGGCCTGCCAAGAACAGGACAAGGCAGAGGATATGCTGCCTCAGTCCCCACCCCTCACTTTGGGATCAGATGACCCATCGCAACCCCCTTAGAGGGGTAAACAACGCCTTAGCAATGCACCTCGCAGACCTGATGTTTTCCACATTGATGGGAGCCAGCATGCCCACTCCTCCCCTATGTTCCCAATGCTGGTTGGCATGCTGGCCCCAGGCCCTATGAGTCCCTGGTCTGGATACCTGACACTTTGAGGGGGAGGGGGCAGCTGGAGGCTGCTCCTGAAGTGATTGTCCTGGATGTGACACCACCCTAAATGGCAGGGTCTTCTAAGGCAGCAAACCTTGGCTCAGTGCCAGACACCAAACCTCACCCTTTTCCTGTGCAAGGCCTTCCTCAGGTGCCACATGCCTTGAGGTCTCACAAAGAGAAGAGGGGCCACCTTCCCTGCCTGGTGCATGTGATTACAGCAACTTTTGCCTTAGTTGCCAGATGGGCTCTTAAATTTTTTTTAAAAAACAAAAAAAAATCCCTGCCTGGTGCTCCCTTTTCTGCCAAGATCTTCGTTTTGGAGAAAGATCTGGCTGAGGTTGGTCCATGCAGCTTTAGGGTCCCTTCCAGGGGAGTAGAGAAGTGGGTTCACTCCCCCTACCCTACTCTTGAAAGAAGTGAAAACATAGGAAGAAGAAGTCAAACAGGACAAGAGATTCGTCTCTCTCCAAGGGGGCTCCAGGGAAGGGCGGGTCTGCTGCCACTTTTGCAAGTGACCAGACCAAGACAAGCACAACCAGCTCTGAGGCACCCTCAGGCAGGAGGCTCAGATCAAAGTCGCAAGTGCAGTGAGCAGAGCCTTGATTGTATCCTCGCCACTCATTCATAGATTACCTGGCATTAGTTAGCCTGCTGGCTGCAAACTCTTTTTGTTATTCGCTCCACTGAGGGTAGTAAGTTGGCCAGAGGTCACTTGGCCCATCAAAGGAGAGCTATGTTTCTTGGATAGAAACCTTCTGGTGAATGTGGCAGACCCTTCTGAGGTGCCCATTATTAGTGTCATTCAGACACCGGATGGCTCACCTGTGAGTGTGACGCCACACTACCATGAAATGATTGGTTTATGCATGGGAACTCTTGGACTACTCCATAGAAGACTCCTAAAGAGCTGGCTGGCCAATGAGCAGTCATTGTCGAGTTTGTGATGAGAAAATTGGGGGGGGGGGTTGAGACCAATCCATACATTCATCATCACATTTGACCGTGACAGGCTCCCTGAGTCGGTCCATGCCAGTTGGTATTGCTACCACATTAAAGCATTTGTGTTACTGCCATGGAGGTGCTACTATTGTCACAGCTTCAGTCATACGACATGCAAAGTTGGGTTTACCCAAAGTTTGTGTTTCTCCGAGGCCATATACAATAAGTTCCTATCATATATGGCCAAGTGTTAATTGTGGATTGTTGCATCCTGTTTCCTTAAATCAATGTGGTGTGTATCTCCTGGAGAAGAAAATACTGGCTGTTGAGGCTCATTTTGAGAGGATAAGGACTTGGTTCTTGTCTGCCCAGCACTAAATATGACATCTTACACCTCATTATTATAAAAGACACTATCTGCTCATGCCCCCTCTAGGGTTATGAGCATTGTCATTTCCGTGCCCATTCAAAAGCCTTCTATGGGTTCTAAAATTGTTTCTCAAAGCTGAATTGGCCACACACATCTATGAGTCAACACCCCGGAAGATGGTTGTGAGGTTGTCCTCAGGAAAGCAGTTACCTGAAAGGACATTAGCAAAGGAGCTTCAACTCCTACTTTGAGTGAGTTGCATTCCACTTTTGCTTTATGCATGGATGCCACCTCCTGTTCGGATGATGACCCATATGCCATGCTTCGACACCTAGGTAAGTGAGGCATGTCCTTTCCTTAAGTGTTCAACAGGATCTGGATAGAAGGTATCATCCTAGACTCGTGTTTAATGGCTACTGTGCTTGCTTTTCACATATTGAGGAGAGATCACTCTACCATGTCTTGTTTCTGCCTAATCTCACAAACCTGTGCAAGTTGATGGAGAAATTGGTAAATGTTAGATCAGCCTTCTTCTGGATAGTGGAAGCCACTTCTTGTATGCATAATGTGGTTTCTGCAAGTTCCACTCTACATTGGATGCGCTGCTCTTACTGGAAAGTGCTGTCTATAAGGCCTTTGTAGACAACACTGCCACTGTTTTTTTATCTGGAGAAAGCTTATGATACTGCATGGCAATTCTGTATCATGGAGACTCTCCACATGATGGGATGAGGAGATGCCACTCCATGGGTGAGGAGAGCCCTCTTTTCCAATGGAGCAGGAATAGGGTGTCCTCAGTGTCATGCTCTTTGCCCTGAATATCAATGGTATTACCTCGGTGCTGCTACAAGATGTTCTCTATGCTCTTTGTAGATGACCCTTTCAAGCTCTTTTTGTGTAGCCCAGATGCCAACTCTGGAGCTCAACTCCAACAGATATTGAACCACATCTATCACTATGCCCAAGACTAAGAAGGTGCACTTCTGCTGCCATTTATGGCTCTAGCCCGAACTGCACTTGTTCCTTAACAGTTTTTGGCTGGAAGTGGTGTATTTGCGCCAGTTTCTTGGTCTTCCTTTAGCCTGACACATAACCTGGGAGACTCATATTTGCGGGCCTTAGGATCTCTTGTACTCGCTCCATGGACATTCTTCAATCTGTGACTTTCAGCACTCTGGGTGCTGATAGGGCTATTGCCTTACTTTTCTACTGATCCTTTGTTCATTTGATGCTTGACTATGGATATGAGTTTTATGCATCCACAGCCAAGCTTGTATTGTGGAAGTGGACCTAATCCACCACACCAGCCTTTGTCTGGCGACCTGTGCCTTCCCCATGTCCCCATTGAGAGCCTACTTGTTCGATGCTGGGGAGGTGTCCTCACTCTGTGCTGTACACAGTAAATTATCCACCTTACTCGCGAGCCTGGTGCCTCCCTCAGTTGCTAAATGCTCTCACTGCATCTTCAGATGATCTTGATTGTGCCTATGCCACTGAGAGACGCTAGTTATACCCTGAGCCCTTTGGATTTAGGGCTAAGAAACTCCTTTGAGAGCTTGGTGTAGCTCTTGGGGGCCAGATGTGCCTCTTCTGCCCAGGAGGCCATCTTTGACTATTTGCCACCATGACTGATCCCAAAGCTTCCACAGCACCAGGAGTATTGCATTCTGATTTATTTCAGCACACTTTGTGTCATGATCTATGACGAAATTGGCAAGCGAGTTTTGGTGTTGGAGTTGAGTTCTTCCTCAATTAGTCACCTTAAAGCAAACACTTTATCCATAGCTACGATATCATTCAATCCACTGTTAGCTTGATGCTTATCATATTCACTTTTGCTACCATTTTCATGATCTCAACTAAGCAAATCAATAATCATATCTCCCCCGAACAACAAGAAAAATGGAAACAATACCTACAAACAATCAACCACAAAACAAACAGCTCTTATTTGGTAATCAATAAATGGAAATGGATACATGGGGAGAGAGAACAAATTCTAAGCTCACCCAAACAATGCAACCACCAATTTCACTCATCACTCCAAAATCAGCCAACTATCCACCAGCTGTAACAATTGGAAAACACTAAACATAACATAATTCAATGGATAGGAAAAAGCCACAAGGGCCTAAACCCACAAACTTCATCTACAAGATTGCGTCCAAACTGCCCCAAAAAGGCACCACCATCATGGCTTGTCAGAAAAAAAAATCATACAATACACATCAATAATATAATATATACACAAATTGATATTTCAATATTTAATTTGTCCCAATGCAATTTTAAAAACCATCATAACTTACCCTACCCATATACTCATCTAACTTATGCTTGAAAATATTTAAATTTGGACTGCTTATTGTGTCTTGTAGTAAACCATTTCACTAATCTACCACTCTGTTGGTGAAAAAATACTTCCTCACATACAAACTGCACCTCTGTTTTTTTTAATTTTTAAGTGGAGGCCCCTAGTTTTATTGGTACTTTCCAACTCAAAGAATTGCTAAAATCCAAACTATCAACCCCAGAAAAAATTTTGAAATGTTCAATCATATCCCCTCTCACATACCTTTCAAATGAGAACATATTTAGATACCTCAACTTATCTACATAATCAAGGTACTTCAGGGATCTTTGTTTCCCTCCTTTGCACCTAGTGTTGCAGGTTGATATCATGTCTAAATGTGGCCAACACTATTTGCTTTATTTTTTCCCTCAATACACTGCTTAGAAAACCTCAGTGACTTATCTACTCCTACTCCTAAGTCCTTCTCATCCTCTACTCTTTTCAGCCAATACACATCAATTTCATAGCTAAATTCTCTATTATCTCTTCCCATGTTTATAACTCTACATTTTTTAAAGCTAAAACTCATCTGCCACTTTTGTGTCCAACCTAATAACTTATTTAAATGCACTTTAAAGTTAGCTTCAACTTCATTTAGTTTCCAATTTTGTGTCATTGGTGAAAATTTCCCCCCTTCCCAAGATCATTTATATAAACTAGGAATAATAATGAGCCTAAAACTTATCCCTGAGGTATGCCTCTGATAATCTCCCTACACTGTGACTTCAGCCCATTCAGTACGACCCTCTGTTTTGTGCCTTTCAGCCATTCAGCTCTCCAATTCAAAACTTTCCCACATATCTCATGCATTTTAAATTTTTGAACTAGTCTCTTATGTGGAACCTTTGCAAAAGCTTTGCTTAAATCTAAGTAAACCTCTGCAATTTGCATTTAGACCATAAATTACCCCCCTCCACTTTCACCCATGACAATACTCACCATAAAATCCCTCAAAAACACAAGCCGAAAGATAAGGCCATATCTCAAACACCCATTTAAAATGCTAGTCCTAGTATACATCATCTCCCTATTTGGAAACATACACACAACATCCCCATCATCAAACCATCTACGAACCTCCTTCAGATCTATCTTACTGCTCTCAACCATTTAAAAGATTCTAGAAAACTAGGCTTCAAAGGAATCACAGCCTTTACACCCCTCTTATAATTGTACACCAAACATGTCTTTAGAGAAAAAAACCCCACGCTACTAGCCACCCTAACAACACATAAACATAAGAAGGCTTCAACCAAAACTGTCCCACACAATGCCCATTCATGTCATCAACATCAGCAAATCTTTTGATACCATCCCACACCACATCCTCATACAAAAACTACTAAACAGCAACTACCATACTAATGGCAAAAAAATGGCAAAAATCAAGTCACCCTGTAGCGGATGGTCGCAGTAACCACCCAATACCAAGGTCCACTCACTCGCTTGTGAGACGCCTATTAGATTGGAAGGAGGCTTAAGGAGATGCAGATACTTATTTTCTTTATTATATATAATTCCTTACCACTAAATGTAATTACCAACCAGAGTAAATATTCAGAAACATACAACTACAGTAAATAATCAATAACAAATTCAATTTATATATACTTAAAATAAATATATACTAACAACAAAAACGATAATGAATTATACACAGTGCCAATTATGTGTGCTCTCTCTCCCTCTGCAACGATCATAGTCACCACAAAACCCTTAATTGAGCTGGCTCATTATACTAAATGGTCACTAAATTGCCCAAGGGTGTTTTCTCTTGTTTGGGCCAGTATCAGTGGCTGATCCAGGATAAAAATTTGGGGGTACCTAACCTGAATTCCTCCATCTGCAGAGTGTCAGAAGATGGCATTGATCATTAATAATGGTTATCTTATGCAGCATTGATAAATAACAGTATCTTATACATGAGTGAGCACTCATTGTCTCAGATCAAAATTTTTTCCACACATAAAATTAGGAATTGTAGTTTTTGGACATCAACTAAGGTATAATACTGAATTTTTTTAGATTTGCCTGTATTTTAGACATGTATCATATAAGGTACATTTGATGGCAATGGTTTAACCCCCCTCCTCCTGTTTTTAGATATATTCTATATTATTACATAACTCATTCTGAATAACAGAATACAAGTATGGCTTAAAAAAATATATAAACATAAACAGATCAAATTTGGGGAGGGGTTTCAGCGCCCTCCCCCTGGATCTGCCCCTGGGTAGTACACTTGCTTTCCCTGAGTGTGGAGCTTGGATAAAGGGTGCAGGCATGGTCTGTCTCATGTGGGACCAGGAGGATGGATGGTTGTGGCCCCTAAATCACACTGCTTAATTAGAGATCCACACTTCCAGGCTCTTTCCTTTTTCTCATTCTAAGATAAGGGCAGCTGGACCTTAGGAACTGAAAAGGGGGAGCAAAAATTACCCCCTGCTCATTTTCTCAAGGGTGTTACATATCCCCTTCCCGTGCTCATATATACCACCCCCCTCCTCACACATTTCTCACTCATACACACGTGTACCTGGCTTTCTCTTCCAGCTCTACTTCTTTTTATACACACACCCAATGGCTTTAATTTTAAGGTTTTTCACATTTAAAATATCTCCTGTTATTCCAATTAATTATCTAGAGGAGGGGGGGGCACTGCTTACAGACCTCTTTGTCCTCCATCCATCGCCGAAACCTGAAACAAAAGGTGGGCATAGGTGAGTCAAGGCGAATAGAAATAAAAAAACTACCGCAACTCTCTTGTTCCATGGCCAATGTCTCCTACTCAAATGTGACCCCATGTTTCTGGGTGTCACGGTCAACACCAACTTTGGACAGTGCAAAGAAACTGACACAGACAGTTCATCTGCATGACACTGAGCTACTCATCACCATCTTCGGCATCAACCATGGCTAACAGTCACCACATTACAAACTGCAAAATAGTGTCCTCTGCATAACAACTGGCTACACATAAAACACCCCAATCAATACACCACATCCATGCCCAAACAAAAATCAATCAAGGAACACCTAAATATGATAGACCCAATTCTTCATTGTACTGCTATGCCCCTTTCACCCCCACAAACCCTCTCTACCCCACCCCCTAAACCCCTAAAACTACCTCTGTCACCTTCTACACACAATTACTTGATGAAGCCTACTCCTAACCACTAAACCAGAACAATATTAAACACACACACACACACACACACACATCACTTTACCCATGTAGCACTGCAAAACACCACACTCCATAGTACCCCCCCCCCCCATATACACAAATCTGAACCAACCCTAGATCACTGCCCTAGCTTCAACCTCCAGCAACCTAATAACACTGCCCCTCTCATCCTATCCTGCACCCGCTCTTGACCATCTCAGAACCTCTTTCAATACAACCCTCTTCTAGCTCTCAACAGGAGACCTTGAGAAGACTACATGCTGTGACAGCCTTCATGAGAACTGCCAGCTTTGATCGAAGAGAACCGGGGTGTGTGTATGTGTGACAAAATAAGTAAGCACCCACATACTGCTTATCAAATTATTTCCACCTATCTATTTGTTAGCCTTTCCTTAATCTTTCTATTTTTATTATTACTTTTCACACAATTTTTTATCCCCGCTCCTTAACTCCCCTCAAATCAATTTTGTTCCTATCCTCATCTAATCTTCTCCAAAATACTGCATTCGCTTCTTTCTTGCTCGAATTAATTAATCACTGACTCTTTTTTTTTTTTTTAACATTAATGTCAGTTATCCTTCTATATTCCAGCTTGTTTGGTGCATTTACTGTGATGTGGTTTGTCTTGACTATGATGGCAATATAATAGATGCTTCAGTATTGGCCATGGTAGCGGCTTTGGAAAACACAAGATTACCTAAAGTATTCACTGATCCCAGTACAGAACGCACAGTTGTTACAAAGGAAAGAACTCAAAAATTAAATTTACAGGTTGGAGACCCTTTTTCAATTCAGTTAGTGCTTCAACACCCCTTTTTTTAGGGTTGTGTGTTGAAACTTTTCTTAGGCATTTCCTTTGTGTTTAGAGCATATTCCTTACCACATTTACTAGAGAAGCAGAGGGCTTTTATTTGTAGCTGTGTCACTACTTGAGGTAACTTTCAAATGCTCCCTCTAGACTTTAGAGTACACCATTGCACTCCAGCCCATACTATTCATTCCCTTGTTTGCATCAAATCCTTTCTCAATGTGAGACAAATATGAAAAGGAATAAAGAGTTTGTGTGGAATGGTGTGTGATTAGGGTATTAGTAGTAGTGAAGAGAGAATAATAATAGTATCTTTGAAAGAAGAGTGAATATGTCGTCAGGTTGAGAATTATGTAGGTAAAATTGAGATTTTCAAGGATGAAACTGTGTATGGTTCTACTCTATGGGCCCTGTAATGATAGAAGAGAGGTTCTGGAATGACTTGGGCTGAGTGGTGGATTGAATTGCGAATGGCTATGGGTTGATGGTAATGTATAGACTCTAATGATAGAAATGAAGCTGAGAAAGAGATGGGACTCAGTGCCCAGCCCAAGTTCAGCTCCATCTTAGCCTCTCCTCCAATAAATAAATTAATAAGTGAAAGAAAAGGAGGCTAATAATTATTAGTACTATATCCCAATCGCTTTTATCTCTTATCTTTTGTATGAATTGGAACATAATCGTTATTGCATTATTTTACTCACTCACTCTCTCCATGGAAGGAGGAGGAAAGAGCCTTTCTATAACAACTCTCATCATATCTCTCACAGCAGATGGGTACTTTGTGTAGTCTGTTACACTTGGTACCTAGAGAAGCCACAATTCCTCCTTGCCTGATTGCAAATTAGGGAAGACACGTCACTCTTAGATGGGGCTGTGGGAAGTTGTTGTGCTTCTCTCTCATTCCCTCTCGGCATTTCTTTTTTTTGTGACTATCCCCTCTAATTAATGGGGAGATTGGTTTTGCCACAAAAACCCCTCTATGCTTAATGGCCTAACCACCTTGTGCAACCGTTCTCAGCTGCATAAGGCTCTACTGCCTTGTTGGCTACCAGGCCAAATAAAAGTCCCAGGTCCCATCTCTGGTTCTGCCACAACAGATCCTGTCTGTCCTGTTGATGATTAGTATGACCTAGTAAGGAAATTTTCCCTGTCACCCTCCGTCTCTGGCCTCTCATTTGGGAGTTGGTAGATTTGGGTCCAGACCACTCCACTGTGCAACTCTTGGTCAGTTTGTGTTGCTGCACACAAAATATGATAGGCGGGAGCAGCTGGGCGCAGGATATAACCCACCAACACCCTTTTTCTTGTTCATTGATCACAAGATTTGGGATTCTCAGTTAGCCCCAATCACTATGATTGCATGCAATGGGCCTGGGATGGGGAGTACTGGGGGGCCTCCCTCCCCTAAAGTGGAAAGGTTCCTGAGGTGCCCTCGCCTCATAAGGCGTCTTCTAAGGGTATGGACAAAGAATTAGTGGGAGACAACAACCAATAAAACTCCACCTCTGTGCAAGATCCCCTAAAAAGAAGAAAGGCTAGAAGTTAAAGAAGACCAGGAGTTCCAGGGATGGGTGGGTCGTATTTTGTTTTGACAGGTGACAACCAGCCCTGAGGCACCCTCAGGCGGTGGTATCCAAGCAATGACAAAGACTAAAAGTTGCAGGTAGGGTGAGTGGAGCCTCAGTGATGTTGGGTCCCCCTCATTGAGAGGCTGTCGTGCATCTTCGACCCCACCAGTTTCAAGCCTTTCCTCATTCTTCACTCAGGCTGCCATGGTGAATGCTATTTGGACAATCAATGGCTCACCTGTGCAGGTGACACTGCACTCTACCATGAATTTTGTAAAATGAGTTCGTTTATGCGAGGGAACTCTTTGACTACTCCTTGGAAGATATCACCAAAGAGCTGGCTTCTTCAAGGAAAGGTCAAGGTCGAATGTGTGATGCGAAAACAGGAGAAGACTCGAGACCCAACCCTACACTCTCCGTCACTTTCGTTCATGACAGGCTCCCTGAGTCGGTGCGTGCAGGTTGGTATCGCCACCGCGTCAAGTCATTCGCACCACTGCTGCGGAGGTGTTACCAATGCCATCACTTCAGCCATACAAATTGAACCTACACACGTGATATAAGTTGGCTCTACACGAGATCTGCATAAGTTGCTCAAATGCATTGCATAATAAATCCATATGGTGAGACGCACCTTGCTTTACCGAAGAAAGATAGCTTGTGTCTTTTCAAAGAGGAGATCTTAGCTTTTCAGGTTGCGAACTGACTCTGTTTTTGCGAGGCTAAGGACTTGGCCCTGTTGCACCCAGCTCTACCTGGCACATCTTATGCCTCAATTGCTAAAGGGCACCTCTGCTTCTGGCCCCTCCAGACCTACGATCACAGTCATTTCTGCACTCATTCTGAACCCTTTTGCGGATTCTACTCGCTCCATGTGCTCTCCTGATATAGCTAGTGACACTAAACAGCTCACACCCAGCCACGGCTAAAACCAGGGCTCCCTTCTCCATCCTTACCCTATTCAAGATGCTGTTCTACCAGCATTTAAAGCTCTTTGTGAGCTTGCTGAAGTTCAGGCGAAGTCTGTCATGACTGCTTTCAATGCACATTGTGATGTCACTGAGGGCTGCCGACTAGACTACTTCCAGAGGCAGAGAACCCTTCAATGTAAGTTTGTCTTGAGTTTCCATTCCATTCATGCGTGGACACTAACCCCTAGTCACGACGATTTCCCGTATGTCATGCTTTGACAACTAAGTTAGCGAGGCATGGTATTCTTGTTATATCTGTTCAACAGGATCAAGCCATAAAGTATCCTCCCAGACCTGGTGAATGGCTACTGTGCTCGCTTTTCGCAAACCGAGGATAGATCACTCTACCCTGGCCGGTTTCTGGCCAATCTTTTTAACCTCCTGCATGTGCAAGTTGATGGAGAAATTGTTAAATGTTAGATTAGCCTTTTTCCTGCACAGCATAGGCCACCTGTCTTCTGCAAGTTCCTCTCCATGTCAGATGCTCTGCTCCAAATCTGCCCTGAGCATCAGCGGTACCACAGCTGTGCTGCTGGATGTTGTTCTCACTATGTCCTACATAGATGCCCTTTCACTCCCCCTTGCTGCCACAAAAATGCCAACTGGGGTGTCCGCTCCCTCAGGTATTTAATTTCATCTCAAGCTCTGCTGAATCACGCAGGTTTCTGTTTTCCTTTGCCAAGACTAAGGTGATGTACTTCTCTCTGCTATGCTTCACATCTCCACCCCAAACCGGACTCATTCTTAAATGGTGTTACCCTGGAAATGGTTGATTCACAGTGTTTTCTTTGTCTTATTTTTGACCAGTGGTGTTCCCCCGGGAGGCTCATATATGCCTTCGTTCAGCACTTTGGGTGCTGATAGGGTTACTGCCTTACTTATCTATTGATCCTTTGTTCGTTCGAAGCTTGACTACATATGCAAGTTTTACCCATCTGCAACTGTGTGTGTAATGCTGAAGGTGGACTTGATCCAACCAACTTGTCTCTGCCTGGTGCCTTCCATGCATCCCCTTTCAGACCTTACTTGTCAATGCCGGGGAGATGCCACTCACTCTGTGTCGTACACAGTGCATTATGTATTTGTTTGCATGGGCCTGGCGCATCTCACTGCTTCTGCGGCTGATTTCAACAGTCTATATGCAGCTGATAATGCCAGTCATACCCTATGCCTTTATGGTCATAGGGCTGGGAAACTCCTATGAAAGCTTAGTGTAGTTCTCGGGCCGATGGCGCCTCTTGTCCTCCCAAGGATGCTACCTTGGAGTAGGTATCTGACTATTTGTTGCGATGCCACTGCTGCTAAAGCTTCCACAGTGCTGTCAGCCTTTCTTGGAGCCCACTTAGTTTCATGCTGGATCTGTGCCAGTGTACACAAATGGATCCAAGTCCCGGGAGGGGGTCAGTTTTCACGCCGTGTTTCGTATGTTCTAAGTAAGTGGGGCCTACCAGGCACTTTGTCTGTCTTAACGGCTGAGCGGATTGTAATACACCACATGGTACGGGAGATAACGCATTGTGCCTGGTTTGGAAACCGGATTATGATCTTTACTGATTCACAAAGCACCCTGAGTGCTCTCAGGGTTTTGTAATCTCTACACTCCTTGGTTCGTGATATCCGTAAAGCCACACTTTCCGCGAGCCGGGTGGATGTCGAGATTATCTTCTGTTGGGTTCCCGGACATGTGTCAATTGTGGGGAATGAGGGTGCCAAAGAGTCTGTGAGGACTGGGCAACCAGACCAGTGTTTCACTCTTCCTCACACCGACTACATGGCAAGAATCATGGCTGCCTAGCAAAGATGGAAGACAGCTAATGAGGCATTAAAGTTGCATTTCATTGTCCCACGCCTCTCCCATTTACCTATCCCCCCAATGCTGTTACGACTTTTTGTCACTTTCTGTCTCTTTGAACTGGGCACAACCGCAGTTTGCAGGCCATTTGATGGAGCACTCCCCTGCACCTCACTATGATGAATGCGTTTCCCCCAGACTGTTCAGCACATTCTTGTTGAATACCCCAGTCTGGTTGATCGTGTGTGCTGCCTTTCACTGTACTGCGATGAGCAAAGTCGCCATCACTTCTACCCTATACTCAGAACAAGTTTGTGCACACAGACTTCTGGACTCTGACTTTTTGGTCCATTTTATTTCACTGGTGTTGCTTGCACGATCCTGCGCTGGAAGGAGGCTCCCCTCCCCCGATGTTAGAACGTGCTTTCTTCCTTCTTGCCTTTGCATTTTTGTTGTTTGTTTTTGTAATTTTTCTTTGTTTGGTTTGATTATTGTAAATTTTAAAGGACCCCTTTCCTAGGCTGAAATGTTATTTGCAGTGACTTATGCCCTCTTTGGCATTCGCCAGATGGACGCTCTGAAAAAAAAAATGCACATCCCTCGCTCTTGTGATATCTCATATGCCATTCTTTTGCCACCTGGGTGAGCCAAGTATGTATGGCTTTTCTCCTAACTGTTCAACATTTTCTCTAGACAGATGGTATCCGCCAATATTATTGGAGAATGGCTACCATGCTGACTTTTTGCAAACAGGGAGAGGCTGGAGTACTAATCCGGCCAATTCCTCTAATTTTCTGCATGTACTGTTACAGGACAATTTGGATAATCTTACATTAGATTATTTCCTTGACAGCTGCCACGACCTGTCCCCTGCACAGTATAACTTTTGCAATTCCACTCCATGTCGGATTCTCCTCTCCAGTTGGAAAATGCTATTTACAAGGCCTTCTCTTCATGGGGTGGTGGAGATGCCTCCAATTTGTTATGTCTGAGTTCTTGTCAGATCACAGATTCCGTTCAAATAGGGCAGGAATAGTGTGCCCCGTCCCTCATGGAAGTGCCTACAGTGTCACTCTCTTTGCCTTGAGCATCAATAGTATCACCTTTGTGCTGCCACATGTTTTTGCTCTCTACCCTGACAACCTTCCGATCAATTCTGGTGTAGCTCAGATGCCTAATCTGCAGTACATATTGATTTTGTCTCTGAACTACACTCTTGTTATGCCAAATTGCATATATTTCAATTTTCTTTGCCCAAGACTCAGGTGGTACACTTCTGTTGTCATCCATGGCTTCACCCCGACCCTGATATTCTTTAATGGGGCTTGCCTGGATGTGGAGAGTTGCACTGTTTTCTTGGTTTGTTTTTTTGAATGACACTTCACCTGGGAGGCCCATATCTTCAGCCTTAGGGTCTCTTGTAATCACGCAATGGAAATTCCTCATTTACTGATGTTTAGCACCTGGCATCCTAATAGGGCTACTACCTTACTGCTCTTTGTTTATTCTAAGTGAGATTACAGATGCGTTTTATGCAGTCACAGCTGAGTATAAATTGGGAAAGGTAGAATCACCTCCACATTAGTCTCTGTTTAGCGACCTATGCCTTCCACACATCCTCTATAGTGTCTACTTGTCCATTCTTGGTAGACGCCACTCTCTTTGTGCTGTATACAGCGAGTGCATTATGCCTTGTACAAGACCAGCTTCTCCCGCAGCCACCAATGGCTATTATTTCTTGCATGGCCAATCTCTAACAGTGCCTCTGCTGCCACAAGACTACATTCATTCTCTAATCCTTTTTGGTTTAGGGAAAATCAACTCCCTGGAGATCTCGATGTAGTTCTCAAGCCAGTGTCGCTTTTAGTTCTGTGCAGGATGCCATTCATGAGGGTACTACCTGTTAATGTTTTTTTCCTATGCCTTTGCTCCTCAAGCTTCTACAGCACAGGGAGTGCTTCATACAAATTCATCGTAGTACACACTGTCCCGCTGGAGCCCCAGTGTACACACATGGCTCCCCATCTCAAGGAGAGGTTAGCTTCCATGCTGTCTCCCCATTGCTTGAAACCTGAAGGGCTCTATCGGACACTGTGTGTCTTCATGGCTGAGATAGTTGCAATACATTGCTCAATACAGAAGTTAATGCTTCATGCCTGGTTCGAGACCAAATTGTAATATATAGACACTCACAGAGTTCCCTTACTGTCCCTAAAGCTTGGAATCATCACACACCCTGTTTCACTGTTGATGTCCTGCTTAAGTCTCCAAGGGAGGCACCTTGGACCTGCCTTTTTTTGTTTTTGTTTGCTATGGTTTATTGGTTTCTGTGATTAGTTTTGTCTTCATTTTTAATTTTAGATACCCTAAAGATGGGTTAAATTTGTATTTTCCACTGCTCTGCCCTTGTTAGTGCCTGCCATATGGGTTCAATGGGTTCATGGAATTTCAGGACAAGTAAAAATAAAATCATCGCAGTGAGCTCACATACTTTTGGCAGATGCACTAAGCTTGAATGGTGTGGAGGGGGAATTCCTTGCCCCCCCCCTCCCTCCCAATAGTCACGCAAATGTCCAATCACAATACTGCTCTCTCTTCCATCCCAGAACCTGCCAAATGGGTATCTATATCTGTACCCCCTCATGTGGAATGGGTGACTCCTCCCCTAGTTACCAAGGCTTCTCTGCTCACTGGTTGGTGTCAAAACACACACTCCTGCACCTTTCTTCCCCCTCCAATAATGACTGCCCCCTGGCACCCTCAAACTTGCCAGTGATCATCATTCTTATCCTTATGCATATTTCACTGACGGTTGAGAGATCTCGTCTACAATTGAAAAGTGATGGCTAAAGTAATGCACTCAGGATTTTGAATGCTAATAGTCTGAAATGTGCTAGGAAGCTGCAGGAGAGTATGTGTGCTGGTGCCAACTTTCGTATATGGGCTTGGGGCTATGGTATGGAAGAAGGAAAGATCCTGAGTGAGAATAGTTTTAAATGGACAACTTGAGAAGGATGTTTAGTATGCGGAAGTTGGATATAGTGAGGAATAACTGGGTAATAGATGTTTGTGTTGTGAATGAAATTGTAACTGTTTTGAGATGTTGGCATGTAAAAAGAATGGATTGAAATAGACTTGAAGAGAATATATGAGAGTTTTAAGGTGAGTGATGGGTTGGAACTATAACTGGTGGGTAGCTGTGTGTTTGATAGTGCTTAAAGGTTTATGAGTGGGTGGTTAGATTTTTCTGATGTTAGCTGCTAGCCAGCCCCATTTTGTGAGAAAGTGGTTAATGATAATGTTTTCCTTATTATTTTCAGACTCGTCCAGTCTCCACAACATTTCTCTGCTACAGTTCTGAAATTTATGTGAGTACTTGAAAGGGAAACCCATACCGTCTTCAGGCCTGTGTTATAAAAGTCGGCTAAGCCCGGATAAGGATTAAGAACATAAGAACATAAGAAAAGGAGACTGCAAAAGACCATTCATGGCCTACACTTGGCAGCTCCTGTTCCAGTCAACACACACAAGATTTCTTACCAGAGAAAAGTCATCAACATTGTCACCCTTTACAGGAGTTCGTCAGATCTAATCTACAATATACATAAAATGCATCCAGAGGATTATGTCCATTCATGCAACCGCAAAATATAATCTCACCACTCCTTAGAAAATATATACATATGTACATAAAAAAAAGTCAGTCCCATCTAGCAGCTTCATCCATATATTTATCTAATCTATTGTTAAAACTACCCAGAGAGGAGGCTTCTATCACATGTCTAGTGAGCCTATTCCATTCATCTACCACACGATTTGTAAACCAATTCCTCCCAATCTCCTTCCTAAACCTATACTTATCAAGCTTAAACCCATTGCTACGTGTCCTGTCATGTTCACTAAGTATAAGAACCTTACCAAGATCCCCTTTATTATATCCTTTTACCCATTTGAAGACTTCAATCACTTCCCCTCTGACTCTTCTCCTTTCCAATGTATGTAGATTTAGTTTTCTGAGCCTTTCACCATAAGGTAAGTTCCTTAGCCCACCAATCATCTTTGTCATCCTTCTCTGCACAGACTCAAGCAAATCAATATCCTTCCTATAATATGGTGACCAAAATTGTACTGCATAGTCTAGATGAGGCCTAACTAGCGCCAGATACAGTTTTAGAATGACTTCAGCACTCTTATTGCTTACACTCCTCCTAATGAATCCCAATATCCTATTAGCTTTATTCTTAGCATTTAGACATTGCTTTCTAGGACGAAGGTCTGAACTTACCAAAATACCCAAGTCCCTCTCACAATCAGTCCTCCCTAAAATTCTCCCATTTAATTTATAACTATTCAATGGATTATTTCTACCTATACTAAGTACACTACATTTGTCTATGTTAAACTTCATTTGCCATTTCTCGGCCCAATTGGACAGAATCAGCCCTAATGGCCCTACCTAGCTTAGTATCATCAGCAAATTTACTCAGGTCACTACTTATACCTATGTCAAGATCATTAATATAAATTAAGAATATCAAGGGACCCAAAACAGATCCTTGCGGAACTCCACTGCTAACACACCCCCACTCAGATTTAACTCCATCTATACTAACTCTTTGCTGTCTGTCACCAAGCCATGACTGAATCCACCTAAATATACTGCCATCGATCCTGTGTGCTTTAACTTTGCTCAGAATCCGTAAGTGTGGCACTCGATCAAAAGCCTTACTAAAGTCCAAGTATAAAATATCATAGTTTTCATCATTATCTGCTGCTTCATACACCTTACTATAAAAAGACAGCAAATTAGTCAGGCAGGATTTACCCTTACTAAAGCCATGCTGTGATTCTTTTATCAACTTATGCTTATCCAAGTGATCCCTAATATTCCTTGCTATAATAGATTCCATCATTTTCCCTACCACTGATGTCAAACTTACTGGTCTGTAATTAGACATATTTGTTTTATCCCCTTTCTTAAATATAGGTATCACATTGGCTTTCTTCCATGCCACTGGCACAATGCCACTCTCCAATGATTTTCTAAAGATGCATGCTAGGGGCTCACTTAACCCATCCTTACATTCTTTCAAAATTCTAGGAAAGAGCTCATCAAGACCGGGTGCTTTACTACTTTTGATTTTATCAATTTCCTTTGTCACTATCTCCTTTGTGATCAAGATATCCTTTAATTTCTCTTCATCATTACCCCGAAAGATCATTGACACCTCAGGTATATTTAGAGTATCCTCCTGTGTAAATACTGAGAGAAAAAAGTCATTTAGCATTCCAGCCATTGAGTCCCTATCACTCACTAATTCTCCATTGGAATCTATAGCCTGGGAAGATGCGCACCCAAAGGTTTTGCTTGTGCGAGTGCAATTTGCAATGAGTAGCATTGATCGGTTCCAATCCCACTGTGGCAAGGCACTTCAGAAGAAAAAAAAACTATGAAATGAGAAATTGTTGTAACTTAAAATAATTCAATGGATGAGAAAGAGCCTTTAAAGACGTCCTGGGTTTTCCCACAGAGCCCTCAAAGACTGTTCATTTTGTTGTGGGCATTTGGGCAGGTCAGTCTTCCATAATGGTTTAATTGTGTGCGCGCAAGTGATTTGAGGGTGTTGTTAGGTCTTATTGTAATGTTTTTTTCCCCACAGGGGGGGTACCCTGTGTTGCGCTTCCCCCTCACCCCCTCTCAGCACTACTTTATCTTTATTTATTATTATTAGTAATAGCATTAATATTCTTATTATTTAATATTATGATTATTTATGTATTATTATTGTATTTATTATTATTTATTGATTATTAAGATTATTATTACGGATAACTCCTCATCCTTTTTCTGATTGCACCTTGGTGGACTGCATCCCTGCAGATGGAGTACCCTGTGTGGCCTGTTGCACTTGGTACCTGGAAGAGCTTCACATCCCCCCAGCCTGAGTGCAAATTAGGGAGACTCCATCACTGGGTTGACTTGAACACTCCGGTGGGGCCTGGGATAGTTGTTGGTGCCCTTCCCCCTCGCTCCATCTCACCTTATTAGAATTATTACTATTGTTATTATCATTCTTATTTAATATCTATTAGTGTTATTATTTATTAGTAGTATTTATCATTATCATATATTAATATTGTATTATTATTTATTAGTATTACAGTTATCCCCTGAAAGTTTTATACCTGCACTCTGTACCAGAAGGACCATTCCTACCCGTACAGAGTTCGGTCCTGTAGCCATGGTGCTTTGGTGGAATGTATGCCATCCTGGGATCACCTAGTACCAGGGTATGATAATAAAGGGTTATCACCCACCCTACTGGTTAGTGCACCCAACTATCTCTACTTCTTTATTCCATACCCACCTACCCCATTCCAAACTTCCTCTTCCCCCGTAAGGGGCGCGGCGATTTGCCATCCTGGCCGCCGTGCTGACGGGATCCAGCGCTCCGTCCGGCCCCAGCTTAGCCTCTCTTCCTTCCTTCAGATAGCCCGATTTCTCCCCTACCTCGTCGCTTTTCATACAACCTCTCCCACAACTTTCTCTGGTCAGCCTCTAATTTCACAGGGTAGAATGCTGACCTTCTTCTCAAGCCAACCACCCCGGATGGGGGCTGAGGGGGGAGGGGACATTGTTCCCTAACCCCTCAGCTCCGGTTCGGGATGGGGTTTTTTTAACAACCTGCTTCATCCCCACCCATACCTTCCTCACATCCCTTTTCCTCTCCTCTTCACATTCTATCTGTTTTACGCCGTGTCTAAGGTCGAGCCGCCATGCCGAAGGACTGCCAGGCCACCAGGCGGGAGGGGTGGTTCCAAATGGCGGCGCCTGGCTCTGCCGGGCCTGTAAGCACCTCTTGCAGTGCGGGCTACTGCAAGAGGTGGTGAGCGATTGCGTCCCGTAAAACAAAGAGGGTCACCATGCCCAATGATGAAAAAAAAAACATCTCCCCTTAATTCCCCCTAAAACAACGGAGCCGCCCTCGTGCAGCTCCACAGAAAAGATGGAGGTCCCCCCCCCTGTGCTTGCGCAGGGGACCCTCCATACCTCTTTAACCGGAGAGGAGGCTTACTCCTCTCCTACGCCTACGGGTGTAGGGGACTCCCCCTCACCCCCTTCTCTGGAGGTGCTTTCGGGCAACTCCCTATCTCCAGCGGCAGTCCCTCCTTTGCTTTCTAAGGGGACTGCCAAGAAAGCCAGCAGGCAGCCCATTGCCGACCGCCCCTCGTACAAGAGGCTCGGTAGGGCAAACCCCCTTAGGGGGGAGAGGGAAGCCAGGCCCCTTCGGTCGCTTCCCTCAAAAGACCTGCTGGCAAAAATATTAAACCTTGCCGGGGTCAAGGCCTGTGCCTCCCCACTAAAGACTTATGACGCTGCCAAGGGGACCTGCGATGTCCTGGGAGGGGATGGCCAACTGGAGGCCCCTCCTGTGATAGACATGGTCCTTGAGGAAAACCAGCCTCAGAAGGTAGGGCCTTCCATGGGGGGGAATCCGGGCTCGGCGCCAAGCACCGAACCCGAATCCGCCCCTATGCAAGGTCCCCATCAAACGGCTGTGGATTCTCAGGCAGTACAAGGAGGGGAGGGATCTCCTCCGGATGATGCCCCTGCGACCACCAGGGAGGGCGCCAAAGAGTCCGCGAGGACTCTGCGAACGGACCAGCGTTTCGCTCTTCCTCACACCGACTACATGGCAGGAATACGGGCAGCTCTTCGGACTGCTTGGCAAAGAAGATGGGAGACGGTCGAAGGGAACTTAAAGTTGCGTGCCATTGCGCCGCGACTGTTCCCATGGACCTATCCCCCAATGCCGCGGCGGCTTCAGGTTGCTTTCTGTCGTCTCCGAATCGGACACACTCGTGTGACGCATCGCTATCTGATGGAGCGCTCGCCTGCGCCCTATTGCAACGACTGCGTCGTCCCCCAGACTGTTCGACACATTCTTGTCGAATGTCCCAGTCTGGGTGATCTTCGCGCACGATACCTGTCCCAGTACCGGGATGGGCGGGGTCGCTACCGCCTGTCCCTTGTGCTCGGGACAGATTCGTGCACATTGACTTGTGGACTTGTTGACTTCTTGGGGGAGGCCGGCCTTCTCTCTATTATTTAAGCAAGGTTTTTTTGTTTTGTTTTGTTGTTTTTTTTGTTTTGTTTTTTTTCCTTTAGTTGCACGCTCCTGCGCCGGGGGGACCTCTCCCCGACGCACCAGCTTGCTTCCTTTCCCCCTTTTGGGGTGTTGTTTTTTTTTTCTCTCTTTAATTTTATTTTAAAGTAGCCTAGAACTAGGCCAGTTTTAATACGGCGACTAATGCCCAAGTAGGCAGTCGCCAGATGAGCTCTTAAAAAAAAAATAAAAATAAAAAATAAACTTCCTCTTCTATCCACAGAGCATCTGGCTGCCCGTCGCACATTCATCCTCTTATGAGCCTTACTCGAGTGGTAGTGTATACTGTGAGGGCCTAAAGTCCGCTAGCTAGGGCAAGTATTAGGTATGGAGTTTGTTGGGCCATTGACTCTGCTCACCTTCTTCCAGTACATATACATATATGTAAGGTTGCTATGCCAGTACCATCCTTTATGACTAAAACTCAAGGACAATTTGGCCTGAGTGGCGGTCTGAGTTGGCAATGCCCATAACACTCAAATCGTGGATCGAGTATGTGTAAATGATCACATTCTGGAATTTCTGATCCTATGTGCACTTTTTTCTCTTATTTAAAATGGCGACAACAGAAGGCAATAATGAGAAAGCGCATGGAGATCCGCCTCCAAGCCTGGCCTCGCCCTCCCTAGGTGTCGGGGAGGATGAGTAAAATTGAGGCACCCCTCTTCATCGCCATGCAGCAAAGGGGCTTCCCCATTGTCATCTTTTGAGCCTCTATCGGGCAGCTCCACCTCAAAAAAGGACTTGCCCCCCTACCCCCTCTGCGTTCTCTGGGGCAACTCCAACATTCTTCTACGAGAGAGGAGGTTTATTCCACTCATGAGCCTACGAGTGTGGAAGCTTCCCACTCAACCCCTTGTTTTTTAGGCGCCCCCAGACACATCCACCTCCCTACCAGTGTCAGTCCCTCATTTCCCATTACAGGGGACTGCCAAGTGTGTAAACGGGCGGCCCAAAATTGACCGGTCCTGCCAACCCCCTTATTGCGGCTAGGAAGAGCATGGACATGGTCCTGGAGGTGACCCAGCCCCGTATAGCAGGACATTATGGAGGCGAACCTGGGCTCGGTGCCAAACAAGAAACCTAGATTCGCCCCTGTGCAAGCTTCTCTTCGCGTGTCTCGGAGCCCCTGAAGACTCACAAGGAGAGGAGGGACCTCCTTCCCTGGCTTGTTTCCTTTTGATAGCCAAGGCTTACTGTGGCCTGTCCGTGCGG
Source organism: Ceratothoa steindachneri (assembly GCA_963969495.1). Taxonomy (NCBI): domain Eukaryota; kingdom Metazoa; phylum Arthropoda; class Malacostraca; order Isopoda; family Cymothoidae; genus Ceratothoa; species Ceratothoa steindachneri. Next base: position 13,682,251 of record OZ018330.1, read on the forward strand.
CCTAGGGGTTCCCGGCGGTCGAAAGAAGCAGGTTCATTCCCCACCTTCCACTCTCTGTGAGAGCTTGGGGAATGGGTAGGTCCGCTGCTTCGGTAAATGACTATGTCAAAATCGCCCCTTCCTTTAAGGGGCACCGCGATTTGCTATTCTGGCCACCTTGTTGATGGGACTCAGCGCCCCAGCTTAGCCAACCTAACCTTATTATCCTGCTTCCTCACCTTCCATACAACCTCTCCCTCAACTTCCTCTGGTCAGTCTCTAATTTCACAGGGTAGACACCAACCAGCTTCCTCTCACCCACCCCGTAAGGGGCGCGGTGATTTGCCATCCTGGCCGCCGTGCTGACGGGACTAAGCGCACCCCGTCCGGCCCCAGCTTAGCCTCTCTTCCTTCCTTCAAAACACTTGTTTCCTCTCTTTTCACACAACCTCTCCCACAACTTTCTCTGGTCAGCCTCTAATTTCACAGGGTAGATGCTGACCTTCTTCTCAAGCCAACTGTCCCGGATCGGGGCTGAGGGGGGGAGAGGACAATGTTCGCTAACCCCTGAGCTCCGGTTCGGGATGTGTTTTTTTTAACAACCTGCTTCATCCCCACACATACCTTCCTCACATCCCTTTTCCTCTCCTCTTCACATTCTATCCATTTTTACGCCGTTTAAGGTGGAGCCGCCATGCCGATGGACTGCCAGGCCACCAGGCGGGAGGGGTGGTCCGAAATGGCGGGGCCTGGCTCTGCCGGGCTTGTAAGCACCTCTCGCAGTGCGGGCAACTGCGAGAGGTGATGAGCTATTGCGTCCCGTATTAAAAAGAGGGTCACCATACCCATGTATGTACAACAAATAAAAAACCAACCCCTAACTTCCCCTGAAACAGCAACGGAGCCGCCCTCGGGCAGCTCCAGCAAAAAAATGGAGGCCCCTCTCCCCGTGTGCTTGCGCAGAGGACCCTCCATATCTCTTCAACCGGAGAGGAGGCTTACTCCTCTCCTACACCTACGGGTGAAGGGGACTCCCCCTCACACCCTTCTCTGGAGGTGCTTTCGGGCACCTCCCTCTTACCAGCGGCAGTCCCCTCTGTTCTTTCCAAGGGGACTGCCAAGAAAGCCAGCAGGCAACCCTTAGCCAGCCGCTCCACATCGAATCGGCTCGGTAGGGCAAACCCCCTTAGGGGGGAGAGGGAAGCCGTGCCCCTTCGGTCGCTTCCCTCAAAAGACCTGCTGGCAAGAATATTAAACCTTGCTGGGGTCAAGGGCTGTGCCTCCCCACAAAAGACTCATGACGCTGCCAAGGGGACCTGCGATGTCCTGGGAGGGGATGGCCAACTGGAGGCCCTTCCTGTGATAGACATGGTCCTTGAGGAAAACCAGCATCAGACGGTAGGGCCTTCCATGGGGAGGAATCCGGGCTCAGCGCCAAGCACCGAACCCAAATCCGCCCCTATGCAAGGTCCTTCTCAAACGGCTGGGGATTCTCAGGCAGTACAAGGAGGGGAGGGATCTCCTCCCGATGATGCCTCTACGACCACCAGGACCTTCTCCATTTCGGAGAAGGACCTGGCTGAGGCCGGTACATCTGGCCTGTGGGCTTCTACCGGCGGAGGTGAGAAGCGGGTTCATTCCCCGCCCTCCTCTCCTAAAAAGAAAAAGAAGACAAGAAAGACTAAAAAGACTCGGGGCTCCTCTCCATCCGCGGGGGCTGTGGGGACGGATGGGTCTGCTGCCACTCTGGCAAGCGACCAAGCCAAGATCGGCACATCCGGCCCCTCTGCCCCCCCGGGTACGGAGCTCCTGACCATGACAAAGACCAAAAGTGCACAGGGCGGAGCCTCGATGACATCGGGGCCCCTCATTCAGAGGTAACCTGGCATTTTCTAGCCCGCTGGCTTCAAACGCTTCCTCGTTATTCGCTCCACTGATGGCAGCATGTTGTCCAAGGGCAACATGATCCATCAGAGGAGAGGATTAGCTAGTGCAATTGGTAGAGAGCCGAAGGTGACCCGTTTCTCGGACGGGAGCCTTCTGGCGAATGCGGCGAATCCCGCCGAGGCGGCCAAGATAAGTGCTCTTCGGACACTTCATGGCACCGCGGTAAGTGTGACGCCGCACTCTACCATGAACTTTGTGAAAGAAGTAGTTTATGCGAGGGAACTCATTGACTACTCCGTTGAGGACATCACCCTAGAGCTGGCCGACCATGGGGCGGTCAAGGTCGAACGTGTGATGAGAAAACAGGGAGGGGCCTCGAGACTCACCCCTACACTCTTCGTCACCTTCGACTGTGACAAGCTCCCTGAGTCGGTGCGTGCCGGTTGGTACCGCTACCGCGTGAAGGCATTCGTGCCACTGCCGCGGTGGTGCTATTACTGTCACCGCTTCGGCCATACGAATCGCTCATGTAGACGTGCAAAGTCGGGGTCACCCGAAGTCTGTGTAAATTGCTCCAAGGTCGCACACGATAAGTCCAAATCGTGTGTGCCCTGCTTCTTCGAAGCAATGTGGTGCATATCTCCTTGAGAAAGAAATCCTGGCCGTTCAGGCCCAGGATCGACTCTCATTCCGCGAGGCTAAGGACTTGGTCCTGGCGCGCCCGGCTCTGCCTGGGACGTCATATGCCTCAATAGTTAGAAAGGCACCCTCTGCTCCTGGCCCATCCAGGCCAACGAGCACGGTTGTTTCCGCGCCCATTCGGAGCCCTTCTGCGGGCTCTACCAAACCCGGGCGCTGCCCTGGTAAAGCTGGCGGCAAAAAGGGTTCATACCCATCCCCGGCTAAAACCAGGGCTCCCCCTTCTTTCCCCAGCGTGACCGTTTCCCGTAAGGCGAAACGGCCACGCGCCTCCACAGAGTCGTTAGACTCACGTGAGGCAACACCCCTGAAGATGGTCGCTAGGCCATCTTCCGGGGTTCCTAAAGCTGTCCCCCGAAAGGAGGACAGCAACAAAGGAGCTTCGGCTCCTTCGCCCACACCCCGAGGTGTGGCGAGTGGCTCGGAGACGGTGGTTCCTCGAAAAGAGGGCCCCCCCGCCTCCGAAGCCGCAACGCCCGCCTAAGGTTTCGAGGTGGAGGGAGGAAAAGACTCGCATGGCGAGCCCAACCTCCCCCAATAAGTCCTCGAAAGCGACAGCGCCCGGGGTTCTGCCCCCGGGAAGCGTACGGCCATTCCCGTGAGGGTCTTCAATTCGAGGAGGGCCCCCGCATCTCCTCCGAGCTAGGCCTGGAGGGCATATTCCTTCAATGGAATTGCCGTGGACTCCGGGCCAACTGGGAGTTGCTGCGGAGGCTCGTCTCGTCCCGTTCCCCGTTAGCTATCTTTTTGCAGGAGACCATGCTAGGCGCGTGCCCCCTGCCTGCCCTCCCGGGGTATAAGGGTCTTACGACTACACCACCGCGGGATGGCCGGGCTGGGGGATGCGCGGTTTACACCCGGCATGATGTCTCCGTTCTTCCTTTCTCTTTAGATACCTCCTTTCAGGCAGTGGCTGTGCAGCTGCACCTGGATAGTGTGGTGTACTATCATTTCTGCATACATTCCACCGTCAGCTGACTTCGACGGGGGGACTTCCGCCGCGTCGTGGCACGGTTGCCGAGGCCCTATCTCTTGCTTGGAGATCTGAACGGCAGGCATCCTCTCTGGGGAGATTACTCCATAAATGCCAGGGGACAAGTCCTTGCCGATCTGTTCGAAGAGCTTGAGATGGGTGTCCTAAACGTGGATGAGTTTACGCATCACTGTCCGAGAACCGCTTCATTTTATTTCCTTGACCTATCTTTATGCTCTTCGGATGCACAGCCTGATTTTGATTGGGGGGTGGTCGATGACCTCCATGGTAGTGATCACTTTCCCATTCAAATATCATTTTCAGGGCAACTGCCGCCTGAGAGACCACCTCGGTGGTGCTTGGCGCGGGCGCGGTGGCCTGCATTTCAGGAAATGACTGAATTCTCTATCTCAGTCGAGGAGTTTAGGTCGGTAGATGAGGCCGTTGAGTTCTTCTCCGGCAACCTCATCGCCGTGGGCCTGACTACTATTCCTAGGACGTCTGGCTGTTTTGTACGCCGACCACTCCCATGGTGGTCGGCTGAGTGTGAGACGGCCCTCAAACAGAAGCGTTATGCCTACATGCGCTATAAGCGCCGCCCGAACGATTTCACTGTCGCTGAATTTCGTCGGGCTAGGGCTAGGTTCCGGTATATTTCGAAGCACGCCCGCTCCTCTTCTTGGCGGGCATATGTGTCTTAAATTAAATAGAAGACCCCTCCAGCAGAGGTTTGGAAGCGAGTCAAATGATTCGGGGGAAGTTCCCACAGGAACTCCCTCCCGTTTTCCAGGAGAATGGAACCTCAATTTCGGAACCCGCGTCCTTGGCGGAATCCTTCTCGATTAGTTTCTCCGCATTCTCTAGCCGGAATCCTTCTCGATTAGTTTCTCCGCATTCTCTAGCCGGAAAACCGCTTTGCCAGCATTCACTGCGCGTCGTGATCTCCCGTAAGGCCGCCGACTGGACTTAATCTCAAGAGGCGGAGAACCCTCCAACGACAGGTTTACTCTGAGTGATTTGCGTTCCGCTCTTGCTTCGTGCGCGGACACCGCGCCTGGTCCGGACGATGTCCCGTACGCTATGCTTCGACACCTGGGTGAGCGAGGCATGGCCTTTCTCTTAGAAATTTGTTCAACAGGATCTGGGTAGAGGGTATCCTCCCATATTCCTGGCGAATCGCTACTGCGCTCACTTTTCGCCAACCGGGCAGAGATCACTCTACCCAGCTGAGATCCGCCCAATCTCTCTAACTTCATCTGTGTGCATGCTGATGGAGAACTTGGTAAATGTTAGATTAGCCTATTTTCTGGACAGTGGAGGCCATATGTCTTCTGCACCGTTGCGGCTTCCGCAAGTTCCACTCCATGTCGGATGCTCTGCTCCGACTGGAAAATGCCGTCTGCGAGGCCTTCCTTCGTAAAGAGCATTACGCCACGGTGTTTTTCGATCTGGAGGATACCTATGATACCGCATGGCGATACGGAATCATCAAGACTCTCCACACGATGGGGGCGAGGGGACGCCTCCGATGTTTATATCTGAAATTTTGCGAGATCGTCGATTCCGCGTACGGGTGGGGGGAGCCCTCTCCGGCCCAAAGGTGCAGGAAGAGGGTGTCCCGCAGGAAAGTGTCCTCAGTGTCACACTCTTTGCCCTGAGCATCAACGGCATCACCTCGGTGCTGCCGGAAGATGTTCTCGCTACGCTCTACGTGGACGACCTTTTGATCTCTTTTGGCGCGGTGCAAATGCCAACTCTGGAGCGCCAACTTCAACAGGCATTGAACCGCGTCTCTCGCTATGCCGACGCGCACAGGTTTCGGTTTTCTTTGGCCAAGACTAAAGGTGGTGCACTTCTGCCGCCATCCACGGCTTTACCCCGACCCAGATTTGTTTCTTAATGGGGTGCGCCTGGATGTGGTTGAGTCGCACCGTTTCCTTGGTCTTGTATTCGACCGACGCCTCACCTGGGAGGCTCATATTCGCAGCCTTCAAAGTCTCTTGTACCCACGCCATGGACATTCTCCGTTCCGTGACGTTCAGCGCTTGGGGCGCTGATAGGACTACTGCCCTACTTTTTTATCGATCCTTTGTTCGTTCGAAGCTCGACTACGGATGCGAGTTTTATGCATCCGCAGCTGAGCGTTTATTGCGGAAGGTGGATTCAATCCACCACACCGGCCTTCGCCTTGCGACCGGTGCCTTCCGCACTTCCCCCATTGAGAGCCTGTTGGTCGATGCTGGGGAGATGCCATTCGCTCTGCGCCGCGTGCAGTGCATCACTCGCTTTTACGCGCGAGCCCGGCGCCTCCCTCAGTCACCAACAGCTCTCACTGCTTCCGCAGCTGATCTCGATGGTGCCTATGCCGCCGAGAGATGCCAGTCATACCCTAAGCCCTTTGGGTTTAGGGCCAGGAAACTCCTTCGAGAGGTAGATATAGCTCTCGGGCCGGTGGCGCCCCTGGTTCTGCCCAGGACGCCACCCTGGAGGGTACCACATTTGGCTATTTGTCGCCACGCCTCTGCTCTCAAAGCTTGTACGGCGCTGGGAGTATTGCGTTCGACCTTTTTCGAGCACACGTCGTGTCACTCTGGAACCGTGCCAGTGTATACGGATGGCTCCAAGTCCCAAGAGGGGGTCGGCTTCCCCGCCATATCCCCTCTGTTTGATGTCAGCGGGGCTCTGCCAGGCGATGCGTCTGTCTTCACGGCTGAGCTGGTGGCAATACACCACTCGGTACGGGAGATTACGCGACGTGCCCGTTTCGAAGACCGGATCGTGATTTATAGCGACTCACAAAGCGCCTTGTGTGCTCTCGGGGCACCTCCCATGGGTCGCCTATCTGTGACCTCTAGTTGACTCTAGCCGGGCGGATGTAGAGATTATCTTATGTTGGGTTCCCCGATATGTGGGAATTGTCGTAATGAGCGCGCCAAATAGTCCGCGAGCACTGGGCGACCAGACCAGCGTTTCGCTCTTTCCCGCATCGATCACATGGAAGGAATACGGGCAGCTCTCCTGCCTGCTTGGCAAAGAAGATGGGAGACGGTCGAAGGGAACTTAAAGTTGCGTGCCATTTTGCCGCGAGTGTTCCCATAGACCTTACCCCAATGACGCGACAGGTTCAGGTCGCTTTCTTTCATCTTAGATTTGGGTATTTAATTGGCGCTTGCCTTTCCCTTATGGCAATGACTGCCTTGTCCCTAGGACTGTTCGGCACATCCTTGTAGAATGTCCCCAGTCTGGATGATCTTCCCGCACATTAATTGTAAGCGGTAGCGCCCCCGCTCGTCCCTTGTACTCCGGACAGGTTCCTGCACACTTGTGGATTATCTGAACTTTTGGATGAGGCTGGCCTCGTCCATTTTTATTTCTCTCTTTGATGTTGGTTGCATGTCGGAACCTGCTTCCTTCTTTTTTTTTCTTTGGTTTTGGAATTTTAAGTTAGTCTAGCACTAGGCCTAAATTTTAATTACGGGGACTTATAGCCTTAAAGGTAGTCACCACATTGGTGCGTTACCCCCCCCCCCCCTCCCCCCCAAAAAACCTCCAATGATTGTCAAAACTCGAGGGATGACAAATACGCCTGAATGCCAGGCCGTGTTCTGAAAGCCCATCCTTGCTCGAACCCGTTGGCTAAAGTATGGTTGACCCGGCCAGCGTTTCGCTCTTTCCCACTAACAGGAATCAGGCTAACCCTCTGGCCTATCTGGCCAAAATGCAGATATCTGACCTGAACTAAGTTGCCATTGCGGTGCTTCTTTTTCCATAGAATTCTCCCTAATGCCAGACAGCTTCAGGTTGGTTTCTGTCGCATCCGAATCGAGCACAACGCTGGACGCAGCACTCTCTGCGATGACTGTCCGGCACATTCTCCACTAAGGTCCCTAGTCTGGGGATCTTAGCGCACGTTGTCTGTCCCGGGGGTCGTTACCGCTTTTCCTTGTAATCGGTACAGTTCGTGCACATTTGTCTGCGTTGTTGCAGCTTTTGGAGGAGGCTGGCCTCAATTGTATATAGCTTTATGGGTGTTGGATGCATGCTCGCACGCCCTTCGAGGCCGTTTCTTGCTTTAGTTTTTAATATCCCATGCATTTTAACTTGAGTTTATCCCTTTAATTTTGCCTGTTGCTGTTAATAAAGTCCGTGGGGAAGGTTGCGTTTGTTCCTTCAAAATAATATTTCACCCCCATTATTTTCGATGGGCTGCTGCTCCATCCCTAGACCTATCTGGGTGCCTATCTTGTCAAAGGTATTGATGAAGTTACTTTGACCTAATTTTTTTTATGTATATCCTGTAAGCTTCACGGGACCTACTTTGTGACGCCACACAAGTTTATCATGGTTACTTATTCCGCCAAAGCACAACCATCCTTACTCTAACAATCTCGAGCAAATGAAACTTTCTATCTTGCGTTTCCACCATAAATGGGCGTTTCTGGTCCTCCTCCGCTTGGAACATACCTGCCGCCGGACCTCAGGATCTCTCTTCTTCCTCTGTTTCCCAGCCCGCTCGCCCGCCTTTCCTACCCCTTGCTATAATCTTTTCGCCGAGCGGGACTATTGGCGGCATCCCCCACCCGAAAAAATGCTGCACTAGTTTCTGTAATAAGATTTTATTTTTCCTGTGATTCTTTATTGTCAAAATAGGAGAGAAAAGCAAACTCAAGAATTGAAGGATAACTGCTTTCTTACTATATCTGTGATATTAGATTGTCGTTCTTTATCAAACTAACTTTTCTTTATCCAACAGTTGCTGGATCCAACGGCCGAAGATGAGCGCGAGGCTAATGACGGAGAAGTGACCATCATTTTGCGTGATTTGGAAAACGTTGCTCTTGTTCACAAGTCGGGTGGAAATGTTATCCCACCCGAGACTTTCCAGAAATTCCTTGATGTTGCCCGCAAAAGGGGAAATTATATGCAGAAGATTATTAGCGATGCTATCAAAGACTAATAGGATTTAATAAGGATGAAAAAAAAAGATTGTTTTCATTTACCGAACCGCGGTCTTTCCAGAGGCTCGCCGCGAGAGTGCTCCTGCCTTGCTGCGAAGTGGTTTTACTATACCTCTCTCCTCCCTCATCGACCTTTATTTATGGTCTCATGTTTATGTTATTCATGGTCTCCTGTTTCCCTTTTTACTTTCTCAAGTGTGATTGATTGCGCTTGAGCGTATCTCTGTGGTCGGTTGTAGTGTATGACTGAATGAATGTGTGGGTGCTAGTGCGTGCTCTAGGTTTAAGTTTGGATTTTTTTTAGCTCAGTGTACCGGTCCTGCCTCACTGGGGTGCATCGTTCCGTGGCTGAACCGACTGCGCTGAGTTGGATGTTGTGGGTGCCCGGGCCGCGGCTGCTTCACCCGATGGTTTTTACGCCCTTAAAGGGAAAATCCTGAAGGCAGTTACCGGTTTTTAAAACGACTGTGCTGGTTGAGGAGTGCACAGGTCCCTCCCTCCCTTTGAGGGTCTCCGCTCTGCGCGAGACTGCCACCATTAATTAGCATAGTAGAATACGGAGAAAAATAAACCAAAAAGTACTTCACGGAAGTTTTCAAACTAATGCTCCTTGATCTAGTTCCAGTTTTCCCTTTCCTGTGGCACATCCGTTTTCCTCAGAGGTTACCCACCCACCCCCCACCTTTGGGGGGAGGGTAACGTGGCAATGTGGCGACTACGTTTAATATTTTTGTTGTCAGTGAGGACTTTGATGAATGCTGCGGAGAAACACGACGCATGTGTCCCCGTAATGATGAACCCCTAGTAGTGAAGGTCACTTCCCACCCCAACATGATTCAGTACAAGCCCTCAAGTCCCTTGCTCGCTTTTGATATTACCGTCTCATCCCACCCAACCTTCAACACAGTGAAAAGCGTTATCTGTTCTATTGGACTACGACCTCAAGATGCTTCAGTCAAAGCTGACTAGACAGCGGATTATTGATATTCATAGACCACAGTGAATTGTTGGTGGGATTTGGGTAAACACACCAACGATGTTCCTGACGTTTGATCGTCGGGATCTCCCAACGCATATTAAGGTGGGTTACCTACGAATTCCAGTCAAACCCTATACATCTAATCCGAGGCGATACTTTAATTGCCATATGTTCGGTCATGCGAACACTGCCTGCCGCGACGTATGCGTGGATTGCGCGCAGGCCTATCATAGTCATTTCTGCGACCATCCCCGCCGCTGTACCAATCGTCGAGAGCCCCATAGTACTTCTTCCTCGTAGTGCCGCATACCTCTTTTTAAATTTTGAAAAATAGGTCTTAGCTGCCCGTGATTCTGTAAGGTGGATATGCGAGAGTTCCGTCGATTAGTCCGGGAAAATTCATCTACCCCGGCGTCAGGTTCTCCGATGTTCTACGCATGTCACCGGAGTCTGGTCCCGCTCTCCCACCTATCTCGTACACTACCAGATCTCCAGACATCATCCCGGGATGCAACACCACCAACATCTACCCAGAACACAAGTCTGGCCCCCTAGCATACCCCCTCCCCCTTATTGATCCTGCGCTGGCAGAGCGTGCCCAATCCCCGGATGCCACTCCAGAGACTGGACGACATTCAAGCCTATATTGAATCTACCGAGGCGTCCCGATCTGATGTCATGACTGAGGACTTCTGGCCCAAGCGTCAGGCCCCTCTCTCTAGGAAGCTAACATCCAAAAAGAGTGGGCAAACTACCTCAGTTGAGGTGCACCCTATCCCTTCTCCTTACTCCAGTTCCTTTGGCATATGTTCCTGAAACTTCCGACCTCCTCTCAGGCGGAGGTGGTGTATCTTTCATCCATAGCGGAAGGTAACGATACCCCTTACCCATACCAGTACCTTCCGACCAAGACCATACGCCATCTCCCCTTCCTCTTAGCCCTGTCCCTTTGAGGCTTGCCGTAGGGCGCGGGCGCAGCTTGCCCCCTCCAGCCGTCTCTTCTCTGACGTCCTCCTCGCGATCGCCCCACTCCTCCTTTGTCTTCTCGCGGTCCCTCTGTTGCTCCTTCTCCCCTGCCTGGGAACGCAATCTCGGACTCCGCGTCTTTGGCGAAATCCTTCGCGACCGCTTCTTCCGCATTCTCTAGCCAGGATGTTGCTCCGCCAGCATTCAATGCACGTCGTGATGTCGCGAAAGGTCGCCGACTGGACTTTACCTCCAGAGGCGGAGAACCCTTCAACAACAGGTTTACTCTGAGTGAGTTGCGTTCAGCTCTTGCTTCGTGCCCGGACACCGCCCATGGTCCGGACGATGTCCCGTACGCCATGCTTCGACACCTGGGTGAGCGAGGCATGGCCTTTCAGTTAGATTTGTTCAATAGGATCTGGGTGGAGGGGATCCTCTCGGATTCCTGACCCAGACTGTCCTCACCTTTCGCAAACTGGGTAGAGATCATTCTACTCCGGCCGGTTTGCGCCCAATCTCTCTAACCTCTTGGGTGTGCAAGTTGATGGAGAAATTGGTAAATGGATTGGTAGGTAATTGAATGATAAATGATTACAGTTAAATTGGATTCTAATTAAATAGGATGATTAATATTTAAATGTGTAAATAGATTATATGGTTAAATTGATTAATAAATAGTTAAATGGGATTGATAAATAGTTCTATGGTGTGATAGATAGATTGCATTGGATAAATAGTTAAATGGATTGATAAATAGATTATAACGGAGTTGGAAGGGTCTGTAAATGAGAAAAGAATCACGCATTAAATCGGGATTCTTTGGGGAAGTTTTTAGCTAAACAATTACAATTCATATATTTACAGACCTGATTCACTGAGACGGGGACAGTAATGCGAATGAACCTTATGGTTAATTTTAAGACGCTTGGGAGAGCGGGTGTACCAATCTCAATTTAAGTCATGGTTACCAACCCTTCTTGAAATATATATATATATACAGATAGGGTTAAATATTTCATTTTAGAGGTACAGACCACTACAATACTGCCCCACCGAGGGAAAAAGCTCGCACAGCACAAGGTATTTACATAAATTTTACTCTATATAGCGGCGAGGCCTCCTTGCAACGCGTCCAGAACGAGTTATGGTGCCAATTGGCTGACTCGAATTGCAGGTCAGGTGGCGATTAGTAGTGCCACTCGATTGAGGCGGGAGATTGTCGCGAACGAGGACCGAAGCTTCGGGTGACGATTGTTCTGGACCTCCCGAAAAGGCGACTGTTGGGAGTTGCGCGTTGGTCGCTTGGTGTTCTTCAGGTGTTGTCGAGTGGTTCTGCAACAAAAAGGGAGGCGGCAGCAGTTGGGAAGAAGAATTGGGGGGGTGGGGGTAGATATGGTTGGATGAGGGTTTGCGAGTAAAGAGGTGGGAGGTAAAGTTGCAGTTTGATTTGAAAGAGCCGAAGAAGGGTTCGGAAGTGGAGCTAGTTGGTTGGGAAGTGCTGAAGGAATAGTTGGCTGCGGAAGGTAGGCTGGGATGACCACTGGACCTATATTAGTGGAAGAGAAAGGTAGTGGCTGTTCCAGATGAACGGCTCTATGAAAGCAGGTTTAAGCCGATCGATGAAAACCGTATCCTGCTTCGTGCCAAGCTGCAGTACAAAGAATTACGGCTTCCTGGAGACGACGAGAAAGGGTCCGTCATAGACAGGTTGCAAGGATGTGCGAGTGGAATCACGACGGACAAACACATGAGAGCAAGTTGCCATCTCCTTTGGTCAAAAGTTTCTGATTAGCAGGCATTCTTGTAGCGGTCGGCTTTACTTCAGAAATCGACCGTACTAAATTGTGTACGTATGCAGCAGGATGTATGTCGGAAGGGAGAGGACAGTCAGCGGAAGAAAAGAATTGACCTGGAAAACGAAGTTGCGTACCATAGACGAGTTCCGCAGCAGAGCAATTCAAATCCTCTTTCAAGGAGGCACGAATTTCCAGGAGAATTAAGGGTAGCTTTTCCACCCAAGTGATGGGTTCAGTGGAGCGTAAGCTTTCCTTGAGAGTCCTGTGTAAACGTTCCACCTGAGAGTTACTCTGGGGATAGTAGCTAGTGGCACGGGGACGAAAGGAGCCAAGCACTGACACGAGTGCATCCCATTGATGGGATTCAAATTGGCTACCTCTATCAGTCATGATCGTTGATGGGACACCAAAACGACCAACCCATGCTGAGACGAAGGCTCGAGTTACAGTGGAAGCTCTGATGTCGGAGATAGGAACTGCCTCTGGTTAAGAGGTAAACCAATTCCATCATGGTGAGAAGGTAAGTGCAACCACGCGAAAAGGGCAGAGGACCAACCAGATCGATGTGAACGGCGTCAAAACGCGCCGATTGAAGTGGAAAAGCAGCCAGAGGGAATTTTGTGTGGCGTTGAAAAGGCAGACATGCGCGAGTCCATTTGGCCACACATAACGTTGTGTGGTAAACTTGCGAAGCTGCTCGAATGCCAGAATGAGTGAGACCGTGAGTCTGGTCAAAAATGTGCCGACGGTAAACGAGAGGAATGAGAGGACGAGGAAAGGAAGGAATTGAATAGTCAACCAGGATGCGCCTGGAAGGACTGTCCGGAAGTCAGTCTCGCGAACGACGAGTTGAGAAGGGTGACTCAGTGTTTGCGTGTCTTCATCTTGTTCCTGGTTACAGTTTGGGAGAGTTGCGTGCCCGAAATCGATGAAATGTGAGAAAGCACATCTGGTACGACGTTTGAAGAACCAGGAACGTAACGAATATCGTTTGTCATCTACAGGATGATGGGATACCAAAACGACCAACCCATGCTGAGACGAAGGTTCGAGTTACAGTGGAAGCTCTGATGTCGGAGATAGGAACTGCCTCTGGTTAAGAGGTAAACCAATTCCATCATGGTGAGAAGGTAAATGCAACCACGCGAAAAGGGCAGAGGACCAACCAGATCGATGTGAACGGCGTCAAAACGTGCCGATTGAAGTGGAAAAGCAACCAGAGGGAATTTTGTGTGGCGTTGAACCTTTGCACGTTGAAAAGGCAGACATGCGCGAGTCCATTTGGCCACACATAACGTTGTGTGGTGAACTTGCGAAGTTGCTCGAATGCCAGAATGAGTGAGACCGTGAGTCTGGTCAAAAATGTGCCGACGGTAAACGAGAGGAATGAGAGGACGAGGAAAGGAAGGAATTGAATAGTCAACCAGGATGCGCCTGGAAGGACTGTCCGGAAGTCGATCTCGCGAACGACGAGTTGAGAAGGGTGACGCAGTGTTTGCGTGTCTTCATCTTGTTCTTGGTCACAGTTTGGGAGAGTTGCGTACCCGAAATCGATGAAATGTGAGAAAGCACATCTGGTACGACGTTTGAAGAACCAGGAACATAACGAATATCGTTTGTCATCTGCAGGATGAAGTCAAGGTGACGAGTATCAATTGCAGAGTGCACAGAGGATGTGATACTAGATGCGAGCGCACCAAGCAATAGCCTGTGGTCGGTAAAGACAGTGAATTTACGCCATTTCAAGTATTGTTGGAAGTGACGGAGGGCGAGGTAAGATGGGTGGTCAATAAGTTTTGCGAATCGGTAGGGCAAAACAGAGGAAGGGGGATGGCTGTTTGTGGCGGTGTTAGGACAAGTTATGACAAGTCAGGAGCTGCAGCCGCACGCTCCTGCTTCTTCTATTTAAGATGCAGTAGCTGATCGCAGATCGTCAGTCACATTTTTTTCAACAATGGAGAAGGTTGAGCACCGCGCAGGGATAAAATTTTTGACCAAGGAAGGCAAGAATGCAAAAGAGATCCATGAACGCATGGTTGCAGTGTACACCGACACCACCCATTCCTATGCAACCATTGCGCGCTGGAATAGGGAGTTCCGCCATGGTCGTGAGTCCCTTGAAGATGACGCCCATCAGACGTGACCAACGAGGACAATGTAGCCCGTGTGGAGAGGAGGATCCTCGAAAATCGACGGGTGAAGGTCGAAGAAATCGAGCGAGAACTTGGAATATCACATGGAAGTGTTATCAACATCATCCACGACAATTTGGCCATGACAAAGGTCTCTGCCCGTTGGGTCCCTAGAAACCTTACGCCCCATGATCGACTTCAACGTCGTCAAAGTCCACAAGGCCAGAGTTACACAAGCTGCCCTGCGCGAGTGCAGATTTAAGGTGCTCAACCATCCCTCCTACAGTCCAGAACTCGCCCCTAGCGACTACTTTTTATTCCGCAAGCTCAAGGCTGCACTGCGTGGACGCCAGTATGGGGACGATGAAGATGTCCAGCTGGCCGTCCAGGAGTGGATTGAACAGCAGTCGGGAGATTTCTGGTTGTCGGCAATTCGAAGCTTCAGGGACAAGTGGCTCAAGTGCATTGAAGTCGAGGGTAGTTATATTGAAAAATAATAAAACACTTTTCTTCATATCGTTTCCTTATATCCGAATTGCAAAACTTATTGTCCGCCCTTCGTGTGTGTATATATATATATAGCTCATATAGTAAGAATAGTATTGTATCATATGTTATTTATTACATAGAACAATTCTTAACACTAAACCATCAAGGCCTGAGAAACGCAAATGGATAAGAAAAGGTATAAACTATCATGTGCTCAATATAGGTAAAAGAGGAAAGAAGAAGCGGAGAAACGAGCAAAAGATGAAGGTATAGAACTTTGCCAGTACTTTTCACTGGTATGTTGTGATCATACATCAATCTGGGATATTCGAAGTGCACTGATGTATTTAGCCTAAACCCTAATTTGCCTAGTTTCCTAGGAAAATGTTTAGTAACTTGTGCTTAATAAGTTAAATTATTGTTTTGGCAAACTCATGCATTGGTCACTTATGTATTTTTTTCCTGATTGCAAGGGCCCTTTTTGAAACCTCTGCCACTAGCCAGGATGGTAAGGTGTCTACTTCTGCAGCCACAAAAACCTCTACAGAAATGGTTTTGGAGCCTTCGGAACGGGCTGGAGAACCATCTACTTCTACAGCCTCACATAGACCTGTGTCTCCACAAATGCAGTCAGATCCAGAAGATGAAGACCCATTCGCGTCCACTGCTTCCTATCAAGACTCTTTAGGTGAGTTATTTATTTATTTATTTATCTTTTTGCACATACGATGGTAAATAATAATTTAAAATAATAAATGATGTATTTCAAATATAAAGCAGTAAATTATTTATGTTTGTGTGTGTGTGTAAACAATTCTGTAAACAGTTATGAATTATAATGTTATTATTACTGATTCACTGGGAATACCAGATGATTGTGGTGTCTCACGAGTCACAACCATCATTCCATAACACCACCACCATAACACATGCTGTGAATATTGTGGTGTTTAACTTAGATGTGAATACTAATTTATATTTCTCTTGTTCTTTCCATTAGAGCTGCCTGGAGCTGAATTGACTACCGAGGATTAGCCCCTGTCCACTGACCCTGCTAATTCGCCTTCAGTTCTGACAGACAGAATTAGGACACAAGTGACTTCCAGAGGACCAACTCAAGTATCATCTAACTTTGTATTCCCTAAAAACGAGAGTGATGGAAGAAGTTGCCACCATCATTATTTCAGGAAGTCGTTGATTAGTGGTGAGAATATAACCAGAAGTTGGCTGGTCTATTTATCAAAAAACAGCAGCCTCTTCTGTTTCTGTTGCACATTATTTTGAAAGAGAAAGATACATTTAACAAGATTGGGACTTTCAGACTGGAAGCATGCAGGCTCATTGCTCACATCACACGAAAGCAGTCCAGAACACCTAAAATCTATGAAAACGTTGGAAGAGCTGGCAGTGAGGATGAAAAGAGGGGGGACCATTGACAAGCAGGAAATGGCACTTCAGGAGGCTGAGATATCAAGATGGAAAGCAGTGCTAACACGTCTTCTTGCTATTGTGCATTCTCTGGCAGTTAGGAATTTGGCACTAAAGGGATACACAGAAAAGTTATTCTCACCATCAAATGGCAATTTTTTTTAAAGAAGTTTAGCTTATGGCACAATTTGACCCTATAATGCAAGAGCACATTAACCGTGTCCAACAAGGGACCTCCAGTTACACCAGCTACTTTGGCCACCACATGCAAAACGAGCTCATTGATTTGTTGAGCAGCAAGACCATTTCAGCAATAGTGGCTGACATCAAACAATCTAAGTTCTTCTCAATAATTCTAGATTGCACTCCAGACATCAGCCACACTGAACAGTTGTGATTCGGGCAGTATCACTTGATGGGAAGCCCCATATCATGAAACATTTCATGGGGTTCTTGGAGGTGGAAGAGTCCACTGGTCAGCATTTGGCATCTATGATTTTGAAGAGACTGGAGGAGTTAGAAATTCCTTTCATGGACTGCAGAGGCCACCATACGACAATGGGGCCAACATGAAGGGAAAAAACTAAGGTGTTCAATCCAGGCTACTCGAAATGAACTCCAGAGCTCTGTTTGTTCCATGTGGGGCTCATTCTCTGAATTTGCTTGTGGCCGATGCTGCCAAGGGATCTATTGATGCCACACGTTACTTTGGCATCTTGCAGAATCTTTATAACTTGTTTTCAGCCTCCACACAACGATGGGCCATTTTGAAAAAATATGTGAATATCACCTTGAAGATGTGGTCTGACACAAGATGGGGGAGCAAGATCAAGAGTGTGGAGCTCCTAAAATATCAAGTAGCTGGAGTGAGAGATGCACTGATCGAGGTGAGAGATCACACCAAAGATTCTGTAATAAAGGCTGAGGCCCAATCTCTAGCAAGGGAAGTTGGATCATACCCCTTCGCCATTTGTTCAGTTGTGTGGTACGACTTGTTGTGCCAAATTCAGTATGTGAGCAAGCAGATGCAATCTCGTAACATGCAAGTTGATGTTGCAGTAAATCCCCTAAAGAAGAAAGAGCCTTTTATGATTACAGGCCAAGAGGTTTTGTTGTTGCACAGATGGCAGCCAAAAATATCTGTGAACAAATGCATGTGGAGGCTGTGTTAAAACAGAAACGGCTGAGGTCTACAAAGCGGCACTTCTCCTATGAAGCATGTGATGAACCCTTAAGTGATGCTTTGAATAATTCCGAGGTGACATTCTTCAATTCAGTCATTGATGCTGCAATGTCAGCCATTCAGGAAAGATTTTCCACCTTGGAAAATGTGGGAGAGAAGTTTGGAGTGCTGACTAATTTCCATAATCTCACATTTGAGGAGCTGACTAAATAATGTGAGAACCTTAGCACTACACTACAGTTTAGGGGTCATTCTGACTTGAATGATAGAGAGCTTGTACAGGAGCTAAAAAAACTTTCCAGACATGCCATTAAAAACTATGTCCTTACTTGAGCAATTAACATTTATCCACGAAAGGGAGCTCTCTGAAATATATCCAAATTTGTGGACTGTTCTCAGGATTGGTATTACTCTTCCAGTCACTGTTGCTGAAGCAGAGAGGAACTTTTCGAAATTGGAACTCATCAAATCCTACCCGAGATCAACTATGTCACAAGAGCGCCTCACTGGTCTGGCCACCATTAGCATAAATCACACAGTTGCTGAGAAGATTTCATATGATGAGCTAGTTCATGATTTTGCAGCTAGGAAAATGAGAAAGGTCAGGATTTAGATGGTAGTTAGCTGTGGTGCAGTAGATTTTATTTATTATCTTCTATCAACTTTCTTATACTTTTATGATAAAACATTTATATAATTTACATTACAATATTGTTTCTGTAGTTTATGTTAGTTGTGCAATTTCATTTGTATTATTCCTATTTCTGGTACCATAACTATATTCTTATGTTTGTGTTTTATTTAAGTGGTGAAGAGTTTGTAAAATTCCTAAATGATTTTTTTTTTTAAATTCTGAAGTAACAATAAATAGTTCAATAAAATAAGTTGTTTTGTGAAAGTTATGGCTGTCCTAAACTTCTTATGTACACTGTGGAGGAAGGAAGGGGCGCCGTAGGTGAGGTTTGCCCAGAGCGCCATTTAGGCTAGGACCGCCACTGCCTCTACGGAGTCTCTTCGATCCGCCATCCCTCTTGTAGCATCCATTTTTACCGCAGAGTTGACGGCCGTTCTTTTGGCTTCTAATTTGATTTGATTCCTCAATTCTTCAGATTTTATTGTTTTTAGCGATTCCCGGACTTTAAGTCTCTTCGTTCTTTTACGTCCACACACCCTTTGGATTTACGGATTTGCTCCTGGCTGCTCAGAAATGCCTCCCGTTACAGGGTGGCGTTATGTTGGGGTCTCGAGCAACGAGGCGGCTAATCGGCTGGCCCACTCGGCTGCCCTCAGGTGCCGGATGCAGCCCCCTGTGCCCTTTAGGAATTCCTACCCCATTATCAGGGCGTATGTCTTTTGTTTGTGGCAGAGAGAATGGGATTTGTTCCCCTCTTCTAAGCTGTTCCTTATTAAGCGATCTGTCCGTTCTTGGTGCTTTAGCTCTCAGCGACTCCGGTCTTGGGAGGTTGCCCTTTGCAGTTTGCGAATTAGGCACACGCGACTCACCCATGGCTATTTAGTTTCGGGTGGAGGCCGAGTTGCCCCTTTTGCGATGGCGAGCTGTCTGTGGCTCACATTTTAGTAGTTTATCCCCGCCTTGCTTCTCTTCGAGATACTTACTTCCCTACCCTTTCTGGCGACGACTTCGCTTTATTTTATCAGAGGACTTCCTTTGGTTGTCCCCCCTCCTTACATTTCTATCACGAAGTGGCGTTTTATCCCTTTTATAAACTATTTCCATTTTTGTGTTTAGGTTTATTGTTTTATCTTTTATTCTGTGCCCTTCCCTGTGGCTGGCGCATGTCATTTGATTATTGCCCCAGCCGCCTTTGTTTTTTAGAATGCGTGCTGTAGGCCCGTAATTTAAGTGTGCGTCTCTGTATGTTGCAGTTTTTTTCTAATCCTCTGCTTTTCCCCATTTTTATTGAGTGTCTCCCACGCCTCTTCTGACTTTTCGGGTGACCCCGTTTTAACAGTGCTGCCATTAAAAATCCATTAGGATTGGGCAGCTGCTACATTGCTTTCCCTTAAACTTTAACTCTTTTCCCCAGGGTCCGTCGCCGCCTATGACAGATCTCGATCCATATACCGGCCCTCGGGACCTCGTGTAGCTGAACACGTTTCCCGTTTAGGACCATGCAGTTCTGTTTTACCATTCTCATTCCCGCCCCGGTGGACATTCCCCTTGCCACATATTTGCACGACTCTTTTTGACATGCAGAAGTCTCTGGTTGACCCACGTGTGGCACGTGCTATGTTCATTGAGCATGCGACATTCCACACACCATCATGTCATCTCTTCACAGATGGGTCGAAAATTGACGATGGTGTGGGGTCTGCGGTGGTCTCATAAGTCTATAGTCGTTAACGCAGGTAGCTTCCGTTTTTACCACCGAGCATTATGCAGTTTTATTAGCCTTACACCTTTTATCTTCTCTGCATTTTACTGCATTAACGGTTTTAATTGATTCGAGAAGCGTATTATACGCTCTTCAACTTCTGACCATCCCGTATCTCCAAAATACATTCCTGGTTGACCGTCAAGAACTCTTTCAGATACAAAGTAGAGTTTTGTTGGGTTCCTATTCATGTCGGAGTCCGGGGTTACGAGTGGACCGATGAGACAGCTCGAATTGCAGCCACCGGAACACCTACTCTTATTAGGGACTATATTCGGTCACTAAGCTTGGAATGGTGGTATCGGTAAGAAGTGCATTCTATTAATCCCTCAGTTTTACCGTGGGCTAGCTGTTATCAACCTCGTTGGAGCTCTGAGGTGGTCCTTTGTCGCCTGCGAATCGGTCACACACAGGCATTTAATGAGTAGCGATAGGCCCCCATACCACCTCTGTTCGTCCATCATATCAGCACGTTATTTTTTGGTCGACTGCTAGCCCTTGTCTGCCTTACGTATGGAATGCGCATCTATTTTGCGTGTCCCGTGTAACGATAGACTGCGCTTCCTCTTAGCTGAGGGCCCCTCTTTCAGCACCAATTCTCCCTTCCGAATTTTAATACAATCTATTTTTTATCTTTAAGAGCTTGTAAATACAATTTTTATTAATTAGAAATGTAAATATCAGTAAACCTGCATCACTTTTATTATTATTACTCATGTGCCCCCTTTTTATTATTTTAATCCTTTTATTTTAACTAGAGATGGGATGATTAATCGGCATCACTAAAAATAATCCCAGTTTTCCGATTCCAAAAATGATACCTTCAAAATTTCCGTACAGACTCTTTCAACAATTTTTTTAAGTTTCTAACTTTCTTTCCTACTTGCTAAATAGCTGAATCAAAATTTTAAACATTGTTTATTTCCCCTTAGTGTCAATCAAGTTATGTATCTACTCATCTGTCCTATTATTCAGTGAATTTATAACGTTAATAGGCTATTTAGTAATAGATTTAGATTAGTCGTCAAGAATGCATCACTATTTAATATCAATTAATATTGAACATCTGACTGTATAAGAAATGTCATAGGTGGGCGCGATAACGAAAAAAATGTATCACGATAACCTTATGGGGGGGGAGCGGCATATTTTATATTTTCATGTATTTATCAATATCATTCATCTTGACTGAAGTAGCCCCTTCAAACATTGACTCCTTTCCACTGATCCTTGGTATTCTTATTGGCTGAGATTCCTTCTTCTTTAAGTTGGCTGGGTTAGTTCTTGATCTTCGTAATTCTTTCTTGATGTATCTTCATATTAACTTGCATTTATCTTGATGTGATGATTCCTTCTAATTCTTGATGACGTGATGATTTCTTCTGGCTTCTTGATGACGTGAGATGAGTTAGCACTTGAAGTCATTTTTCTTGAGTTTGGTTTTTCTCGTGGAGGCGATCCATTTATCTTGAGTCTTCTTGAGTTGTCCTTAAAGCGTTTTCCGTGGTCTCCGTTTTCTTCGTGAATTTTCTTCGTAAAAATTGTGGACTTTTTGAGTTTCGATCGCGGGTCTTTGAATCCAAATGCCAGCACAATGCCGTCACGCTACGGCGAGTCCGTCCTGACTTGGTAATTTAATGGGCTACTTATATTATCGACTTGGAATGAATTTTTCTCTGATCCATCTTCGCACCCCTACAACCTTATTGGCGATAACTGGCTATAAATTGATCGCCCGAAAAGGTGATAACCGATAAATCCAAAATTACAATACAATATGGATTATTGACTATATATAGCGTTATTTTATAATACAATAGAAGAAATATTTGAATACTGTTTCTCAGTTTCTTACCTGGTGAGGCTCTCCTTCATCTCCTCATAGGTTTTTAGGATCTTCCTCCCAGCTCGGACCTACCTATTTCGGCTCGCCCCTGTGCTAAACTGGAACCAAAAACTGAAATTATCGATTATCGCTAGTTTGGGACCAAAAGTATCGGCGATACCGATGAATCGATAACGCGGAAAAAATATCGGATAACCGATAACCCGATATCGTTATCGTGATAACGCCCACCTATGAGAAATGCATTGTATGTTTAATTGTTTACATGCATGAAATAAAGGCCTGCTTAAGGCTCAGACATCATTTAGAAGACCTGATGCAAACCTAAGATGTTAGAGCTTTGTTCAGCAGCGCTGCCGAAGTTGGAACGTCCGTACAAATGTTACTTTTTTGCCGTAAAGAAACACTTTTGATACCATGATTCGTACAAATTTGCTACCTTTTTGCCTCCAAGAAATACTTTTTGATACCATTTTACTTTTGTTTTAATTAGATTTGGTACAATTTTACCAATTTTGTTAAGTTTTCAGAGTAAGTTTTGGTACTATTGCTAAAATTCTTTCGGCAACGGGCAGCCATGTTGTTCAGTAGGGTTGCTACAACTGGTACTAAAGTACCAGATTTAGTTCTTTTAGGGGTGTCTAAAACATAAAAAGTACGAAATTCCTACTAAAAGAACCAAATCAAGCCAATTTTATCATGTATTCATCTAATTAAATTATTGTTAGGTATGATGAGAGCCTCTGTATTTAAAACAAATAGTTCTATTACACTAGTTTAAAACAAATTCTTGTATTATCCCTCGTAAAATTTACCATTTGGTTCTTTCCGGTTCTCTTTAAAATTTGGTTGTGGCAAGTTGGCAACCCTGTTGTTCATTTGACTAACAGTCACCGTAGAGCTAAGTTATGGTGCGCGGGCTTCCTACTCCCAGCCAATGTTAAATGTTGAGTAACAATAACATAATAGCTGAATATTAATAGTATTTAATATATTAGTTGACATTATCGAATTAGTCTGATTTGAATTGCAATTTCTACATAAGCTGTGCATTATTCGCTATCAAAGATCTAAATTAACTTGGTTGTGACGAGAGGCGATACCAAACTTACAGCATAAGAAACTTAGGAACAATGTTCATCTTAGATATATTTGTTTACTATATTCTATTTAGTTTATGTAACAACTAACTTTATTAAGTATTATTGAAGTATCGAGTATTATTATTACACATTTTTTTTATAATTTTATAGAGCCCATCTGGCAACTGCCCACTTGGGCATAAGTCGCCGAAAAACACGACATCCTAGAACTAGGCTACTTTAAAATAAAATTATGAAAAAATAACAATGATTAATATTGGAAAAACTTAACAATCAGGAAGCAATCTCTGGCAGCGGGGGAGGTTCCCCTCACCCCAGTGCAGGAGAGTGCAACCTACAAACAAAACAATAAAAAAAGAAAAAACAGAAACGAACCTTAAATAAAGAGAGAAGCCCGGCCTCCCCACAAAAGTCAACAAGTCAATGTGCACGAATCTGTCCCGAGTACAAGGGACAGGTGGTAGCGACTCCGCCCATCCCGGTACCGGGACAGGACGCGTGCGCGAAGATCACCCAGACTGGGACATTCGACAAGAATGTTCCGAACAGTGTGGAGGACAACGCAGTCGTTGCAATAGGGCGCAGGCGAGCCGCCATCAAATAGCGATGCGTCACACGAGTGTGTCCGATTCGGATACGACAGAAAGCAACCTGAAGCCGCCGCGGCATTGGGGGATAGATCCATGGGTACAGTTGCGTCGCAATGACATGCAACTTTAAGTTCCCTTCGACCGTCTCCCATCTTCTTTGCCAAGCAGTCCGAAGAGCTGCCCGTATTCCTGCCATGTAGTCGGTGTGCGGAAGAGCGAAACGCTGGTCGGGTCGCAGAGTCCTCGATGACTCTTTGGCACCCTCATCGGCGCGCTCATTCCCCGGAATTCCTACATGTCCAGGAACCCAACAGAAGATAATCTCGACATCTGCCCGGCTCGCCAAAACCGTGGCGCCACGGATATCGCGAACCAGGGGATGCGGAGATTCCAATGCCCCGAGAGCACTCAGGGCGCTTTGTGAGTCGCTATAGATCACAATCCGGTCTCCGAACCGGGCACGTCGCGTAATCTCCCGTACCGAGTGGTGTATTGCCACCAGCTCAGGTGCCAAGACAGACGCAGCGCCTGGTAGAGCCCCGCTGACTTTAAACAGAGGGGATACGGAGTGGAAGCCGACCCCCTCTTGGGACTTGGAGCAATCCGTATACACTGGCACGGTTCCAGCGTGACACGATATGTGCTCCAAAACGGTGAAACGCAATACTCCCGGCGCAGTACAAGCTTTGGGAGCAGAGGCGTGGCGACAAATAGCCAAATGTGGTACCCTCCAGGTTGGCGTCCTGGGCAGAACCAGGGGCGCCACCGGCCCGAGAGCTATATCTATCTCTCGAAGGAGATTCCTGGCCCTAAACCCAAAGGGCTTAGGGTATGACTGGCGTCTCTCGGCGGCATAGGCACCGTCGAGATCAGCTGCAGATGCAGTGAGAGCTGTTGGCGACTGAGGGGGCGCTGGGCTCGCGCGTACAGGCGAATGATGCACTGCACGCGGTGCAGAGCGAGTGGCATCTCCCCAGCATCGACCAACAGGCTCTCAATGGGGGAAGTGCGGAAGGCACCGGTGGACGGGCGAAGGCCGGTGTGGTGGATCGAATCCACCTTCCGCAATTAACGCTCGGCTGCGGATGCATAAAACTCGCATCCGTAGTCGAGCTTCGAACGAACAAAGGATCGATAAAAAAGTAGGGCAGTAGCCCTATCAGCGCCCCAAGCGCTGAACGTCACGAAACGGAGAATGTCCATGGCGCGGCTACAGAAGACTCTAAGGCTGCGAATATGAGCCTCCCAGGTGAGGCGTCGGTCGAATACAAGACCTAGGAAACGGTGCGATTCCACCACAACCAGGCGCCCTGCATTGAGAAAAAAATCTGGGTCGAGGTGAAGCCGTGGATGTCGGCAGAAGTGCACCAACTTAGTCTTGGCCAAATAAAACCGAAACCTGTGGGCTTCGAAAGAGCGAGAGACGCGGTTCAATGCCTGTTGGAGTCGACGCTCCAGAGTTGGCATCTGGTCCGCGCCAAAAGATTTTTTTTTTTTTTTAATTTTATTTAGCCCATCTGGCAACTACCCACTTGGGCATAAGTCGCCGAAAAACACGACAGCCTATAACTAGGCTACTTAAAAAAAAAAAAAATGAAAACATAACGATATAATTGGAAAACAACAATCAGGAAGCAATCTCCGGCAGCGAGGGGAGGTCCCCCTCACCCCGGTGCAGGAGAGTGCAACCTACAAAACAACAATATCAAACGAAAAACAAAAAGAACCTTAAATAAAGGGGAGAAGCCCGACCTCCCCCCAAAAGTCAACAAGTCAATGTGCACGAAAACGTCCCGAGCACAAGGGACAGGCGGTAGCGACCCCACCCATTCCGGTACCGGGACAAGTATCGTGCGCGAAGATAACCCAGACTGGGACATTCGACAAGAATGTGCCAAACAGTCTCGGGGACGACGCAGTCGTTGTAATAGGGCGCAGGCGAGTGCTCCATCAAATAGCGATGCGTCACTCGATTTTTTTTTTTAAGAGCTCATCTTGCGACTGCCTACTTGGGCATTAGTCGCCGAATTAAAACTGGCCTAGTTCTAGGCTACTTTAAAATAAAATTAGAGTAAAAAAAACGCCCCAAAAAGGGGGAAAGGAAGCAAGCTGGTGCGTCGGGGAGAGGTCTCCCCAACGCAGGAGCGTGCAACCAAAGGAAAAAAAAATGCAAAAAACAAAAACAAACAAAAAGAAACAAACCTTGCTTAAATAATAGGGAGAAGTCCGGACTCCCCAAAGAAGTCAAAAAGTCAATGTGCACGAATCTGTCCCGAGTACAAGGGACAGGCGGTAGCGACCCTGCCCATCCCGGTACCGGGACAGGTATCGTGCGCGAAGATCACCCAGACTGGGACATTCGACAAGAATGTGCTGAACAGTCTGGGGGACCACGCAGTCGTTGCAATAGAACGCAGGCGAGCGCTCCATCAAATAGCGATGCGTCACACGAGTGTGTTCGATTCGGAGACGACAGAAAGCAACCTGAACCGCAACGGCATTGGGGGATAGGTCCATGGGAACAGTCGCGGCGCAATGGCACGCAACTTTAAGTTCCCTTCAACCGTCTCCCATCTTCTTTGCCAAGCAGTCCGAAGAGCTGCCGTATTCCTGCCATGTAGTCGGTGTGCGGAAGAGCGAAACGCTGGTCGAGGGGCAGAGTCCTCGATGACTCTTTGGCACCCTCATCGGCGCGCTCATTCCCCGGAATTCCTACATGTCCAGGAAGCCAGCAGAAGATATTCTCGACATCTGCCCGGCTCGCCAAAACCGTGGCGTCACGGATATCGCGAACTAGGGGATGCGGAGATTCCAATGCCCCGAGAGCACTCAGGGCGCTTTGTGAGTCGCTATAGATCACAATCCGGTCTCCGAACCGGGCACGTCGCGTAATCTCCGGTACCGAGTGGTGTATTGGCACCAGCTCAGGTGCGAAGACAGGCGCAGCGCATGGTAGAGCCCCGCTGACTTTAAACAGAGGGGATACGGAGTGGAAGCCGACCCACTCTTGGGACTTGGAGCCATCCGTATACACTGGCACGGTTCCAGCGTGACACGATATGTGCTCCAAAACGGTGAAACGCAATACTCCCGGCGCAGTACAAGCTTTGGGAGCAGAGGCGTGGCGACAAATAGCCAAATGTGGTACCCTCCAGGGTGGCGTCCTGGGCAGAACCAGGGGCACCACCGGCCCAAGAGCTATATCTATCTCTCGAAGGAGATTCCTGGCCCTA
Source organism: Ceratothoa steindachneri (assembly GCA_963969495.1). Classification (NCBI taxonomy): domain Eukaryota; kingdom Metazoa; phylum Arthropoda; class Malacostraca; order Isopoda; family Cymothoidae; genus Ceratothoa; species Ceratothoa steindachneri. Next base: position 13,708,888 of record OZ018330.1, read on the forward strand.
AACCCAAAGGGCTTAGGGTATGACTGGCGTCTCTCCGCGGCATAGGCACCGTCGAGATCAGCTGCAGATGCAGTGAGAGCTGTTGGCGACTGAGGGAGGCGCTGGGCTCACGCGTACAGGCGAATAATGCACTGCACGCGGCGCAGAGCGAGTGGCATCTCCCCAGCATCGACCAACAGGCTCTCAATGGAGGAAGTGCGGAAGGCACCGGTCGCAAGGCGAAGGCCGGTGTGGTGGATCGAATCAACCTTCCGCAATAAACTCTCGGCTGCGGATGGATAAAACTCGCATCCGTAGTCGAGCTTCGAACGAACAAAGGATCGATAAAAATGGTGGGCAGTAGCCCTATCAGCGCCCAGCGCTTAACGTCACGAAACGAAAAATGTCCATGGCGTGGGTACAAGAGACCCTAAGGCTGCGAATACGAGCCTATCAGGTGAGGCGTCGGTCGAATACAAGACCAAAGAAACGGTGCGACTCAACCACATCCAGGCGCACCCCATTAAGAAACAAATTTGGGTCGGGGAGAGGCTGTGGATGGCGGCAGAAGTGCACCACCTTAGTCTTGGCCAAAGAAAACCGAAACCTGTGCGCGTCGGCATAGCGATAGACGCGGTTCAATGCCTGTTGGAGTCGACGCTCCAGAGTTGGCATCTGGGCCACGCCAAAAGAGATCGATAGGTCGTTCACGTAAAGTGTAGCGAGAACATCTTTCGGCAGCTCCCTCCACACGTACGCGGAATCGACGATCTCACAAAAATTCAGATATAAACATTGGGAGGCCTCCCCTCGCCCCCATCGTGTGTATTCTCCATGATACCGTATCGCCATGCGGTATCATAGGCCTTCTCCAGATCAAAAAACACCGTGGCGTAGTGCTGTCTACGAAGGAAAGCCTCGCAGACGGCATTTTCCAGTCGGAGCAGAGCATCCGACCTGGAATGGAAACCGCACTTTGCGGAAGACAGATGGCCTCCGCTGTCCAGGAAAAAGGCTAATCTAACATTTACCAATTTCTCCATCAACTTGCACACGCAAGAGGTTAGAGAGATTGGGCGGAAACCGGTCGGAGTAGAGTGATCTCTCCCCGGTTTGGGAAAGGCGAGCACAGTAGCGATTCGCCAGGAGTCTGGGAGAAGAACTTCCACCCAGATCCTGTTCAACAAATCTAACTGAAAGGCCATGCCTCGCTCACCCAGGTGTCGAAGCATGGCGTACGGGACCTCGTCCGGACCATGGGCGGTGTCCGCGCAAGAAGCGAGGGCGGAACGCAACTCACTCACTGTAAACTTGTCGTTGAAGGGTTCTCCGCCTCTGGAGGTAAAGTCCAGCCGGTGGCCTTCCGCGACATCACGACGTGCATTGAATGCTGGCGGAGCAGCATCACGGCTAGAGAATGCGGAAAAAGCGGTCGCTAAGGATTCAGCCACGGACGCGGGGTCCGAGATTGCGCTCCCATTCTCCTGGAGAACGGGATGGGGGTCCTGCGAGAACTTGCCCTGAATCCTTTTGACTCGTTTCCACAACTCAGCTAAAGGGGTCTTCCCGTTAAGTAAAGACACGTATGCCCGCCAAGAAGAGCGGCGGGCGTGCTTCGAAATATACTGGAACCTAGCCCTAGCCCGACGAAATTCAGCGACAGTGAAATCGTTCGGGCGGCGCTTATAGCGCATGTAGGCATAACGCTTCTGTTTGAGGGCCGTCTCACACTCGGCCGACCACCATGGGAGTGGTCGGCGTGCAAAATGGCCAGACGTCCTAGGAATAGTAGTCAGGCCCACGGCGATGAGGTTGCCGGAGAAGAACTCAACGGCCTCATCTACCGACCTAAACTCCTCGACTGAGATAGAGAATTCAGTCATTTCCTGAAATGCAGGCCACCGCGCCCGCGCCAAGCACCACCGAGGTGGTCTTTCAGGCGCCGGTTGCCCTGAAAATGATATTTGAATGGGAAAGTGATCACTACCATGGAGGTCATCGACCACCCCCCAATCAAAATCAGGCTGTGCATCCGCTGTGCATCCGAAGAGCACAAAGATAGGTCAAGGCAAGAAAATGAAGCGGTTCTCGGACAGTGATGCGTAAACTCATTCACGTTTAGGACACCCATCTCAAGCTCTTCGATCAGATCGGCAAGGACTTGTCCCCTGGGGTTATAGAGTAATCTCCCCAGAGAGGATGCCTGCCGTTCAGATCTCCAAGCAAGAGATAGGGAGTCGGCAACCGTGCCACGACGCGGCGGAAGTCCCCCGCGTCAAAGTCAGCTGACGGTGGAATGTACGCAGAAATGATAGTATACCTCCAATCCAGGTGCAGTTGCACAGCCACTGCCTGAAAGGAGGTATCTAAAGAGAAAGGAAGAACGGAGACATCATGCCGGGTGTAAACCGCGCATCCCCCAGCCCGGCCATCCCGCGGTGGTGTAGTCGTAAGACCCTTATACCCCGGGAGGGCAGGCAGGGGGCACGCGCCTAGCATGGTCTCCTGCAAAAAGATAGCTAACGGGGAACGGGACGAGACGAGCCTCCGCAGCTCCTCCCAGTTAGCCCGGAGTCCACGGCAATTCCATTGAAGGAATATGCCCTCCAGGCCTAGCTCGGAAGAGACGCGTTGGCCCTCCTTGAACTGAAGACCCTCACGTGAATATCCGTACGCTTCCGTGGGGCAGAACCCCAGGCGCTGTTGGCCGGACAAAGTGGTGAAGGCGCTGTCGCCTTCGAGGACTTATTGGGGGAGGTTGGGCTCGCCATGCGAGTCTTTTCCTCCCTCCGCTTCGAAACCTTAGGCGGGCGTTGCGGCTTCGGAGGCGGGGGGCCCTCTTTTCGAGGAACAGCCGTCTCCGAGCCACTCGCTCCACCTCGGGGCGTGGGCGTGGGCGAAGGAGCCGAAGCTCCTTTGTTGCTGTCCTCCTTTCGGGGAACAGCGTTAGGAATCCTGGAAGATGGCCTAGCGACCATCTTCAAGGGTGTTGCCTCCTGTGAGTCTAACGACTCTGTGGAGGCGCGTGGCCGTTTCGCCTTACGGGAAACGGTCACGCGGGGGGAAGAGGGGGGAGCCCTGGTTTTAGCCGGGGCTGGGTATGAACCCTTTTTGCCGCCAGCTTTACCAGAGGAGCGCCCGGGAGTAGTAGAGCCCGCAGAAGGGCTCTGAATGAGCGCGGAAACAACCATGCTCGTTGGCCTGGATGGGCCAGGAGCAGAGGGTGCCTTTCTAACTATTGAGGCATATGACGTCCCAGGCAGAGCCGGGCGCGCCAGGGCCAAGTCCTTAGCCTCGCGGAATGAGAGTCGATCCTGGGCCTGAACGGCCAGGATTTCTTTCTCAAGAAGATATGCACCACATTGCTTGGAAAAAGCAGGGTGCGGCTCTCCGCAATTGACACACTTGGCCACACACGATTTGGACTTATCGTTTGCGACCTTGGAGCAATTTACACAGACTTCGGGTGACCCCGATTTTGCACGTCTACATGAGCGATTCGTATGGCCGAAGCGGTGACCGTAATAGCGCCACCGTGGCAGTGGCACAAATGCCTTCACGCGGTAGCGGTACCAACCGGCACGCACCGACTCAGGGAGCTTGTCACAGTCGAACGTGACGAAGAGTGTAGGGGTGGGTCTCGAGGCCCCTCCCTGTTTTCTCATCACACGTTCGACCTTGACCGCCCCATGGTCGGCCAGCTCTAGGGTGATGTCCTCAATGGAGTAGTCAACGAGTTCCCTCGCATAAACTACTCCTTTCACAAAGTTCATGGTAGAGTGCGGCGTCCCACTTACCGCGGTGCCATGAAGTGTCCGAAGAGCACTTATCTTGGCCGCCTCGGCGGGATTTGCCGCATTCGCAAAGGCTCCCGTCCGAGAAACGGGTCACCTTCGGCTCTCTACCAATTGCACTAGCTAATCCTCTCCTCTGATGGATCATGTTGCCCTTAGCCAAATGGTGCCATCAGTGGAGCGAATAACGAGGAAGCGTTTGAAGCCAGCGGGCTCGAAAACGCCAGGTAACCTCTGAATGAGGGGCCTCGATGTCATCGAGGCTCCGCCCTGTGCATTCTTGGTGTTAGTCTTAGTCAGGGGCTTGGCACACGAGGGGGTAGAGGGGCCGGATGTGCCGATCTTGGCTTGGTCGCCTACCAAAGTGGTAGCAGACCCATCCGTCCCAGCAGCCCCCGCGGATGGAGAGGAGCCCTGAGTCTTCTTCGTCTTTTTCTTTTTAGGAGAGGAGGGCGGGGAATGAACCCGCTTCTCACCTCCGCCGGCAGAGGCCCCCATGCCAGATGGGCCGGCCTCAGACAGGTCCCTCTCCGAAATGGAGAAGGTCCTGGTAGTCGTAGGGGCACCTGTCGGAGGAGATCCCTCCCCTCCTTTTACTGCCTCGGAGCCCTCGACCGTTTGAGGGGGACCTTGCATAGGGGCGGATTCGGGTTCGGTGCTTGGCGCCGAGCCCGGATTCCTCCCCATGGACGGCCATACCCTCTGAGGCTGGGTCTCCTCAAGGACCATGTCTATCACAGGAGGGGCCTCCAGTTGGCCATCCCCTCCCAGGACATCGCAGGTCCCCTTGGCAGTGTCGCCAGTCTTGTGTGGGGAGGCACAGGCCTTGACCCCAGCAAGGTTTAAAATTCTTGCCAGCAGGTCTTTTGAGGGAAGCGACCGAAGGGGCCTGGCTTCCCTCTCCCCCCTAAGGGGGTTTGCCCTACCGAGCCGCTTGCACGAGGGGCGGTCGGCAATGGGCTGCCTGCTGGCTTTCTGAGGCAGTCCCCTTAGAAAGCAAAGGAGGGACTGCCGCTGGAGATAGGGAGGTGCCCGAAAGCACCTCCAGAGAAAGGGGTGAGGGGGAGTCCCCTACACCCGTAGGCGTAGGAGAGGAGTAAGCCTCCTCTCCGGTTAAAGAATTATGGAGGGTCCCTTGCGCAAGCACAAGGGGGGGGGACCTCCATTTTCTCGGTGGAGCTGCCCGAGGGCGGCTCCGTTGATTTTCTTGGGGAAGTTGGGGGTTGGGTTTTTTTTTTTTTTTTGTCATACATGGGCATGGTGACCCTCTTTTTAATACGGGACGCAATAGCTCATCACCTCTCGCTGTTGCCCGCACTGCAAGATTTTTATTTTTTTTTTAATCAAGGGGCTATCTGGCGACTGACGACTTAGGCATTAGTCGCCGTAAATAAACAGCCTAGTTCTAGGCTACTTTAAAAATTAAACAGGAAACAATAAAAAAGAAATAACAATAACAATAAAAAAGCGATAACAAAAACAATAACAAAAACAACAACAACAAAAATTAACCAGAGTTAAATGAAAGGGAGAAGGCCAGCCTCCCCCCAAAAGTCCATAAGCCAACTAGTCATGGTGCACGCACTCGTCCCGAGTACAAGGGACAGGCGGTAGCGACCCCGTCCATCCCGGTACCGGGACAGGTATCGTGCGCGAAGATCACCCAGACTGGGACATTTGACAAGAATGTGCCGAACAGTCTGGGGGACTACGCAGTCGTTGCAATAGGGCGCAGGCGAGCGCTCCATCAAATAGCGATGCGTCACACGAGTGTGTCCGATTCGAAGACGACAGAAAGCAACCTGAAGCCGCCGCGGCATTGGGGGATAGGTCCATGGGAACAGTCGCGGCGCAATGGCACGCAACTTTAAGTTCCCCTCGACCGTCTTCCATCTTCTTTGCCAAGCAGTCCGAAGAGCTGCTCGTATTCCTGGCATGTAGTCAGTGTGAGGAAGAGCGAAACGCTGGTCCGGTCGCAGAGTCCTCGCGGACTCTTTGGCGCGCTCATTCCCCGGAATTCCTACATGTCCAGGAAGCCAGCAGAAGATAATCTCGACATCTGCCCGGCTCGCCAAAACCGTGGCGTCACGGATTTCGCGAACCAGGGGATGCGGAGATTCCAATGCCCTGAGAGCACTCAGGGCGCTTTGTGAGTCGCTATAGATCACAATCCGGTCTCCGAACCGGGCACGTCGCGTAATCTCCCGTACCGAGTGGTGTATTGCCACCAGCTCAGGTGCCAAGACAGACGCAGCGCCTGGTAGAGCCCCGCTGACTTCAAACAGAGGGGATACGGCGTGGAAGCCGACCCCCTCTTGGGACTTGGAGCAATCCGTATACACTGGCACGGTACCAGCGTGACACGATGTGTGCTCCAAAAAGGTCGAGCGCAATACTCCCGGCGCAGTACAAGCTTTGGGAGCAGAGGCGTGGCGACAAATAGCCAAATGTAGTACCCTCCAGGGCAGAACCAGGGGCGCCACCGGCCCGAGAGCTATATCTATCTCTCGAAGGAGTTTCCTGGCCCTAAACCCAAAGGGCTTAGGGTATGACTGGCGTCTCTCGGCGGCATAGGCACCATCGAGATCAGCTGCGGATGCAGTGAGAGCTGTTGGCGACTGAGGGAGGCGCCGGACTCGCGCGTACAGGCGAGTGATGCACTGCACGCGGCGCAGAGCGAGTGGCATCTCCCCAGCATCGACCAACAGGCTCTCAATGGGGGAAGTGCGGAAGGCACCGGTCGCAAGGCGAAGGCCGGTGTGGTGGATCGAATCGACCTTCCGCAATAAACGCTCGGCTGCGGATGCATAAAACTCGCATCCGTAGTCGAGCTTCGAGCGAACAAAGGATCGATAAAAAAGTAAGGTGGTAGCCCTATCAGGGCCCAGAGCGCTGAACGTCACAGAACGGAGAATGTCCATGGCGCGGGTACAAGAGCCCCCCAGGCTGCGAATATGAGCCTCCCAGGTGAGGCGTCGGTCGAATACAAGACCAAGGAAACGGTGCGACTCAACCACATCCAGGCGCACCCCATTAAGAAACAAATCTGGGTCGGGGTGAAGCCGTGGATGGCGGCAGAAGTGCACCACCTTAGTCTTGGCCAAAGAAAACCGAAACCTGTGCGCTTCGGCATAGCGAGAGACGCGGTTCAATGCCTGTTGGAGTCGACGCTCCAGAGTTGGCATCTGGGCCGCGCCAGAAGAGTTCGAATGGTCGTCGACGTAGAGCGTAGCGAGAACATCTTCCGGCAGCACCAAGGTGACGCCGTTGATGCTCAAAGCAAAGAGTGTGACACTGAAAACAGTTCCCTGCGGGACACCTTCTTCCTGCTACTTCGGGCCGGAGAGAGCTCCCCCCACCCGTACGCGGAATCGACGATCTCACAAAAATTCAGATATAAACATTGGGAGATGTCCCCTCGCCCCCATCGTGTGGAGAGTCTCCATGATACCGTATCGCCATGCGGTATCATAGGCCTTCTCCAGATCAAAAAACACCGTGGCGTAGGGCTGTCTACGAAGGAAAGCCTCGCAGACGGCATTTTCCAGTAGGAGCAGAGCATCCGACGTAGAGTGGAACTTACGGAAGCCGCACTCTCCAGAAGACAGATGCCTCCGCTATCCAGGAAATAGGCTAATCTAACATTTACCAAGTTCTCCATCAACTTGCACACGCAAGAGGTTAGAGAGATTGGGCGGAAACCGGTCGGAGTAGAGTGATCTCTCCCCGGCTTGCGAAAGGCGAGCACAGTAGCGATTCGCCAGGAGTCTGGGAGAAGACCTTCCACCCAGATCCTGTTGAACAAATCTAACAGAAAGGCCATGCCTCGCTCACCCAGGTGTCGAAGCATGGCGTACGGGACATCGTCCGGACCATGGGCGGTGTCTGCGCACGAAGCGAGAGCGGAACGCAACTCACTCACAGTAAACTTGTCGTTGAAGGGTTCTCCGCCTCTGGAGGTAAAGTCCAGCCGGCGGCCTTCCGCGACATCACGACGTGCATTGAATGCTGGCGGAGCAGCATCACGGCTAGAGAATGCGGAAAAAGCGGTCGCTAAGGATTCCGCCACGGACGCGGGGTCCGAGATTGCGGTCCCATTCTCCTGGAGAACGGGAGGGGGGTCCTGCGAGAACTTGCCCCGAATCTTTTGACTCGCTTCCACACCTCAGCTAAAGGGGTCTTCCCGTTAAGTGAAGACACGTATGCCCGCCAAGAAGATCGGCGGGCGTGCTTCAAAATATACCGGAACCTAGCCCTAGCCCGACGAAATTCAGCGACAGTGAAGTCGTTCGGGCGGCGCTTATAGCGCATGTAGGCATAACGCTTCTGTTTGAGGGCCGTCTCACACTCAGCCGACCACCATGGGAGTGGTCGGCGTACAAAACAGCCAGACGTCCTAGGAATAGTAGTCAGGCCCACGGCGATGAGGTTGCCGGAGAAGAACTCAACGGCCTCATCTACCGAGCTAAACTCCTCGACTGAGATAGAGAATTCAGTCATTTCCTGAAATGCAGGCCACCGCGCCCGCGCCAAGCACCACCGAGGTGGTCCCTCAGGCGGCAGTTGCCCTGAAAATGATATTTGAATGGGAAAGTGATCAATACCATGGAGGTCATTGACCCCCCCCCCCCAATCAAAATCAGGCTGTGCATCCGAAGAGCACAAAGATAGGTCAAGGCAAGAAAATGAAGCGGTTCTCGGACAGTGATGCGTAAACTCCTCCACGTTAGGACACCTATCTCAAGCTCTTCGATCAGATCGACAAGGACTTGTTCCCTGGGATTTATGGAGTAATCTCCCCAGAGAGGATGCCTGCCGTTCAGATCTCCAAGCAAGAGATAGGGCCTCGGCAACCGTGCCACGACGCGGTGGAAGTCCCCCGCGTCCAAGTCACCTGACGGTGGAATGTACGCAGAAATGATAGTATACCTCCTATCCAGGTGCAGCTGCACAGCCACTGCCTGAAAGGAGGTATCTAAAGAGAAAGGAAGAACGGAGACATCATGCCGGGTGTAAACCGCGCATCCCCCAGCCCGGCCATCCCGCGGTGGTGTAGTCGCAAGACCCTTATACCCCGGGAGGGAAGGCAGGGGGCACGCGCCTAGCATGGTCTCCTGCAAAAAAATAGCTAACGGGGAACGGGACGAGGCGAGCCTCCGCAGCTCCTCCCAGTTGGCCCGGAGTCCACGGCAATTCCATTGAAGGAATATGCCCTCCAGGCCTAGCTTGGAGGAGACGCGGGGGCCCTCCTCGAATTGAAGACCCTCACGGGAATGGCCGTACGCTTCCCGGGGGCAGAACCCCAGGCGCTGTTGGCCGGACAAAGCGCTGGAGGCGCTGTCGCCTTCGAGGACTTATTGGGGGAGGTTGGGCTCGCCATGCGAGTCTTTTCCTCCCTCCGCCTCGAAACCTTAGGCGGGCGCTGTGGCTTCGGAGGTGAGGGGGCCTCTTTTCGAGGAACCACCGTCTCCGAGCCACCCGCTCCACCTCAGGGCGTGGGCGAAGAAGCCGAAGCTCCTTTGTTGCTGTCCTCCTTTCGGGGGACAGCTTTAGGAACCCCTGAAGATGGCCTAGCGACCATCTTCTGGGGTGTTGCCTCGTGTGAGTCTAACGACTCGGTGGAGGCGCGTGGCCGTTTCACCTTGCGGGAAACGGTCACGCTGGGGGAAGAGGGGGGAGCCCTGGTTTTAGCCGGGGCTGGGTATGAACCCTTTTTGCCGCCAGCTTTACCAGGGGAGCGCCCGGGTTGGGTAGAGCCCGCAGAAGGGCTCCGAATGGGCGCGGAAACAACCGTGCTCGTTGGCCTGGATGGGCCAGGAGCAGAGGGGGCCTTTCGAACTACTGAGGCATATGACGTCCCAGGCAGAGCTGGGCGCGCCAGGACCAAGTCCTTAGCCTCGCGGAATGAGAGTCTATCCTGGGCCTGAACGGCCAGGATTTCTTTCTTCAGGAGATATGCACCACATTGCTTCGAAGAAGCAGGGTGCGGCTCTCCGCAATTGACACACTTGGCCACACACGATTTGGGCTTATCGTGTGCGACCTTGGAGCAATTTACACAGACTTCGGGTGACCCCGATTTTGCACGTCTACATGAGTGATTCGTATGGCCGAAGCGGTGACAGTAATAGCACAGCCGCGGCAGTGGACGAATGCCTTCACGCGGTAGCGGTACCAACCAGCACGCACCGACTCAGGGAGCTTGTCACAGTCGAACGTGACGAAGAGTGTAGGGGTGGGTCTCGAAGCCCCTCCCTGTTTTCTCATCACACGTTCGACCTTGACCGCCCCATGGTCGGCCAGCTCTAGAGTGATGTCCTCAATGGAGTAGTCAACGAGTTCCCTCGCATAAACTACTCCTTTCACAAAGTTCATGGTAGAGTGCGGCGTCACACTCACCGGGGTGCCATGAAGTGTCCGAAGAGCACTTATCTTGGCCGCCTCGGCGGGATTCTCCGCATTCGCCAGAAGGCTCCCGTCCGAGAAACGGGTCACCTTCGGCTCTCTACCAATTGCACTAGCTAATCCTCTCCTCTGATGGATCATGTTGCCCTTGGACAACATGGTGCCATCTGTGGAGCGAATAACGAGGAAGCGTTTGAAGCCAGCGGGCTCGAAAACGCCAGGTAACCTCTGAATGAGCGGCCCCGATGTCATCAAGGCTCCACCCTGTGCACTCTTGGTGTTAGTCTTGGTCAGGGGCTCCGCACACGAGGGGGTAGAGGGGCCGGATGTGCCGATCTTGGCTTGGTCGCCTACCAAAGTGGCAGCAGACCCATCCGTCCCAGCAGCCCCCGCGGATGGAGGGGAGCCCCGAGTCTTTTTCCTTTTTGGAGAGGAGGGCGGGGAATGAACCCGCTTTTCACCTCCGCCGGCAGAAGCCCCTAGGCCAGATGGACCGGCCTCAGCCAGGTCCCTCTCCGAAATGAAGAAGGTCGTGGTTGTCGTAGGGGCACCTGTCGGAGGAGATCCCTCCCCTCCTTTTACTGCCTCGGAGCCCTCAGCCATTTGAGGAGGACCTTGCATAGGGGCGGATTCGGGTTCGGTGCTTGGCGCCGAGCCCGAATTCCACCCCATGGAAGGCCCTACCGTCTGAGGCTGGGTCTCCTCAAGGACCATGTCTATCACAGGAGGGGCCTCCAGTTGGCCATCCCCTCCCAGGACATCGCAGGTCCCCTTGGCAGTGTCGCCAGTCTTGTGTGGGGAGGCACAGGCCTTGACCCCAGAAGGTTTAAAATTCTTGCCAGCAGGTCTTTTGAGGGAAGCGACCGAAGGGGCCTGGCTTCCCTCTCCCCCATAAGGGGGTTTGCCCTACCGAGCCGCTTGCACGAGGGACGGTCGGCAATGGGCTGCCTGCTGGCTTTCTTGGCAGTCCCCTTAGAAAGCAAAGGAGGGACTGCCGCTGGAGATAGGGAGGTGCCCGAAAGCACCTCCAGAGAAGGGGGTGAGGGGGAGTCCCCTACACTCGTAGGCGTAGGAGAGGAGTAAGCCTCCTCTCCGGTTAAAGAATTATGGAGGGCCCCTTGCGCAAGCACAAGGGGGGAGGACCTCCATTTTCTCGGTGGAGCTGCCCGAGGGCGGCTCCGTTGATTTTCTTTGGGAAGTTGGGGGTTGGGTTTTTGGTTTTTTTTTGTCATACATGGGCATGGTGACCCTCTTTTTAATACGGGACGCAATAGCTCATCACCTCTCGCAGTTGCCCGCACTGCGAGAGGTGCTTACAAGCACGGCAGAGCCAGGCGCCGCCATTCAGGACCACCCCTCCCGCCTGGTGGCCTGGCAGTCCTTCGGCATGGCGGCTCCACCTTGAACACGGCGTAAAAAATATAGGTTGTGAAGAGGAGAGGAAAAGGGATGTGAGGAAGGTATGGGTGGGGATGAAGCAGGTTTTTAAAAAAAACCCATCCCGAACCGGAGCTGAGGGGTTAGGGAACAATGTCCCCTCCCCCCCCAGCCCCGATCCGGGGTGGTTGGCTTGAGAAGAAGGTCAGCATTCTACCCTGTGAAATTAGAGGCTGACCAGAGAAAGTTGTAAGAGAGGTTGTATGAAAAGCGACGATGTAGGGGAGAAATCGGGCAATCTGAAGGAAGGAAGAGAGGCTAAGCTGGGGCCGGACGGAGCGCTGGATCCCGTCAGCACGGCGGCCAGGATGGCAAATCGCCGCGCCCCTTACGGGGCCGCACTGCATGAGGTGCTTACAAGCCCGGCAGAGCCAGGCGCCGCCATTCGGGACCACCCCTCCAGCCTGGTGGCCTGGCAGTCCATTGGCATGGCGGCTCCACCTTGGACACGGCGTAAAATTGATAGAAAGTGAAGAGGAGAGGAAAGGGGATGTGAGGTAGGTATGGGTGGGGATGAAGCAGGTTGTTAAAAAAACCCCATCCCGAACCGGAGCTCAGGGGCTAGGAAACAATGTCCCCTCTCCCCCCGGCCCCGATCCGGGGTGGTTGGCTTGAGAAGAAGGGCAGCATCTACCCTGTGAAATTAGAGGCTGACCAGAGAAAGATGTGGGAGAGGTTGTATGAAAAGCGACGAGGTAGGGGAGAAATCGGGCTATCTGAAGGAAGGAAGAGAGGCTAAGCTGGGGCCGGACGGAGCGCTGGATCCCGTCAGCACGGCGGGGGCTGGGTGTGAACCCTTTTTGCCCCAAGCTTTACCAGGGGAGCACCCGGGTTAAAAGAGACCGCAGAAGAGTTTCGAATGGGCGCTTAAACAACCGTGCTCGTTGGCCTGGATGGGCCAGGAGCAGAGGGTGCCTTCTAACTATTGAGGCATATGACGTCCCAGGCAGAGCCGGGCGCGCCAGGACCGAGTCCTTAGCCTCGCGGAATGAGAGTCGATCCTGGGCCAGAACGGCTAGGATTTCTTTCTCAAGGAGATATGCACCACATTGATTCGAAGAAGCAGGGTGCGGCTCTCTGCAATTGACACACTTGGCCACACACGATTTGGGCTTATCATGTGCGACCTTGGAGCAATTGACACAGACTTCGGGTGACCCCTACTTTGCACGTCTACATGAGCGATTCGTATGGCCGAAGCGGTGACAGTAATAGCACCGCCGCGGCAGTGGCACGAATGCCTTCACGCGGTAGTGGTACCAACCGGCACGCACCGACTCAGGGAGCTTGTCACAGTCGAACGTGACAAAGAGTGTAGGGGTGGGTCTCGAGGCCCCTCCCTGTTTTCTCATCACACGTTCGACCTTGACCGCCCCATGGTCGGCCAGCTCTAGGGTGATGTCCTCAATGGAGTAGTCAACGAGTTCCCTCGCATAAACTACTCCTTTCAAAAAGTTCATGGTAGAGTGCGGCGTCACACTCAACGGGGTGCCATGAAGTATCCGAAGAGCACTTATCTTGGCCGCCTCGGAGGGATTCGCCGCATTCGCAAAGGCTCCCGTCCGAGAAACGGGTTACTTTCGGCTCTCTACCAATTGCACTAGCTAATCATCTCCTCTGATGGATCATGTTACCTTTGGACAACATGGTGCCATCAGTGGAGCGAATAACGAGGAAGTGTTTGAAGCCAGCGGGCTCGAAAACGCCAGGTAACCTCTGAATGAGGGGCCCCGATGTCATCGAGGATCCGCCCTGTGCACTCTTGGTGTTAGTCTTAGTCAAGGGCTCGGCACACGAGGGGGTAGAGGGGCCGGATGTGCCGATCTTGGCTTGGTCGCCTACCAAAGTGGTAGCAGACCCATCCGTCCCCGCAGCCCCCGCGGATGGAGAGGAGCCCCGAGTCTTCTTCGTCTTTTTCTTTTTAGGAGAGGAGGGCGGGGAATGAACCCGCTTCTCACCTCCGCCGGCAGAGGCCCCCATGCCAGATGGGCCGGCCTCAGACAGATCCCTCTCCGAAATGGAGAAGGTCCTGGTAGTCGTAGGGGCACCTGTCGGAGGAGATCCCTCCCCTCCTTTTACTGCCTCGGAGCCCTCGGCCGTTTGAGGGGGACCTTGCATAGGGGCGGACTCGGGTTTGGTGCTTGGCGCCGAGCCCGGATTCCCCCCCATGGAAGGCCCTACCCTCTGATGCTGGGTCTCCTCAAGGACCATGTCTATCACAGGAGGGGCCTCCAGTTGGCCACCCCCTCCCAGGACATCGCAGGTCCTCTTGGCAGTGTCGCCAGTCTTGTGTGGGGAGGCACAGGCCTTGACCCCAGCAAGGTTTAAAATTCTTGCCAGCAGGTCTTTTGAGGGAAGCGACCGAAGGGGCCTGGCTTCCCTTTTCCCCCTAAGGGAGTTTGCCCTACCGAGCCGCTTGCACGAGGGGCGGTCGGCAATGGGCTGCCTGCTGGCTTTCTTGGCAGTCCCCTTAGAAAGCAAAGGAGGGACTGCCGCTGGAGATAGGGAGGTGCCCGAAAGCACCTCCAGAGAAGGGGGTGAGGGTGAGTCCCCTACACCCGTAGGCGTAGGAGAGGAGTAAGCCTCCTCTCCGGTTAAAGAATTATGGAGGGTCCCTTGCGCAAGCACAAGGGGAGAGACCTCCATTTTCTCGGTGGAGTGCCCGAAGGCGGCTCCGTTGATTTTCTTGGGGAAGTTGGGGGTTGGGTTTTTTTGTTTTTTTTGTCATACATGGGCATGGTGACCCTCTTTTTAATACGGGACGCAATAGCTCATCACCTCTCGCAGTTGCCCGCACTGCGAGAGGTGCTTACAAGCCCGGCAGAGCCAGGCACCGCCATTCGGGACCACCCCTTCCGCCTGGTGGCCTGGCAGTCCATCGGCATGGCGGCTCCACCTTGGACACGGCGTAAAATTGATAGAATGTGAAGAGGAGAGGAAAGGGGATGTGAGGAGGTATGGGTGGGGATGAAGCAGGTTGTTAAAAAAACCCCATCCCGAACCGGAGCTCAGGGGTTAGAGAACGATGTCCCCTCTCCCCCCAGCCCCAATCCGGGGTGGTTGGCTTGAGAAGAATGTCAGCATCTACCCTGTGAAATTAGAGGCTGACCAGAGAAAGTTGTGGGAGAGGTTGTATGAAAAGCGACGAGGTAGGGGAGAAATCGGGCTATCTGAAGGAAGGAAGAGAGGCTATGCTGGCGCCGGATCCCTTCAGCACGGCGGGGGCTGGGTGTGAACCCTTTTTGACCCAAGCTTTACCAGGGAAGCACCCGGGTTGATAGAGTCCGCAGAAGAGTTCCGAATGGGCGCGGAAACAACCGTGCTCGTTGGCCTGGATGGGCCAGGAGCAGAGGGTGCCTTCTAACTATTGAGGCATATGACGTCCCAGGCAGAGCTGGGCGCGCCAGGCTTAAGTCCTTAGCCTCGCGGAATGAGAGTCTATCCTGGGCCTGAATGGCTAAGATTTCTTTCTCAAGGAGATATGCACCACATTGCTTCGAAGAAGCAGGGTGCGGCTCTCCGCAATTGACACACTTGGCCACACACGATTTGGACTTATCTTGTGCGACCTTGGAGCAATTGACACAGAATTCGGGTGACCCCTACTTTGCACGTCTACATGAGCGATTCGTATGGCCGAAGCGGTGACAGTAATAGCACAGCCGCGGCAGTGGCACGAATGCCTTCACGCGGTAGTGGTACCAACAGGCACGCACCGACTCAGGGAGCTTGTCACAGTCAAACGTGACGAAGAGTGTACGGGTGGGTCTCGAGGCCCCTCCCTGTTTTCTCATCACACGTTCGACCTTGACCGCCCCATGGTCGGCCAGCTCTAGGGGGATGTCATCAATGGAGTAGTCAAAGAGTTCCCTCGCATAAACTACTCCTTTCAAAAAGTTCATGGTAGAGTGCGGCGTCACACTCAACGGGGTGCCATGAAGTGTCCGAAGAGCACTTATCTTGGCTGCCTCGGCGGGATTCGCCGCATTCGCCAGAAGGCTCCCGTCCGAGAAACGGGTCACCTTCATCTGTACCATTTTTTTTTTTTTTTAAGAGCTCATCTGGCGACTGCCTACTTGGGAATTAGTCGCCGTATTAAAATTGGCCTTGTTCAGGGCTACTTTAAAATAAAATTAGAGAGAAAAAAGAAACACTCCCAAAAGGGAGAAAGGAAGCAAGCTGGTGCGTCAGGGAGAGGTCCCCCCGGAGCAGGAGCGTGAAACCAAAGGGGAAAAAACAAAAAACAAACAAAACAAAACAAAACCAAACCTTGCTTAAATAATAGGGAGAAGGCCTGCTTCCCCTAAGAAGTCAACAAGTCCACGTGCACGAATCTGTCCCGAGTACAAGGGACAGGCGGTAGCGACCCCGCCCATCCCGGTACCGGGACAGGTATCGTGCACGAAGATCACCCAGACTGGGACATTTGACAAGAATGTGCCGAACAGTCTGGGGGACGACGCAGTCGTTGCAATAGGGCGCAGGCGAGCGCTCCATCAGATAGCGATGCGTCACACGAGTGTGTCCGATTCGAAGATCACAGAAAGCAACCTGAAGCCGCCGCGGCATTGGGGGATAGGTCCATGGGAACAGTCGCGGTGCAATGGCACGCAACTTTAAGTTCCCTTCGACCGTCTCCCATCTTCTTTGCCAAGCAGTCCGAAGAGCTGCCCGTATTCCTGCCATGTAGTCAGTGTGAGGAAGAGCGAAACGCCTGTCCGGTCGCAGAGTCCTCGCGGACTCTATGGCGCGCACATTCCCCGCAATTCCTACATGTCCAGGAACCCAGCAGAAGATAATCTCGACATCTGACCGGCTCGCCAAAACCGTGGCGTCACGGATTTCGCGAACCAGTGGATGCGGAGATTCCAATGCCCCGAGAGCACTCAGGGCGCTTTGTGAGTCGCTATAGATCACAATTCGGTCTCCGAACCGGGCACGTCGCGTAATCTCGGGGAACGGGACGAGACGAGCCTCCGCAGCTCCTCCCAGTTGGCCCGGAGTCCACGGCAATTCCATTGAAGGAATATGCCCTCCTCGAACTGAAGACCCTCACGGGAATGGCCGTACGCTTCCCGGGCGCTGTCGCCTTCGAGGACTTATTGGGGGAGGTTAGGCTTGCCATGCGAGTCTTTTCCTCCCTCCGCCTCGAATCCTTAGGCGGGCGCTGCGGCTTCGGAGGCAGGGGGCCCTCTTCTCGAGGAACCACCGTCTCCGAGCCACTCGCTCCACCTTGGGGCGTGGGCGAAGGAGCCGAAGCTCTTTTGTTGCTGTCCTCCTTTCGGGGGACAGCTTTAGGAACCCCGGAAGATGGCCTAGCGACCATCTTCAGGGGTGTTGCCTCACGTGAGTCTAACGACTCTGTGGAGGCGCGTGGCCGTTTCGCCTTGCGGGAAACGGTCACGCTGGGGGAAGAGGGGGGAGCCCTGGATTTAGCCGGGGCTGGGTATGAACCCTTTTTGCCGCCAGCTTTACCAGGGGAGCGCCCGGGTTGGGTAGAGCCCGCAGAAGGGCTCCGAATGGGCGCGGAAACAACCGTGCTCGTTGGCCTGGATGGGCCAGGAGCAGAGGGTGCCTTTCTAGCTACTGAGGCATATGACGTCCCAGGCAGAGCTGGGAGCACCAGGACTAAGTCCTTAGCCTCGCGGAATGAGAGTCTATCCTGGGCCTGAACGGCCAGGATTTCTTTCTCCAGGAGATATGCACCACATTGCTTCGAAGAAGCAGGGTGCGGCTCTCCGCAATTGACACACTTGGCCACACACGATTTGGACTTATCGTGTGCGACCTTGGAGCAATTTACACAGACTTCGGGTGACCGTGATTTTGCACGTCTACATGATCGATTCGTGTGGCCGAAGCGGTGACAGTAATAGCACCGCCGCGGCAGTGGCACGAATGCCTTCACGCGGTAGCGGTACCAACCGGCACGCACCGACTCAGGGAGCTTGTCACAGTCGAACGTGACAAAGAGTGTAGGGGTGGGTCTCGAGGCCCCTCCCTGTTTTCTCATCACACGTTCGACCTTGACCGCCCCATGGTCGGCCAGCTCTAGGGTGATGTCCTCAATGGAGTAGTCAACGAGTTCCCTCGCATAAACTACTCCTTTTACAAAGTTCATGGTAGAGTGCGGCGTCACACTCACCGGGGTGCCATGAAGTGTCCGAAGAGCACTTATCTTGGCCGACTCGGCGGGATTCGCCAGAAGGCTCCCGTCCGAGAAACGGGTCACCTTCAGCTCTCTACCAATTGCACTAGCTAATCCTCTCATCCGATGGATCATGTTGCCCTTGGACAACATGGTGCCATCAGTGGAGCGAATAACGAGGAAGCGTTTGAAGCCAGCGGACTCGATTTTTTTTTTTTTTTAAGAGCTCATCTGGCGACTGCCTACTTGGGCATTAGTCACCGTATTAAAACTATCTTAGTTCTAGGCTACTTTAAAATAAAATTAAAGAGAGAAAAAAAACAACAACACCCCTGAAGGGGGAAAGGAAGCAAGCTGGTGCGTCGGGGATAGGTCCCCCCGGCGCAGGAGCGTGCAACTAAAGGAAAAAAACAAAACAAAAAACAAAACAAATGCAAAAAAACAACAAAACAAAACAAAAAAACAAACAAACCTTGCTTAAATAATATGGAGAAGGCCGGCCTCCCCCAAGAAGTCAACAAGTCCACAAGTCAATGTGCACGAATCTGTCCCGAGCACAAGGGACAGGCGGTAGCGACCCCACCCATCCCGGTACTGGGACAGGTATCGTGCGCGAAGATCACCCAGACTGGGACATTCGACAAGAATGTGCCGAACAGTCTGGGGGACGACGCAGTCGTTGCAATAGGGTGCAGGCGAGCGCTCCATCAGATAGCGAAATGCGTCACACGAGTGTGTCCGATTCGGAGACGACAGAAAGCAACCTGAAGCCGCCGCGGCATTGGGGGATAGGTCCATGGGAACAGTCGCGGCGCAATGGTACGCAACTTTAAGTTCCCTTCGACCGTCTCCCATCTTCTTTGCCAAGCAGTCCGAAGAGCTGCCCGTATTCCTGCCATGTAGTCGGTGTGAGGAAGAGCGAAACGCTGGTCCGGTCGCAGAGTCCTCGCGGACTCTTTGGCGCCCTCATCGGCGCGCTCATTCCCCGCAATTACTACATGTCCACGAACCCAGCAGAAGATAATCTCGACATCTGCCCGGCTCGCCAAAACCGTGGCGTCACGGATATCGCGAACCAGGGGATGCGGAGATTCCAATGCCCCGAGAGCACTCAGGGCGCTTTGTGAGTCGCTATAGATCACAATCCGGTCTCCGAACCGGGCACGTCGCGGAATTTCCCGTACCGAGTGGTGTATTGCCACCAGCTCGGCCGTGAAGACAGACGCAGCGCCTGGTAGAGCCCCGCTGACTTCAAACAGAGGGGATACGGCGTGGAAGCCGACCCCCTCTTGGGACTTGGAGCCATCCGTATACACTGGCACGGTACCAGCGTGACACGATGTGTGCTCCAAAAAGGTCGAACGCAATACTCCGGGCGCAGTACAAGCTTTGGGAGCACAGGCGTGGCGACAAATAGCCAAATGTGGTACCCTCCAGGGTGGCGTCCTGGGCAGAACCAGGGGCGCCACCGGCCCGAGACCTATATCTACCTCTCGAAGGAGTTTCCTGGCCCTAAACCCAAAGGGCTTAGGGTATGACTAGCGTCTCTCGGCGGCATAGGCACCATCGAGATCAGCTGCGGATGCAGTGAGAGCTGTTGGCGACTGAGGGAGGCGCCGGGCTCGCGCGTACAGGCGAGTGATGCACTGCACGCGGCGCAGAGCGAGTGGCATCTCCCCAGCATCGACCAACAGGCTCTCAATGGGGGAAGTGCGGAAGGCACCGGTCGCCAGGCGAAGGCCGGTGTGGTGGATTGAATCCACCTTCCACAATAAACGCTCGGCTGCGGATGCATAAAACTCGCATCCGTAGTCGAGCTTCGAGCGAACAAAGGATCGATAAAAAAGTAAGGCGGTAGCCCTATCAGCGCCCCAAGCGCTGAACGTCACGGAACGGAGAATGTCCATGGCGCGGGTACAAGAGACCCTAAGGCTGCGAATATGAGCCTCCCAGGTGAAGCGTCGGTCGAATACAAGACCAAGGAAACGGTGTGACTCAACCACATCCAGGCGCACCCCATTAAGAAACAAATCTTGGTCGGGATGAAGCCGTGGACCGCGGCAGAAGTGCACCACCTTAGTCTTGGCCAAAGAAAACCGAAACCTGTGCGCTTCGGCATAGCGAGAGACGCGGTTCAATGCCTGTTGGAGTCGACGCTCCAGAGTTGGCATCTGGGCCGCGCCAAAAGAGATCGAAAGGTCGTCCACGTAGAGCGTGGCGAGAACATCTTCTGGCAGCACCGAGGTGATGCCGTTGATGCTCAGGGCAAAGAGTGTGATACTGAGGACACTTCCCTGCGGGACACCCTCTTCCTGCTCCTTTGGGGCAGAGAGGGCTCCCCCCACCCGTACGCGGAATCGACGATCTCGCAAAAACTCAGATATATACATTGGGAGGCGTCCCCTCGCCCCCATCGTGTGGAGAGTCTCCATGATACCGTATCGCCATGCGGTTACATAGGCCTTCTCCAGATCAAAAAACACCGTGGCGTAGTGCTGTCTACGAAGGAAAGCCTCGCAGACGGCACTTTCCAGTCGGAGCAGAGCATCCGACGTGGAGTGAAACTTACGGAAGCCGCACTGTGCAGAAGACAGATGGCCTCCGCTATCCAGGAAATAGGCTAATCTAACATTTACCAATTTCTCCATCAACTTGCACACGCAAGAGGTTAGAGAGATTGGGCGGAAACCGGTCGGAGTAGAGTGATCTCTCCCCAGATTGCGAAAGGCGAGCACAGTAGCGATTCACCAGGAGTCTGGGAGAAGACCTTCCACCCAGATCCTGTTGAACAGATCTAACAGAAAGGCCATGCCTCGCGCACCCAGCTGTCGAAGCATGGCGTACGGGACATCGTCCGGACCATGGGCGGTGTCCGCGCAAGAAGCGAGAGCGGAACGCAACTCACTCACAGTAAACTTGTCGTTGAAGGGTTCTCCGCCTCTGGAGGTAAAGTCCAGCCATCGGCCTTCCGCGACATCACGACGTGCATTGAATGCTGGCGGAGCAGCATCACGGCTAGAGAATGCGGAAAAAACGGTCACTAAGGATTCCGCCACGGACGCGGGGTCCGAGATTGCGGTCCCATTCTCCTGGAGAACGGGAGGGGGGTCCTGCGAGAACTTGCCCCGAATCCTTTTGACTCACTTCCACACCTCACCTAAGGGGGTCTTCCCGTTAAGTGAAGACACGTATGCCCGCCAAGAAGAGCGGCGGGCGTGCTTCGAAATATACCGGAACCTAGCCCTAGCCCGACGAAATTCAGCGACAGTGAAATCGTTCGGGCGGCGCTTATAGCGCATGTAGGCATAACGCTTCTGTTTGAGGGCCGTCTCACACTCGGCCGACCACCATGGGAGTGGTCGGCGTGCAAAACAGCCAGACGTCCTAGGAATAGTAGTCAGGCCCACGGCGATGAGGTTGCCGGAGAAGAACTCAACAGCCTCATCTACCGACCTAAACTCTTCGACTGAGATAGAGAATTCAGTCATTTCCTGAAATGCAGGCCACCGCGCCCGCGCCAAGCACCACCGAGGTGGTCTCTCAGGCATCAGTTGCCCTGAAAATGATATTTGAATGGGAAAGTGATCACTACCATGGAGGTCATCGACCCCCCCCAATCAAAATCAGGCTGTGCATCCAAAGAGCACAAAGATAGGTCAAGGCATGAAAATGAAGCGGTTCTCGGACAGTGATGCGTAAACTCATCCACGTTTAGGACGCCCATCTCAAGCTCTTCGATCAGATCGGCAAGGACTTGTCCCCTGGGATTTATAGAGTAATCTCCCCAGAGAGGATGCCTGCCGTTCAGATCTCCAAGCAAGAGATAGGGCCTCGGCAACCGTGCCACGACGCGGCGGAAGTCCCCCGCGTCGAAGTCAGCTGACGGTGGAATGTACGCAGAAATGATAGTATACCTCCTATCCAGGTGCAGCTGCACAGCCACTGCCTGAAAGGAGGTATCTGAAGAGAAAGGAAGAACGGAGACATCATGCCGGGTGTAAACCGCGCATCTCCCAGCCCGGCCATCCCGCGGTGGTGGGGTCGCAAGACCCTTATACCCCGGGAGGGCAGGCAGCGGGCACGCGCCTAGCATGGTCTCCTGCAAAAAAATAGCTAACGGGGAACGGGACGAGCCTCCGCAGCTCCTCCCAGTTGGCCCGGAGTCCACGGCAATTCCATTGAAGGAATATGCCCTCCAGGCCTAGCTCGGAGGAGACGCGGGGGCCCTCCTCGAATTGAAGACCCTCACGGGAATGGCCGTACGCTTCCCGGGGGCAGAACCCCAGGCGCTGTTGGCCGGACAAAGCGCTGAAGGCGCTGTCGCCTTCGAGGACTTATTGGGGGAGGTTGGGCTCGCCATGCGAGTCTTTTCCTCCCTCCGCCTCGAAACCTTAGGCGGGCGCTGTGGCTTCGGAGGCGGGGGGCCCTCTTTTCGAGGAACCACCGTCTCCAAGCCACTCGCTCCACCTCGGGGCGTGGGCGAAGGGGCCGAAGCTCCTTTGTTGCTGTCCTCCTTTCGGGGAACAGCTTTAGGAACCCCGGAAGATGGCCTAGCGACCATCTTCAGGGGTGTTGCCTCGTGTGAGTCCAACGACTCGGTGGAGGCGCGTGCCCGTTTCACTTTACGGGAAACGGTCACGCTGGTGGAAGAGGGGGGAGCCCTGGTTTTAGCCGGGGCTGGGTGTGAACCCTTTTTGCCGCCAGCTTTACCAGGGGAGCGCCCAGGTTGGGTAGAGCCCGCAGAAGGGCTCCGAAACAACCGTGCTCGTTGGCCTGGATGGGCCAGGAGCAGAGGGTGCCTTCTAACTATTGAGGCATATGACGTCCCAGGCAGAGCCGGGCGCGCCAGGACCAAGTCCTTTACCTCGCGGAATGAGAGTTGATCCTGGGCCTGAACGGCCAGGATTTCTTTCTCCAGGAGATATGCACCACATTGCTTCGAAGAAGCAGGGTGCGGCTCTCCGCAATTGACACACTTGGCCACACACGATTTGGACTTATCGTGTGCGACCTTGGAGCAATTTACACATACTTCGGCTGACCCCGACTTTGCACGTCTACATGAGCGATTCGTAGGGCCGAAGCGGTGACAGTAATAGCACCGCCGCGGCAGTGGCACGAATGCCTTCACGCGGTAACGGTACCAACCGGCACGCACCGACTCAGGGAGCTTGTCACAGTCGAACGTGACGAAGAGTGTAGGGGTGGGTCTGGAGGCCCCTCCCTGTTTTCTCATTACACGTTCGACCTTGACCGCCCCATGGTCGGCCAGCTCTAGGGTGATGTCCTCAATGGAGTAGCCAACGAGTTCCCTCGCATAAACTACTCCTTTCACAAAGTTCATGGTAGAGTGCGGCGTCACACTCACCGGGGTGCCATGAAGTGTCCGAAGAGCACTTATCTTGGCCGCCTCGGCGGGATTCGCCAGAAGGCTCCCGTCCGAGAAACGGGTTACTTTCGGCTCTCTACCAATCGCACTAGCTATTCCTCTCCTCTGATGGATCATGACGAGGAAGCGTTTGAAGCCAGCGGGCTCGAAAACGCCAGGTAACCTCTGAATCAGGGGCCCCGATGTCATCGAGGCTCCGCCCTGTGCACTTTTGGTGTTAGTCTTGGTCAGGGGCTCTGCACACGAGGGGGTAGAGGGGCCGGATGTGCCGATCTTGCCTTGGTCACCTACCAAAGTGGTAGCAGACCCATCCGTCCCCGCAGCCCCCGCGGATTGAGAGGAGCCCCGAGTCTTTTTCTTTTTTGGAGAGGAGGACGGGGAATGAACCCGCTTTTCACCTCCGCCGGCAGAAGCCCCCAGGCCAGATGGACCGGCCTCAGCCAGGTCCCTCTCCAAAATAAAGAAGGTCCTGGTTGTCGTAGGGGCACCTGTCGGAGGATATCCCTCCCCTCCTTTTACTGCCTCGGAGCCCTTAGCCATTTGAGGAGGACCTTGCATTGGGGCGGATTCGGGTTCGGTGCTTGGCGCCGAGCCCGAATTCCCCCCCATGGAAGGCCCTACCATCTGAGGCTGGGTCTCCTCAGGGACCATGTCTATCACAGGAGGGGCCTCCAGTTGGCCATCCCCTCCCAGGACATCGCAGGTCTCCTTGGCAGCGTCAAGTCATTTGTGGGGAGGCACAAGCCTTAACCCCGGCAAGGTTTAATATCCTTGCCAGCAGGTCTTTTGAGGGAAGCGACCGAAGGGGCCTGGCTTCCCTCTCCACCCTAAGAGGGTTTGCCCTACCGAGCCGCTTTGATGGGGAGCGGCTGGCTAAGGGCTGCTTGCTGGCTTTCTTGGCAGTCCCCTTGGAAAGAAAAGAGGGGACTGCCGCTGGGAAAAGGGAGGTGCCCGAAAGCACCTCCAGAGAAGGGGGTGAGGGGGAGTCCCCTACACCTGTAGGCGAAGGAGAGGAGTAAGCCTCCTCTCCGGTTACAGAAATATGGAGGGTCCCCTGTGCAAGCACAGGGGGGGAGTCCTCCATTGTTTTGCTGGAGCTGCCCGAAGGCGGCTCCGTCGATGGAACAGGGGAAGTTGAGGGTTGGGTTTGTTTTTTTTTATCTTCATCATTGGGCATGGTGACCCTTTTTTAAACACGGGATGCAATCGCGCACACCTCTCGCAGTAGCCCGCACTGCGAGAGGTGCTTACAAGCCCGGCAGAGCCAGGCGCCGCCATTTGGGACCACCCCTCCCGACTGGTGGCCTGGCAGTCCATCGGTATGGCGGCTCCACCTTAGACACGGCATAAAAAATATAGATTGTGAAGAGGAGAGGAAAAGGGATGTGTGGAAGGTATGGGTGGGGATGAAGCAGGTTGTTAAAAACCAGCCACCCCAGACGGGAGCTCAGGGGTTAGGGAACTTTGTCCCCCACCCCCTCAGCCCCGATGCGGGACGGTTGGCTGAAAGGAAGGTTAGCATCTACCCTGTGAAATTAGAGGCTGACCAAAGAAAGTTGTGGGAGAGGTTGTGTGAAAAGAGAGGAAACAAGTATTTTGAAGGAAGGAAGAGAGGCTAAGCTGGGGCCGGACGGAGCGCTGGATCCCGTCAGCACGGCAGCCAGGATGGCATATCGCCGCACCCCTTACGGGGCCAGCGGGCTCGAAAAAGCCAGGTAACCTCTGAATGAGGGGCCCCGATGTCATCGAGGCTCCGCCCTGTGCACTCTTGGTCTTAGTCAGGGGGTCCGCACACGGGGGGGAGGGGGTAGAGGGGCTGGATGTGCCGATCTTGGCTTGGTCGCCTACCAAAGTGGCAGCAGACCTATCCGTCCCCGCAGCCCCCGCGGATGGAGAGGAGCCCCGAGTCTTCTTTGTCTTTCTAGTCTTTTTCTTTTTTGGAGAGGAGGGCGGGGAATGAACCCGCTTCTCACCTCCGCCGGCAGAAGCCCCAATGCCAGACGGGCCGGCCTCAGCCAGGTCCCTCTCCGAAATGGAGAAGGTCCTGGTAGTCGTGGGGGCACCTGTCGGAGGAGATCCCTCCCCTCCTTGTATTGCCTCGGAGCCCTCAGCCGTTTGAGGGGGACCTTGCATTGGGGCGGACTCGGATTCGGTGCTTGGCGCCGAGCCCGGATTCCCGCCCATGTAAGGCCCTACCGTCTGAGGCTGGGTCTCCTCAATGACCATGTCTATCACAGGAGGGGCCTCAAGTTGGCAATCCCCTCCCAGGACATCGCAGGTCCCCTTGGCAGCGTCAAGAGTCATTTGTGGGGAGGCACAAGCCTTAACCCCGGCAAGGTTTAATATCCTTGCCAGCAGGTCTTTTGAGGGAAGCGACCGAAGGGGCCTGGCTTCCCTCTCCCCCCTAAGGGGGTTTGCCCTACCGAGCCGCTTTGATGGGAAGCGGCTGGCTAAGGGCTGCCTGCTGGCTTTCTTGGCAGTCCCCTTAGAAAGCAAAGGAGGGACTGCCGCTGGAGATAGGGAGGTGCCCGAAATCACCTCCAGAGAAGGGGGTGAGGGGGAGTCCCCTGCACCCGTCGGCGAAGGAGAGGAGTAAGCCTCCTCTCCGGTTAGAGAAATATGGAGGGTCCCCTGTGCAAGCACAGGGAGGGGGACCTCCATTTTTTTTGCTGGAGCTGCCCGAGGGCGGCTCCGTTGATCTTGGGGAAGTTGGGGGTTGGGTTTTTTTTTGTTTGATCTTGATCATTGGGCATGGTGACCCTTTTTTTAACACGGGATGCAATAGCGCACACCTCTCGCAGTCGCCCGCACTGCGAGAGGTGCTTACAAGCCCGGCAGAGCCAGGCGCCGCCATTCGGGACCACCCCTCCAGCCTGGTGGCCTGGCAGTCCATCGGCATGGCAGCTCCACCTTGAACACGGCGTAAAATATATAGATTGTGAAGAGGAGAGGAAAAGGGATGTGAGGAAGGTATGGGTGGGGATGAAGCCGGTTGTTAAAAACCAGCCACCCCCGCCCGGATCTCAGGGGTTAGGGAACATTGTCCCCTACCCCCTCAGCCCCGTATCGGGATGGTTGGCTGAAAGGAAGGTTAGCATCTACCCTGTGAAATTAGAGGCTGACCAGAGAAAGTTGTGGTAGAGGTTGTGTGAAAAGAGAGGAAACAAGTGTTTTGAAGGAAGGAAGAGAGGCTAAGCTGGGGCCGGACGGGGTGCTGAGTCCCGTCAGCACGGCGGCCAGGATGGCAAATCGCCGCGCCCCTTACGGGGGGACCATGTCTGTCACAGGAGGGGCCTCCAGTTTGCCATCCCCTCCCAGGACATCGCAGGTCCCCTTGGCAGCGTCATGAGTCTTTTGTGGGGAGGCACAGGCCTTGACCCCGGCAAGGTTTAATATCCTTGCCAGCAGGTCTTTTGAGGGAAGCGACCGAAGGGGCCTGGCTTCCCTCTCCCCCATAAGTGGGTTTGCCCTACCAAGCCGCTTACACGAGGGGGGGGGGGTATTTTAATTTTTTTTTTTTTTTTTAATTAAGGGGCTATCTGGCAACTGCCGACTTAGGTATTAGTCGCCGTAAACAAACAGCCTAGTTGTAGGCTACTTTAAAAATTAAACAGGAAACAATAAAAAGAGATAACAATAACAATAAAAAAGCAATAACAAAACAACAACAACAATTAAACTGGGTTAAATGAAAGGGAGAAGGCCAGCCTTCCCCCAAAAGTCAATAAGTCCACTAGTCATGGTGCATGCACTCGTCCCGAGTACAAGGGACAGGCGGTAGCGACCCCGCCCATCCCGGTACCGGGACAGGTATCGTGCGCGAAGATCACCCAGACTGGGACATTCGACAAGAATGTGCCGAACAGTCTGGGGGACGACGCAGTCGTTGCAATCGGGCGCAGGCGAGCGCTCCATCAAGTAGCGATGCGTCACACGAGTGTGTCCGATTCGAAGACGACAGAAAGCAACCTGAAGCCGCCACGGCATTGGGGGATAGGTCCATGGGAACAGTCGCGGCGCAATGGCACGCAACTTTAAGTTCCCCTCGACCGTCTCCCATCTTCTTTGCCAAAGCAGTCCGAAGAGCTGCCCGTATTCCTGCCATGTAGTCGGTGTGAGGAAGAGCGAAACGCTGGTCCGGTCGCAGAGTCCTCGCGGACTCTTTGGCGCGCTCATTCCCCGCAATTCCCACATGTCCAGGAACCCAGCAGAAGATAATCTCGACATCTGCCCGGCTCGCCAAAATCGTGGCGTCACGGATATCGCGAACCAGGGGATGCGGAGATTCCAATGCCCCGAGAGCACTCAGGGCGCTTTGTGAGTCGCTATAGATCACAATCCGGTCTCCGAACCGGGCACGTCGCGTAATCTCCCGTACCGAGTGGTGTATTGCCACCAGCTCGGCCGTGAAGACAGACGCAGCGCCTGGTAAAGCCCCGCTGACTTCAAACAGAGGGGATACGGCGTGGAAGCCGACCCCCTCTTGGGACTTGGAGCCATCCGTATACACTGGCACGGTTCCAGCGTGACACGATGTGTGCTCCAAAAAGGGCGAACGCAATACTCCCGGCGCAGTACAAGCTTTGGGAGCAGAGGCGTGGCGACAAATAGCCAAATGTGGTACCCTCCAGGGTGGCGTCCTGGGCAGAACCAGGGGCGCCACCGGCCCGAGACCTATATCTACCTCTCGAAGGAGTTTCCTGGCCCTAAACCCAAAGGGCTTAGGGTATGACTGGCGTCTCTCGGCGGCATAGGCACCATCGAGATCAGCTGCGGATGCAGTGAGAGCTGTTGGCGACTGAGGGAGGCACCGGGCTCGCGAGTACAGGCGAGTGATGCACTGCACGCGGCGCAGAGCGAGTGGCATCTCCCCAGCATCGACCAACAGGCTCTCAATGGGGGAAGTGCGGAAGGCACCGGTCGCAAGGCGAAGGCCGGTGTGGTGGATCGAATCCACCTTCCGCAATAAACGCTCGGCTGCGGATGCATAAAACTCGCATCCGTAGTCGAGCTTCGAGCGAACAAAGGATCGATAAAAAAGTAAGGCGGTAGCCCTATCAGCGCCCCAAGCGCTGAACGTCACGGAACGGAGAATGTCCATGGCGCGGGTACAAGAGACCCTAAGGCTGCGAATATGAGCCTCCCAGGTGAGGCGTCGGTCGAATACAAGACCAAGGAAACGGTGCGACTCAACCACATCCAGGCGCACCCCATTAAGAAACAAATCTGGGTCGGGGTGAAGCCGTGGATGGCGGCAGAAGTGCACCACCTTAGTCTTGGCCAAAGAAAACCGAAACCTGTGCGCATCGGGATAGAGAGAGACGCGGTTCAATGCCTGTTGGAGTCGCGCTCCAGAGTTGGCATCTGGGCCGCGCAAAAAGAGATCGAAAGGTCGTCCACGTAGAGCGTAGCGAGAACATCTTCCGGCAGCACCGAAGTGATGCCGTTGAAGCTCAGGGCAAAGAGTGTGATACTGAGGACACTTCCCTGCTCCTTTGGGGCAGAGAGGGCTCCCCCCACCCGTACGCGAAATCGACGATCTCGCAAAAATTCTGATATAAACATTGGGAGGCGTCCCCTCGCCCCCATCGTGTGGAGAGTCTCCATGATACCGTATCGCCATGCGGTATCATAGGCCTTCTCCCAATCAAAAAACACCGTGGCGTAGTGCTGTCTACGAAGGAAAGCCTCGCAGACGGCACTTTCCAGTCGGAGCAGAGCATCCGACGTGGAGTGGAACTTACGGAAGCCGCACTGTGCAGAAGACAGATGGCCTCCGCTGTCCAGGAAATAGGCTAATCTAACATTTACCAATTTCTCCATCAACTTGCACACGCAAGAGGTTAGAGAGATTGGGCGGAAACCGGTCGGAGTAGAGTGATCTCTCCCCGGCTTGCGAATGGCGAGCACAGTAGCGATTCGCCAGGAGTCTGGGAGAAGACCTTCCACCCAGATCCTGTTGAACAAATCTAACAGAAAGGCCATGCCTCGCTCACCCAGGTGTCGAAGCATGACGTACGGGACATCGTCCGGACCATGGGCGGTGTCCGCGCACGAAGCGAGAGCGGAACGCAACTCACTCACTGTAAACTTGTCGTTGAAGGGTTCTCCGCCTCTGGAGGTAAAGTCCAGCCGGCGGCCTTCCGCGACATCACGACGTGCATTGATTTTTTTTTTTTTTTTATTTAAGGGGCTATCTGGCGACTGCCGACTTAGGCATAAGTCGCCGTAAACAAACAGCCTAGTTCTAGGCTACTTCAAAAAATGGAACAGGGAACAACAAAAAAGAAATAACAATAACAAAACAATAACAAAAACAACAACAACAACAACAAAAATTAAGCCTGGTTAAAAAAAAGGGAGAAGGCCGGCCTCCCCCAAAAAGTTAGCAAGTCCACCAGTCAAAGTGCACGCACTCGTCCCGAGTACAAGGGACAGGCGGTAGCGACCCCGCCCATCCCGGTACCGGGACAGGTGTCGTGCGCGAAGATCACCCAGACTGGGACATTCGACAAGAATGTGCCGAACAGTCTGGGGGACGACGCAGTCGTTGCAATAGGGCGCAGGCGAGCGCTCCACCAGATAGCGATGCGTCACACGAGTGTGTCCGATTCGGAGACGACAGAAAGCAACCTGAAGCCGCCGCGGCATTGGGGGATAGGTCCATGGGAACAGTCGCGGCGCAATGGCACGCAACTTTAAGTTCCCTTCGACCGTCTCCCATCTTCTTTGCCAAGCAGTCCGAAGAGCTGCCCGTATTCCTGCCATGTAGTCGGTGTGAGGAAGAGCGAAACGCTGGTCCGGTCGCAGAGTCCTCGCGGACTCTTTGGCGCGCTCATTCCCCGCAATTCCCACATGTCCAGGAACCCAGCAGAAGATAATCTCGACATCTGCCCGGCTCGCCAAAACCGTGGCGTCACGGATATCGCGAACCAGGGGATGCGGAGATTCCAATGCCCCGAGAGAACTCAGGGCGCTTTGTGAGTCGCTATAGATCACAATCCGGTCTCCGAACCGGGCACGTCGCGTAATCTCCCGTACCGAGTGGTGTATTGCCACCAGCTCGGCCGTGAAGACAGACGCAGCGCCTGGTAGAGCCCCGCTGACTTCAAACAGAGGGGATACGGCGTGGAAGCCGACCCCCTCTTGGGACTTGGAGCCATCCGTATACACTGGCACGGTTCCAGCGTGACACGATGTGTGCTCCAAAAAGGGCGAACGCAATACTCCCGGCGCAGTACAAGCTTTGGGAGCACAGGCGTGGCGACAAATAGCCAAATGTGGTACCCTCCAGGGTGGCGTCCTGGGCAGAACCAGGGGCGCCACCGGCCCGAGACCTATATCTACCTCTCGAAGGAGTTTCCTGGCCCTAAACCCAAAGGGCTTAGGGTATGACTGGCGTCTCTCGGCGGCATAGGCACCATCGAGGTCAGGTGCGGATGCAGTGAGAGCTGTTGGCGACTGAGGGAGGCGCCGGGCTCGCGCGTACAGGCGAGTGATGCACTGCACGCGGCGCAGAGCGAGTGGCATCTCCCCAGCATCGACCAACAGGCTCTCAATGGGGGAAGTGCGGAAGGCACCGGTCGCAAGGCGAAGGCCGGTGTGGTGGATCGAATCCACCTTCCGCAATAAACGCTCGGCTGCGGATGCATAAAACTCGCATCCGTAGTCGAGCTTCGAGCGAACAAAGGATCGATAAAAAAGTAAGGCGGTAGCCCTATCAGCGCCCCAAGCGCTGAACGTCACGGAACGGAGAATGTCCATGGCGCGGGTACAAGAGACCTAAGGCTGCGAATATGAGCCTCCCAGGTGAGGCGTCGGTCGAATACAAGACCAAGGAAACGGTGCGACTCAACCACATCCAGGCGCACCCCATTAAGAAACAAATCTGGGTCGGGGTGAAGCCGTGGATGGCGGCAGAAGTGCATCACCTTAGTCTTGGCCAAAGAAAACCGAAACCTGTGCGCTTCGGCATAGCAAGAGACGCGGTTCAATGCCTGTTGGAGTCGACGCTCCAGAGTTGGCATCTGGGCCGCGCCAAAAGAGATCGAAAGGTCGTCCACGTAGAGCGTAGCGAGAACATCTTCCGGCAGCACCGAGGTGATGCCGTTGATGCTCAGGGCAAAGAGTGTGACACTGAGGACACTTCCCTGCGGGACACCCTCTTCCTGCTCCTTTGGGCCGGAGAGAGCTCCCCTCACCCGTACGCGGAATCGACGATCTCGCAAAAATTCACATATAAACATTGGGAGGCGTCCCCTCGCCCCCATCGTGTAGAGATGCTCCATGATACCGTATCGCCATGCGGTATCATAGGCCTTCTCCAGATCGAAAAACACCGTGGCGTAGTGCTGTCTACGAAGGAAAGCCTCGCAGACGGCATTTTCCAGTCGGAGCAGAGCATCCGACGTGGAGTGGAACTTGCGGAAGCCGCACTGTGCGGAAGACAGATGGCCTCCGCTGTCCAGGAAAAAAGCTAATCTAACGTTTACCAATTTCTCCATCAACTTGCACACGCAAGAGGTTAGAGAGATTGGGCGGAAACCGGTCGGAGTAGAGTGATCTCTCCCCGGTTTGCGAAAGGCGAGCACAGTAGCGATTCGCCAGGAGTCTGGGAGAAGACCTTCCACCCAGATCCTGTTGAACAGATCTAACAGAAAGGCCATGCCTCGCTCACCCAGGTGTCGAAGCATGGCGTACGGGACATCGTCCGGACCATGGGCGGTGTCCGCGCACGAAGCGAGAGCGGAACGCAACTCACTCACAGTAAACTTGTCGTTGAAGGGTTCTCCGCCACTGGAGGTAAAGTCCAGCCGGCGGCCTTCCGCGACATCACGACGTGCATTGAATGCTGGCGGAGCAGCATCACGGCTAGAGAATGCGGAAAAAGCGGTCGCTAAGGATTCCGCCACGGACGCGAGGTCTGAGATTGCGGTCCCATTCTCCTGGAGAATGGGAGGGGGGTCCTGCGAGAACTTGCCCCGAATCCTTTTGACTCGCTTCCACACCTCAGCTAAAGGGGTCTTCCCGTTAAGTGAAGACACGTATGCCCGCCAAGAAGAGCGGCGGGCGTGCTTCGAAATATACCGGAACCTAGCCCTAGCCCGACGAAATTCAGCGACAGTGAAATCGTTCGGGCGGCGCTTATAGCGCATGTAGGCATAACGCTTCTGTTTGAGGGCCGTCTCACACTCGGCCGACCACCATGGGAGTGGTCGGCGTGCAAAACGGCCAGACGTCCTAGGAATAGTAGTCAGGCCCACGGCGATGAGGTTGCCGGAGAAGAACTCAACGGCCTCATCTACCCACCTAAACTCCTCGACTGAGATAGAGAATTCAGTCATTTCCTGAAATGCAGGCCACCGCGCCCGCGCCAAGCACCACCGAGGTGGTCTCTCAGGCGGCAGTTGCCCTGAAAATGATATTTGAATGGGAAAGTGATCACTACCATGGAGGTCATCGACCACCCCCCAATCAAAATCAGGCTGTGCATCCGAAGAGCACAAAGATAGGTCAAGGCAAGAAAATGAAGCGGTTCTCGGACAGTGATGCGTAAACTCATCCACGTTTAGGACACCCATCTCAAGCTCTTCGATCAGATCGGCAAGGACTTGTCCCCTGGGATTTATGGAGTAATCTCCCCAGAGAGGATGCCTGCCGTTCAGATCTCCAAGCAAGAGATAGGGCCTCGGCAACCGTGCAACGACGCGGCGGAAGTCCCCCGCGTCGAAGTCAGCTGACGGTGGAATGTACGCAGAAATGATAGTATACCTCCTATCCAGGTGCAGCTGCACAGCCACTGCCTGAAAGGAGGTATCTAAAGAGAAAGGAAGAACGGAGACATCATGCCGGGTGTAAACTGCGCATCCCCCAGCCCGGCCATCCCGCGGTGGTGGGGTCGCAAGACCCTTACACCCCGGGAGGGCAGGGAGGGGGCACGCACCTAGCATGGTCTCCTGCAAAAAAATAGCTAACGGGGAACGGGACGAGACGAGCCTCCGCAGCTCCTCCCAGTTCGCCCGGAGTCCACGGCAATTCCATTGAAGGAATATGCCCTCCAGGCCTAGCTCGGAGGAGACGCGGGGGCCCTCCTCGAATTGAAGACCCTCACGGGAATGGCCGTACGCTTCCCGGGCGCTGTTGGCCGGACAAAGCGCTGAATGCGCTGTCGGCTTCGAGGACTTATTGGGGGTGGTTGGGCTCGCCATGCGAGTCTTTTCCTCCCTCCGCCTCGAAACCTTAGGCGGGCGTTGCGGCTTCGGAGGCGGGGGGCCCTCTTTTCGAGGAACCACCGTCTCCGAGCCACTCGCTCCACCTCGGGGCGTGGGCGAAGGATCCGAAGCTCCTTTGTTGCTGTCCTCCTTTCGGGGGGCAGCTTTAGGAACCCCGGAAGATGCTCTAGCGACCATCTTCAGGGGTGTTGCCTCCTGTGAGTCTAACGACTCTGTGGAGGCGAGTGGCCGTTTCGCCTTACGGGAAACGGTCACGCTGGGGGCAGAGGGGGGAGCCCTGGTTTTAGCCGGGGCTGGGTGTGAACCCTTTTTGCCGCCAGCTCTACCAGGGGAGCGCCCGGGTGTAGTAGAGCCCGCAGAAGGGCTCCGAATGGGCGCGGAAACAACCGTGCTCGTTGGCCTGGATGGGCCAGGAGCAGAGGGTGCTTTTCTAACTATTGAGGCATATGACGTCCCAGGACCAAGTCCTTAGCCTCGCGGAATGAGAGTCGATCCTGGGCCTGAACGGCCAGGATTTCTTTCTCAAGGAGATATGCACCACATTGCTTCGAAGAAGCAGGGTGCTGCTCTCCGCAATTGACACACTTGGCCACACACGATTTGGACTTATCGTGTGCGACCTTGGAGCAATTTACACAGACTTCGGGTGACCGTGATTTTGCACGTCTACATGATCGATTCGTGTGGCCGAAGCGGTGACAGTAATAGCACCGCCGCGGCAGTGGCACGAATGCCTTCACGCGGTAGCGGTACCAACCGGCACGCACCGACTCAGGGAGCTTGTCACAGTCGAACGTGACGAAGAGTGTAGGGGTGGGTCTCGAGGCCCCTCCCTGTTTTCTCATCACACGTTCGACCTTGACCGCCCCATGGTCGGCCAGCTCTAGGGTGATGTCTTCTATGGAGTAGTCAACGAGTTCCCTCGCATAAACTACTCCTTTCACAAAGTTCATGGTAGAGTGCGGCGTCACACTCACCGGGGTGCCATGAAGTGTCCGAAGAGCACTTATCTTGGCCGCCTCGGCGGGATTCGCCGCATTCGCCAGAAGGCTCCCGTCCGACAAACGGGTTACCTTCGGCTCTCTACCAATTGCACTAGCTAATCCTCTCCTCTGATGGATCATGTTGCCCTTGGACAAGATGCTGCCATCAGTGGAGCGAATAACGAGGAAGCGCTTGAAGCCAGCGGGCTCGAAAACGCCAGGTAACCTCTGAATGAGGGGCCCCGATGTCATCGAGGCTCCGCCCTGTGCATTCTTGGTGTTAGTCTTAGTCAGGGGCTCCGCACACGAGGGGGTAGAGGGGCCGGATTTTCCGATCTTGGCTTGGTCGCCTACCAAAGTGGTAGCAGACCCATCCGTCCCCGCAGCCCCCGCGGATGAGAGGAGCCCCGAGTCTTCCTCGTCTTTTTCTTTTTAGGAGAGGGCGGGGAATGAACCCGCTTCTCACCTCCGCCGGCAGAAGCCCCCATGCTAGATGGGCCGGCCTCAGCCAGGTCCCTCTCCAAAATGGAGAAGGTCCTGGTCGTCGTAGGGGCACCTGTCGGAGGAGATCCCTCCCCTCCTTTTACTGCCTCGGAGCCCTCGGCCGTTTGAGGGGGACCTTGCATAGGGGCGGATTCGGGTTCGGTGCTTGGCGCCGAGCCCGGATTCCCCCCCATGGAAGGCCCTACCATCTGAGGCTGGGTCTCCTCAAGGACCATGTCTATCACAGGAGGGGCCTCCAGTTGGCCATCCCCTCCCAGGACATCGCAGGTCCCCTTGGCAGTGTCGCCAGTCTTGTGTGGGGAGGCACAGGCCTTGACCCCAGCAAGGTTTAAAATTCTTGCCAGCACGTCTTTTGAGGGAAGCGACCGAAGGGGCCTGGCTTCCCTCTCCCCCCTAAGGGGGTTTGCCCTACCGAGCCGCTTGCACGAGGGGCGGTCGGCAATGGGCTGCCTGCTGGCTTTCTTGGCAGTCCCCTTAGAAAGCAAAGGAGGGACTGCCGCTGGAGATAGGGAGGTGCCCGAAAGCACCTCCAGAGAAGGGGGTGAGGGGGAGTCCCCTACACCCGTAGGCGTAGGAGAGGAGTAAGCCTCCTCTCCGGTTAAAGAATTATGGAGGGTCCCTTGCGCAAGCACAAGGGAGGGGGACCTCCATTTTCTCGGTGGAGCTGCCCGAGGGCGGCTCCGTTGATTTTCTCGGGGAAGTTGGGGGTTGGGTTTTTTTTTTTTTTTTGTCATACATGGGCATGGTGACCCTCTTTTTAATACGGGACGCAATAGCTCATCACCTCTCGCAGTTGCCCGCACTGCGAGAGGTGCTTACAAGCCCGGCAGAGCCAGGCGCCGCCATTCGGGACCACCCCTCCCGCCTGGTGGCCTGGCAGTCCTTCGGCATGGCGGCTCCACCTTGAACACGGCGTAAAAAATATAGGTTGTGAAGAGGAGAGGAAAAGGGATGTGAGGAAGGTATGGGTGGGGATGAAGCAGGTTGTTAAAAAACCCCCATCCCGAACCGGAGCTGAGGGGTTAGGGAACAATGTCCCCTCCCCCCCCAGCCCCGTATCGGGACGGTTGGCTGAAAGGAAGGTCAGCATCTACCCTGTGAAATTAGAGGCTGACCAGAGAAAGTTGTGGTAGAGGTTATGTGAAAAGAGAGGAAACAAGTGTTTTGAAGGAAGGAAGAGAGGCTAAGCTGGGGCCGGACGGGAAGCTGAGTCCCTTCAGCACGGCGGCCAGGATGGCAAATCGCCGCGCCCCTTACGGGGGGACCATGTCTGTCACAGGAGGGGCCTCCAGTTTGCCATCCCCTCCCAGGACATCGCAGGTCCCCTTGGCAGCGTCATGAGTCTTTTGTGGGGAGGCACAGGCCTTGACCCCGGCAAGGTTTAATATCCTTGCCAGCAGGTCTTTTGAGGGAAGCAACCGAAGGGGCCTGGCTTCCCTCTCGCCCCTAAGTGGGTTTGCCCTACCGAGCCGCTTACACGAGGGGGGGTCGGAAATGGGCTGCCTGCTGGCTTTCTTGACAGTCCCCTTAGAAAGAAAAGGAGGGACTGCCGCTGGAAATAGGGAGGTGCCCGAAATCACCTCCAGAGAAGGGGGTGAGGGGGAGTCCCCTACACCCGTAGGCGTAGCAGAGGAGTAAGCCTCCTCTCCGGTTAAAGAAATATGGAGGGTCCCCTGCGCAAGCACAAGGGGAGGGGGAACCTCCATTTTTTCGGTGGAGCTGCCCGAGGGCGGCTCCGTTGATGTTACAGGGGAAGTTGGGGTTGTTTTTTTTTTATATTCATCATTGGACATGGTGACCCTCTTTTTTACACGGGACGCAATAGCTCACCACCTCTCATAGTTGCCCGCACTGCAAGAGGTGCTTGCAGGCCCGGCAGAGCCAGGCGCCGCCATTTCGGACCACCCCTCCCGCCTGGTGGCCTGGCCCTCCATCGGCATGGCAGCTCCACCTTAGACACGGCGTAAAATTGATAAAATGTGAAGAGGAGAGGAAAAGGGATGTGAGGAAGGTATGGGCGGGGATGAAGCAGGTTGTTAAAAACCCCCCATCCCGAACCGGAGCTCAGGGGTTAGGGGACATTGTCCCCTTTCCCCTCAGCCCCGATCCGGGACGGTTGGCTTGAGAAGGTCAGCATCTACCCTGTGAAATTAGAGGCTGACCAGAGAAATTTGTGGGAGAGGTTGTATGAAAAGCGACGAGGTAGGGGAGAAATACAGGCAATCTGAATGAAGGAAGAGAGGCTAAGCTGGGGCCGGACGGAGCGTTGGATCCCGTCAGCACGGCGGCCAGGATGGCAAATCGCCGCGCCCCTTACGGAGTTATTATTATTACACAGAAGGAATTATGAATCGATGGTACGTATTATAATTTCAGTTTTAAAAAGCAAAGTTTCATTTCAAATACATTTCAGTTATACCAAATAGAGTTGTTTTGGATAAATAAATAATCCTGATTTGCTTGTATTTTTATTCTTTCCTACATTATGGCCAAATTCTTAATTTGTTATGTCATATAATCAATATTCTATTTTGTGCAAGAATCGGAATCGTAACTTATAACTGGAATCTGAATCGCAATTTTTTTTTATTCGGGGTACACCCTGCTCCAAATACTATTCATTTACTAAAAAGTTTCAAAAGGTAGTTGGCTTCATTCCAACGTAATTTTTAGTCGCGGGCGACTGTACATCTCACTATCTCGGTCGGCGTCAGTTTTGCTTTTCTTTTTTTTTTTGGGGGGGGGGGCTAATAACGTAACTATTCGGCCGATTCTAACGAAATTTGAAACCCTTATGTTGTTTTACATTCTTTTTCGAATGATATAATTGCCAAGGTCCTCCCAAGTTAGCCCGGGAATCATTTTGTTTTGTCAATAACATCATAACTATTCGGCCGATTCTAATAAAATTTGAGGCCCTTATGTTGTTTTACATTCTCTTTCGAATGATGCCATTGCCAAAGTCGTCCCAAGGTTACTCGGGGAATTATTTGGTAATAACATCATAACTATTCGGCCGATTCTAACGAAATTTGAAACCCTTATGTTGTTTTACATTCTCTTTCGAGATATAATTGCCAGTCCCCCCCTCAGTCCGGGAATTTTTGAAAGCTTTGAAGGTCGTAGACTTAATGAGAATAAGTGAGAGCAAGCGACTTTTGGTCAGCAGACCTTTTTTTTCTAAACCTACTCTTGGAATGTTAAGACTAATATTCTAGTACATTTTAAATTCATCATAGCTAGTTTTTTTTCTGAAAATATCGACTATATTATTCCTAACTCAACAAAATGGACACGTTGATAGTTAAAGATTTATTTAATATTAAAGCCAAAGAAAGTTACAAATATTGACTTAAATTAAAGATCAGATGTTTAAAGGTGCCAAATGACGTTAACTCTTGAGTATTATTTGTACTCTTTAAAAAACAGGAATTGTAAAATCTACTTTATTAAGTATCTAAACTCTAGGCTTTGAAGAGTTTCATAATTTTTATTTTTTTACCCCAGGTCAAATTAATTCGTGGAAAATCCAACTCATTTGAGCTGATATAAATGTTTTTTTAATTAAGAATGATAAATTCTATTTAAGGAAATAATACAAAAATGATTAAGGAAATCTTACTTTAGGATATGAAAAAAAAATAATCCACTAAAAATGTGGAGAAAACAAACCATCCAGTAGCGTAATTTTTATGGCGTATGTGAACAATTGACTACTAATGATTAAGGAAATTTAATAATTTTACCGAAATTCAATACAAAAATCTAACTTCGTTGCATTACAATTATTTTTAATGACAAAAAAAAGCTGAGGGTTTGTCATAAATCTGTAGTATAAGCAAATGAACAATTTAACACCCGTTTTGAAATGGCCTTAATTTAGGGCATGTGTTCATCTGGAAATATGTTTGGTTGCAAAAGTCCCCAAATGCTTTCAATTTAGGCGTCTAAAAACTAATTCTCTTACGCGTCATATAATCTTTGCATAAACATGATTGCCAATGCAATAAACTAGAGTTTAACATAAGGAGCGAGGCAGGAATCCAAAACTAGCCTTTTCGATATTTCGTACTTAGTTTGAGAAATATCCTAGACTACTAATATTCAATTCCGAAACGACATAATTATTCAAGGTGAGCAGCTGCTTTATTTTGTTGGTTGGTGTTTTATGGGAGTGAATTTGACCAAGGGGGAAAATGGGGCAAGAGAGGAAGAATATATTATTTATGGAGAACAAGGAAGCATTGGCCAGGATTAAACGCAAGTGTTCTGAGTTAGGGTTGGATGAGAGAAAAAGATGTAGTGCCTACGAATACGTGGGGCAAGGTATCCATGAATTAACCTAGGTCAGGCCTGCAAGAATTACCTCTTTATAGCGAGAGGTGGAAGGATAAAGCCGAGTAACAGTGTGTGGTATAATAAAAGTTTGATTGATTATTAGGTGGATTTAATCCGAGATGAATGTTATCAGTGGGGTTCCTCAGGGGTCGGTGTTGTTCTTGATTTATATTATGATCTCGAAATGGGTATAATTATCGACCTGAGCCCGTTTTGTGTAAGTTGGGTAGGAAAAATGGAGAATGGAATTTAATAAAAGTAAGTGCAGTGTACTTAGTATAGGTCGAAGTAATCGGATAATAATTATAAATTGAATGGGAGAGTTAGAAATGACAGAATGCGAAGTTTTGATCTCCCGCCTATAATTGTTAGGAATTGAGTTAATTGGGTTTTGGGGAGGAACGTGAGAAAAAAAAGAGTGTTGATGTCATTCTGAAATTACCTGGCATTAGTTAGGCCTC
Organism: Ceratothoa steindachneri; assembly: GCA_963969495.1. Classification (NCBI taxonomy): domain Eukaryota; kingdom Metazoa; phylum Arthropoda; class Malacostraca; order Isopoda; family Cymothoidae; genus Ceratothoa; species Ceratothoa steindachneri. The sequence continues at coordinate 13,748,558 of OZ018330.1, forward strand.
ATCTTGACTATGCGGTGCAATTTTGGTCACCGTATTGAGTCAGTATAAAGAGGGATGACTAAGATGATTCGTGTGTCGAGGAGTTTACCTTATGGTGAAAGATTTAGGAGACGATCTACATACATTAGAAAGGAGAATAATTAAGGTTTTTATATTTAGTCAACACGGCATGACACGTAGCAGTTTAAGCTGGACAAGTTTAGGTTTAAGAAAGATTGGTATAAATTGGTTTACAAATTGAGTACTATATGAATGAAATAGGCTCAAGTAGTCATGTGATAGAAGCGTCCTCCATGGGGAATTTTAAGAATAGATTGTATAGATTTATGGATGGGAATAGTAAGTGGAACTGAACTGGGAGATGCGAACAGGAGCTGCCTCGTATAAGGTATTGATTAGTCTTTTGCAGTTATTTTCTTATGTTAATGGTTAATTAAGAACTAAATATAAAGCTGCTACACTTAAAGGCAATTTAGGGGAAAAAGTTATAAAGGCCATGACCGTAGCATACGAGACGCTCATGTGTAACTATTGCCATCTAAGATGCCTCATAAAAAATGCTTGATAGGTTGTAGTTTTAGGTACGAATTTCACAGATTATTTCACATGACAAAATTAAATTTCGATGCCGCAAGTATTGCAATTAACTGTAAAAATAACAGCCCTCGTACGAAAGAAAGAGATTGGTTAAAATTGGCACATGCCGGCTAAAGCTCATCATTAACCGCTTGCTCACAAAGTAGAGCCGGTGCGCACCCACGCGACTAAAAAATCATCATCCCTTTATGGCCTATTAAGAACAAAGGAATCATTTTTCCCACACCAAATTGGCCCTTCAGACCGATGTGCCATGTGGTGCAGGATCTCGTCCAGTCATAATTTATCATTGAGTTATGCGATCTTGAAAGAGGCATTTTCTGCTCTTTTTGACCTAACAAATGAAAATAGAAACCAGGTAAACTTTGTACCGTTTAAACTTTTCATTATACAACCATTAGATAACAGTGGAAATTAGTTTCTCACAACGGAAGCCATTAGCCATGCATCAATTTCGACTCGAGGCAGAATGAAAACATATTAAAATGCCAGAGGCATTTTAATATGCTAGTGCAGGATGGAATATTAGCTAATTAGTAATGAGAAATAATTTTTCCCTGTCCGGCAGTGTCCTTTATTTAGGTAGTCTAACATTTTCACCTTATTTCAGATTTGCTCATGGGTTTCTGCATAGTTTAGACCTAAAAAGTGATTTATATGTAAAGAAGTAACTTGTGCTAATTCAATCAAAATTCATTAAAATTACGAAATACAATGCCAGCTTGATCGTATATGTGTGGTTACACAAGCAAACTACCTCATTAACTATTCAAGAATCTAAATGATCTATTGGATTTATTATTTAAAAAGTACATGGGTTTTGCTCCGGCAAAGACTGACCAATGATGCGGGGGGGAGGGGGTATTTGGAGAGTGATGTCTGCATAGACGAACAAAGTGAGTCATCTCGGGTGATCCAAAGTCTGCGCAGTGAAAGCAAGTTTATTGTCTTTTGACAATAAACTGAGAATGATCAATCTTTGTGTTTACAAGGGTGATATTTTCAACCCTTACTCCTAAGTAATTTTTATGAGGTATTAAATTTTCTTACTGCGGAGACACTTTTGGATCACTATATTTGAATAAAGGTACCAACTAGGATCCATGGCTCGAGGTTTCTCAGAAACCAGTGAAGGAAGAAGTTAGAGTGATCCTATGATCTGACATCTAATTTGAAAAAAACTGAAAAAAGCATCCATTTGAGTTTTATCTTTTTTTCGCCCACACGTGAGAATGATAGAAATCACATTGCAACCGAATCGACGGATGCCTTTTTTAAGAAAAAAAGTTCTTCGTGTGGATACCTGATAAAGTATAAAAGAAAGTGACAAATGATTAAGGGCAGACAAAATGTTTGGGGCATCTTAGCAAGGTTTGTACGCTCTAATCTGATTGAACAAACAAAATTATTGCAGTTAAAATACTATATGTAACTATTTGAAAATATATTCATTTACATAGATGAATAGCTATTGTAATTTCGAGTACAAAAATATTGCACTTACTAGATAATTCTTCAAAATATAAATTAACATTTGCGTAACTGGCCATACCTAAATTTAAGTGGTACGGTATGTTGTACTATCTATATCTACGCTTATCACATTGAGTGAAAGAGAAAAAATCCTGCATTCTTTAGATAAAAAAACCCCCCCTGGGTACAACTATTATGCGGAATATTCGACTTAAATCATTCCTTGTCTTTGTTCCAAACAACAACCCTTTGAGTGCAGGGGTTCTCAACGACAATATAATAGGGTACTCGGCTCTACTGAGATTAAATGTTCTAATAAGTTTCACGAGCTCAGACTTTCAATAATAGAATACAAGCATTAATCATACCAACAAAAGGAAGAATGCACGTCAACGAAGTAAAGAAACGGATGATCTTAAGGCTGAAAGTATACAGGCGAAAAATACGTCTGTTAAGGCTCCCCGCCCGATCCACAGTGACTTCTCAGGCTGACCCCACATTTGGATACTTCTCATCACTTAACTAAGACTTACTTGTAGTAGTGTAAGTACGAAAATAGCATTTAATATGGAAATATGAGAGGTTATCCAATGACGGAATCTGGGATGGGAGAAGCCCTTGTGGTGAATTTGGCTTTCAGAAAGTAGTCTTTGTTCCCCTCAAGCTTGCCCTTAGAATGTTTCCAAACAGACAACAAGTGGAAGAAGAGGTAGAGGAGGCGGGAAGGGAGTGACTAGTGCTGGAGGGCGATCTCTTCATCTCTTTCGTCGAGGTAGACTCCGGTTGAGATGATGAATGAGGTTCGTTCGTAACAGGTTCTTCTTGGGAAGGGCACTTTCCTCCTGGAACACTAAGCCTACTTCAGGGACTCGCTTTATTTCGAAAATTGACACTTAAAACCAGGGAGAAGTGGGCAAACTTTTACAAACCGTCGGAAGGATTTATTTTTATGTTCATACAAGTGCGTGAATAAAAATAAAAATAAAAGGATAGTTACAGCACTAATAAATTCTCTCTCATTCAAAATCATGATGGGCCGAGCAAAACAAGAGCGAATTAGCATATTTTATGGTTAATATAACTTAGCAGGTTGATAAATAATCATTGCTATACCACCCGCATACCACAGCTGCGTACATTGCGGGATAACTGATAGTTGCACAAACTATTTAATTTGAAGAGACTTAAAGGTATCTGTTTAAGGACGTGGCGACGGCACCATACACAAGCAAGTTAAGTTTTAGAATAGGCATTTTACAAAACAAGCTTTCATTTTGCGAATTATTGCAATAATTTGACTCGATTGAGTAAAGGCTATTGCACTCGGGAGCTCGATTGTCCAGCTTGTTTATCAACCGCCTAATATTAAAAAAAAAATCTGAAGATACCCTTACTTTATCCTAAAGTACAATCATAACGTATCGCTATTGAGTATGTGGGGACATGGAAATAAATTAAATATCCTGATAAAATAAGTAAAGGGCATCATATGATACGTCCCTCTTTAACCTTTAGCAAGTGAGCTTGTAGCGAGGACAGGACCTTCACCCTCAACTACGAGTTTTTAGGTTTTAATTACACTTGGTAGCTGGCACACACGGGAGAATCTCTCACCTACCCCTTCCCCGCCAGTCTTAATGGCCCACTATCCTTCCCAGCTCACACATATGTACGCCCCTTTCTCCACAAATTCACGCATATACCATTCCTTGGTTAATTCACTTCGATAAATTAAGTAAAAGTAAACACCAATTCGACGAGAGCATTTGCATGTTTGCGATAAGCGACCGCAAAGTGTTAATATGCGGTGAAGCAGACGAAAAAGGGGATCAATTTACTCAACAATTCATGAGTGAGATCGGCGCGTCGCTTTACCTTTGTCAGAGGCTGACCTCTTCACCCGTCGCGGGGACCCGTGGGGAGAGGCATTAGGAGTCCGTGGACGAGAGAGAGTTCCGAGAGAGGACGTTGTGCCGCCATTCACCGAGGATGCCGGAGACTGCTGGGACCGTAACCTGCGCGCTGGGTCCAGAAACATCCCGGCCGAATTATGGATTCGAGTGTGTAGCGACAAAACCTCCTCCAAATCGGTTTCACTATGAAAAATGAAAAAAGGAGGAAATATTTGGAAAATCGATTTTTTTAAGAACAATTCATTTACCATAAACTGAAGCTATGAAGGTGTCAATTAAGCACATAAACACCCACTAGTAAAGAGGGAAGAGAACTATAATTCAAACTTGTCCCCGGAAATCAGAGCTCACAAAACCGGGGACAACCTATGAAAATAACCTCAGGCCTAAACTAAAATAGAAATTTCCCCCCTAAAATGTAAAATGCCATAGCAACGAAGCTGTACGAAGCACAACCTTCGTAAGGAGAGGATCTGAAAGAAAGTGAAGTTAGAAAAAGCGCATCTTCCTGCAGGTATTATAGCAGGGAGGGCACACAAGCCTCCATGCGGATGTATTAAAGGATAAATGAAGAAAAGAAAGAGAGGGAAGTAGAATGAAAAAACGGCGGGAACAAAGCAGAGGGAGGGGTCAACCAATGCCCAGTGGCATCGCCCTAGAATAAATGGACGAAAGGTGGTTGGCAACTAGCCTGCGATATTAGCTGGCACCCAAGAAAATAAGTGTAAATAAAGTGGCGAAAAAAGAGGATAAAATACAATGTCTAGGAATAAAACTAAGGTAGTTTCACTCTAGTTCAAGTCCACCAGGGGCATTGGAACAGGAAAGGCGTGCCGCCTTCCTCCGTCTACACGCGACACACCTTGCGGGTAACATTCGAGCAGCGATTCAAAAACAATTGGGAAGCGTCTCAAGACACACCGAGGCAGAAATCAAGAAACTTCACGAGACTCGCCAAATCTACCAACAGGGAACAAGACGCACGAAGCCATCGCCGACGGGAACGCAAGCAGCGTCAACTTCACCTCCACCTAACATCCAAAGCGAAAACCAAAAGAGGGCGTCTCCCGCAGAAATTTCGTAAGAGAGATCTAGAAAGAAACCGGTGAAAATATGTGGAAGATATACTCATACAGGCATTGGGGCGGGAAGAGCAACCAATCCTCCAGATGACAACAGCAATGGACCACGATTTGTCCACACCATTCACTACAGTAATGGCATTCCTATCATGGAAAATCATCGCCAATCTATGGTCAGGTCAACCTAGCAAATATTCACCTAAGGCACCTTGGGTCAAGAAGCATCACGCCCTCAAGCCAAATAAGCGACCCAACACATCGCCCTCTCTCTTTTACTCTGAACCCTCTCCAAAATCATATAAAGTCCAGTAATATACAAAACCAACCGGATTACACTACAGTGAGACAGTGCAAAAAATCCAAACACCCCATCATCCATAAAACAAACCACACACACATAACACAGCAAGGGATACGCTCTCTAGGCGCAAACCACATCATCAATACCACTCCACCGGACAACACGGGGGAAAGATATCCCAATGGCACAAACGGGACACCCTGCTAAAGCACCGGTGCGGATGATCATTCAAAACTAAACACACAAAAATACTGCACCGGCCTGACTGACACCTATCTCACCCGACTGCCATAAGGAACCAGACACAGTTTAATACTTGTTTACAACATGCATGGGAGAACCTATTCGGGTCGGGACCTAAGTCAGGACATTACCAGCGAGGGTAATGCCACCGAAAGTCAAGATTTATTCCTCTCCCATAAAGTGGGTCTGGAGCGCCTCGACGCCACTAAAAACTACCACTCCCCTACCGTTATACCCTATTAAACACAAGGTCCACATTTTCATTCTCACTCACTTATTCACATCATCAACCCAACTTTTACGCGGCCTTCCAATTGGCCCTTCTCGCATCATGACACTTTAGTATGTTCTCTTTGAAAAACTATTCTGATCCAATCTCCTTCTATACTCGTAACACTCAGACGCAACCTCATTACACCCTTTTTCACACCATAAACACTTCTTATTTAGTTGTTCCTCACCCTACCTACCTTTAGCATACCAACCATGCCTCTCGAGCTGTCCATTTTTACTGCTTTCGCTCCAGGTCCTTCCTTCTCCCTCCACACCTTACCATAGCCACTCCGGTATACCAACATTGGCACCAGCATAGTCCCATGCATCTTCCTGGCACATTTCACACTTAAACCCTGAGCATTCAATAAACTCTAATTGCTTCACAAACTTTCCTACCACTAAAGCCTTGTGGTCGCAATCTACTTCATCTACACCACTATCACTTACAATGCCTCCTAGATACTTAAGAAAAACTTCGCACTAGTTCAAGGGTGCCACCACGGACTCAGCGGATATCACTCTTTTCTCCATTCACTTCTAGACCCCTCCTATCATAAGCTACAATCAATATTTCCAAATCTTTCTCACTTTCAGCAACTAACACCAGGTTATCACCATATACCAACATACACAGGATCTATCCTTCACGCTTCTTCGTCAATCTCACACCTATTTCTCCATTCCCATAAGTACTCTTTCAGTAACCGATCCATAAAAATATTAAACAGCCACCGCAACATGACTAAATGCATTCCTAGCACCTGTCATGATGCTTCTTTATCTAGACGATCATAAGCTTTCGCCAAATCTCGTACCCTTTTTTTTTCAGCTGTCAGTGAAAATATGGGACGCACATACACGCGCTTTGCGCTCTAAACCCTTATTCATCCCCTATCAATCCCTCAGTTATCTTTCTTATGCACCCACTCAATCACAATTTTCCCTTACACTATACCTACAACACTCAACAAACATCCCATCATAGTTCTTATATTCACTTTTCTCTCCTTTACCCTTATACAACGGCCCTATTACTGCATTCTTCCAGTCTTCACAAACTTTTTCACTTTCAAATGAATTACAACATAGCCGCTAGACCGATTCAATAACACAATCACCACCACTCTCTAGCATCTTAGCGACTATGCTACCAACTCCCGCTGCCTTCCTATTTTTCAGACCTCTCTCACAGCACTAACAACTCTCAAGTTTATCTCTTCCATATCCCACTACACATATTTACATTTGCATCGTCTTCCTTACCAACATTATACAACTCATCAACTTTTGACCTCCTGATTGCTCACAAGTTCACTATCATGGTTGTCCTTGAAGTTTAAAAACTATTTTTTGTCAGGTTCCTCACCCACCTTACTTCCTTTCAGAATAGCTTCTTGTTCACACCCAGATCCTCATTCATCTTTTGGCCAAATGCTTCATTTGCTGCTTTCTTACTCTGTTTCACTTTCTGGTTCATCTCTTTGTATGGGGTCAACTGTTACACCCTGTCATTTTCATCCACACTATTAAGCAAGTGCACCTCCTTTTTCCCTTTCCATTACAAAATCAATAAAGAAAAAAACTTAACATATTATTCAGGGTGTCTACTGGCTCTTTAGATTTAAAAAAGAGGACTTTAGAGGACCCTCAGTGGAAAGGATAAGAGCACTTTAGAGGACAATCAGTAAATAAGTTAGAGGACAATTTAAACCATTAATTTCAATCAATATTTACTTATTGTTGTGATATATGGCCGAGTATATACATACGTTTGTTCCGTACATAAATAACTCTGTTCCTTTTTTTCTCTAAGAGTGCTATATTTTACTATTTATCTTTATATTTTTGATTTGATTCTTTAACCAGGGAGGATATCTATTGTCATGTGCTGCGTTTCGAGGATTTAGTTAAACAACTAGAGCAAAAATACACTTTTAATTACCACCGCCCAAATGAAATATTAAAACTTTAAATCTACAACGGGTATAATAAGAGGGTCTAAATAAAAAATACTACTACCAATGAATACTACGTGATGGTTGACACACAAATTCACTTTAGTATGGAATGTTAATTAAAGACCATAATTAAATGGGAAATTTTTTACCTTAACAAAGTGATGTCAGACGAGTAATGACCTTGACAGTGGATCTTGTGGAGTGGAGGAGGGATTGAAGTTGAGGCGAGGCGAGTGTGCGTCCAGATGAGAGGTGGAATCGGATGCCCAGCTGTTCGTCTTGCTGAGTTAAACCCGAGGGAGGTGAGGCAGCTCGGTGCGAGGCATGTTGTCACTGACTCAGACACCCAACTGACTTTGAGGTGAGAAGAGTTCTTGGCGATGTATTTTAAATTGATGATATAAGCAAAGGGGACAATGGATGTATGATTATTCCAATCCTTGAGTCATGCTTGTGGGGTTTCTTGATGATGAGTGTTGACCAAGAGGTGAATCCTTTTACGAGTGGGACTTCACTTTGGTATTCCTCAATGGTGAGGGATAATCTCTGGTTTTATTAAAAAACTGAGATAGGGGGTTTCTCTGACAAGAGGGGTATGAAAGTGATTCTCTATACCGATGGTCTACTCTTCGATGTGACCAAAAGAAACAGCCTCGGGATGAACTACTTCTTCTTAATTCCCGCTCGGTTCCACTTTTATGCCCGGACTGACGCCGGTCTTTGTCTTCTCACGATCGCTAACTCGATCTTCTGCTTTTCTCCAGATCACCGTATATATACCTCCCCTATCCCTTGGATGTAGGAGTGAGTGCCCATGTTTAAGCCTCTCTCCTAGGGGCATCACTTTTCAGAGTGGTCTCCCTTAGCCCTAATGGTCTCTTCTAGTTTTCGACGAAGAGAATGAAATTTCGTCTATTTTACGAAACTAGACCTAAACAATAGGAGGGGACAGCGGGCCTGTTCATAATTTTTATTAGAAAGGCTCTACCACCCTCCTTTGTTTATATTAACAGGCTACGAAATCTGCCGATTCTAAGTTTCCTTGCGAGGAATATCAAGACTTGTTGTGCCTGTGGGGCAAAAGGGGGGTGGGGTTAAGGTATCAGCCCACATGACATGTAGCTCTTGACGCTGTGTAGCTGAACTCTCATCTGTTTTATCCTCGCGATATTGATTTCCCCACACTTATGTACATGTTCTTTTAGTTATTTTCATGAACAATATTAACTAGTTACCTAAAATAACATTTATTTTGTTTAAAATCTATGCTACATGAACATTTTCAGCTGGCACAGACTTATCAAAGGAAACTTTTTGAAATATATATATTTTTTTTTTCACAAGTAAAGTACCACTCAGGGACCACCTCAAGTCAACTTAGAAATCTAACTAACTATATATAGTAAAATTCTAAGACCCTGCATTTAAATATAATTTTATTTTTATTTTTAATATTCTAAAAAAAACAAACTTTACAGTTACAAAGATAATATGAAATTACAATAATGCTAATTCAGTAAAGAATTTATTTAACTGTCTATTGTTGCCCCTACGGAAGTCGTTTCATCCAATATCTTCATTTTTTTTCCAAATTTTGAATTTCTAAGCATTTTCTTTTCATTTATTCTATTTTGTTCTAAATTCATATTTTTTTAAGTTTTCTAGAATCTTGATAACAATAGCTCATCATTTTATCAATTTTTATATCAGGAAAATTGCCAGCAGTTTTATCACTGAGAGCTTGGTGAACAAGCCTTTGTGAGACAATTGATCTCTCTCTCATTTCAGCTTCTGCATTAACTGGAGATCAGCAATGCTAACTTGACTATTTTATGCAATTCTTTGCATTTTTCTGAAGAAATATAGTTTGAATAGAAGGTATTTGACCTTTGTCCACAAAGATTTTTCAATTTGTTTTTGAAAATTATGTTTCTCAAAATCTCAGCCCATTGACTCGATCCAATATCTGCTTCTAGTATTGAAATTTGACCACAATCTAAAAGACATTCACAGAAAATCTTCATTCTTGCAAGGCTTGTATTATTGCTTCCTTAAATTGTAAATGGATCTATGAAACTTAAGCCTTTAGTTGCAGCAAACTTAAGTGGATTATTGTCTGGAAGCTTTACAATAATAGTTTGTAAAATTTCCTGACATTCTAACCTAAATTTAATGAAATATTTTTGATCAGAGCTTTGATGCAAGGATCTCTTAGCCCCTAACCCAATGCCTATATTTGTAGATATCAGGCTGACAAATCCTATTTAATAATTTTTTTTAGCAAAGTTTTTTTTTTTTTCATATACATATGGAGAAGGAGGCATATTTGATTGGAACAGTTAAAAATAGTTCAAAATTCTATGCTATTGCTGCATAAAATCCAGTTTTGCTTGAATTACAGGAACAGAGATTAAATTACTTGAAAGAATTTAAAAACTTTTGCTAGTAGAGCATTTATATACTTTCTGTTTCACACATTTAATATATATTTTTAAATAAGAGAGAAGGAGAATTAAATTCAAAGCTCCATTTCTGTTCTCCAGCTACTTTATTCCTGTGAAATGTTGAGGAAATTTGTCTTCTCTAGAGACTTCTCGGAAGCCTGCTCTTCTTGATGGGCTATTTTTAAAATATTATAGGCTGCTCTCATAATTGAAGAGATATCCAAAGATGATTTTTTAAAACATTCTTTAAAGGCTCCATTTATGATATGCAATCCACAGGCCCCAATATTGATAATTTTTTCATTTAAGACTCTTTGTAGGTACTCAATCAGCTTCCAGTTGACATGAGGTCCATCCATAGAAAACTGAAGAACTTTTGATATATACTTTTCATCCCTCAGGCTTTCAATAAATGCTTTGTAAAGGTTCTAAGCTGACGCATGGCCCTAGAATGCATAAGTTAAAAATTTGGTATGAATAATGCCAAATTCATCAGCATATCTTAAGTGAATGTCTATTTGTCCTCTTTGGACAATTTTATTTAAGGATTCATCAAAATTTATTACTACATAGTTAGTTGTTCTTAGTATGTTATAAATGATATCTTTATAATATTCACCAAGGCCAAATGTTACTATATAGCATGCTTTATCTTTAGAGATTTTAAATTTGCTCGCTATTTTGCTATCTGGAAACACATTTCAAAATAACTGTCCTGAATGAGTCAGTATTTATATACTGAAGCAATACTTTATTTTCAGGGTAGATAGGTATTCAATGAGTTCTTGTATTTCTTTTTTGTACCGAGTTACTGTTTGAGCATAAGCACTATAATTAAATAAAATATTTAAATACCTAACTTAAAAAAAAGACAAACTAGAATAAAAATGAGTAAAGAGGATCTTATCTTAAATGAGGACTTTTAGAACATTTATAGGACCTAATAGACACCCTGAGAATTGCAGATAAACAATATAAAAAGGCAACAATCAAATCAACAACTGAAAACAAATTAAGAGACACCCAGGTGCCCCAGATGAGGCATGCCTCATTCAGGGATCCATCCGAGCAGCAAACAATTAAAACAAACAAACAAACAGTACGAATTCTTCCGAAAACTCTACCCCAGGACCAGGGACAAGCGGTAGTGACCAAGGTACCGGAAAAATTACCACGCATAAAGCTACCCGGAAATAGGGCATTCGGGAAATGAAGAGGTCATTTAACGAATTCTTGTAATTATTATACAAGTAAGTTCCTAGCTCACTGTTTTCGTTCAATTGGTCACGGGACTTGTCATATTTAAATTGCCTACAACTGACACCAAGATGATGGTTGTTTCACGAACGACAAGGGGATCTCTATTTGAAAATCGATCTACACAATGACCTACCGGGCAGTGGATAGGAATTCTCTGTACAATTCCATGGTAATTCCTTCTTCATGCGTAGACGACTGCCGTCTCACTGGTTCAGTACCTTCAGCTTGGGACGAGCTGGCACAGTCTTCTTTAGAGTTCCCTTCATTCTCTACAGATAAGAAGTGTTTTAATTCCAGCAAAGTATTGGAACTTTTTTTTTTTTAATTTAAGGTTTCCCCTGACAACTGACAAGAGCATGGCGGCCCCCCGAAAGTATATTTAGGTTAATTTAATTAATAAAGAAAACAAAAAAAATAAAAAAAGAGAAAGATGCATCAAGAGAGAAGCCAGCCTCACTCTGGCGTCAAAGCTACATTATCGTCCAAAAAGATAAGAACGCCTGTATTTCGATCACAATATCTTCCAAAACTTTTGCCAGATAAAATCCAAGTCATCCAAAATTGATGTACAATAACCTACAGGTATAAACTACGTATGAGTAAAAATTTGGCATATTTGGATGAATAAAACTAAATTTATCAAGAGAAAACCAATTTAATAGAAAAAATAGAGTTGAAAATGATCCGAACGCTTAGGTTTCTTGTAGAGAGAACCGGCATTATTTGCAATAGCAACTTGACTTGTTCTCTTGTCAGCTGTCATCCATGCCTAAAAAATCTGTCATGCCTCTCCCTCCAGGGTGGCGGCCTGGGGGGAGAACTAAGGGGAAGGGGGGCACTGGCCCGAGAGCTATACCGAGCACTCGAAGGAGTTTCCTAACCCTAAACCCAAAGGGCTTAGGGTATGAGTGGCCTCTCTCGGCGGCATAGGCACCGTCGAGATCATCTGCGGATGCAGTAAGAGCTCTTGCCGATTGAGGGAGGCGCAGGGCTCGCACGTACAGGAGAATAATGCATTGTGCACGGCGCAGAACGAGTGGCATCTCCCCATTAGCGACCTGTAGGCTGGCTCTCAATGGGGAACGTGCGGAAGGCACCGGTCGCAAGGCGGAGGCCTGTGTGGTGGATCGAGTCCACCTTCCGCAATACACGCTCGGCAGCGGATGCATAAAACTCGCATCCGTAGTAGAGCTTCAAACGAACAAAGGATCGATAAAGAAGCAAGGCAGTAGCCCTATCAGCGCCCCAGGTGCTGAACGTCACAGAACGAAGAATATCCATGGCGCAGGCTAAGGCTGCGAATAAGAGCCTCCCAGGTGAGGTGTCGGTCAAATACAAGACCAAGGAAACAGTGAGAGTCCACCACTTCCAGGCGAACCCATTTAGAAACAAGTCTGGGTCAGGGTGGAGCCGTGGATGGCGGCAGAGGTGCACCACCTTAGTCTTGGCCAAGGAAAACCGAAGCCTGTGCGCTTAGGCATAGCGAGAGACGCGGTTCAATGCCTGTTGGAGTCGACGCTCCAGAGTTGGCATCTGGGCCACGCCAAGAGAAATCGAAAGGTCGTCCACGTAGAGCGTAGCAAGAACATCTTCCGGCAGCACCGAAGTGATGCCGTTGATGCTCAGGGCAAAGAGTGCGACATGGATGACACTTAGGTACGGGACACGCTCTTTCTGGTCTATTGGGCCAGAGGTGGCTCCCCCAACCCGTACGGGGAATCGACGATCTCGAAAAAATTCAGATATAAACATTGGGATGCACCCCCTTGTGTGGAGAGTGTCCATGATACCGTATCGCCATGCGGTATCATAGACCTTCTCCAGATCGAAAAACACCGTGTGGCGTAGTGCTGTCTACGAAGGAAGGCCTCGCAGACGGCATTTTCCAGTCGGAGCAAAGCATCCAACGTGGAGAGGAACTTGCAGAAGACAGGTGGCCTGCGTTGTCCCCCTCCCCCAAAGCTAATCTAACATTTACTAATTTCTCCATCAACTTGCACACGCAGAAGGTTAGAGAGATTGGGCGGAAACCGGCCGGGGTAGAGTGATCTCTCCCAGGTTTGCGAAAAGCGAGCACAGTAGCGATTGGCCAGGAGTCTTGGAGGATATAGTACCCAGATCCTGTTGAACAAATCTAACACCAGGAGCGGTGTCCGCGCACGAAGCGAGAGCGGAACGCAACTCACCCAATGTAAATCTTTCGTTGAAGGGTTCTCAGCATCTGGAGGTAAAGTCCACTCGGATGCCTTCCGCGACTTCACGACGGGCATTGACTTCTGGCGAAGCAGCATCCTGGCTAGAGAATGCGGTCGTGAAGGACTCCGCCATGAATGCGGGGTCTGAGAATGCGGTCTCATTCTCCAGGGGAACGTGATGGGGGTCCTGCGAGAACTTGCCCCGAATCCTGTTGACTCGCTTCGACACCTCTGCTAGAGGAGTCTTCCCGTTAAGTAAAGACACGTATGCCCGCCAGGAAGATCGGTGACGAAATTCACCGATAGTGAAATCGTTCGGGAGGCGGATGGCGCATGTAGGTATAATGATTCTGTTTAAGGGCTGCCTCACACTCGGCTGACCACCATGGAAGCGGTCGGCGTGTAAAACGGCCAGACGTTCTAGGAATAGTAGTTAGGCCCACGGCGATGAGGTTGCCGGAGAACTCAACGGCCTCATCTACCAACCTAAACTCCTCGACTGAGACAGAGAAATCAGCTCTAAGGTGATGTCATCTATCTAATAGCCAACGAGTTCCCTAGTAAACTACTCCTTTCACCGAAGTTCATGGTAGTGACGTCACACTCATTAGCGTGTGCCATCAAGTGTCCGAAAGGCACTAATCATGGCCGCCTCGGATGGATCCTACGGCATGTACGGTGACCCCCTGTAAACTTTAGATGTAGGCCAGCAGGACTTGTCCTGGAGACCTGAATCGGTGTATGTGGGGGGGGGGGGGAAGTACTGCAAAAACTGGCGCCGAGTCTCTTTGACTCACTTCCACACCTCTGCAAGAGGGGTATTACAGTTAAGTAAAGACATGTATGCTCGCCAAGATGAGCGGCGGGCGTGCTTCGAGATATACCGGAACTTAGCCCTAGCTCGACGAAATTCACCGACGTGAAATCGTTCGGGCCGTCTAGTATTCAGCCACCACCAAGTGGGAGGCGTGCAAAACGACCAGACATTCTAGTAGTTAGACCCACGAAAATTAGGTTGTCGGAGAACTCAACGGCCTCGTCAAGTGACCTAAACTCAACTGAAAAGAGAAATCAGTCATTTCCTTAAATGAAGACCACCGCGTACGCTCCAAGCAATACCGAGGTGGTTTCGCAGGCGGAGGGTATAGTCGTAGAAAAGAAAAAGTAACGCTGAGCAGGAATGAAGAGGAAGCGCACCAACAACTTCCCCAAGCCGTGTCAGAGTTCTAGTCAATCCAGTGACGGGGCTTCCTCAATAATTTGCCCTCAGGGCTGGACGACGTGCAACTCCTCCGAGTACTGATCGAAACAGGCTATCTACTCCCCTGAGACACCATTGTGAAACTGGCGGGTGACTGATTTGCGTGAATGTGTTTTGGTCCTGTGTGGAAGGTTTTGTTTATGTCTATGGCTAGGATTAGATGATTAAACGTGAGGGGAGTGGTTGCTTGTTCAAGCCATCAAATGTGTTGTGTGAGCTAACTCAGGACGGTCGCGGTTGAGTTGTCTTTTCGGAAACTGGATTGTGTTTGAGATAAGGGAATATTTGGATTTATTCTTTTGTGTATAGTTTTCGGTGTTTTGGATACTGTGCACATTAGTGAGATGGGGCCGAATGAGTTGGGTTAGGTTGGGGGTTGCCTGGCTTGAGTATCAGGATGATATGGGATATTTTTTTTTCTAGATAGAGGAGATTGTGTTGTTTAGCCAGGAGTGGTTGAATATTTGCATGGCGACGGAAATTGCAGTTGCCTAGGTAATTCAGCTCTTTTGTAAGGATTTGATGGTTTGGAGTACAGTATCTGTGTTGAATGGTGCTGGGTGGTCTTTGTTGTTGTTTTTCTATAGATTTGTTGGTTTTGATTGTGTGAGGAAGAAGCTTGTGCTCGAGTGCGTTTCATGACAATGTCAGTGTTCTTTAGGTGTTGTAATGTTCTAGTTTCAGGTCAATACTGACTCGGGTGTTTCAAGTTTTGAATTTGTTGTTCTGAGATTCAGTTACTTATGTGTGGCAAGATGCTGGATATATTGTAACTCTTGTTAGGTGGGTGCCATTTTGTTTTAAAGTGTTTCTGTTTTTACAATCTGCTATTTCTTGTGTGAAGTTTGGGTTGTGAGATATTCAGTGGCCGGGGAAGGGATTTTTATTTGTATTGTTGATGTGGTGCAGTGCTTTGTTTAGTATTTGGTAGTTGTTTCTGGAATAGTGTAGTTTGTCTTCTATGTATGTGTTGTAGTTTTGCCAGTTTGCTTTCTAGTAGTTTATGCGAGTGGTTTCGAAGGACATTGATCGGAGTGGATGGTTTGGAATGTTATAATGATGGGAAGGTTGTCGGAGGAGAAGTCTGCTATTGTGTTCCACGAGGTTCTGGTGTGCAGATGGGTGAGCTGGTGGGATTGTCTGGCTGGTTGGAAAGTGTTCTTTAGTATGGTTAGGGTGTAGCTGTTCTGTTATCTGGATGCCTTTGTTATATGCTGTTTGGTAGGTGAGGCAGGATGGGTGGTGTGCATTGAAGTAGCTGCGGATGAAAAGGATGCTAAGTTGAGAGAACAGTTTGGCACTTGTTATGTAGTTTTAGGGGTAGTCTTGTGGAAGTAGGGGGTATGTATAGGTGTACATGGTAGTATTCAGAGACTTTGATGTTTATCTTGAAAAGTGGTAATTTTGCTTGTGCCTCATTGTTTAGGGAAATTTTGGGGTGTGAGGTGGTATTGCTCAATGGTAGAGAGCCATGGAATATTGGTATGAGTCTGCATCCTCCTGATGTGGTATAGTGGAATAAAGAGGCTTGATATGGTTAGGTTTGTTCTATGGATGAGTGCTATGTGTATGTTGTATTTGGAGGAAGTTTTGTAGCCAAATTCAAATGAGGAAAATTGGGGTAAATGCATTTGACAACCTTCAGGTCTATTTTCAAGTTCTTGGCCATTCTTGACTTGATGTTCATTCATCTTTTGTCCAAATGTTTTATTTGCCTCCTCTTTGCTCTCAACAGCAGGTTTCACAGTGCTATTCCACCATTCAGTCCTTTGCTTTCTCTTAGAAAGGTTTTAGTACACCAAAATACAGCACTTACACTACTCACTATCTTTCTTTAAATTTGTTCCTCAACCTCGTTCACAACATAAACATCAGTTACCCAGTCGTTCCTCACACTATCTACTCTTAACACATCCAAGCTTTCCTCTCAAATTGTCCATTTGCACTGCTCTCAACCGAGATCTTTCCTTCTTCAATACCAGTCCCATACACACACACTGGCACCATCATAATCTTATGCAGCCCCTTCACACATTCTAAACTCAAATCCATGGTTTCAATAATGATCTAATCGCCCAAGAGACTTTCCAACCATATTAATCGCTGCAGTCTCAATTTGCATTTACTTTTAGTCCTCTCCTCACACACCTCGATCAGTATTCCCATCCTTCACCAAACATACCCTTTATTCTCATTCATACTTCTCTCAGTACTCCTTCCGTAAAAATATCAAACAACTTTGTCTAATTTATCTAAAAAATGCTCAAGCCTCACGTTCACACATTTCTTCTAACTCATTCTTCTGATTCAACAACCTCTCTCTTTTGATTCACCCTGCATTTCTACCTTCTTCACGTCTTATCATATACAGCACAATCAAGTGATCGTAGCGTCCCATAATGATTCCTCCTACAACAGTTTTCATATCAAATATATCTTGCAGCCTATTCATCTTTAAAATGAACACATCAGTCATACTCTTAACTTTTCCACCTACACCTTTGCCAAACCTGTGTATTTATGCACCTCCTTATGCTGAAAAAAAGTGTTTGCCACACATTTCTCTCAACACAAAGCCATACCAACTTTTAACCATTTTCATCCTCTTCAGGTGTACCAAAAGCTCTAGTTATCCCCTCTCTCTCATTCTGTAACCCATTCGTTCATTATCGACAATCATCAATCAATAAGCAATTCAGCCACCACTCGACTAAAGTTATTCTAGAACATCTCTTTCTTAGCTTCATTTCTATCACTACAGGGTCCATAAAGTGCAATTACCCAATTTCACCCTTGCAAATCTCAATTCTCGAGCTCACACATTCTGTTTGGGGATCTATTTGTTTGCCCTACCCCCATATTGGCATAAGATCACCTTTTTGTTAAAGAGCAGAGTGTAACGAATTCCAAACCAAAGGGCTTTATATACCCTTATAAGGTCTTAGGGACCAGGGTAAAAGAAATTTCCGTCTTTTTAAACCCGAATCATGACTAACTGCACCCGACGTGGCATTTCCACTCGACTTGGCCGTAACTCGCAAGCCTCTTGACCCAGTTGGAGAAGGGGCTGAAAAGATACCAAAAGAGAGGTATGATACGAGTCATGCGGTTGAGGTTGCTATGGTAAACCTTGTTAACCAGAAAAATCTGGCCCAAGAGGGTATATTTTAACCAACAGAAAAAAAATACAATAGAATACAGGAACTTATCCGTAAGAAGCTAACAGTACAATCATGAAACCCATAGAGAGAAGGTTCCAGGAGATTCCGTGGGGACAGAGGGGTAATATTCCCTTAAAGTCAGTCAACGATAAGCCTGCGCCATTTTGTGGGCCTTACCTGCAGAGCAAATTCCATTGTCGCCATTGTAGCGAAGACGATGAATGCGGGTTGCGAGGAACGAAGAACTCGCAGATGGAAAGGAGACCACCTCCTCAGAGCGTGCCCCCGCGTTAATGGTGGGCGAGGATGACGTAGTGGTTGAAGAGGACATGTGTGGATGACGCCGCTGAGAGGACGGAGAAAGCGTGTCCATGGAGGGCGCGTGGAGGGAAGTAGTGGTACGGGCTAAGGAGGGGGATGAAGGGAAAGAATAGGAGTAATAGTCAGGAAGACTGTTGACAGACAGGAGCGATACTGAGGAAGGAAATGAGGTGGACGTGGGTGGAAGGTCTTCTTTAGGTACATCTTCTCCCTTTTGAGGAGGATTTGACGTTTCCGAAGGGGTTGGGGGGACGGATGAGTGGGAGGGGCACTGCGAAGAAAGTGAAGCGCAGGAGGCAGAAGCTGTACGATCCAAGTAAAGATGCGTCTCGCGGCTATAAGCTTGAATGAAGTCACCCAACTGCTTCGAGATGACAACGGCTCGGGCTTCCTGAGGCAGGGAACGCGCCGGAGCCTAAAAAAAAAAGTGATCGAGTGAAGTGAAAAAAAATTGAACGCGTTCTTAGACAAGATGGAGGGAGGGGGGGTACATGAAAAAAAATGACCACAATAAAAACAAAGCATTCGGCCTCGGGCCGTATCCTGGTGTCCGGACATGGTCCAATGGGTCCCAATCTAACACTATCGATAACTTCTGTTCCTTCACTTATTATTATTTTATTTTAAGAGTCTAACTGGCGACTGTTTAATAAGGCAAAAGTCGCTGTAATCACCTTACAGCCTAATGCTAGGCTAGACTTAAAAGAACATATGCAAAAGACCAAAAAATAAAATTCTCCCCCAAAAAAGTCAAACGAAGAAAAACAAGAAGGAAGCACATTCCACGGCGCAAGAACAACAAAGAGTCAAATTAAATAAAGCGCCCCGAGTGCTCTCGATGCAATGTAACGTTCGCCAAGATCAACAAGACTGCGGCGAAAAGTCTGGGGGACAACGCAGTCGTCGGCTTCATCAAATGGCGGTGCATCCCGCGAGTGTGCACTATTCGAAGACGGCAGAAAGCTACCTGGAGACGTCGCGGCATTGTGGGGTAGATCCATGGGAACAGTCGTGGTGCAATTGCACGCAACTTTAAGTTCCCCAAGGCCGTCTCCCATTATCTTTGCCAAACGCTCGTCTGGTCGCCCAGGCATTGCGGAATCTTTGGCATCTTCATCAGCGAGCTAATTCCCCGCAATTCCCACATGTGCAGGAACAAAGCAGAAGATAATCTCGACATCCACCCGGATTGCGGTAACCGTGGCGTCACGGATACAGCGGAACAGTGGGCGTAGAAATTACATTGCATCGAGAGCACTCGGGGCGCTTTGTGAGTCGCTAACGATCACAATCCAATCTCCGAAACGGGCACGACGCGTTATCTCCCGTACCGAGCCATGTATTACAACCAGCTCGGGTAGAGCCCCGCTGACTTCAAACAGAAGAGATACGGCGTGGAAGCGAAAACCCTCCTGGGACTTGGAGCCATCCATATCTCCCTGCACGGATCTTGCGTGACACGAAGTGTGCTCCAAAAAAGGCCGAACGCAATACTCCCGGCGCAGTGGAAGCTTTGGGAGCAGAGGCGTGGCGACAAATAGTGAAAGGTGGTACCTACCCTCCAGGGTGGTGTCATGCGCAAAACCAGTGGCACCAACGGCCCGAGAGCTGTATCGAGGTCTCGAAGGAGTTTCCTAGCCTTAAACCCATAACTTAAGTTATGACTGGCGTCTCTCGGAGACATAGGCACCGTCGAGATCGGCTGCGGATGCAGTGAAAACTGTTGGTGAGTGAGGGAGGCGATGGGCTCGCGCGTACAGGCAAATAGTGCACTGCACGGCGCAGAGCGAGTGGTATCTCCCCAGCATCGACAAGTAGGCTCTCAATGAGGGACGTGCGGAAGGCACAGTCGCCAGCCGGAGAGCGGTATGGTGAATCGAGTCCACCTTCCGCAATACACGCTCGGCTGCGGATGCATAAAACTAGCCTCTGTAGTCAAGCTTTGAACGAACAAAGGAGCAGTAGAAAAACAAGGCAGTAGCCGTATCAACATCCCAGGTGCTGAACGTCACGGAACGAAGAATGTCCATGGCGCAGGTACAAGAGACCTTAAGGCTGCAAATATAAGCCTCTCAGGTGAGGTGTCAGTCGAAAACAAGACCAAGGAAATGCAAATTCACCAGTTCCAGGCAAACCCCTTTTAGGGTGGAGCCATGTATGGCAACAGAAGTGCACTACACCAGTCTTGGTCAAGGAAAACCGAAACCAGCATAGCGAGAGATGCGGTTCAATCCCTGTTGGAGTCAACGCTGCAGAGTTGGCATCTAGGCCGCACCAAAACGATCGAAATGTCGTACACGTAGAGCGTAGTGAGAACATTTTCCGGCAGCACTGAGGTGATGCTGTTGATGCTCAGGGCAAAGAGTGCGACACTGAGGACATTTCCCTTCGGGACAACCTCTTCCTGCTCGGGTGGGCTGGAAAGATCTCGCCCTAATCGTGTTGAGAGTCTCCATGATACTATATCGTCATGCGGTATCATAGGCCTTCTCCAGATTGAAAAACACCATGGCGTAGTGCTGTTTACGAAGGAAAGCTTCTCAGACGGCAATTTCCAGTCGGAGCAGAGCATTGGAAGTGGAGTGGAACTCGCGGAAGACAGGTGCCCTTCGCTGTACAGAAAAAGAAGCTAATATACTATTTACCAAGTTCTCCATCAACTTGCACACGCACGAGGTTAGATAGATCAGGCGGAACCCGGTTCGGGTAGAGTGATCTATCCCCAGTTTGTGATAAGCGAGCACAATAGCCATTCGCCAGAACTCTGGGATACCCTCAGTACAGATCCCGTTGAACGAATCCGACAGAAAGGCCATGCATTGCTCACCTAGGTGTCGAAGCGTTGCACACGGCAAGAAATGTCCCGCCTCTAAGTCGGGTGACGGTGGAATGTACGCAGAAATAACAATAAACCTCATTCAGGTGCAACTGCACAGCTACTGCCTGAAAAGAGGTATCTAAAGCGAAGAGAAGAACGGAGACATCATGCCGGGTGTAAATCGCGCATCCTCCTGCTCGGCCCCCATCCCGTGGTGGTGGGGTAGCAAAACCCTAATATGCCGGGAGGGTGGGCAGGGGGCACGCACCTAACATGGTCTCCTACAAAAAAATAGCTAACGAGGAACGGGAGAAGACGAGCCTCCGCAGCTCCTCCCAGATGGCCCGGAGTCCGCGGCAATTCCAATGAAGGAATATGCTCTCCAGGCCTAGATCGTTGATGCGGGGGACCTCTTCTAAGAGAAGACCCTCACGAGAATGGCCGTACGCTTCTCGCAGGCAAAACTCCGGGCGCTGTCGACTTCGAGGACTTATCGGGGGAGGTTGGGCTCGCCATGCGAGTCTTTTTCTCCATCCGCCTCGAAACATTAGGTAGGCGGGGGTCCCTCCTTTGGAGGATCCACTGTCTTCGAGTCACCCAGCCTAGCACTGGGTGTTGGTGTAGGAGTCGAAGCTCTTTTAGTGCTGTCCTCCTTTTGAGGAGTGCTTTAGGAACTCCCGTAAGATAGCCTCACGACCAACTTCAGGGATGTTTCCCCCAATGAGTCTAACGATTCGGTGAAGGAGTACGGATGTTTCGCCCTAAGGAGCTATTTGTATGACCGAAGCGGTGGCAGTAGTAGCACCTCCACGGCACTGGCACAAATGACCACGCGGTAGCAATACCGAGCGGCACGCACCAACTCAGGAAGCTTGTCACAATCGAAGGTGACGAAGAGTGTAGGGGTGAGTCTTGAGGCTCCTCCTTATTTTCTAATCACACGCTCGACCTTGACTGCTCCAGGGTCGGAAGGTGTTGTGATCTATGGAGTAGTCCACGAGTTCCCTCGCATAAACCACTACTTTCACGAAGTTCATGGTAGAGTGGGGCGTCACACTCACTGGCGTGCCATCAAGTGGCTGAAGGGAACTAATCATAGCCGCCTCAGAAGGATCCGACAAACTCTCCAGAAAGCTTCTGTCCGAGAAACGGGTCGCCTTCGGTTCTCTCCTAATCAAACTAGTTAATGCTAGCGAATAACGAGAAAGCGTTTGAAGCCAGTGGGTTCAAACAAGTAATCTCGAAATGAGGGGCCCCGACGTAATCGAGGCTCCGCTTTGCGTACTTTCAATTTTTGTCTTTGCCTGGAACTCCCCACCCAGGTGAGTACCAGGGATCGGGACGTGCGGATCTAGGCTTATGTTTTTTTTTTACCGAAACGGCAGTAGACACGCCCGCCCCCGTGGCACACGCGGAGTGAGAGGAGCGCCGAGTTTTTTTGTTATTTTTTTCTTTTTAGGAGAGGAGGGTGGGAAATGAACCCGCTTCTCTCCTCCGCGGGAAGGAGCTTAGACCAAATGGACCGGCATCAGCAAGATCCATCTCTGAGATGGAGGTCTTGGCTGTCCCAGGCACACCAGCCGGGTTAGGAGATCCCTCCTCTCCTTGTGAGGCCTCGGGGGCCTAAGCCGTCTGAGGAGAAGATTGCACATGGGCGGACTTGGGTTAAACCGCATGGAAGATGCTACCATCTGGAGCTGGGTCACCAAATGGGGGTGCCTCCAGGTGGCCATCCCCTCGCAAGACATCACAGATCCCATTCGAATGTCCTTTTTTTATCGTCTAATACCAGCGAACCGACATCCGACGTGGATGAGAGGGACCAGGTACACTGACCCACTGTAAACTCGTCACACATGCAAGCAGGACATTAAGGGGCACAGGCGGACGGGCCGTTATCCCTCGCTTCCCTGAGGGCTTGGCCCTATCGAGCCGTTGCAACCGGGAGCTGTCAATAAGGGGCCGCCTGACTTCTCTCTTGGCAGTCCCATGTGAAATTAAAGGTTGGACTGCCGCTGGAAAGGAGTGGCCCAAGGGCGCCTACAGAGAAAGGGGTGAGGGGGAGTCCCCTCCACCCGTCAGAGAAGTTTGGAGGGGCCCCTGAGAACGCACGGGAGGGGAGGACCTTCTTTTCTGTTGTGTAGCTACCCGAGAGCGGGTCCGACGATGGTAGAGAGAAAGGTAAAGGGGGGTATTTGGTTGACAAATCTAATCATTTGGCATTAGAAACCACTCCTTCCGCCCAGTGACCAGGCAGCCCATCGGCATGGTGGTTCCTCCTTGGGGTAGACTTAAAATTGATAGACCGTCAAGGAAGAGAGAAAGGGTATGTGAGGAGGGTGAGGGTACGTTTCCCCCCCCCCCCAAGCCTCGATCCGGGATGGTTGGGTGAGAGGGAGAGGGGAAATACGGGGCCGGCAAAGTCAGCTGCCGCCATTAGAGACCATTCCTCCCGCCCATCGGCATCGAGACTACTCCTCCCCCCTGTGAAATTAGAGGCCGACCAGAGAAAGTTGTGAAAAAATTGAGGAAGCAGGATGTCAGTAAAAAGGAGAAGAGGCTGAGCTATGGCCGGACGGTTCGCTGAGTCCCATCAGCACGGCGACCAGGAAAGCAAATCGCCGTGCAGCTCTAAGATGCGGCCCTCCGTGCATATCTGGTCGCCCACTATTACTTTTTATTGTCACCATGAAAGAGAAAAAATGCATAGAAAGCAAATACTATGACCTCCCAAAGACTTGAGAGGTTAAGAGAAAATTCTCGGCTCACGGGTTTGAGCTAAGATGGGCCTTGACAACTTGGCTCAGGTGAATTTGGGTGAATTTCATGAGTGGTACCTGTCCAAGTATCGGGACAGGCGTGGTCTAAACCCGGTCTCAAGTCGTTGCGAGGGTCTCCTGCACAGCGGATTTATCAACTTCTTTATTTTTAGGAGGCAGGGCGGGGGGGCCTCTATAGGAATTAAATGCTTGAATGCACGCACAGGCATGGGGTGCCACCCCAAAACTAGCGAAGGAGCCACTTGGGGCTGGGTCCCAGAGAAAAAGGGGTTGGTAAATGAACTTCAAACACCACGATTTTTTTATATCTCGATTCCCTTTGGTATTCTTTGAACGCTGCTAACTTGCATCCTTGGCATAACTTATCTCGTGTGAGGTGCAAACTTTTTGCTCTTGTGGTAGTAGAGGTCACCGTCTATCTTTACAATTAATAGACGTAGTCACTACATTTTTACCTGAACACTGAATGGAAGATGGAGGGTGCGAGAGGCGGAGAGCAGAAATCTGAAAACTAGGTCCGTTTGTCGTTCGCGGTCACATCCGATCATGAGACGTCGTTGCACGTGCTGCAGGTAGGCGGAGAAGCCCATTCGGGCTTGGTATTTGCTACAACGAAAGATGAGTTTGCTTAATGCGACCAAATCGTTATTTTACACAATTCTTGGCACATTTTAGCGTCACTAGAACCTCCCTGGGCAATAAATAGGCGGTGTAATGCGTAAATGACAAGGAACGGGGAAAAAAACTCGTGCTCATGGGAACTTCAACGACACATGGAACTCTCATTAGCTTAGTGAAGGGGTCGGGAACTTTTTATAGCGATGCTCATCTGTAATTTTATAGCATCATTCTCGGGACAAACAAAATTATCAACTTAAAATTGTGTCTGTTTTGTTTGGTCAAACATTTAGCTTACCCCAGTTTACAAGTGAATCCCATTCATTAACCAAAAAGGTTACTGATAGTTCGTCAGATTACCATTTGTGAAAATTTAATGGAACAATTTTGATAAAATAACTCTCCCTTAATGCAATGGCTGAAACTCTGGCTCCTAGGTGAAGCGAATACTGCTAATTGGTATTGATGATGTTGCTACTGGCAACTGCATTTCCAGGTTTGAACGTTGAGTCTGGAACGGACTCGACTCTTTGTGATAGTTAATTTAAAAAAAAACCCCATTGTTTATCTTTTTTTAATTATAAGCACCCAATATAAGACCGTAACTAATTGATAGCCTGTTAGGCAGGTCAGAGTGGAGGATCCAGCTGAGTGACAAGCATCGGAGAGGTTGTGGTCACCACGCCCAACATCCATTGGAAGAGGAGCCCGAACCACGAGCAGGTCGGGGAGTAGAAGAGGCCAATGAGAGGATATGAAGGAGTAATAGTGGAAAGGTCCCATAAAATGATCAGGAACACGCACCAGCTTCTACTAGAGCTGAACAGAGAGTGTAGATTCAATCTGAGTCGGGTCTATTCTTGTGGGCACTGAGGCAGAGAGGATGTGCTGCTCCTCCAGGTACAAAGGAGGAAACCACGCTGCGGCGCACTCTGCTCCGAAATGGACATTTTAGCTGGCAAGGGGGCACCAGGCGGGGAGGAATTCTCTTCTCTCCTTGTCAGTTCTTGGGGACCCGTGCCGCCTCAGGAACAGCTTCCACAAGGTAGACTCAGGTTCGATGTCCGACACCGAGCCCATGTTGATCTCCAATGAAGACCCTACCCTGTGGGCTATAGACATCTCCACTTCAGGTCATACTAATCTGTTGGGATATACCCAGAGACGGGACACGAGACTTTTCGTTGGTCTGGCAGCGAAAAAGGCAGTAAAACCCGCCCGCCATAAGCACTATAGCATTATGCAACCGAGAACTGACGGATACAGTTGGCCAGTTCAGTACACTCAGGGAAGCGGTTATTGGAGCAAAACCGATCTTCTCATTATCGCGCCCCAAACCCCAGGAGTCTTAAGTACTGGTTTGTTGCGAGCTGCGGCCAATGTTTCTAAAGGTTCCAAAGCTTCTCTTCTGACATGGCATGAGATAGCTGGTCAGGTCCTTAAACCTATGCAAAAGGTTGGGGTGATGGTCGTATATATATATATATATAAAAAAAAAGAATGCTGGGAGGGAGGAGGAAATTCATCAACAACTTCCCCAGGGCCCTGTTTGATCTCAGTCCAGGGGAGAACAGCCTCTCCCTATAGCTAGTTAAGGTAAACAAAAGGTTGAGAAGATAGTCGTAGAGTAATAAAAAGTATCGTTGCGAGAGAGAGAGGAGGAAGAGCACCAGATACCAAATGTAACAGGCTACGCAGGGTACCCTCCTGTGGGGCTCCTCACAACATTAAGTTATTCCTAACACAGATGCATAATTCAACCAATGGGATGCTGTTCTACATAACTTTAAAATCATCATGGCTTTAAAACATAATGATTTCATGTTGTAGGTTATCAGACTCATCAGCTGACTCCACATTGAACGTTATAGCAAAGATGTTCAATTCCTGTTGCTTACTTGAATCTTTTACTAAAAAACTCAATTAATTTCGCATATTCAGATGTAGTAGAAAGCTTTTGTCCATGCAGAGTTGGGAAGTGCAGTGTTGTCCCTTCGAGTTTCAGTTTCCACAACTTCAATTTAACTTCAAATGATTTTAATTGTGAAGGCAGAGCTGAGAAACTGGTTGGATCCGTGGAGCTTAACCTTCAGCTCTGAGAGCTACTTGGTAATGTCCACCAGATGACACAGCCAATTGCTATTGTTGAGTTCCCTGACAAGTTTTCCCTTCATTCCATAAACTGCTTGATTTCATCCCGTTCTTAAAAACTTATGAGCATGTTCCCAAGACTCAGCCACCACACTGGCGGCTGATAAGGGCTCTGCCTTTGACAAAATGTATGCATGACACTACTGTTGACATTACAATGTTGAGCCGCAACGACTGTTCACATATAGACTTTCTCGAGGAATGATACAGAGTATTAACCCTTTTTCTGAGCCAACCATGGCTGGAGCTCCATCTGTGGTAAAACCACGTAACTTTTTAAATATTAGCTAGGTTTTTTCAATGATACGAGGGGTGGTCAATAAGTTTTGCGAATCGGTAGGGCAAAACAGAGGAAGGGGGATGGCTGTTTGTGGGGTGTTAGGACAAGTTATGACAAGTCAGGACCTGCAGCTGCACGCTCCTGCCTCGTCTATTTAAGAAGCAGTAGCTCATCGCAGATCGTCAGTCACAAATTTTTCAACAATGGAGAAGGTTGAGCACCGCGCAGTGATCAAATTTGTGACCAAGGAAGGCAAGAATGCAAGAGATCCATGAACGCATGGTTGCAGTGTACACCGACACCGCCCCTTCCTATGCAACCATTGCTCACTGGAATAGGGAGTTCCGCCATGGACGTGAGTCCCTTGAAGATGACCCCCCGTCCAGGACGCCCGTCAGACGTGACCAACGAGGACAATGTGGCCCGTGTGGAGAGGATGATCCTCGAAAATCGACGGGTGAAGGTCGAAGAAATCGACCGAGAACTTGGAATATCACATGGAAGTGTTATCAACATCATCCACGACAATTTGGCCATGACCAAGGTCTTTGCCCGTTGGGTCCCTAGAAACCTCACGCCTCATGATCGACTTCAACGTCGTCAAAGTCCACAAGGCCAGAGTTGCACAAGCTGCTCTGCGCGAGTGCGGATTCGAACTCAACCATCCGCCCTACAGTCCAGATCTGGCCCCTAGCGACTACTTTTTATTCCGCTAGCTCAAGGCTGCACTGCGTGGACGCCGGTTTGGGGACGATGAAGATGTCCAGCTCGCCATCCAGGAGTGGATTGAACAGCAGTCGGGAATTCGAAGCCTCAGGGACAAGGGGCGCAAGTGCATTGAAATCGAGGGTAGTTATATTGGAAAATAATAAAACACTTTTCTTCATATCTCGTTTCCTTATATCCGAATTGCAAAACTTATTGACCGCCCCTCGTAAGACTAGTCTCTCAAACAAGTCTTCACTTCTTGTAGTGCCATGCATGGCACAGCAGTTATCCCACGAATAAAAAAACGGCCAGTTTAGCAGTATTTATCATTTCCGTTGGCTCGTCATAAGCCAGAGAAAAATTGAAAAATCTTTTGCATACTGGGTATTGCAAAAGTCCCGTTACACTCGATAATTTTGATGCAGTTAGACACGTTTTTATTGCTTTAACATGTGTATAAATTTTAATATTAATCAATGTGGCCAGCCTCAGCGGTGAGCACGCCCTCCAGGAGAGACCTGATGGCTGCATACACGTTGCGAACTAAGTCCTTCCTGATACTGGTCCACACGCGGTAGACAGAGGAATTCAGCTCGTCGATGTTGGTGTGAAGAACCTTGCCGGCCTTGCTTACCATCGACATGCACACACACGATGTAATCAAGGGGATTGAAGTCGGGCGACTCCGGGGACCAAAAGTCCTTCGACAAGAAGTTCATGTTCGATCCCAATCACTCGTACGGTATTAAACGTGTGGGCTGGGGCACCATCTGCTGAAAGACTTAGTCCACCTTCTTCGTGATATTTCTCACCTAGGGCAGGAGTTTCGTTGCCAGGATGTCCTTGTAATCGACCGCGAATCACACCGGCGGCATCTTTTCGCCATTCGAAGCTACAACGCCAAGCATCATCACGGAAGACGGGTCGTGGACACGTAGCGGACCTCGAAGTCCTAACCGAAGCTTACCACGTGGTGGTTCTGCTTGTTGGTGATAGGATCAACTGTGAAGGTTCTTTCATCAGAAAAAAAAGTGAGAATTCGATTGCCATGAACTCTTCAAGTCGTGGAGAAGGCGACGACAACGCTCCCGATGTTGTCATCGCATACAGTCAGTGAGCAGAGGCCTTTCCACACACCACAAGCTATTGCCGCCCTCTTCCTTGACGGACTTTAAAAGTTTGTTTCGAAAGATTTAAAAAATGAGTATAACAGAACTTTTGCAAAACCCGGTAGTCATTCAGTGTTTTGTTTCAATATCTTGTGCGATGTGAGTAATCTGATGAGACAGTTCTCGAAACTAACTCTGAAACAATTTTACTTTGTCTGGTGCTAACAACTACATTAGCTTGTTGACACAACTTAACTCATCTGAATAACATCTCTATTACATGAATTCTGGTGAAAGAGGATAGTTGTGATTTTAGACTCAGCTTAAGATCATTGATTTTATCCAGATGGATTTGTCCTCCCAATAGGTACATTGAGTTGAGCATGTTTGGAAGTGTAATGGTGATAGAGGTTGGCTTTTTTTTTTCATTACTGCCAACGCATTACCACAAAATAAGCAGACAAGTTTGACTTTCATTAAAAAAAGAAAGAATAATCGTTTGCATCTCTTAAAAGGATCGACACTGCATCAATTTTTTCTTTTCAATGCAGGCACCATTTGTAGTGTCAGACCTCTTAAAAGTTATCTACTGCGTTACAACTTCTACAAAATGCAAACTCAAAGCTTGCATGGACACAATTAGCCTCTGAGTCACTCAGGATTATCGTAAAATGGTGTGAATTTGGATGCTATTCGAGTGTAGTTAAGCAATGATCCAAATTAGTACAAAATATTTTTTGCAGACACCTGCTTATAAGTGAGGCTTATCTAAGTTCTGGTATCAAATTATCGATTGGATGAATGGGCTGTAAACTATAGGTTTATTAACCTGCTGATATTTATGCTAGTTTCTAGATTTACACTAGGGAATACATTTTGTGCAAATTTTTCATGAAATTTTCACCAGGAATTTTGCAGCGCCCTGTGAAATGGGCTTTAAAGATGTTTGGTCGTTACTACATATCATTTAACCAGAATTTTTCAGCTTTCCAATGATGCCTCTCAAAATATTAACAATTAGTAAAAATATAATTAGGACCCAAAGACTGTCTGGTGAAAAACGCAGGCCTATTTTACATTTCTCCTGTGTCTGGAATCACACCGCGAGGGCAATTTTGCGGGGGGTTAACGAATAGTTCGTTTTAAATCGGCCATTATTTTTATTCCACAGAATAACCGATGATAGATGTTTAAAATAACATGGTCATTGATTGACCTCAATACTTTTATCATCTTTTTTGATCAAAGTTTAGGGGGCGGATTTAAAAATCTTGTTTGTTTTTTTTTTACTTTCACAATAGTTTAAATTTCTCAATGGTGGGGCTGACTACACTCCCTCGCGCGGCTTATACGACCCGCGGGCCGTATGTTCCCTATCCCTGGCCCAGTGGATAAGGTGTCGGATTTCTAAAGGCTAGGTACTAAATTCGATCTCAGCGGTAAACGGTTTAGGCGAGTGGAAACACCGCTTCTGATTTTAGCGAAGTCAAGACACATCGGGTGTGGTTAGTCGTCGGATGGAGTTCCGTTTCGGGTCGCCTTCCCGGTAGCTAACATAGATCCCCATGGGTCGGATCACACGTATTCAGTAGGTCCCCACTGAAAAAATAAAGCCATCTTAATTGAGTGCATATCGGTGTATACCCCCAAAGGGATAGGTGGCTTCGGGGTTACCAGCAATTGTCATTCTAATCTTTATGCAAATTTCATTATCCGGTCGGGAGATCTCATCCACGAGCAAGGGACGGTTGGTGCAACTTATCCCTATAAGCCTCGTACAAAGTGCGAGCTGAGTCCTGACGAGCAAACATATTTAATGTTCGAAAGATACACCTACAAACACTCCTAATACACAAGTCTCCTCGTTTGCATAGGGGACACACACTTACAAAACAGTGAAAGAAAATGTTAGGGTTACGTTAGGGTTACGATTCAAGGAGCCACCACCCCTTGTGAGTTTGAATTGCCACACGATACGGAGGGGCTGACTGCCGCTAGAACATCTGGAGAAGAAGAAAGAAAGAAGAAAGAATACCTAAGACTGATTCCACTTTCAAGAGCATTCACCAGAGACGCCTTGACTTGGTCGACATCTTTCGAAGGTCGCTTCTCCTCTTTCTTTTTAGACTCTGCAGGAGAAAATGACTACTCAGTAGCATCCGAAAGGGCTTGTTTTGTTTTTAATTCGCCCATCTGGTGACTGCCTTCAACGGCATAAGTCAACCTAGTTAAAATTCTAGCCTAGTACTAGGCTATTCCAAAATTGGCAAAAAACAAACACAAGAGAAAGAACAAAAAAAAAGAAGGAAGCATGTTTTGGCGGGGGGAAGGGGCACCCGCTGGTATGTTTTTGCAGGAGGAGGAGGGAGTGATTTGGCCAAGAGGCACATGTTTCCATAGAGGAGAAAGAATGAAATACCCTAAAGAATGATGACAAAATGACTAAGTTTGTACAGTGTTGTTGTTTTGGTCTCTTCCCCCCCCCCTTTTTTTTGTCCATCTAGGTGGGGGGAGGGGGTCTACAATTTAAAGAGAGATCGAAACAACAGGTATGAAAATTTAGTCCCTTAAGTCTTTCACCATAAGATAAGCTCCTCAACCCATGAATCATCTTAGTAAGCCATCTTTGCACAGACTCAAGCAAAGCAATATCCATCAAATAATATAGTGACTAAAATAACAGTGCATAGTCAAGATGTTGGAAGATAGTACCAGGACTAGGGGGCCACCACTTGAAAATTAAAAAAACAAGTGGATTGGATGTGAGAAAGTATTTTTTCACCAACAGCGTGGTAGATTACACTGGAATGGTTTAGCACAGGAGACAATAAGCAGTCAAAATTTAAATGTTTTAAAGTGCAGATTAGATGAGTATATGGGGAAGGGTAGGTTATCATGGTTTTTAAGTTGTATTGGGGCAAAGTACATATTGTAATATAAATTTTTGTATTTATTATTGATATGTGTACTGCGGGATTTAGTTTTTTAACAAGCTATGATGCCTTTTTTAAAGCAGTTCAGACACAATCTTGTAGATGTAGTTTATGTTGGGAGGGGGATGGTTGACTCAGATGACCTCTGATAGGCCTTTGTGGCTTTTGTCATCCGTTTAATTATGTTATGTTGCTATTGCCAGGTACAGTTTCAGAATAACATCAGCACTTATATTAATTACACTCCTAATAAACTCCAATACCCTATTAGCTTTATTCCTTGCACTTATGCACTGCCTTCTAAGGCCAGAGGTTTGAACTTACTGAGACACCAAAGTCTCTCTCACATTCTGACCTTCCTAAAACTCTCACATTAAGTTTATAATTATTCAGTGGATTACACCTACCTATAATAAGTACACTAGACTTGCTTCTGTTAAATTCCATTTGCCATTACCCTGCCCATTGGGATAGTATGGTCAATTCATCTTGTATACCTCAGCATCAGTCAAATCTTATAATCCTACCTAACTTAGTATCATAGGCAAACTTGCTCAGCTCGCTACTTATACCAAAGTCAGGATCATTAATATAAATCAAGAACAATGGCCCCAACACTGACACCTGAGGAACCATACTGGTTATATTGCCCTACTCAGATTTAATCTCATCTTCGTTAGTAAATAGACAATTATTTTATCCTCCTTCATAAATATAGGTGTCAGTCGTTAATTAGACAATTATTTTATCTCCCTTCTTAAATATTTGTATCACATTGGATTTCTTCCATGTTCTTGGTACAAAGCTCGTCTCTGACTATTTTCTAAATAGGCATGCTAGTAGGGGCTCACTTAACACATCTTTATATTCCTTCAAAATCTTAGGAAAAATCTCATCAGGGCCCGGTGCTTTATTACATTTAATTCTATCTATTTCGTTTGACACTTATCTCCTTTGTAATTAAAATATCCTCTAATTTCTCCTCATTACCCCTGAAGATCAAGGTCCTCTCAGGTACAATTAGAATATCCTTGAGTATAAATACTGAACGAAAATACTTATTTAACATCCTAGCCATTGCATCACTATCACTCACAAACTCTGAATCTGTCGAGTTAACTCAAGTCTTCATTCTGTCTAATTGAAAGAATCCTTTGGGATCTTCCTTTGCCTTAATTGCCACTTTAATTTCATAATTTCCCTTTGCTACCCTAGTTAACTTTTTAATGTCTCGAGTTAGCTCATTATATCTCTGCCTTAACTGCCACCTCACCATTTTTTTCCCCCTATAAATGCCCCTTTTAATGCCAATAAAATGCCTAATTTTATCTGACATCCATTTGGGGTTGGCAGCCTTGGCTCTAATCTTCCTATATGGAATGCTCATATTCTATCCAGCAATTAAGTGTTTAATCATTGTCTCATCTACCTGATCAAGACTATTCCTTTCTACCTGAGGGTTATCTTCCCTCTTGACTGCTCTCATTGACATTACATTTCCTTACCTGACCTGACTTGCTAGTCCTCAAAAAAAACAAACTATCTCCAGGTACCTACTCAGACACCTATAATCTGCTTCTCAAAAGTCTGGGATCTTAACTTCATTTATTCTATTGCTTACCCTGTTCTATTTTAACTTAAATCCAATTTCACAAATTTTCCCCAATCTCTGTATTGCTAATACATTCTTTCCTATTTGTTAGAACTATATCAAATATATTATCACCTATAGTGAACTGGTTTATACCATATGATAATTATCTTGCACCACATTAAAAAATTCCTCAGCCTTGTGATCACATACAAGAGCTTCCCAGGCTATATTTCTGTCATTAAAATACCTCATTATACACACATCTTTACTTCAACATGCATGTTCCATCTTCCACAGAGGACACAAAGCTTCCTTACTAAAATTTAGTGGGCTATATAATAATCCTATGTCAAGTTTATCCTTAACATCTAGCCATAATGGCTGTGTTAGTGACTATTTAATTATAGTATTTTCATTATGTTTAATATAAATAATCACCCCTCCTCCTTTTCTCCTATTCCTATATGTATGATATATATATATATATATATATATATATATATATATATATATATATATATATATATATATATATATATATATATATATATATATATATATATATATATATCAGAAAACAGCTTCATGTGCCAAGTGCAGGTAGTTAAAAGGTCAAAGGAATAGTTGTGGAAAAAAATAAAGTAATGCTGAGAGGGAGCGCACCAATAACTTCCCCGGGCCCCATTAAAGTTCACATCAACCCAGTAAAAGGGGTTCCCTAATTTACATTCAGGCCTAAAAGGGTACCCCTTGCAGGGCCATACTTTGTAGAATGGATAAGTTGATTATTGCTACAGTCGAGCTAGACAATTCAACAATTCCAACTCACCCCAACCTAATTTATGTTTGATGAAATTTCTGGTCTTAGGCAGTGGGCGTTCATAACAGTTAAGTCTCTGTAATGAAGATGCCAAACCCGAGCTGGAAACACTGGACACTTTCAAGGGAGCACTACCTCTGAAGCACCTGCAACAAAGATCTTTTTCATCCTACTAATTCAGGAGGCTACCAAATGAATCGAATGCATAGATCAATAGAAACAAACCTGCTGTTCCTCGGGATGTTTGGATAAAGATGTAAATGAAGAACGAGGTTGAGTGGACTGTCATACTCTTGAAGAGCTCCGTACATGGCCCACGAGTCAGGAGTAGGAAATATTCGCGCCCAGCCACCCCTCCTCTCATTTTCCTCCATGAGCTGCCGAAAGAGCCGAAGTTCCTCTGGACCTGGAACTAACCCATTGGGGACAGTGAATCCAGAGCGATTCCCTCCAGACTGTAGGCGATCAAAAGACTCAGCAGAGTGCCTCTGTGGAAACAAAAACAACTGTAAATTATTAGATTATTTAAAACTAAGAAACAAAAACCAATGTCAGAATCTTTGGCAAAAAAAAAAGGTTTTAAGGTTTCTAAAGAAAATGGTGAGGTTAGGTGAACCGATATTGTATGAAAGGTCTATTGCCCGAGTTCCCTAATGAGGAGACTATTTTGGGCACTCAGAACTAGGAGGATGCATAGCTCTATAAATGGTGCAACCTCCATCAGTAGGATGAAAAATCGTAACAGCTAAATATTAAAGATAAAACACTACTTATTGATAAACTTTCAGACCCAATTATAAAATCATATTTAATTTTTTAAGATATAAACAAAAGTTTTTATTTCCCAAACAATTAAGCAAACATTATTAGTCACCAAATTGGGAAGTTTCCTGTAGACGGACGGTCTGGTAGAAACTCGAGAAGTGTTAGGATTGCAAACCTGAATCCCAACAAGCGAAAAGAGGTCAGCCAACATGGCAGATTTAATCTTCAGATCCAAAGGTTGATCAATGTTTAAGGACGGGGAAAGGTTCACTTCGAGGACCCATGGCTTCAGCTGATTATCAATTAAAATATCAAAACCAAAAAGTTCTGCAGAAAAAAATTGCAGTCATAAAGAAAGAAGGAGTTAGATATCCTTACTTAAGTTATCCTGGCTTCTCTCTTCAGAATAAGGCGACCTGAAGGGTTTCTCCCAGGGATCCACTAGTCTATCTATCTTAACATTATGTTTAAGATGTGCAAGTGTTGAGTTGTATCTAGTTCCACATGGGGGCATTGGAGATTTTGTATAATTCAAGTCGATGCAGCATTGGTATGTGCTGAGTTTTGAGTGGTGGCCCCATCAAAGCTTTGCTATGGTAAACTGTGTGACGTGGGAAGATTGTTTCTTTGGACTGAATGTCCGACTGGGCAGCACTAAATCATGGTTTAGACTCAGATTGAAAGTTTTGGCATTTAATGACTAAAATTTGTGTCCATCTTTTCAGTTTAAT
Organism: Ceratothoa steindachneri; assembly: GCA_963969495.1. Taxonomy (NCBI): domain Eukaryota; kingdom Metazoa; phylum Arthropoda; class Malacostraca; order Isopoda; family Cymothoidae; genus Ceratothoa; species Ceratothoa steindachneri. The sequence goes on from OZ018330.1 coordinate 13,784,350, forward strand.
AGTGTAATTATTAAAGATGCATAGAAAACAAAATGCCTAAGAAATTTCAAATTTTAAGGTCAATCTGAGGGTGGACTATCACAAAGATAACTTGCTAGAAATTTTAAAATACCCTTCTTCCTTAACAGAATTATACTTCAATTTTTTTTTAAAAATAGGGTAAAATATAACTGGAGTCATGACCTGGTTTCCTGAGCCTTCTGAAAGATATCTTTGTGTTGTTTGAGAAAACACATTGAGAACAACCTTCTGTTATAAGCTTCTAAACTGGCAGAAAGATTCCAAATATAGCAGTAAAATACTTACTCTCTCTTGGATATTATGGACATACAGTCAGAAGGAAGCCTCTTTTAACTATAGCCAATATTAAGAAGAGGAATGAATGGGTTGAAGAAATGAACAAAACCCTTTTGAATTTTTGCACAGCATAATTATTTGTGACAAATCAATGTTTGCTCACATTTAAGGCAGTGGATAGTTATGAGTTTGGAAATTACCTCAGGAGTTTGACAAATGGAGTATAACCATAGATGAAACATGATGTTTTTTCTGTAATGTTACTGGGAACAATTTGGATTGATGGAAGGTGGGGCTTACTTATCATATTGTATAAACACAAAAATGGGAGACCAAAGCAGCATCAAATAACCTCCTTGGCAGTCAGCCCCCTGAAATGACCCCAATAGAACATGTTTGGGGAATACTAGACAAGACTTTATGGAATAAGTCAAAGCAACCAGGAAATACAGTCAGAATTGCTGAATAAAATATGCCGAACACAGTCAGAAATAACACAAACTGTAACCTCAGAACTTATTAAATAAATCTCTGACTAGGTGAATTGCAGCTCTAAAAAGATACTAAAAAGTCTATAAAGTATTTATAATGTAGTTTCATGGTTTAAAATGTTTTAATTCTTTAAATTTACAAATAAAGATATTTTGGTAATTAACTGGGTCTGTATTTACTTCTTGTATGTGTCTGTGTACATGGATTGTTTTGTATTATGCAGGTCTGGTTTGAGGAATAGTCTAGAGTATCACAGTAAAAATATCTTAAGACCTTTCATTTGCTACATGGTGGATGGTACAGGTCCCGCATGTAGTGTAAGTTTAGGGTCTGTGTGGCATAGAGAAACAGCACACTATGGAGGTTGAGGTGTATTGTGAACACTATTTTCATTTTGTGGTATAAATGAATAATTAGGGTGAAGGGGATCCATCTTGGGGCAACATTTGGTTTGCTTTGTCTTATGTAGTTTGTTATAGTGTGTGAGATGGACTCTTTGGTTGACTCCAAAAGTGAAACCTGTGAGTGCTTAGAGTATGTTTATTTTTTGTGTTTGCCCTGAGTATTTTCTAAAGAGTGATCAGTGTTAATGTTTTAAGGAGAGTAGGGTGTTTGACATTTCAACAAAAATGGATGAATAGATAAGAAAAATGAAGAAATAATAAAGTTCTAAGAAATTTTTAGGGTAAAGGGGGTTGAAACATATGCAACCCACTCAAGGATTAGAATAAGGAGATGGTGAGAGGAAAACAGGAGGGGGAGGAACTGAAACACACAAATATGAGAGAAAAGAAGAACGACAGAGGGGAAGGAGAAAAGATTATTTATGGAAAAACCAAGAGACTTTGGCTAGGATTAAACACAAGTGCTCTGATTTAGGGAGGAGGAGAGAAAAAGAAAGTAGTGATGAAGGATGGAAAACAGATGGGCACTCAATAAGTAGGGGTGAAACGATGAGTATGGTACAGCAACAGTTATATGCAGGAGAGAGATTGGTGGACATAAGGTATCCATGGGCTAACCTGATGTGGCCCAGGTGGAGGTGGGTCAGAACCAGCTCTTTATGAGGTTAGCGGTGGAAGGATGAGGCCTAGCAGCCAAGGGAGATTAATGTGCTGAATTTTGGTATGAGGCTATTTACCAGGCAGCAAGCAATTGTGTAAAGGATTAAAAGAGGTTAAGGGATGCTGGAGGAAACTAATAACTTTGGCTGTTTCATCACACTACTGATAAAAGGCAAGAAATAAGCACAAAAGCAGAAATGTGTGAGTAAATTTGAAATGACTACTGAATAATCCTTTTAACTTCAACCATTTTTTCACATGGTAGAGTTGGCACACAACACCCATAAAAAATTGCCCACCACTTTGTACCCAAACAAGCATAAAGCTACCTATAATTTTTTTTTTCAAATCAAAAAGGACTTTCATAGTGATGGTGTGCTAATGCTGTAGAATCTCGGCCAGTTAATGTTCATCCTAAGGAATAAAGACCAAGCATGCACCCAAACATAACTCCTCCATCTACACCTATCATACACAATATCAGCCCCACCTCTCTCAAGCACCCATTCACAAAATCAACCCAACTTTTCACACATCCCTGACACTCTCATATATTCTCTTCACAGGTTTATTTCCATCCCTTGTCCTTAAATGCCTATACCACCTTAGAATGAGAAATAGGAGTGCTGATATCATTCTGAAAGTGTACCTGGCATTATGTAGTTAGGTGTCATAATGACTATGCTGTGCAATTTTGGCCACCATATTATATGATTTGGTTTACTTGAGTCATTATTATTATATGGAGCATGGTGTACACCACTAAAATCTAAAGGTGTATTTACAAATTATAAAAGAGAGAAAAAAAAACATTAAAAATTAGAAGAGGGAATTGGTGCTAAGAGAGAGGCCCTCAGCTAAGAGGAAGCGCAGTCTATCATTACATGGGACATGTAAAATAGATGGGAAGCATTCCATACATTAAATGCCCATGTGTGAGGTGTGTGTGCTGATTTGCAGGCAACAAAGCACTTGGCGGGGGGGGAAGCCCAGCTGGTGACTGCCTACTTGGGCATAAGTTGCCATACACAACACAGCCTACTACTAGCCTATATTAAAAAAACAAATAATATGTATATAACAAATAACAACGAAATTAAAGGCAGAGGCTAAAAAAATAATAGGTGACAAAAGGACCATCTCGGAGCTCCGATGAGGTTTATAACAGCTAGCCCACGCTAGAACTGAGGGCTTAATGCAATGCAATTTGTTACTGATGCAGCCATCCCATTCTGACTGCCAAAGTGACCAAATGTAGTGCCTAATAAGAGGATAAAATGTCACGGTAAGGTAGACTGCAACAGGTCAAGTGTCTGGGTGGCTGCAATTTGATCTACCTCAACCACTCGCTAGTTACCGTGAACTCCGACATGACTAGGAACCCAGCAAAACTCTACTTTGTATCTGGAAGAGTTCTTAACCAACCAGGAATGTATTTTGGAACAAGGTGATGGTCAGAATTTAAAGAGCGTATAATTCGCTTCTCTAGTCAATAAAAACAGTAAAGGCAGTAAAATTTAAGTTAAATAAAAGGTGTAAGGCTAATAAAAGTGCATAAAGCTCGGTGGTAAAAATGGAAGCTGCCCAGGGTAACGACTCAAGAGATTATAGACCACGATGAGACCACCGCCGCCCCGACACCATCGTCCGTTTTAAACCCATCTGTGAAGAGATGACACGATGGAGTGTGCTATGTTCAATGAACATAGGTGTCACACGCGGGTCAACGAGAGACTTCTGCATGTCAAAGAGAGTCGGGCAAATATTTGACAAGGGGAAACATGTTCAGCTACATGAAGTCCTAAGGACCAGTGCATGGAAGGAGATCTGTCATAGGCAGCGACAGAACCTGGGTAAAAGACACTCTTGCCTCTGAGCAAGGAAGCTGCTAAATACGAAACATATACCGTAGACAGACCTGGAGGCGGTGGTGATTGAGCTCGAAAATGCCAGCCTCAGTATAGGGGAGGAACAGAATGCGCTGTTGGATAGATGGAGAGACAGGTTGCGGATAGGATCCAGCATACAGAGAAATAAACAAGAGGCCGATGAATACACCTTATTACCATAGTTCAACTTGGACTGTAGGGGAGAGGTATATAGCCTGCACAATGTGAGGCTATCACTTTTCCAAGAGGCGTGGGAGAGCATCTTTAGTAGGTCCATCTTCCTGAGACATCTCCATCGTAGCTCACAAAGATGGGGACACTAAGTGAATTTGGGATCTCGTGTCAAAAATTCCAGGGAGTTACCCTGCAGGAACAATTGGGGATTAACTTGCTGCCCCCGCTTCGGGTGAAAGTGCATTGCTTTCGTCTTTGAGGCGGAACCCTTTATGAAGGGCCTGGCGGTGGATGGTATCAAATGCCAACTGGAGGAGGCGGGCTGAAGATGCCAGGCGTGAAGTGGAGCAACAAAGAGCGAGGTTATCAACAAATAAGGTTGCAGATACCCCTTTGCACAGAGGATACCAGGCTATTTATCGCAATAGCAAATAAAGTAACACTTAATACACTGCCCTGGAGAACACCCTCCACCTGGACATAGAGATCAGAATAAGTGTTGCCAACTCTAACCCTGAAATTATGAATGGTTAAAAAATTCTGGATAAAAACTGGTAAAAGTCTCCTCAATCCACATTCATACAACTGGCGGAGGACTCTAGGCAATCATGTGGTGTCATAGGCCTTCTCAATATCGAAGAAGACAGCCATTGCATGGCAGCCACGAGCAAAGGTCTCACAAAGTGTGCCCTCCATGTGGACAAGAAAATCTGTTGAACTCTGCTTCTTACGGAGGCCACATTGGTATGGAGTTAGGAGGACATGGTATTCCAGAAACCACTGCAAGTGAGCATTTACCATTTTCGCCAACAACTTGCTAAGACAGCTAGTGAGGGCTATTGGCCTATAATGGGAAGGAGACAAGCCGTCTCTACCCGTTTTTAAAAATGGTAGGACTAACGCCATTCTCCATGTAGTAGGGTAAAATACTTGGATCCAAGTAGGAGTGATTCCGTACAGGGATGGAGATGTCTGAGAAAGTCGTATCGGATATTGTCTAGGCCGGGAGACGTGGGGGTGCAACGAGACAGTACTGAGCGCATCTCGGCCTTAGTGAATAGAGTTGTAAGACTCCCGTCCACCAGTCGAGAAACACAGGGCTTTGCCATCCAACCCGGGTCTAAACTCCACCGGGTAGCGCTCAACGCTGCTAACATCGGCAAAAAAGGATGCCAATATATCGGCGACGCTAGCGAGGTCGAGGATGATTGAACCATTCTTCTCAATTCCAGGGGCGGAATGACCAGCATACCAACAACTGATTTTGTTAGTTCTCTTCCACACCTGAGCTGAGAAGGTAGTGGAAGATAAGTAAGATACATATGCCTTCCAGGAGTCAGTGCGCGCCTGGTGTAAAGTTCGCTGATGAATGGCTCTAGTTCGGAAGAGTTGGGTTTCGGCGGAACTGTGCAAGAGCCTTTTTATAGGCCTCCACCACACAGGTGCAATCAGTATTCCACCATGGAACTGATGTTCTGCCCTGGCGGGACTGACTACGAGGAATTGCGGACTCTGCAACATCAAGCACTAACCAAGAAAAGTAATGTATAGCTGCATCAATATCTAAAAATCTCCAATTTGTTTACAGGTGAAGGAGGCGTCATGGAACTTTGACTAGTCGGCCAGGGTGGGCAAAGGGTTGTGTGTTTCAAAACAATGGAAAAGTGGTCACTGTCATGCAGGTCATCTAAAACAGACAACTTGAAATCAGAGATACAGTCGGCGGAAACAATAGATAGATCCACACAACTGAAAGAATCATTTGAATATGGTAGTAGGTAACATGACCAGAGTTAAGAATGCTAAAAGAATTAATGGATAAAAGAGATTCAAGGATACCGCCTTGATGGTTGCTCACTCTATCACCCAATATGGAGCCTCTAGGATTAAAGTCACCTAGAACTAGAAATTGGGTAGGAAGGCGAGATAAAAGATTTAAAAACTGAACCCTTGAAGGGGGCTCATCTGGGGAAATATAAATTGAACAGAAAGTATAAATTCTATTTGTAAGATGGACACGAGCTGTGACTGCTTGAAGAGTAGTCCACAAAATTGAAGGCGTGCAAAAGAGCTTAGTGCTCACCAGGAGCAGAGAACACCGTGGGCAATCCCACCCCATCAGGGAGTAGTAGAGAATTAAAAGCAGTGAACTGATGAAACTTGGGGAAAGGGCGTTCCCTGAGTTTGGTTTCGTGCAAGCATATAACAGGTGCTATTTTAGATACAAAAGAGGAGAATTCCTCCCATTTGGGAAGGATCTCCAATCAACCTTGCAGTCTCAATCACCTTCATCTGAGCCTTTGTGAGAGCAAACCAGTCAAGCATTCTACAGCCAGAGATAATGCTTTCAGTATGGTTGGCCAGGAAACTCCACTGAGATTGTCAAAGCTGAGATTGCCAGTAATAATGACTAATAAGTTTTCAGTTTTATATTTTGACCAGGATGAGGATGATTTTGAGGTTCATCTTGTAGAAGACAATTACTAGGGTCAACTGGAAGAATTCTGCAGAAGAAAACTGTAGTCAAGGAGATCCAGGGTTGGCACCCCCCCTCCTTTTGAAAAAGCCCAATAAAACCCAGGTTATATTCTGTTTGTTTTTTCCAAAAACAAACACTACAAGCATTAGAATAAGATTAGCTATCTCTATTTTTATAATATTAATTAGTTTAATAATTATATTAAGGTAAGAACAGATCACTGATCAAGAATTGTGGGTACCCATGATAGCCATAACCTGTAGAAGGAGAGATGAATTATTATGAGTCAGTATCAGAGAAATAATCTTAATTTGATACATATTTGCTGAAATTATAACATAAATATGCATTTTTAATAAAATAATGATAAGTAGCATTCATTTCTTGAGAAAAAAAGTGTAATTTTGAGAAAAAACAAAACCGTGTTTTTTTTTTTCAAATTTCACTTGAAAAAGCCCCTACAAACAGGGGTTTTTTTATTTGCCAACCCTGGCGAGATACTGCTATCTGGGGTGGTAATGTGTGTGTGTGTGTCGGGGGGGGGGGGTTAAGTATTTGGTACTAATAATGTCTTATCAACAAGTTCCAAGGAATTCCTAGCTAGGTACCACTAAATGATGAGAAAGCTGAAGGTACAGATTAAGAATGTGGCATGTTTAGGTATTCTCTTGAGAATACTTGTAGGGAATGTTTTCTATGGATGAGCTACTCCTCTGAGTCTTACACACCAATGCCATAATAGTTGGTATGCTGTTTTCGTTCCAACAATTATGGAAATGACTGTATATGCTGTGATTTAAATTTTGCAGATGAAATGGCAGACAATGCAGTAAATTAACTTCTAGAATTTATAAATATCTTCCTGCATAAAAAAGTAGATGAGTCAACAAAGGCAATATTTTAAGACTTAATTTTGACAAATGAAGAGAAATTTGTTGAGAATATATACATGGGCCAACACTTGGGAAAAGCAATCATAATATAATTTAATTAAGTCTAAATATTCCTAGTAATGTTCATTAGAACTCTTATCTCATCCTGAATTTAAATCTGGTAATTTTGATCTTTTTTGCTCCCGTTTAAAATTTTTAAATTGGCATTAAAAATGCATAGGTAATGTTAAATGATATCCAGCATTCCTTTTTCCAGAGCTGGGCAAGTGTGTTCTTGCATATGTACAAAATGCCTTTTTAGGAACGCAAGTAAGAGAAACGCACTGCCCGATATTTTAAAGCGTTCTGAGCGTTACAAAACGATTTTTTTAATATAATTGTTCCAAAATATTTAATTATTTATTTTCTTTCAGGAGCCTGCAGTATGCCCAGCCGCTGGTGGCCGTGCTGCTGGGGATGAGGGTAGTAGGAAGGGATTCTATGGTAGGTTTGCCACGAGGCTGAAGAAGGAGGCCATCCTCATGGCCACTGCCCTGCACACCTACTATACCATGTCCCTGGTAAACAACTTCAGCCTGGACGAAGCTGTGGACATCAAGCAGCGCATTTTGGAGGAGGTGACAGAGATGGTGGACGCTGAGGAGAGGCAGGAGGAGGTATCAGTTCCACCCGCTCCTCTCCACTGCCGCAGTGCAGGAGGTGAGGCAGCAGGAGTAGGTCACCAAGACCCCAGACCAGTGGAAGAGAGTAATAGTGGGCATCCCCCTCAGTCACGACCTCTTCCCCACCCACTACAGGGACGCATGGCTGGATCTCTTTAAAAAATATAATACTCCTCTTCTCAGCTCAGCTGCTGTGGAGAGGCTGTTTAGTTCAGTGGGAGACATTTTGCGGGCAAAGAGATCCAGCCTGGGCAACATTAACTTTGAACAGTGGTGTTTGTGAGGGGCAACATGCACCTCCTTGGGTACAAGGAGGCGCAGGAGCAGGACAAGGAGGAAGAGGAGCAGCAGTAATTTTAATTCTTCAACAACTTTAAAAAATGTTGTAACTTGTCTAGATGTCTTTAATCTATATGTACAATATGAAAATTGAATCATTGTGTCAGATTTAAAATTTAAAGTCAAATAAACTTAATAAATTAGTGTAATACAAAATAATGAATAATGAAAATGTTTAGAAACTATGTGTCTACTTGTCAAATACAGTGCAGTTCAGTAAAATAGAGTTTAAATACTAAATAAGTCTAATACTTAAGTGATATCTTTGATTTAGTGAATTTTTGTGTGATATAGCCAGAGAAACTGGTAAAAAGTCTGAAATATAAATATATTTTAATGTAGGAAGCTCTCATATATTATTACTTTGTATTTTGTTTTATTTTTGAGTTGTGGAATAGTTCTTTTGATGCGCAGAGTAGTGTTTTTGAGGAACGCAGTAATTTTTTGCTTTTTTCAAGTTTTTTGAGTAACGCAATACTTTTTTTGAGGGCCGCTTTAATAGTTTGGGAGCATTAACGCAAGAATGCACTGCACAGAAACAAAATTGAGGAACCTTATTCCAGGAATGCTAACGCACTACCCAAAATCGAGGAACGCACCAAGCTCTGCCTTTTTCACTATAAGTAATAAAATGGTGCACTATAAATGCAGTTGTTAAAATAGATCTGACCAAGTACTGTGGATAAATAGTGGAATTAAAAAGTGCATAATGGAATTTAACATTGTATAAAATATTAAAAAACAGCAAGTGTGAAGAAAACCAATACCTTTATTATCTTGCTTTGTCAAATGCCAAAAATGTGCTAGCAGCCCAGAAAGTGCAAAAAAGCGAGCACAGTAACCATTTACCATAAGTCTGGGAGGATACCCTCTGTCCAGATCATGCTGAACAAATCTAACAGAAATGCTCACTTAGCTGTCGAAGCATAGCATATGGAACATTGTCCGGACAAAGGGCAGTGTCCCATTAAGACAAAAAAGAAATTACACTCCAACAATTAATATGACAGCAGAATCAATTTTATTCTCACATTTATGCTTGCCTATACTTGTATAGGCCAAATGGTACCATTCACTTTCAATCAAATTGCCATTAGACCCTAATGAACACATCTGCAAATGTAGAAAAGTATCCTTTTCATCAAGATTTCTACTTGTTCTTTTTTTCTCTCTCTTAATTTCATGAATAGATCTGCTTTTTGGTAGTTTGGAATGAATAGTTTAAATGATGTTTTGCTTTTCTTGGCAATAATATAGTCATTAGAGTTTTATGATTTTTATCTAGATATTTCAACCCTGTGTTAGAATTAAGAAAAAAATTACCTATTTGTATATGGAAAAGGAAGAAAATTTAGCTTTGCAGTCATCAGCTTGCATCTGGCAACTCTACCGGATGGCCAAAATTAGGAGAAAGCAACAAAATGTCTAAGAGACATTGATGTAACTATTATTATGCTCTGAAGCTTAAACAAATATTTAGGTTATATTTAAATACTGGTTCTGAGTAAGAAAGCAGCTAAATAGCAAAAACTCTATTATGGTTAAGCTCTTATATCTTAACCATTTTGTTAATATTTCCAGGATTCTGGCGGAGCTACCATAGTCACCCTTCATATCTTTGAGATCAGTAGCCCTGAGGCAGTGCTTAGATAAGTGTGGCATATTGTTTATTAATTTTTTTAAGTGATAACCCCCTTTTAAACAAAATGGATGTAAATGAAGTTGGGAGAAAATGTGATTGCATTATGGAAAAATTATTAAAAAGGAAGTTCAGTGCGATGGCCTATAATGAAAGAGAAACTATTATTTAAAACAGGTAGGCCTATGACGATACTAGATCTGTCATCCAAAACAGTGTTGAACTCGCCAAACAATGTAGGCCAATATGATAGAACATCTTGGCTAGCTGGTTGTGCATACTTACAGAAGCCATTTTAAAATTTAAATAAAGTTTAAAAAAAACACATTTAAATAAAGTGAGTAGCTTACAATTTTACTTCAATTAACATTCATTTTTGTAAGACTTGAATTGCTTCCTCATCTTCAAAAGTCACTCACTGCACACCAAGGGATAAAACCCTCAGGTGAATGGCCATACGCTTCCCAGAGGCAGAACTCCGGGAGCTGTTGACTGAACAAGGCACTGAAGGTGCTATCGCCTATGAGGCCTTATCGGAGCAAGTTAGGTTGGCTATGCAGGTCCTTTGCTCCCTCCGCCTCAAAACCATTAGCAGGCGGGGTAGCTTTAGAGGCGGTGGTCCCTCCTTTGAGGATCTACTGTAGTGATGTACGAGCCAAAGCTCCTTTGGTGCTGTCCTTGGGGGGTGGTTAGGCACCCCCAGAAGATAGCCTCACAACCATCTTCAAGGGTATTGCTTCTTGTGAGTCTAACAGCTTGGTGAGACACACGGCCTTTTCGCCTTACAGGAAGTAGTCACGCTGAGAGGGAAGTTCCTAGTTTTACCTGAGGCTGGGTGTGAACTCTTTGTGTCATCAGCTCCACCAGGTGAGCTCAGTGGGTGGGTGGGGGAAAAAGAACTTACAGAAGGGTTCACATCAGCCCAGCAACAGGGCTTCCCTAATTTGCACTGAGGCCAGGAGGATGTGCAGCTCCTCCAAGTACCAAGTGTGACAAGCTACACACTTGGTTGAGGTTGAGGAATCAACAAAGGAAACAAGTCAGGAGCCAGCGCACCATCTCTGAGTGAGAGGTACGATAGGAATCTCCTATAATTCTCCACTGCTTGGTCAGGGCACACAGTAAGGGGTGCTTTGGCGCCAAACCCAGGCCCCCACCAGCTTGTCCCTGATAGAAAAATGAGCAGAGCACACACTATGATAGCAAGGTTCCCATAATCACTTGACCGGACATAGGGGCATTAAGAATACACTGTGGCATTGGTTCCACATTGTAGGCAGCTAAAATGTGATCAGACCAGATGTGAAATGGGAAGGGGGGGGGGGGGGACACTAGTTGGAAACTAATTCTCATCATAATAAACTAATAAATGTTTTCAATACACCCTTGTATCGAGTCAGGGTTTCACTATTCTCTAACTTAAGGCAGATTATTCTACTTAACCTTTTGCTACCATTTTTCAATTTTTTTCCCCCATAGTATGGCAATGACCCATGTCAAAAACCACTCTTTTGACATGGGCAGCATGATACTATAACTAGATGTGTCTACAAACAATGTTTTCCCAATCTTTACATTTCAATAATAGCAAAATTCAAAGGTTCTGAAGAATTTTCAAAACTCTTAACCTCTATTCAACATGCCTTCATTACAAAAAAAACTCAAACCACCCTGTGGAAAAATTCAGCAAAATCAATTTAAAATTTCATATTACAGGAAAGATTAAAACTACAAAAACCAATACAAATGAAATTGTAGAACTGGGTGTGACATTAAGGGGTTTCTACTAACCGAAGCAATTCCGTGAATGGGGCACAAACATATTCGTAGCAGTATTCATCTGGTAAGAGGCAGAGAGAATGGACTTGATGATGATATCTTCAATTGCTCGCATTAAGGATCCTGTGTCAATTCCCCTCCCTTTTAAATGCCTTAGTAATGCACTTAAAGACCACTTGTTACCTCGGTCATCCACTTCAGGATCTTCATTCCTACAGCAACCGGTGAAAAATTATTAAATTTATTAAAGTTATTAAATATTATAACCTAGAAACTAACATAAAATATAAATGCAATCCAATGCTTGATTTTAAAGCTCCCAAGTACATCTAATTAACTCATATCAACATGTCTGCAGAGTTGATTCATTAATAATTATATTTCTTTTTTTTCCAAACTTCTCACATGTGTTTGGATTTTATTTTATATCTATATATGCCAAGTTTATTTTTAATTGAATGTTAGTGTGGTTGCCATTCTTCAGGCTGCTTGGCTGAACAGCCCCAAGCTCCAGTGAAAGGCCGCAGCCTGGCGACTGCCTACTTGGGCATTAGTCACTGTATTAAAAACTGGCCTAGTACTAGGCTACTTTAAAATAAAATTAAAAAAGACAAAAAACAAGCCCCCCCCCAAAAAAAAGGGAAGAGGAAGTGAGCAGTAATCAAGCTGCTACGTCAGGGGGAGAGATCCCCCCAGCGCAGGAGCGTGCGACCTATAAGGGAAAAAAAAAACAAAAGCAAAAAAACAAACAAAAAAAAACCTGTTTAAATAAGAGGGAGAAGGCCGGCCTCCCCTAAAAAGTCAACAAGTCCATCAGTCAATGTGCACGCACTCATCTCGACAGGCAGTAGCGACCCCACCCATCCCAGGACAGATAACGTGCGCGAAGATCAACCAGACTGGGACATTCTACAAGAATGTGCCGAACAGTCTGGGGGACGACGCAATCGTCACAATAGGGCGCAGGCGAGCGCTCCATCAAATAGCGATGCGTCACACGAGTATGTCCGATTCGGAGACGACAGAAAGCGACCTGAAGCCGTCGCGGCATTGGGAGATAGGTCCATGGGAACAGTCGCGGCGCAATGGCACGCAACTTTAAGTTCCCTTCGACCGTCTCCCATCTTCTTTGCCAAGCAGTCCGAAGAGCTGCCCGTATTCCTGCCATGTAGTCGGTGTGAGGAAGAGCGAAACGCTGGTCCGGTCGCAGAGTCCTCGCGGACTCTTTGGCGCCCTCATTCCCCGCAATTTCTACATGTCCAGGAACCCAGCAGAAGATAATCTCGACATCCACCCGGCTCGCCAAAACCGTGGCGTCACGGATTTTTTTTTTTTTTTTTTTTTTAAGAGCTCATCTGGCGACTGCCTACTTGGGCATTAGTCGCCGTATTAAAACTGGCCTAGTTCTAGGCTACTTTAAAATGAAATTAAAGAGAGAGAAAAAAAAAACAACACCCCAAAAGGGGGAAAGGAAGCAAGCTGGTGCGTCGGGGAGAGGTCCCCCCGGCGCAGGAGCGTGCAACTAAAGAAAAAAAACAACAAACAAAAAACAAAAAATGCAAAAAAACAACAGAAAACAACAACAAAAAACAAAACAAACAAACCTTGCTTAAATAATAGGGAGAAGGCCGGCCTCCCCCAAGAAGTCAACAAGTCCACAAGTCAGTGTGCACGAATCTGTCCCGAGCACAAGGGACAGGCGGTAGCGACCCCGCCCATCCCGGTACTGGGACAGGTATCGTGCGCGAAGATCACCCAGACTGGGACATTCGACAAGAATGTGCCGAACAGTCTGGGGGACGACGCAGTCGTTGCAATAGGGCGCAGGCGAGCGCTCCATCAGATAGCGATGCGTCACACGAGTGTGTCCGATTCGGAGACGACAGAAAGCAACCTGAAGCCGCCGCGGCATTGGGGGATAGGTCCATGGGAACAGTCGCGGCGCAATGGCACGCAACTTTAAGTTCCCCTCGACCGTCTCCCATCTTCTTTGCCAAGCAGTCCGAAGAGCTGCCCGTATTCCTGCCATGTAGTCGGTGTGAGGAAGAGCGAAACGCTGGTCCGGTCGCAGAGTCCTCGCGGACTCTTTGGCGCGCTCATTCCCCGCAATTCCTACATGTCCAGGAACCCAGCAGAAGATAATCTCGACATCTGCCCGGCTCGCCAAAACCGTGGCGTCACGGATATCGCGAACCAGGGGATGCGGAGATTCCAATGCCCCGAGAGCACTCAGGGCGCTTTGTGAGTCGCTATAGATCACAATCCGGTCTCCGAACCGGGCACGTCGCGTAATCTCCCGTACCGAGTGGTGTATTGCCACCAGCTCGGCCGTGAAGACAGACGCAGCGCCTGGTAGAGCCCCGCTGACTTCAAACAGAGGGGATACGGCGTGGAAGCCGACCCCCTCTTGGGACTTGGAGCCATCCGTATACACTGGCACGGTACCAGCGTGACACGATGTGTGCTCCAAAAAGGTCAAACGCAATACTCCCGGCGCAGTACAAGCTTTGGGAGCAGAGGCGTGGCGACAAATAGCCAAATGTGGTACCCTCCAGGGTGGCGTCCTGGGCAGAACCAGGGGCGCCACCGGCCCGAGAGCTATATCTACCTCTCGAAGGAGTTTCCTGGCCCTAAACCCAAAGGGCTTAGGGTATGACTGGCGTCTCTCGGCGGCATAGGCACCATCGAGATCAGCTGCGGATGCAGTGAGAGCTGTTGGAGACTGAGGGAGGCGCCGGGCTCGCGCATACAGGCGAGTGATGCACTGCACGCGGCGCAGAGCGAGTGGCATCTCCCCAGCATCGACCAACAGGCTCTCAATGGGGGAAGTGCGGAAGGCACCGGTCGCAAGGCGAAGGCCGGTGTGGTGGATTGAATCCACCTTCCGCAATAAACGCTCGGCTGCGGATGCATAAAACTCGCATCCGTAGTCGAGCTTCGAGCGAACAAAGGATCGATAAAAAAGTAAGGCGGTAGCTCTATCAGCGCCCCAAGCGCTGAAAGTCACGGAACGGAGAATGTCCATGGCGCGGGTACAAGAGACCCTAAGGCTGCGAATATGAGCCTCCCAGGTGAGGCGTCGGTCGAATACAAGACCAAGGAAACGGTGCGACTCAACCACATCCAGGCGTTCCCCATTAAGAAACAAATCTGGGTCAGGGTGAAGCCGTGGATGGCGGCAGAAGTGCACCACCTTAGTCTTGGCCAAAGAAAACCGAAACCTGTGCGCTTCGGCATAGCGAGAGACGCGGTTCAATGCCTGTTGGAGTCGACGCTCCAGAGTTGGCATCTGGGCCGCGCCAAAAGAGATCGAAAGGTCGTCCACGTAGAGCGTAGCGAGAACATCTTCTGGCAGCACCGAGGTGATGCCGTTGATGCTCAGGGCAAAGAGTGTGACACTGAGGACACTTCCCTGCGGGACACCCTCTTCCTGCTCCTTTGGGGCAGAGAGGGCTCCCCCCACCCGTACGCGGAATCGACGATCTCGCAAAAATTCAGATATAAACATTGGGAGGCGTCCCCTCGCCCCCATCGTGTGGAGAGTCTCCATGATACCGTATCGCCATGCGGTATCATAGGCCTTCTCCAGATCAAAAAACATCGTGGCGTAGTGCTGTCTACGAAGGTAAGCCTCGCAGACGGCATTTTCCAGTCGGAGCAGAGCATCCGACGTGGAGTGAAACTTACGGAAGCCGCACTGTGCAGAAGACAGATGGCCTCCGCTGTCCAGGAAATAGGCTAATCTAACATTTACCAATTTCTCCATCAACTTGCACACGCAAGAGGTTAGAGAGATTGGGCGGAAACCGGTCGGAGTAGAGTGATCTCTCCCCGGCTTGCGAAAGGCGAGCACAGTAGCGATTCGCCAGGAGTCTGGGAGAAGACCTTCCACCCAGATCCTGTTGAACAGATCTAACAGAAAGGCCATGCCTCGCTCACCCAGGTGTCGAAGCATGGCGTACGGGACATCGTCCGGACCATGGGCGGTGTCCGCGCACGAAGCGAGAGCGGAACGCAACTCACTCACAGTAAACTTGTCGTTGAAGGGTTCTCCGCCTCTGGAGGTAAAGTCCAGCCGGCGGCCTTCCGCGACATCACGACGTGCATTGAATGCTGGCGGAGCAGCATCACGGCTAGAGAATGCAGAGAAAGCGGTCGCTAAGGATTCCGCCACGGACGCGGGGTCCGAGATTGCGGTCCCATTCTCCTGGAGAACGGGAGGGGGGTCCTGCGAGAACTTGCCCCGAATCCTTTTGACTCGCTTCCACACCTCAGCTAAAGGGGTCTTCCCGTTAAGTGAAGACACGTATGCCCGCCAAGAAGAGCGGCGGGCGTGCTTCGAAATATACCGGAACCTAGCCCTAGCCCGACGAAATTCAGCGACAGTGAAATCGTTCGGGCGGCGCTTATAGCGCATGTAGGCATAACGCTTCTGTTTGAGGGCCGTCTCACACTCGGCCGACCACCATGGGAGTGGTCGGCGTGCAAAACAGCCAGACGTCCTAGGAATAGTAGTCAGGCCCACGGCGATAAGGTTGCCGGAGAAGAACTCAACGGCCTCATCTACCGACCTAAACTCCTCGACTGAGATAGAGAATTCAGTCATTTCCTGAAATGCAGGCCACCGCGCCCGCGCCAAGCACCACCGAGGTGGTCTCTCAGGCGGCAGTTGCCCTGAAAATGATATTTGAATGGGAAAGTGATCACTACCATGGAGGTCATCGACCACCCCCCCAATCAAAATCAAGCTGTGCATCCGAAGAGCACAAAGATAGGTCAAGGCAAGAAAATGAAGCGGTTCTCGGACAGTGATGCGTAAACTCATCCACGTTTAGGACACCCATCTCAAGCTCTTCGATCAGATCGGCAAGGACTTGTCCCCTGGGATTTATGGTGTAATCTCCCCAGAGAGGATGCCTGCCGTTCAGATCTCCAAGCAAGAGATAGGGCCTCGGCAACCGTGCCACGACGCGGCGGAAGTCCCCCGCGTCGAAGTCAGCTGACGGTGGAATGTACGCAGAAATGATAGTATACCTCCTATCCAGGTGCAGCTGCACAGCCACTGCCTGTAAGGAGGTATCTAAAGAGAAAGGAAGAACGGAGACATCATGCCGGGTGTAAACCGCGCATCCCCCAGCCCGGCCGTCCCGCGGTGGTGGGGTTGCAAGACCCTTATACCCCGGGAGGGCAGGCAGTGGGCACGCGCCTAGCATGGTCTCCTGCAAAAAAATAGCTAACGGGGAACGGGACGAGGCGAGCCTCCGCAGCTCCTCCCAGCTAGGCCGGAGTCCACGGCAATTCCATTGAAGGAATATGCCCTCCAGGCCTAGCTCGGAGGAGACGCGGGGGCCCTCCTCGAATTGAAGACCCTCACGGGAATGGCCGTACGCTTCCCGGGGGCAGAACCCCGGGCGCTGTTGGCCGGAGAAAGCGCTGGAGGCGCTGTCGCCTTCGAGGACTTATTGGGGGAGGTTGACCTCGCCATGCGAGTCTTTTCCTCCCTCCGCCTCGAAACCTTAGGCGGGCGCTGCGGCTTCGGAGGCGGGGGGCCCTCTTTTCGAGGAACCACCGTCTCCGAGCCACTCGCTCCACCTCGTGGCGTGGGCGAAGGAGCCGAAGCTCCTTTGTTGCTGTCCTCCTTTCGGGGGACAGCTTTAGGAACCCCCGAAGATGGCCTAGCGACCATCTTCAGGGGTGTTGCCTCCTGTGAGTCTAACGACTCGGTGGAGGCGCGTGGCCGTTTCGCCTTACGGGAAACGGTCACGCTGGGGGAAGAGGGGGGAGCCCTGGTTTTAGCCGGGGCTGGGTGTGAACCCTTTTTGCCGCCAGCTCTACCAGGGGAGCGCCCGGGTGTAGTAGAGCCCGCAGAAGGGCTCCGAATGGGCGCGGAAACAACCGTGCTCGTTGGCCTGGATGGGCCAGGAGCAGAGGGTGCCTTTCGAACTACTGAGGCATATGACGTCCCAGGCAGAGCTGGGCGCGCCAGGACCAAGTCCTTAGCCTCGCGGAATGAGAGTCTATCCTGGGCCTGAACGGCCAGGATTTCTTTCTCCAGGAGATATGCACCACATTGCTTCGAAGAAGCAGGGTGCGGCTCTCCGCAATTGACACACTTGGCCACACACGATTTGGACTTATCGTGTGCGACCTTGGAGCAATTTACACAGACTTCGGGTGACCCCGACTTTGCACGTCTACATGAGCGATTCGTATGGCCGAAGCGGTGACAGTAATAGCACCGCCGCGGCAGTGGCACGAATGCCTTCACGCGGTAGCGGTACCAACCGGCACGCACCGACTCAGGGAGCTTGTCACAGTCGAACGTGACGAAGAGTGTAGGGGTGGGTCTCGAAGCCCCTCCCTGTTTTCTCATCACACGTTCGACCTTGACCACCCCATGGTCGGCCAGCTCTAGGGTGATGTCCTCAATGGAGTAGTCAACGAGTTCCCTCGCATAAACTACTCCTTTCACAAAGTTCATGGTAGAGTGCGGCGTCACACTCACCGGGGTGCCATGAAGTGTCCGAAGAGCACTTATCTTGGCCGCCTCGGCGGGATTCGCCGCATTCGCCAGAAGGCTGCCGTCCGAGAAACGGGTCACCTTCGGCTCTCTACCAATTGCACTAGCTAATCCTCTCCTCTGATGGATCATGTTGCGCTTAGACAACATGGTGCCATCAGTGGAGCGAATGACGAGGAAGCGTTTGAAGCCAGCGGGCTCGAAAACGCCAGGTAACCTCTGAATGAGGGGCCCCGATGTCATCGAGGCTCCGCCCTGTGCATTCTTCGTCTTAGTCTTGGTCAGGAGCTCCGCACACGAGGGGGTAGAGGGGCCGGATTTGCCGATCTTGGCTTGGTCGCCTACCAAAGTGGCAGCAGACCCATCCGTCCCCGCAGCCCCCGCGGATGGAGAGGAGCCCCGAGTCTTTTTCGTCTTTCTTGTCTTTTTCTTCTTTTTAGGAGAGGAGGGCGGGGAATGAACCCGCTTCTCACCCCCGCCGGTAGAAGCCCCCAGGCCAGATGGACCGGCCTCAGCCAGGTCCTTCTCTGAAATGGAGAAGGTCCCGGTGGGCGCAGGGGATTCATCCGGAGGAGATCCCTCCCCTCCTTGTCCTGCCTGAGAATCCACAGCCGTTTGATGAGGACCTTGCATAGGGGCGGATTCGGGTTCGGTGCTTGGCGCCAAGCCCGGATTCCCCCCCATGGAAGGCCCTACCGTCTGAGGCTGGTTTTCCTCAAGGACCATGTCTATCACAGGAGGGGCCTCCAGTTGGCCATCCCCTCCCAGGACATCGCAGGTCCCCTTGGCAGCGTCATGAGTCTTTAGTGGGGAGGCACAGGCCTTGACCCCGGCAAGGTTTAATATTTTTGCCAGCAGGTCTTTTGAGGGAAGCGACCGAAGGGGCCTGGCTTCCCTCTCCCCCCTAAGGGGGTTTGCCCTACCGAGCCGCTTGTACGAGGGGCGGTCGGCAATGGGCTGCCTGCTGGCTTTCTTGGCAGTCCCCTTAGAAAGCATAGGAAGGACTGCCGCTGGAGATAGGGAGGTGCCCGAAAGCACCTCCAGAGAAGGGGGTGAGGGGGAGTCCCCTACACCCGTAGGCGTAGGAGAGGAGTAAGCCTCCTCTCCGGTTAAAGAGGTATGGAGGGTCCCCTGCGCAAGCACAGGGGGGGGGACCTCCATCTTTTCTGTGGAGCTGCACGAGGGCGGCTCCGTTGTTGTTATAGGGGGAATTAAGGGGAGATGTTTTTTTGTTTCATCATTGGGCATGGTGACCCTCTTTGTTTTACGGGACGCAATCGCTCACCACCTCTTGCAGTAGCCCGCACTGCAAGAGGTGTTTACAGGCCCGGCAGAGCCAGGCGCCGCCATTTGGGACCACCCCTCCTGCCTGGTGGCCTGGCAGTCCTTCGGCATGGCGGCTCCACCTTGAACACGGCGCAAAACGGATAGATTTTGAAGACGAGAGGAAAAGGGATGTGAGGAAGGTATGGGTGGGGATGAAGCAGGTTGTTAAAAGCCAACCACCCCAGACCGGAGCTCAGGGGGTAGGGGACATTGTCCCCTCCCCCCTCAGCCCCGATCCGGGACGATTGGCTGAGAAGAAGGTCAGCTTCTACCCTGTGAAATTAGAGGCTGACCAGAGAAAGTTGTGGGAGAGGTTGTATGAAAAGCGACGAGGTAGGATAGGAATACAGGCAATCTGAAGGAAGGAAGAGAGGCTAAGCTGGGGCCGGACGGGGCGCTGGATCCTGTCAGTACGGCGGCCAGGATGGCAAATCGCCGCGCCCCTTACGGGGGTGGCGTCACGGATATCGCGAACCAGGGGATGGGGAGATTCCAATGCTCCGAAAGCACTCAGGGCGCTTAGTGAGTCTCTATAGATCACAATCCGGTCTCCGAACCGGGCACGTCACATAATCTCCCGTACCGAGTGGTGTATTGCCACCAGTTCAGCCGTGAAGACAGACGCAGCGCCTGGCAGAGCCCCGCTGACTTCAAACAGAGGGGATACGGCGTGGAAGCCGACCCCCTCTTGGGACTTGGAGCCAACCGTATACACTGGCACGGTTCTAGCATGACACGAGGCGTGCTCCAAAAAGGTCGAACGCAATACTCCCAGCGCAGTACAAGCTTTGGGAACAGAGGCGTGGCGACAAATAGCCAAATGTGGTACCCTCCAGGGTGAAGTCCTGGGCAGAACCAGAGGCGCCACCGGCCCGAGAGCTATACCTAGCTCTCGAAGGAGTTTCCTGGCTCTAAACCCAAAGGGCTTAGGGTATGACTGGCGTCTCTCGGCGGCATAGGCACCATCGAGATCAGCTGCGGATGCAGTGAGAGCTGTTGGCGACTGAGGGAGGCGCTAGGCTCGCGCGTACAGGCGAGTGATGCACTGCACGCGGCGTAGAGCGAATGGCATCTACCCAGAATCGACCAACAGGCTCTCAATGGGGAAAGTGCGGAAGGCATCGGTCGCAAGGCGAAGGCCGGTGTGGTGGATCGAGTCCACCTTTCGCAATAAACGCTCGGCTGCGGATGCATAAAAATCGCATCCGTAGTCGAGCTTCGAACGAACAAAGGATCGATAAAAAAGTAAGGCAGTAGCTCTATCAGCACCCCAAGCGCTGAACGTCACGGAACGGAGAATATCCATGGCGCGGGTACAAGAGACCCTAAGGCTGCGAATATGAGCCTCCCAGGTGAGGTGTCGGTCAAATACAAGACTAAGGAAACGGTGTGATTCAACCACTTCCAGGCGCACCCCCATTAAGAAACAAATCTGGGTCGGGGTGGAGCCGTGGATGGCGACAGAAATGCACCACCTTAGTCTTGGCCAAAGAAAACCGAAACCTGTGCGCTTCGGCATAGCGATAGACGTGGTTCAATGCCTGTTGGAGTCGACGCTCCAGAGTTGACATCTGGGCCGCGCCAAAAGAGATCGAAAGGTCGTTCACATAGAGCGTAGCGAGAACAACTTTCCCCACAAGGCCCTCATGAAATGTATATTATGTTGTGGCATGTGTGCAATGCAGTTTTCAATTATGTATTTGATAATGTGGAGTTATGTGTTGTAGCCTTGACAAACATCCATGATGGAATCATCCAGCCTTTTCTAATAGCTCTGAAGGGCTGGGTGGTGTCCAGTACGCAGCCTAGCTGAGTCAGGGGGACTCTATCTTTACAGGGGGAGGGAAGATTTGGATGGGTGGATTTCCAGGGGGGGGGGAGCTTGCAGCCGACTGTTGTTTGGAGTGATTGGATGCAGCAGTGAGTGATTTGTGTGGATATGTTTCCAGGGGCTGGTTTGTGGTTGGTAAGGTGGGAGAGATGAGATTATTTGTGTATATTGTATACTAGGTATTGTTTTGAAGTTCCTTGGAGTGTGTTGGGTGTTCTGACATGTAGCATATTAGGTGTTGTGGAGGTTGTGACAAGTGTTTGTGTGCTTCTCATGTCCAGGTGATCCTTGACTTTGAGAACTTTGATTTTGTAGTCTAGGTGGTCTGTGGGTGTAGTAATTGTCAGCCTGCGATGCTTTTTAGGGCCTTGTCTTGTGGGGTTTGTCTCAGAGGTTAGAGGACCAGGCAGAGCTTACAAAGTCCATCACTGAGCGTCTATACTTGGTTTTCTTTATCAAAGTTTTTTCTTTCATGTTACATATCTCCAAGATCTTTCAAAAATTTTAGTCAAGCTGATCTAGCAACTTATCTTTCATTGCCAATAAACCGGGCAAGCTATAACCACAGCTAATTCATTTCTAGATTCTATATTATGAAGCATGAACAATTTAGTCTCATTAAACTTGTAAACAACACTATATTAGCTTGGACACAGGAAAGGAAGAATCTGTGTAGTCTTCATGCACTTTTTTTTAAGGGCCAATTTGGCAACTGCTTACTAGGGCATAAGTTGCTGTAATCATGCCACATCCTAATGCTAGGCTAGATATAAAAAAAAATGTGCAGGAGACACCGAAACACAAAACAAATCCAAAACAAACAAAGAACCAAAGGCAAAAAACAAAACAAGAAGCGAAAAAGCAACAAGAAAGAAGCATACTCCAGTATTGGGGGAATGGACAGGTTTATGCAACCAACATAAAACAGTCAAAGAAAATAGAAGAGGCCAGCCTCCTCCTAAAGGTCAGATAGTGCACACATCAGTGTACACAACCCGTCCCAAGTACAAGGGACAAGTGTTAGCCAGTCTTCCTACATGTGTCGTAAAAGACAGCTAACGCTGGATAGCCATTACTGGCCTGAGATGCTGCACACCAAAAAACATTGTCCCTGTAAGTGTGCTACACAATGAG
This sequence comes from Ceratothoa steindachneri, assembly GCA_963969495.1. Lineage (NCBI taxonomy): Eukaryota > Metazoa > Arthropoda > Malacostraca > Isopoda > Cymothoidae > Ceratothoa > Ceratothoa steindachneri. The sequence continues at coordinate 13,806,868 of OZ018330.1, forward strand.
TACTAGTCTTGAGGCACACCACCTCCACCTAGAGGTAAGGCAGGTTATAATGATAAGCATCACTAGATAAATTTTCAGTTACGGATACCACCAACCACCACATTTTTCCAGATTCCTTTACCTTCATTCAAATCTTCTATTAGTAGTACCAAACCCTTTATGCCTGACTGTGATGAATTTGTCACATAGAAACATAAAAGCTAATAGTGAGAGAAATTACATGCATGGAGTCTAGCAAGCAAGTGTGATGAGTACAACACATGTTCTGTTTAGGTTCACACAAGTGTTGCATCAAATTTGTGTGCCATTTGCCACTGCCTATTTACCACTTAATTGACACAATAAAATTTTTCTTTTTTAAACATTAATTCTGGGGATACAGGACTAAAACAATTTATTTTTTTAAATACTATTTTCTCAATTATACTTCCTACATCCATCAAAAAACAACTAAGGAGAACAACTTACTGAACATAATTTGAGTGAAATTTGTTGACTGAATAGTTGGTAAGATGAATGCATGGGTTCCATAAATTCTTTCCTAGTTGGTACTTAATAGTAGCCAACCGCACAAGGCCTTCTTCATACAAATACACAATGAGTGGGTCCAATGAAGTCACAATAACATATAATCTCAAGTCACACTTGTATCCATCAACCAACAATGGAGAATCAAGATAACGACAGACCAGCGAAGTTTCATCTGCTGGAACTTGATCTACCTGCAGAAAAATGGAAAACATGAAGACTTCATCCATACTCTGCCTTTGGCCTACAATACCATTACAGATGATAAAGCAAGTGAGAAATAATAGTAAATAAACCTTCATGATACTTAGGATTAAGATTGGAAACTAGTTGAAACCAACAAAATTTTAAAATAAAACTATTTCAATAGACTAAAATAATTTACACGTTACAGAAATGATATTAAATTATAAGTTTTTTAAGAAACATTTTCTTTAAACTAAATTTTTAACTTAGAAAACATGAAACATTTCCCTGTGTTAATGGGAGTAAAATTTATACCATTTAAGTGTCAATGCACATCAATGGTGTTTGATACAATATTCATTTTTATTTGGCACTTTTCAAGGTCTGTCTACAACGGAAAAAAGGCTTAAGAGAAGAGGCGGGTGTTGAAAGCACAATATGGAGGGGGGAAGAGGGAAGTGTATATCATTTTTTTTTAAGGAGCTCAACTGGTGACTCCCATAACACAGTCTCAAAATTTCTCACTGGCCTAGAAAGACAAAGGAAACAGCAAACCAATAAATCGAGAAATAAATCTAACCAAAAGTATAAAAAAGAAGGAAAAATGCGCCCAATACCCCCCAAAACTAAATGCAATGTAAAACTCAAAAAATGTATCTGGTATGCACAAAGTTGTCCCAAGGACAATGGTAAAGCAGTAGTGATCTTGCTTATTCTGATACTGGAAGAGATAACGTGTATGAAATTCCGCCATTCCACAAGAATGTGCTGAATAATCTGTGGTACTAAGAAGTTATCACAATAATATTCAGGAAAGCACTACTTCCAGAGTCCTATGGATGTGGTATGCTCTATGGTTAGACTGCTACTCGTTGCAGGTTTGGGAGTGGAAGGAGACAACCGACTCCAAGAAGGCAGACTCTGCCAGCATCAATACATTGATCTCCCTCTACTTTTTTCCTACTAGGAGTAAGGATGACCTAGTCCTCCCCAATCTTCTCCAATTTACTGGAGACATACTCAAGGTGGTCTCCCTTCCTCATGCCATACCTGTCACTACAAAATTCACAGGAGCAAAAGGGCTCTGTAAAATATAACAAATGTAAAAACTGGATAAATGCACAATGCTCAAACCTCCCTTCCATAGATCCCTACAACGCTATATAGACTTGCACTGGATGGTCACACACACCCTAAACATGCACAGATAATAAGCCCTCATAAAACCACACCCATAACCTCAAACTTAATATTTGCTCTATCTCCCACAAAAAGGTTAGCTACAAGGCTTCCTACACAAACACAATGTGGTAATTTTGTTTTCTATTCGCCTCAACTCACCTGAGCTCAGTGTCACACACCCCTATCTTTTACTGGAGAGTAATCCCCCCCCCCATGATAATTAGTATAAAGAACAGGAGATATTGAGTGTAGTAAATAAACAGTAAAGGCCATTTTACGCGTTTATGAAGTGGAGCTGAAAAAGAAATTAAGGTACAAGTATGTATGAGTGAGCAAGGTGTATAGGTGTGGGTGTATATGAGCGAGGGTGGGGGGTGGGGGGTATGTAATTTTTTTCACATTTTCAGCTCGTTAGGTCCTGCTACCCTTGTCTTTAAGTGTGGAGCTGCAGTTCTACAGTGTGTGGTACGATTAGGGGTTGCAACTATCCATTCCCTAGTCCCCTTTGATAGAGAACAAGCACGACTGTGCTCTTTTCCCCCACTCTCACACTCAGGCAAAATGAGTGTACCACCCTGAAACGTGAGAAAATACCCAAAGACTACTCAGAGACCATTAAAGGTCTAACAAGCTGGCAAAATTGAGAATTAAAATTTGGTAATTTATTGTAACCACAATCATTGGAGAGGGAATACACATGTATGCGTGCTGTTCTTAAACTAATATAAATACTTTTTGCATTGATATATATTTATTTTGGTTTATGTTGGGATTTGGGGTGGGAAGATATTTGTCTTATTTAAATTGGGTGGTGGCAATATATTAGAATAAAATACAAGTATCCACGTCTCCTTAAGCCTCCTTCAAGTCTAACAGGCATCTCATAAGTGAGTGAGTGTAACTTAGTGGCAGGTGGTTGCTGGTACGATCAGATACAACAAAAGTTATATAGCACTCACCCAAGAAACAAACCTTACATGACAACAAAGACTTCCCCTTTTCCACCAATAGTCCACCTTCTCCAATACACGAACAAAGGATTGGTAGAAAAGCAAATCAGTAGCCTACTAACAGGACCCCAGCTGCTGAATGGCAGGGAACAAAGAATGACCATGGTACGGAAACAAGAGACACTAAAAGGCAGCAAATATGAGGCTCCCAGGTGAGGTGCCAATCAAAAACATGACCAAGGAAAGAGTGCAAATCCATCACTTCCAGGTGAATCCCATTTAGGAACAAGCCCAGGTTGGTGACAGAAGTGCACCAGCTTACTCTTGCCCAAAGAAAACCAAAAGCTCTGCTTCAGCATAGCGAGATTTTTTTTTTTTTTTTTAATTAAGGGGCTATCTGGCGACTGCCGACTAAGGCATAAGTTGCCGTAAACAAACAGCCTAGTTTTAGGCTACTTTAAAAAATTAAACAGAAAACAATAAAAAGAAATAACAATAACAAAGCAATAACAAAACAATTACAAAAACAACAACAACAATTAAATCGGGTTAAATAAAAGGGAGAAGGCCGGCCTCCCCCAAAAAGTCAATAAGTCCACGAGTCAAAGTACACGCACTCGTCCCGAGCACAAGGGACAGGCGGTAGCGACCCCGCCCATCCCGGTACCGGGACAGGTGTCGTGCGCGAAGATCACCCAGACTGGGACATTCGACAAGAATGTGCCGAACAGTCTGGGGGACGACGCAGTCGTTGCAATAGGGCGCAGGCGAGCGCTCCATCAGATAGCGATGCGTCACACGAGTGTGTCCGATTCGGAGACGACAGAAAGCAACCTGAAGCCGCCGCGGCATTGGGGGATAGGTCCATGGGAACAGTCGCGGCGCAATGGCACGCAACTTTAAGTTCCCTTCGACCGTCTCCCATCTTCTTTGCCAAGCAGTCCGAAGAGCTGCCCGTATTCCTGCCATGTAGTCAGTGTGAGGAAGAGCGAAACGCTGGTCCGGTCGCAGAGTCCTCGCGGACTCTTTGGCGCGCTCATTCCCCGCAATTCCTACATGTCCAGGAACCCAGCAGAAGATAATCTCGACATCTGGCCGGTTCGCCAAAACCGTGGCGTCACGGATATCGCGAACCAGGGGATGCGGAGATTCCAATGCCCCGAGAGCACTCAGGGCGCTTTGTGAGTCGCTGTAGATCACAATCCGGTCTCCGAACCGGGCACGTCGCGTAATCTCCCGTACCGAGTGGTGTATTGCCACCAGCTCGGCCGTGAAGACAGACGCAGCGCCTGGTAGAGCCCCGCTGACTTCAAACAGAGGGGATACGGCGTGGAAGCCGACCCCCTCTTGGGACTTGGAGCCATCCGTATACACTGGCACGGTACCAGCGTGACACGATGTGTGCTCCAAAAAGGTCAAACGCAATACTCCCGGCGCAGTACAAGCTTTGGGAGCAGAGGCGTGGCGACAAATAGCCAAATGTGGTACCCTCCAGGGTGGCGTCCTGGGCAGAACCAGGGGCGCCACCGGCCCGAGAGCTATATCTACCTCTCGAAGGAGTTTCCTGGCCCTAAACCCAAAGGGCTTAGGGTATGACTGGCGTCTCTCGGCGGCATAGGCACCATCGAGATCAGCTGCGGATGCAGTGAGAGCTGTTGGCGACTGAGGGAGGCGCCGGGCTCGCGCGTACAGGCGAGTGATGCACTGCACGCGGCGCAGAGCGAGTGGCATCTCCCCAGCATCGACCAACAGGCTCTCAATGGGGGAAGTGCGGAAGGCACCGGTCGCAAGGCGAAGGCCGGTGTGGTGGATTGAATCCACCTTCCGCAATAAACGCTCGGCTGCGGATGCATAAAACTCGCATCCGTAGTCGAGCTTCGAGCGAACAAAGGATCGATAAAAAAGTAAGGCGGTAGCCCTATCAGCGCCCCAAGCGCTGAACGTCACGGAACGGAGAATGTCCATGGCGCGGGTACAAGAGACCCTAAGGCTGCGAATATGAGCCTCCCAGGTGAGGCGTCGGTCGAATACAAGACCAAGGAAACGGTGGGACTCAACCACATCCAGGCGCACCCCATTAAGAAACAAATCTGGGTCGGGGTGAAGCCGTGGATGGCGGCAGAAGTGCACCACCTTAGTCTTGGCCAAAGAAAACCGAAACCTGTGCGCTTCGGCATAGCGAGAGACGCGGTTCAATGCCTGTTGGAGTCGACGCTCCAGAGTTGGCATCTGGGCCGCGCCAAAAGAGATCGAAAGGTCGTCCACGTAGAGCGTAGCGAGAACATCTTCTGGCAGAACCGAGGTGATGCCGTTGATGCTCAGGGCAAAGAGTGTGACACTGAGGACACTTCCCTGCGGGACACCCTCTTCCTGCTCCTTTGGGGCAGAGAGGGCTCCCCCCACCCGTACGCGGAATCCACGATCTCGCAAAAATTCAGATATAAACATTGGGAGGCGTCCCCTCGCCCCCATCGTGTGGAGAGTCTCCATGATACCGTATCGCCATGCGGTATCATAGGCCTTCTCCCAATCAAAAAACACCGTGGCGTAGTGCTGTCTACGAAGGAAAGCCTCGCAGACGGCATTTTCCAGTCGGAGCAGAGCATCCGACGTGGAGTGGAACTTACGGAAGCCGCACTGTGCAGAAGACAGATGGCCTCCGCTGTCCAGGAAATAGGCTAATCTAACATTTACCAATTTCTCCATCAACTTGCACACGCAAGAGGTTAGAGAGATTGGACGGAAACCGGTCGGAGTAGAGTGATCTCTCCCCGGCTTGCGAAAGGCGAGCACAGTAGCGATTCGCCAGGAGTCTGGGAGAAGACCCTCCACCCAGATCCTGTTGAACAAATCTAACAGAAAGGCCATGCCTCGCTCACCCAGGTGTCGAAGCATGGCGTACGGGACATCGTCCGGACCATGGGCGGTGTCCGCGCACGAAGCGAGAGCGGAACGCAACTCACTCACAGTAAACTTGTCGTTGAAGGGTTCTCCGCCTCTGGAGGTAAAGTCCAGCCAGTGGCCTTCCGCGACATCACGACGTGCATTGAATGCTGGCGGAGCAGCATCACGGCTAGAGAATGCGGAAAAAGCGGTCGCTAAGGATTCCGCCACGGACGCGGGGTCCGAGATTGCGGTCCCATTCTCCTGGAGAACTGGAGGGGGGTCCTGCGAGAACTTGCCCCGAATCCTTTTGACTCGCTTCCACACCTCAGCTAAAGGGGTCTTCCCGTTAAGTGAAGACACGTATGCCCGCCAAGAAGAGCGGCGGGCGTGCTTCGAAACATACCGGAACCTAGCCCTAGCCTGACGAAATTCAGCGACAGTGAAATCGTTCGGGCGGCGCTTATAGCGCATGTAGGCATAACGCTTCTGTTTGAGGGCCGTCTCACACTCGGCCGACCACCATGGGAGTGGTCGGTGTGCAAAACGGCCAGACGTCCTAGGAATAGTAGTCAGGCCCACGGCGATGAGGTTGCCGGAGAAGAACTCAACGGCCTCATCTACCGACCTAAACTCCTCGACTGAGATAGAGAATTCAGTCATTTCCTGAAATGCAGGCCACCGCGCCCGCGCCAAGCACCACCGAGGTGGTCTCTCAGGCGTCAGTTGCCCTGAAAATGATATTTGAATGGGAAAGTGATCACTACCATGGAGGTCATCGACCACCCCCCAATCAAAATCAGGCTGTGCATCCGAAGAGCACAAAGATAGGTCAAGGCAAGAAAATGAAGCGGTTCTCGGACAGTGATGCGTAAACTCATCCACGTTTAGGACACCCATCTCAAGCTCTTCGATCAGATCGGCAAGGACTTGTCCCCTGGGATTTATGGAGTAATCTCCCCAGAGAGGATGCCTGCCGTTCAGATCTCCAAGCAAGAGATAGGGCCTCGGCAACCGTGCCACGACGCGGCGGAAGTCCCCCGCGTCGAAGTCAGCTGACGGTGGAATGTACGCAGAAATGATAGTATACCTCCTATCCAGGTGCAGCTGCACAGCCACTGCCTGAAAGGAGGTATCTAAAGAGAAAGGAAGAACGGAGACATCATGCCGGGTGTAAACCGCACATCCCCCAGCCCGGCCATCCCGCGGTGGTGGGGTCGTAGACCCTTATACCCCGGGAGGGCAGGCAGCGGGCACGCGCCTAGCATGGTCTCCTGCAAAAAAAATAGCTAATGGGGAACGGGACGAGACGAGCCTCCGCAGCTCCTCCCAGTTGGCCCGGAGTCCGTGGCAATTCCATTGAAGGAATATGCCCTCCAGGCCTAGCTCGGAGGAGACGCGGGGGCCCTCCTCGAATTGAAGACCCTCACGGGAATGGCCGTACGCTTCCCGGGGGCAGAACCCCGGGCGCTGTTGGCCGGACAAAGCGCTGTCGCCTTCGAGGACTTATTGGGGGAGGTTGGGCTCGCCATGCGAGTCTTTTCCTCCCTCCGCCTCGAAACCTTAGGCGGGCGTTGCGGCTTGGGAGGCGGGGGGCCCTCTTTTCGAGGAACCACCGTCTCCGAGCCACTCGCTCCACCTCGGGGCGTGGGCGAAGGGGCCGAAGCTCCTTTGTTGCTGTCCTCCTTTCGGGGAACAGCTTTAGGAACCCCGGAAGATGGCCTAGCGACCATCTTCAGGGGTGTTGCCTCCTGTGAGTCTAACGACTCTGTGGAGGCGCGTGGCCGTTTCGCCTGACGGGAAACGGTCACGCTGGGGGAAGAGGGGGGAGCCTTGGTTTTAGCCGGGGCTGGGTGTGAACCCTTTTTGCCGCCAGCTCTACCAGGGGAGCGCCCGGGTGTAGTAGAGCCCGCAGAAGGGCTCCGAATGGGCGCGGAAACGACCGTGCTCGTTGGCCTGGATGGGCCAGGAGCAGAGGGTGCCTTTCGAACTACTGAGGCATATGACGTCCCAGGCAGAGCTGGGCGCGCCAGGACCAAGTCCTTAGCCTCGCGGAATGAGAGTCGATCCTGGGCCTGAACGGCCAGGATTTCTTTCTTAAGGAGATATGCACCACATTGCTTCGAAGAAGCAGGGTGCGGCTCTCCGCAATTGACACACTTGGCCACACACGATTTGGACTTATCGTGTGCGACCTTGGAGCAATTTACACAGACTTCGGGTGACCCCGATTTTGCACGTCTACATGATCGATTCGTGTGGCCGAAGCGGTGACAGTAATAGCACCGCCGCGGCAGTGGCACGAATGCCTTCACGCGGTAGCGGTACCAACCGGCACGCACCGACTCAGGGAGCTTGTCACAGTCGAACGTGACGAAGAGTGTAGGGGTGGGTCTCGAGGCCCCTCCCTGTTTTCTCATCACACGTTCGACCTTGACCGCCCCATGGTCGGCCAGCTCTAGGGTGATGTCTTCTATGGAGTAGTCAATGAGTTCCCTCGCATAAACTACTCGTTTCACAAAGTTCATGGTAGAGTGCGGCGTCACACTCACCGGGGTGCCATGAAGTGTCCGAAGAGCACTTATCTTGGCCGCCTCGGCGGGATTCGCCGCATTCGCCAGAAGGCTCCCGTCCGAGAAACGGGTTACCTTCGGCTCTCTACCAATTGCACTAGCTAATCCTCTCCTCTGATGGATCATGTTGCCCTTGGACAACATGGTGCCATCAGTGGAGTGAATAACGAGGAAGCGTTTGAATCCAGCGGGCTCGAAAATGCCAGGTAACCTCTGAATGAGGGGCCCCGATGTCATCGAGGCTCCGCCCTGTGCACTTTTGGTCTTTGTCATCGTCAGGAGCTCCGTACCCGGGGAAGCAGAGGGCCCGGATGTGCCGATCTTGGCTTGGTCGCTTGCCAAAGTGGCAGCAGACCCATCCGTCCCCGTAGCCCCCGCGGATTGAGAGGAGCCCCGAGTCTTCTTCGTCTTTTTGGTCCTTTTCTTTTTTGGAGAGGAGGGCGGGGAATGAACCCGCTTCTCATCCCCGCCGGTAGAAGCCCCCAGGCCAGATGGACCGGCCTCAGCCAGGTCCTTCTCCAAAATGAAGAAGGTCCTGGTGGTCACAGGGGCATCATCCGGAGGAGATCCCTCCCCTCCTTGTACTGCCTGAGAATCTACAGCCGTTTGAGAAGGACCTTGCATAGGGGCGGATTCGGGTTCGGTGCTTGGGGCCGAGCCCGGATTCTCCCCCATGGAAGGCCCTACCTTCTGAGGCTGGTTTTCCTCAAGGACCATGACTATCACAGGAGGGGCCTCCAGTTGGCCATCCCCTCCCAGGACATCGCAGGTCCCCTTGGCAGCGTCATGAGTCTTTAGTGGGGAGGCACAGGCCTTGACCCCGGCAAGGTTTAATATTTTTGCCAGCAGGTCTTTTGAGGGAAGCGACCGAAGGGGCCTGGCTTCCCTCTCCCCCCTAAGGGGGTTTGCCCTACCGAGCCGCTTGTACGAGGGGCAGTCGGCAATAGGCTGCCTGCCGGCTTTCTTGGCAGTCCCCTTAGAAAGCAAAGGAGGGACTGCCGCTGGAGATAGGGAGGTGCCCGAAAGCACCTCCAGAGAAGGGGGTGAGGGGGAGTCCCCTACACCCGTAGGCGTAGGAGAGGAGTAAGCCTCCTCTCCGGTTAAAGAGGTATGGAGGGTCCCCTGCGCAAGCACAGGGGGGGGGGGACCTCCATCTTTTCTGTGGAGCTGCACGAGGGCGGCTCCGTTGTTTTAGGGGGAATTAAGGGGAGATGTTTTTTTTTTCATCATTGGGCATGGTGACCCTCTTTGTTTTACGGGACGCAATCGCTCACCACCTCTTGCAGTAGCCCGCACTGCAAGAGGTGCTTACAGGCCCGGCAGAGCCAGGCGCCGCCATTTGGGACCACCCCTCCCGCCTGGTGGCCTGGCAGTCCTTCGGCATGGCGGCTGCACCTTAGACACGGCGTAAAACAGATAGAATGTGAAGAGGAGAGGAAAAGGGATGTGAGGAAGGTATGGGTGGGGATGAAGCAGGTTGTTAAAAAACCCCCATCCCGAACCGGAGCTGAGGGGTTAGGGAACAATGTCCCCTCCCCCCTCAGCCCCCATCCGGGGTGGTTGGCTTGAGAAGAAGGTCAGCATTCTACCCAGTGAAATTAGAGGCTGACCAGAGAAAGTTGTGGGAGAGGTTGTATGAAAAGCGACGAGGTAGGGGAGAAATCGGGCTATCTGAAGGAAGGAAGAGAGGCTAAGCTGGGGCCGGACGGAGCGCTGGATCCCGTCAGCACGGCGGCCAGGATGGCAAATCGCCGCGCCCCTTACGGGGCAGCATAGCGAGAGATGCAGTTCAATGCCTGCTGGAGTCAACAGTCCAGAGTTAGAATCTGGGCCACACAAAAAGAAATTGAAAGGTTGTCCAAATAGAGCGTAATGAAAACATCCTCCAGCAGCAAGAAGGTAATACTGTTGATACTCAGGACAAAGAATGTGACAGTGAGGACACTTCCTCACATGAAACACTCTTCCTGCTCTAGTGGGACTGAGATGAGTCCCACACCCATACATAGAATTGATGATCTCACAAAAACTCAGAAATATAGATTATAGTCACTCCTTCATGCTATCATATTGGCAAGTAGTATCATAGGACTTCTCTAGATAAAAAAAACACTGCAGCGTAGTGATGTCTATAAAGGAAGGCCTCGCAGAAGCAATTTTCCAGATGGAGCAAAGCATCAGATGTGGAGTGTAACTTGCGGAAGCTGCTCTGTGCGGAAGACAGGCAGCCTCCATTGTCCAGGAAAAAGGCTAGTCTAAAGTTTACTAATTTTTCTATTAACTTGAACACACAGGAGGTTAGAGAGATTGGGCAGAACCCAGCAGGGGTAGAGTCATCTCTCCCTGTTTCCAAAAAATGAGCACAGTAGCCATACAGGATTCTGGGAGGATACCCTATGTCCAGATCCTGCTGAACAAATCTAACACAAAGGCCAGGCCTCACTCACCTAGGTGTCAAAGCTTGGCATAAAACAGGGTTGGTAAATAAAAAAAAAACAGCCCTAAAAAGCCTGGGTTTTGGGGGGGCTTTTTCAAATGAAATTTGAAAAAACCCGAGGGTTTTTTTTTTCAAAATTACACTTTTTTCCAAGAAATGAATGCTACTTATCATTATTTTATTCAAAATTCATATTTATGTTTATAATTTCAACAAATATGTATCAAATTAAGGTTATTTCTCTGATACTGACTCATAATAATTCCTCTCCTTCTACAGGTTATGGCTATCATGGGTACCCACAATTCTCGATCAGTAATCTGTTACTGTGATCTTTTCTTACTATAATATAATTAATAAACTAAGTAATTATTAATATTATATAAAAATAGAGATAGCTATTCTTTTTCTATGTTATTCTAATGCTTGTAGCATTTGTTTTTTGAAAAAGAACCTGAGACTTGAAAACCTCCAGAATAAAACCCAGGGTTTTTTTTATACAAAACCTGGGTTTTATTGGGCTTTTTCAAAATTTGGGTTTTTTGCCAACCCTGGCATAAAGGACATCATCTGGCGGTGTCTGCACATGAAACAAGAGTGGAATGCAACTCACTCAATGTAAACCTGTCATTGAAGGGTTCTTTGTCTATGGAGGTAAAGTACAGTGGGCGCAAAGGAAATGTTAACCTCTTAAACGCAATGGAAATGTTAACTCGAATTTCACGGTTAACTTTTTTACGGCGTTCCCGCCATATAGGTAGTGGGAGGAGCTTGGTATGACACATGTACCTGCAGCCAGGGCTCCCTCGCAACTTCCCGCCAGGCTCAGTTTAAGTGTGCTCGCAGAGCTCAGACAGTGTACATCTGGGTTACGCTGCCCCACAGACCGCATCTTTTTCACCTTTTTGCTGACTTTGACGCCCTACCAGACACCACCATACCATTGTAATGGGGTGTAGCAAACTGAAAATGGAGAAGACCCGTGCTCTAACCCTAATGGAGCAGGAAGTGCAAGTAAAGCGTGTAGCTGCCAATCTGAACGTGAGCCATGTGTGTCACTCTTTAAGCTCAAAAAAGCGGCCACCACACTCCCTCCTGGCACCACACCGCCTCGCAAACCTGGCTCTGGGGACAAGAAGACAACTGCTCGGACTGACAAGGTTTTGCTACGTGGTGAAGCAGGACCCTTCGTTAACAGCGGCTAAATTGAAGGTGAAACATCCTGACTTGCTCCAAAACGTCGCTATTCATACGATCCAGCACCGGCATCAAAAAGACCTGGGTTTGCCCTGCCGCCGTGCCGCCAAGAAACTGCTGCTAACAGAGGGTATGAAGAAAAATCGGCTAGCTTTTGCAAAGAAATATCAAGATTGGACACCAGAGCAGTGGAAGAAAGTCATGTGGAGTGATGAGAGCAGTTTTCGGCTCATCAGGGGTGGCTCGAAAGTGGTGTGGCGGCCCAGTGATGTGAGCAGATATGACCACCGCTACACCGTGAAGCACCCCGATGGCGTCATGGTTTGGGGATGCTTTAGTGGGGAGAAGGGCAGAGGTGGTCTCTATTTCCTCCCCAAGAACGTCACCATGAAGGGAAAGAATTACATTGAGGTTTTGGAGGAACATCTGCTCTATTTCTACCATCTCCATGGCTGCGACTTTTTTTATGCACGATGGCGCCCCTGTACACAAGGCACGAGCTATCAAAGACTTCCTTAATGAGCAGAACATCGAAGTTTTGGACTGGCCAGGCAACTCACCCGACTTAATCCCCATAGAGAATGCCTGGAACCAAATGAAAAATGAAGTTGCTAAGTCCCGGCCCACTTCGATCCCTGCCCTGAAGGAGACACTCATTAAGCTGTGGGTGGCAATGGACGGCTCCTACTTCGAGAATCTTGCAACATCCATGCCCAAGAGGATCCAGGAGGTGTTGAAGACCCGTGGGAACATGACTAAGTACTAAATGTAAAGAAATGCAAGTAAAAGGACCTAATAAAACAAACTTGAAATGTACTTTTGTGCTTAATTATCCAAAAATTCTTAATGTTAACATTTCCTTTGCGCCCACTGTACACTTGGCAGCCTTCAGTGACATTACGACTAGCATTGAATGCTAGTGGAGCAGCATTCTGGCTAGAGAATGTCGAGAAATTGGTTGCACTCCACAAATGCAGGGTACAAGATTGCAGTCCCATTTTCCTGGAGAATAGGGGGCCCATCCTGTGAGAACTTGCCCCAAATACTTTGGACATGCTTCTACACCTCTGCTAGAGAGGTCTTCCCAGTAAGTGAAGACACATAGTCTCACCAGGAAGAGCAGCAGGCGTGCTTCAAAATATAATGGAACTAAGCCCTTGCTCAACAAAATTCACTGACAGTGAAATCATTTGGGTGGCGATAGTGCATGCAGGCCTAACACTTCTGTTTGAAGGCTTTCTCACTCAGCTGACCACCATGGAAGCAGCCGGCATGCACAATGGCCAGCAATTATAGGAATAGTAGTTAAGAGAAACGGCTATGACATTGCCAGAGAACTCTATAGCCTCATCCACCAACCTAAACTCTTCAAATGGGACAGAGAAATCAGTCATTCTTGAAATGTGGACCACCACACCTACACCAAGCACAGCTAGAGGGTTTTTCAAGTGGCAGCAATCCAGAAAATGATACCATAAACCCCCTCCCACCACAAGTCAGGCTGTGCATCTGAGGAACACAAGGATAGATCAAGACAAGAAAATGAATCGGTTCTTGGGCAGTGATACATAAACACATTTAGGAGACCTATCTCCAGCTAGTTGACAAGGTCAGCAAGGTCCTGACCCCTGAGATTGATTGAGTAGTCTCCCCAGAGGGGGTTGTCTACAATTCAAACAGTAGAAAGGGCCTCAGCAACCATGCCAAATGCAGCAGAAATCCCCTGTGTCGAAGTCGCCTGACGGTGTAATGTACCCCCCAAAAAAGTATACCTCCTATCCAGGTGCAGCTACACACTGACTCAGGGAGCCTGTCACGGTCGAATGTAACGAAGCGTGGAGGAGTGGGTCTCAAGGCCCCTCCCTGTTTCAAACTTGACTGCTCCATGGTAGCCCAGCTATACAGTGATGTCATCTATGGAGTAATCCCAATAGTTGCTTCGCATAGACTGCTCCTTTCACAAGTTCATGGTGGATTGCAGTGGCGCATTCACTGGCATGCCTTAAATGTCCATAGGGCAATAATCATCAGAAGGCTCCCATCCGAGAAACAGGACACCTTTGGATCTCTACCAATCAAAATCAAGCTAGCTAATGCTCTCCTCTGATGGATCCTATTGACCTTGGCCAACATGGTACCATTAGTGGCATGAATAATAACCAGAAAGTGTCTGAAGCCAGTAGGATCAAGATGCCCCTCTCAATGAGGGGCCCCTATGTAATTGAGGCTCCACTCAGCGCACTTAAGACCTTGGTCAGCCAACTTGGAGCACCTCAGGGCTGGATGTGCCGATCTTGACCTGGTCGCTTGCCGAAATTGCAGTGGACCAAACCATCCCTGGAGCTCCCATGGAATGAGAACTTTTTATCCTCTTCTTGGTTTTCTTTTGGGAATAGTAAAGGTGATGAATGAACCAACTTCTCTCCACCGCTGGAAGGAGCCCCTAGGTCAGATTGACCAGCCTCAGCAAGATCCTTCTCAAGTCAAGATGGAGAAGGTCTTAGCTGTCAGGGAGGCACTTGCTGGGGGGAGGGTGTCCCTCTTCTCCTTGTGAATCCTCAAGGGCCCAAGCTGTCTGATGAGAAGATTGTACAGGGGTGGATTTGGTGTTGGTGTTTGGCACTAAACCCAGGTTCGACCCCATAGAAGATCCTGCCTTCTGGGGCTCGGTCACATCTGGGACCATGTTCATCTCAGGGGAGCCTCTGTGTGGCCATCACTCCAGAAATTCTAGAATGTGATCATTTACATATAATCGGCCACAGTCGGGTGTTGATGGGCTTTGCCAATCTACCCCGCCATTTAGGTGAAAATGTGCTGGAACTTTAACTATCAAGGATATTGTCACCGTAGCCACCTTATATATGTACTGGAGGAAAGTGAGCAGAGTCAACAGCCCAACACACCTAATACTTGCCCTAGCCAGTTAGGCTTTCAGCTCTCTCAGCAAGTAGGGACCTCAGAGTACACACTGCCACTCAACTAATGCTCATAAGAGGATGAAAGTGCACCGGGCAACCAGAACCTCTGTGGATAGAAGAGCAAGTTTGGACGAGGGTAGTAGGGTATGTAATAAATAGAAGTAGAGATAGGTGTTTCCACTAATGAGTAGGGTGGCTGATCACCTATTATTATCATACCCTGGTGCTATGTGATCCCAGGATGGCACAGAATCCATAAGGGTCATTCCATCCGAATTCAACAAGGGACATTTAGTCACCATCACCGATTTTGATGAAAATTGGTATACAGGTTGATTTTGATGAGAGAAAAACAATGAGACACTTCCCAGCCCTCAATTTTGAATAGCTCAAAAGTTATAACCTGTCAAAGTTGAGAAAAATTGTCAAATTTCTTGATACCAGCATTGATAAAAAAATTATTTCTCCCTTATTATAGCACATAAAACAATGAATTATGTATTTTTTTAAGCTTAAGGGTTGCTCTAAACATTTTTAACAACAAAATAAATTTTTGGTAAAAAAAATTTGTTTGACCTTTAAAAAAAAATATATTGGTATCAATAAATTTTTGTGTAAATTTTTTTTTAAATATATATGCCTTTAGACTACAATATAAGATAAATTTCATTCTGGGTTTTTCATTATATCAGGAGTTATGATCAATTTTGTAACCACTGGTATGGCCATTTTTTGCTATCTTCACAAATAAATTTTTTTTATATGCATCTTTGTCATATTAACAGAGTTACGTCATATTCACAGAGTTAGTTATCAATTATTAGATGCCTAAGTATTATATTTGCATGCTTTTAATATATACTCGTGTATTAGAATCATTAATTCTATAGATATGTGTTAAATCCTACCTACAAGAAAAAATGAACTTTCAGTAATTTTTTATTTAAAATTATAAATATTTTTAAAGCTACCTACCTATGTATTTAATTTATAATTTGCTATGTTCAATGGTGGAAGAGCCACTACCAACAGTTAAGATACCTGCATAACTGCTGGTATCCCCATCGCTTAAGGGTCCACTCCTGATAGCTCAGCGAAAAAGCCACAGGTCCCACCCAACCTCTCAAAATGAATTTATTCTTTTTATAATAATTTAGGAATCAATTTTTTTCTGCATTATTTCTGTTGATTTTAATTGTTCATTTTTAGATAGTTTGTAAGTTCTTCCTGTTGCTGTTACAGGCTCAACAATGCTCAATATGTCATCTAATGGCAATACTAATACATCTGGTTTTCTTGGATATTTAAATGAATTTGATGGTCCTTCTGGTTTAGGAATGTTATTTTAACAGTCATTTTCTCAACATTGGTATCCAATACACACCCTAAGTACCATTTGTCATCAAACTTAGCAGTGACAAATCCTTGTACATCCTCCAATAATATTGCCTCTGTATAGGATATTTTCACTTTCTTGAATTCTGATGCAGATGATATTGTTTTCACTCTTAGTTCATTTTCATTAACTGGCTCAAAACTGTGTAATTTTTGGGTACCAATTATTGCAGAGGCCTGGTCAAATCTTTCTTGCAAATAATTTTTTTCTTCAATGTATTCACTATTTGGGACATATGAAAATTTGATTCCCTTAATGTGTCTTTCAGCAAAATCAAAGACCTGTTGAGGAGTCATTATCTGATCATTATATGCTCTTTGCAGGCTAGCTTTTGCTGCTAGTCTTTTTACTGTGCCCCCTACACCATCGCATGGTCCTTTTCCATGAGATGTAGCAAAGAAATGCCATTCTGCTTCCAATCCAAAATCTGATTTATGGTGACATAAAAATAAAGTTTTTAAAATTTTTATATTGTGATGCAGCTCCATCAGAAAAATATATAATTTTTGTTATTGGGAATTTGAGTTCTTTTTTAAAAAATTCAATAAGTTTTTTTTTAAATAAATGGACTGCAACAGTGTCATGCTTCAAGCAGTTTGAAATCACAACAAAACTTATGTGTTGTGTTTCCTCAGCTTCTTTGTAGTAGGAAAGAAAGGGATGTAATGTAGCTTGGAAGTTATTCCAGTGGTACCCTTGTGCTGCATCCTGAAGAAGGAATGAGTAATTTTCAGCAAAATCGCATACTACTAAGATTTCACAATCTTTTAGTTCTTCTTTTTTAGTTGAACAAAATTGTGCCTGCTTTTTTGCTATGAAATCATGTTTTTTTAAATTGAGAAGACTTAAGGTAAAAGTGTCTATAAATTCTTCAGTTGTTCTTGAAACAAGCTCTAAAGTTGAGCGATCAGTTGAGAGCCACTGCTTGTAATTTACCTCATCAATCATATTGTCATCCAAAATTTTAGTAACATATAGTTTTAGTTTGTCTATTTTAGAAAAACATTCTGAGCATTCATCAAAATAGCACTCATAAGTTGGAGGGTCACATGTAATGAATGATAAACATGTTTTGTAATCATCTAAATGCAGGTCACTGTCTTTTGTCAACTGTGGTAGCCTTGTACCAATAATCATCAGTTTAACATTTTGATGATGTGTGCAAACACACACACTGTGAGTTCCTGCACCACCAGCTAATACACCCTCGTTGGGTCTCAGCTCAGCAAATTTTGAAAAGCCAATCTTAGTGTCTGGGTATTTTGTTTTAAATAAATGATAAATTTCTTTTAAATTTCCCAAAATTAAGTATTTTTGTTCATGAGTTTTCTGTCCATCTTTTCTAACACTCTTGAAATCTTTTTTCCCTGGCATAATTCTGCTTACTTCTTCATTTTTATAAAAGTCTTCTACTACTTTAATTGTTTCTGATGGAAATGTACCTTTTCTTTTGCTTGGCAATGACATTATTCCTTCTTCCATTGCTAGTTTTTTAGCTTGTCTGGCCATGTAATTAGTAACATTAAATTCAGATTTAATTTTGGATAAGCTCCAGCTTTTTGGCAAAACAGTTAAGATTTGCAGCTGCTCAGACCTTTTACTAGTAGTTTGAAATTTCTCCTTCAGTTGATTTATCATTTCTTCACCATCTTTACTTGATTCTGTTCTAGAAGACTCTGGGTCTTGATCCAAGGGTAATGGATATTTTGTTGCAGAGCCTACAGTTCTGAGTTTACTTGAAATGGATTTTTGAATTTTATTCATTTTATCTGAACTATATTTTTTTACTACATCCATTTTAAATTTCTTGACTGGTGACTCTCCAATAGCTATTAATGATTTATTTAATTCAGTTAATGCTTCTTGTGATTCTTCCTGTTCAGTAGTTGGCTCAATTTCCATTCTTTCTTCTGAAAGGCTTGGATTCGTATTTTGAGATGAAGAACTATCATCATCAGCTATCTTTTTTCTGCAGTTATTCCAGATTTTTTGGTCCTTAAAATTTTTTAATTTTGGATATTCTCTTATTAAGTCTTCTGAAATTAGTCTCAGATTTTTCTTTATTAATTTTTTGTGACCTTTGTAAGGATCGCAGCAATACTTAATATTTAAAAAATGCTTTCTCTTCTCATCCATAATAATTTGTTAAAATACAAATAATTGGTAATGCAAATTATTAATTACTTTTTTATCTAAATATTAAACTTTCTGGAAAAAAAGAAAAAAATTTAAATTAGCTTTCATAGTTTATAAAGTAACACCTAATAGGTAAAATTTATAACATAAAAATAGGTACAAATTGGCATACCAATGGTTACAAAATTGATCATAACTCCTAATATAATGAAAAACCCAGAATGAAATTTATCTTATATTGTAGTCTAAAGGCATATATATTTATAAAAAAAATTACACAAAAATTTATTGATACCAATATATTTTTTTAAAGGTCAAAAGTTGACCTTTAAGGTCAAAAAAACTTTTTTAGCAAAAATTAATTTTGCTGTTAAAAATGTTTAGAGCAACCCTTAAGCTTTAAAAAGATACATAATTCATTGTTTTATGTGCTATAATAAGGGAGAAATAATTTTTTTTCAAATGCTGGTATCAAGAAATTTGACAATTTTTCTCAACTTTGACAGGTTATAACTTTTGAGCTATTCAAAATTGAGGGCTGGGAAGTGTCTCATTGTTTTTCTCTCATCGAATTCAACCTGTATACCAATTTTCATCAAAATCGGTGATGGTGACTTAAAATTTCCCCCAAAATTGGTTGATTTCATATGGAATGACCCATAAGCCATCATGGCTACCGGAAAGAACTCTGAACAGGTGGAAACACTCCTCCTGGTACAAAGTGTGGGTAGAAAAGGTTGAGGGGGTAGCTGTAATGATGATAATAACAATATTATTAAATAATAAAAAAATCATACTAAATAATAATAACAAGAATAATAACAATAATAAAACTAATAACAAAGTTTAGATAGTGTTGAGTGGGAGTGAGGGGAAAGTACACCAACAGTCGACAGAGTGACAGGGCTTTCCTAATGTGCACTCAGGCCAGCAGTATGTGCAGCTCCTCAGGTACCAAGTATAACAAGTTACACAGGTTGCCCCCCTATGGGGGTAGTGATGTCAAACAGGCATGCACTGACTCAGAGACCACGTCCTGAAGAGTGTAGGAGTGTGTCTCAAGCCTTCCTGCCCAAGTTTTCTCATCAGTCTCGACCTTGTTCACTCCTTAGTTAGACAGCTCTTTGGGGATAACTTCCAAGGAGTAGTACATGAGCTCCCTCAATTAAACCACTCCTTTCACAAAATTCATGGTAGAGCGAGGTGTCTGTCACCTTCACCAATGAGCCATTGAGTGTCCAAAGAGCAATAATAATGACGGCTCTAATAGTCGGCTGCATTTGCCATAAGGCTCCCATCCGAGAAACAGGTGACCTTCGGCTCTCTACCCGTCAACTTAGCTAATGCTAGCCTCTGATGGAACATGTGGCCTTGGCCAACATCCTGCTACCAGTGGAGTGAATAACGGAAAAGCATTTGAAGCCAGTGCACACAAAATTGCCAAGTGACTCTCAATAAGAGGGCCCTATGTAATTGAGGTGACACTCACCACGCTTGCAACTTTGGTCTTTGTCTTGGCCCCTCTGCTCGAGGAATATGAGGGTGTCCCTCCTCTCCTATTGAGTCCACAGGGACCCCTGCGACCAGAGAAGGACCTTCCACAGGGGTTGGATTGACTCAGGTTGGGAGTCTGACACTGAGCCCAGGTTTACCCCAAGGAAGACCCTACCATCTGGGTTGGGGACACCTCCAGGATCATATCCACTTCAGGAGGGGCCTCCAAGTCCCCCACCCCCCGCCACACGAGGTGTCTCGTATCCCACCCTGGGACTTAAAAGCCGATGTCTATAAAAAATATCTCTTGGGATGGGATGCCAACCTCTATTGGGAAAGAGAGAGGAGTGTGCATGCTGGCTCCCATCAAAGTGACAAACCTCAGGTTGATGAGGTGTCGCACAAAAGCCCAGGGGACGATGCTGCCTCTTACCCCTCTAAGGAAGTTAGGGTGGTTCGCCTGACCCCAACTGGAGTGGCACGAACTGAGGCGGCACATTCTCTGGCTTGCAGTGTTCTTGGTGGGCCCCTGAGAAAGCAAAGAGGGACCCTCCACAAAGGGAGAGTCACCAGGAATACAGTGGCAAGGGGAAAACCCCTAAACCTGTCACAAAACAGTAAAACCCGTCCACCATAAACAGTACAGCCTTATGCACTTGAGAATGGCCGCAGAGTGGTGGTCAGCCCAATCTTCCAATTAATCATGCCCCAACACTCATGTCTCCTCAAGTCCTGGTCTCTTGCTACCTGCAAGCTTAGAAGGCATTTTTTATAGAAGTCTCAACTCAGAGCCTTTCTTTTGACATGGCACTAGGTAGCTGGTCAGTTCCTTAAATGCAGCCAAAGGGGTGAGGGAAGTAATAGAAAAAAGGAATGCTGAGAGGAAATGAGGAGGAAACACAATAACTTCCCAGAGCCACCTGTGTTCAATTCAATCCAGTGATGGGGGCTTCCCTAATTTGCACTCAGTCTAGGAGATGCAGCTCCTCCAGGTACCAAGTGTAAAAGGCTACACAGGTTACTCCATTGCAGGGGTGATTTGATTGTATGCACAAGGGAACCAAGGTTTCTTGCCATGTAATTTATTTCAGAGTACAAGATTAAACCACAACATAAAGAAGCTAAGCACTTACCCTATTCCAATAAAGAGGCTAAATTAACTTAAAATCCTGTTTCTTGACGCTACTCCCAATGGTGCCTCTTGAGTCTCTGGTTTATGAAAATTTGTAACTGACTTAAGAGAGGCCAACCAAACCTCACCAAAGGTTGGGGAGGAGGGAGGTACAGGAAACACACCTCCTGATCACACGCTTCTAGAATATACATCAACCATACCCCTAACCCCAAGTATGGGGCACGAGGCCTAACCTTATTAAGAATCCCTGTCAGTGAAAGATGTGAAAGTGCAGGTGCCCGATTCTCTCCACCCAACTATCATATTTCAACAACAAAATTTAAAGCAATGACTACAAATCATTAAACAGAAAAGGGATACCCAGACAAGTGAAGAATAAATGGACAAACTGTGGTAGAAAGATGAAAGGCCCGATAGAAGAAAGGGGGGGAAATCAATCGGTTAAAATATTTTTTAACAGAATATTCTGAATAAAATAGAGATGGAGCAGTAAGGATGATGGTTGGTTGGGTTTCGATTTTGGAGGGGTGGGGTTGAGAATTAGGATGATGTTTGCTTTTTACAAAATTGTCAGAATTTGGTTGTGGAACTAGGGGTGATTGACTATTTTATCAATGCTTGTATTGCATTGGAGCCTAGGTGTGTTGAGATGTAGTCTGGGCCAGTAGCTATGGTGATGATATGATTCTCTGCACATTTTTTATTATTCTTTTGGATGGGGATGTAAGTTTAGAGTTGATTTGGGGGTATTGTTTTATTAGGGTGATGTAGTGTTCTTTGTGAGAAGGGATTTTGTTGTTTGGTGGGAAAGCTTCATAATTGGGAGTAGAGGTTTTGTGGTTATTGTGCAGTGATTTAATTGTTTTCTGAGTTTTGTTGTTCAAGCTGTCAGTATTGTTTCAACTTGTCCATTTTTAGGGAATTAATAAGATGTGTAATGTGTGTTAAAGTTGTTGATTTGATGGGTGATTTCTGAGGTAGGTGTACAGTTTTCCTCGAGTTTCATTGTTTGTCTTCTACTTCTGCATGATGTTTGGGTTGTAACATGTTCTGAAGTCTTGTGGAATATGTGCTTTGCTTTCTTTTGTTATGGTTAAATGTTTAAGGGCAGCATCTAGTGTTTGGAAGTCATATGTTGAAGGTGGGTAAAGTTTGTCAGTTCCTTTGTGTGTAATTAAAAAATGTATGAATCACAGATGGATGAAGGAAAAGGATACAAATAAATAGAACAGGAATACTGTGGAGAGTTATGGTTGACAAAGATCAAACAGCAGATGTGGTCAAAACTAAATACTAGGACAAGAAGTTTGCTTAACTGATTACTGTATTAAGGAAAATGCTGTTACACAAATATTCATAAACCAGGATCATAGATTTTGATCAATATAAACCAAAACCTACCCGAGATACGAGGTAGATCCCCTTCCCTTGGGAAGACGCAACTGGTTTAACTATCCAGGTTCCTCTCTCTCTCAAATGGGTATCACAGAATTCCCTATGCTCGGTAGGAAGAACAAAGGATGTTGGGATAAAATCAAACACTTTCACTCCAAATTGTCGTTGCATCCGTTTGATGTTCATATAGAGACGATCTTTACGGGTTAGCTCAGAGGATCTGAAACATTGAAAAATGATGCTGTAATGGTAAGGCAATTAATTGGAATTGGGAATCAGCAGAATCGCACATTTTTCAGAAAAAAGAATCAAAGTTAGAGATATGCAAACCTTTTCAGTATGATACAAATCATTTAATTTCTGAACCTGATATTAAAAGTATATTCTTATTTACTGAACTTATGCAGATATTATAGAAATCTTAGCCAAATTTGACCAAATTAAAAGAGCTAAACTTCCAGGTTATTTCAATTAAAGATTATTACACATCAGTTCCGATTTTCACTCTTATGACTTTGTATCTTAATAAGGAAAATTAAGTTCATAGTTATAGTTTTAAATATTAAAAAAATCTATTAGGACCTTTTTAATTATATCACATGAAGTGTGGATAAAGCAGGGAAGGGCTTGATAGCCCTGAAAAAGTAATTACAATGAAATATTATTGAGTTTATTTTACCCCTCAGAGCATAAAATATGATGGAATTGTGTCACAATCAATGTCTTAATCCGCAAATAAAATTTCTACAAAGAAATGGATTAGCCATGGAGAAAAAACCCTTTATCCTGTGCTCTGCACCCCAAAATAAACCCACTCTGTGGCTCCATTGAATTTGTTTAGGTTTGATACATATACAATGTCTACAGTTGGCACATCTCTGATGTTCTTGGGACATTTGTCGCAAGTCAATGCACTGCACCTTACAATTGAATTTAAAATGGAAGGGAAAGAACACACTCCTATAACCTTTAAGAAAATAAAAATCATCTGAACTTCAAACACTATTTACATTTTACTATAAGCCAACCCACACTATGGAGGCTATATTCACTTCAACTCAAATCATGCCATCTCAATTCTCAACACAAAGAAGAGTAATTGAATCCCACTTCCTCTGACCATACTATGTGTCATATCCTACACATATTTCGATCACCATTATCGGCAGGCAGAGGGGGGAGTTTCAAGACATCATACATAATTAGGAATGATAACTTGTGATTCCTCCTCAGGTAGCAAAAGCTACTAAACTCCCACCCTGTGAGTTTGATTCAGATTAGGTGCATGGAGGATCGGTTAGACTAGCCACCTCCACTCAACCACATCTTGTTGCTCAGTGGCCAAACATCTGTCATGAACACCACAGAGATTTGGAATTAAAGTGATAGAGAAATAAAAAGGGGGGGAGTAGAAGGGGAGCAGGGAGATGGGGTTGCAGGAAGGTGGTGCGCTCCCCCCCATCCAGGCCCTGCCTAAGCTTAAGTGACAGAAGCTAGTCTGTGATAAGATGGCAAAAATCTTCCACTGGCTGAGAAACTAGATGAGAAGGGGCTTGTAAAAAAAAGTGTCAAAAAATGGTAAAAAGAGATGTCTAGAAGAGAAGAAACAAAGCCGGGGTAGTTTGAGACTAAGAGGCACTGTATCTGTTGTAGCAGGGGCTTTGCAAAGGAATTTTAGGCACAGGGGCCATCCATCTGCAATGTAAAAATGCACATGGGGCAATGGAGGAAAAGGGGTTTCCTGTCTTTACTCACTGTGGTCACATTTTACCAACCAAAGGTAGATCAGAAAATAAATCTTCACACTCCTTTAATTGCTAATTGCATACTAGCCTGCAAAATACTTCTTACATTAATTGCTTCTTTCTTTCCTTACTTCCAATTCTGAACACACCACATATCTGCCATCAAACCGAAACTTACCTTGGGAAGTGATTAATCTTTTGCCATTCTTGAAGTTGCCTTAGCTCATTTGGGCTAAAATGAACATTTCCCCAATAAATGTTAAAGTAGCCACTGTTGTTATTCACTTCCTTGAATCCATGACATTCTAGAAGTATCCTTATAAGTTTGGAATCAGCCTGAAAGAATATTTCAATAAAAAACTAATGTGCATCCAACTAATCAATGGATTTAATGCATAAAAAGGAATACTGATGCAATCATGATTTCTTTTCCCCTCTAAATTCAAAGTGAAATATCAATAAACGCATCTCAAGCAGAAAGTTTGTAGGCAAGATCCATAGAGAAGAAAGTGGTGAAGCTAGAGATAGTTAAGAGGTGCGTAAGGTATACAGCTACAGATCCTTTCTCCTACAGGCATTAGGGCCGGGCATTGAAGCTGGAAGGGCACAAAATCTGCTAGATGTCAGCCATAGTAAGATTGCCCCTGCTACATCTGACATCGCCTTGCAGGTGCATAAAATTTATAAATGAAAGATTGTCAGCAATTAGATTACAAAATTAGATGCTGGCAAAGAAAAAAAAAGGTGAGAAGAGACTCATAAAGGAAATGGCAAAGAGAGGGTAAAATGGAAAAATATCAAGTACAAGGTGTCTTCTAAAGGTTTGTAAATAAATGGAATAAAATTAAAACAAAAGGTATAATATTTATTGTATAACATAGGCTTCATTGAGGTCAAAACATTTTTGCAAGTGAGAAAACATCCATTTAAACCATTTCTATAAAACTTCTCTTTTAACATTATCACCATGAGAAAAATGACTGCCCTTCATGCTTTATTTAAGGTTTGGAAACAAAAAAATTGAGCAAGACTGTTATTGTGATGAAAGGTGACTCTTCTTTGAAGTTTTGTGGTGTGCTTCTTTGCTATACTATTATTGTAAAGTTTTCTCAAAACACTTTTTTAATAGGAAGCATTGATAGTTCTTCCCATAATGGCTTGGCAGTACCAAGCCATTATGGGACTTAGATATGTCAGTAAATATGGGTTACAGGACAAATTGAGGTACAATATTCTAGAAAAGAACAGCAGCAGCAGCTGTGGGTTTATAGACTTGACAAAATGCCACATGCCAGTACAGACATTTGCAAGGGGGTTAAACCCCAACTTGGCAAATTGCATAAAGGGATGAATATTGAAAGTTATTCACTTAGATGGTATTGAACATACATAAGAAATCAATGTTAACGCTCATGTAGAGGATAGAACCGTTTCCTTCTGTCCAATGTATAATAAATCACTATTAATTTTTAAGTAGCTGTGGGAGAGGGTGGAGGAAGGAGGAGGAGAGGGTGGAGGAAGGAGGGGGAGAGGGTGGAGGAAGGAGGGGATGTGTGGAAGAGAGTGAGAGATAATTAGAATTAGAATAGGATTTTTTGATTCCTATTAATGGACAGACACACACAGACTTCAGTTTTATTATATATATATATATATATATATATATATATATATATATATATATATATATATATATATATATATATATATATATATATATATATATATATATATATATATATCAAACTGCAAGGAAAGTGAAGATAAACAAAATAATTTTCCTAATTGGGAAAAAATCTGTGCAAAGGTGGGGATTGAACCAAGCACACTGAGGCAGTAAGCGACCACTCAGTTACATATGGTTTAATTGAGATCAGAGTGGTTGCTCGCTGCCTCAGTGTGCTTGGTTCAATCCCCACCTCTGCACAGATTTTTTCACAATTAAGAAAATTACTTTTTACAAAGAAAATTTATTCCCTTTATCTTCACTTTCCTTGTGGTTTGATTGATTTATTTCCATCATTCTCTCTCATTCATGATATATATATTTAGGGGTTGGGAAAATTAAGATTAAAATAAAGAAATAAAATTTCTCCTTAAGTCTTCTAGTTATCTCCGTGAGTGAGTGAGAGGACACTGGTGAAAGGTAGTTATCAGGACTGTCTGTTACACTATTAATCGATGTTATGCTTCTTATAATCTCAATCAGAATTTGATATGAGGCAAAACATTGTAAATACCCACTGCCTTCAAAGAGTCAGCCTCTGGGTAATGTAAATGGGATGATCATATTAATTTTGAGTCAAGAGTCATACCCCAAAACTTAAGCTCACCAACGAGATCCCACATTGTAATGACCATGTTCATACTCTACAACCCTTTTAATATCATGGAAGTCTAGTACTAAACAGAATCAAACAAGATGCTTTCCACTGCACCACCAATATCATTTAGCTTATAAAAGAAGGCTTAAAACACCCAAACTACCATGCAGAAATTCTTATGGTAACATCAACATAAATAAAGCTTTTGTCACTGTACCAAGAAACACACCAATTAACAACATACTCAATACCTCACTAGAGTTCAAATAAAAAAAAAAGGCTACACCATGGGATCATACATACAGGAGTACCACAGGGACTCCCCCCCCCCCTACAGCCTTTTCAACCTTTCCCTTCATGACCTCCCTCATCAATATAAGACTACAGCTCTGCATTTGACATCACTATTATAATCAGCAAAAACATACTTATATCATACAATGGTAGATTACTAAACTTCAATTATAACAATGTCACACTTTTTATATTTTCAAAATCAGGGCACAACTCTCACCCCAACCTTACCTTTCACCTCATTCCCCCCCTTT
This sequence comes from Ceratothoa steindachneri, assembly GCA_963969495.1. Lineage (NCBI taxonomy): Eukaryota > Metazoa > Arthropoda > Malacostraca > Isopoda > Cymothoidae > Ceratothoa > Ceratothoa steindachneri. Next base: position 13,833,898 of record OZ018330.1, read on the forward strand.
TTGATCCTACACATAAGACTGGTATGATTGAGATTTTGAAGGAGGAGAGACCTTTCCATACTTTTAGGTCCATGAGGGAAGTAGTCCTCCCTTGAGAGGCCTAGGCATGGTTAAACATAACATATAACATAATTTCACGGATGACAAAAGCCACAAGGGCCTATCAAAGATCATCTGCATCCATCAAAACCCACCCACAAAAAGCACCATCGCCAGAGGAAGACAAAATCAAAGTCCCCCACAATATAATATAACAGATGACAAAAGCCACAAGGGCCCATCATAGGTCATCCGAGTCAAACGGCCTCTTTTTTAAGGCACCCAAACTCCCAAGAAAACTACATCCAGACGATTGTGTCCACAAACAAGGGTATCACCAATCAAGGCTTGTCAAGAACTAAATCATGCAGCTATAGATATATACAAACAATATTAATATATACAAAACTTAGGAACCATCACAACCTTCCCTCCCCATAAACTCATCCAACCTACTCTTAAATACATTTAAATTTGGACTAGCTACTACCCTCCACGGCAATTTGTTCCAGAAGTCTATCACTCTATTGGTGAAAAAATATTTTCTTAAATCCAACCTACACCCTTGCTTTTTAATTTTCAAGTGGTAACCTCTAGTCTGATTTCCATCATCTAACTTAAAAAACTTGCTAACATCCAATTTATCTATTCCAGAAAAAAATTTAAACAACTCAATCATATCCCCTCTCACACACCTCCTTTCGAACGAGAACATATTTAATACCCTCAGTCTATCTATATATTCAAGGTGCCTCAGGGAAGGAATAATCTTTGTTGCCCTCCATTGCACTGACTCGAGAAGGTTAATATCGTGTCTAAAATGTGGGGACCATGCCTGTATACAGTACTCTAGATGTGGCCTAACATAAGAGTTATAGAGTTTAAGAATAACCTCTTTACTTTTGTAACTGACATTTCTCTTAATGAAACTCAGCACTCTATTTGCCCTATTTCTTGCTTCAATACACTGCTTAGAAAACCTTAATGACTTATCTATTACTACTCCTAGATCTTTCTCATCCTCTACTGAGCTCAGCCAATGCTCATCCATTTCATAGTTAAATTCTCTATTATCTTTTCCCATGTTAATAACTTTGCACTGATCAAGGTTGAAAGTCATTTGCCACTTATGTGCCCAGGATAACAATTTATTTAAATCCCCCCTGCACTTTAAAATTATCATCAATATCTTTAACTACAGCTGTTAATTTGGTATCATCCGCAAAAATTGACCCTTTATTATTAACTGCCTTCCCAAGATCGTTTATATAGATGACAAATAATAATGGACCGAGAACTGATCCCTGAGGAACCCCACTGATAACATCCTTCCACTCTGACTTTACACCATTTAGCACTACCCTTTGCTTCCTATCTTTCAGCCACTCAGCTATCCAATTTAAAACACCCCCACATATCCCAATCATTTTTAATTTATGAACTAGTCTCCTATGTGGTACCTTATCAAATGCTTTACTAAAATCCAAGTAAATTACATCTACATTCTCTCCCTTATCTACTTGATCTGTTACAAACTCCAGAAAGTCTAGTAAATTAGTCAAACATGATCTACCTGATCTAAACCCATGCTGAGCATCGCTGATTAACCCCTCCCTCTCTAGATGTTGGCAAATCCCTTTTTTAACTATTTTCGCAAGAATTTTACAGACTACAGGAGTTAGGCTAACTGGTCTAAAGTTATTTGGATCCTCTTTACTACCCCTCTTGAAAATGGGGACTACATTTGTTCTCTTCCAATCATCGGGTATTTCTCCATATTCCAGTGACCTAGTATACAACTTCTCCAGAGCTATTGAGATACTTTCTACCCCTTCTTTAAGTATCCTAGAATGAAGGGGATACCTATTAGTCCTTTTATCTTCCTCCAATCCACACTAATGGTAGTAAACGCCTCTTTCCCTGACCCATGAGTACTATACATAAAACTATTTAGTTTCTCCTTTGTAAATACTGTTTTTTTTCATTTGTTGTTGTTTTGTTTATTGGTTTATGTTGTCATTTTGCCTTTTTTTTAAGTAGCTTAAAAATAGGCTTTATTTGTAATTTTCAGGGGCTGGGCCATCGTTGGTGGCTGCCAGAAGGCAGTAAAAAAAAACCCCAAACCCCAACATTTCCCTTAAAGACAGCACAACAGTACTGTTATTCTAGACACTAAGATTCTGATAAATAAAATAAACACAAAAACATTCATCGCACTAGATGCATCATAACACAGATTCAGTGCATTGCATTCAACAACCACTGTGATTACCAACATAAACCAACTTAACCCTGATCAAACAGGAAGGTTTCAATCAACTTATACTAACACAGGACAGTAATGGCAACAATGGACATTAGTCAAACCTTGGTCATGAACCACACAGACGCACAAACAAAACATTAAACACCACAATTGATACCAAATAGGAAAAATGGACTGCCAACTTCCTCACAGACTGAGAATGTAGTAGTAGTAGACAATAAAAAGTTATCACAAACAGCACATGCACAATAGAGTTCGGCAGGAATCTCTACACTAACTATTTCCTAAAAAACGCACTCAAAATATAGCAGCCTTGTAACACAAAATTTAAAAGCTAGCTGCACTTAAACCAGATGAGCATCTCCCTCCTCAAAACCACAAATTCAAGTATAATGAGCATCCTAGCATTATGTTATTAATCGCCTCATACTGAATACATGACTAAATGATCACTAAAATGGGGACTGCATGTAGGCAATCAAAAAATCCATCACCTATATCTACAAGCAATACAACTGCCTAACACTTGTATATACTAGTATAGCCTGGTACCTAATCTTGCATACTCTACACTTTCTTTTTTTAATTTAAAGCAAAAATCAACAAGGGTATCTCCAGTTTAAAGCTTGTAAGGAGAGATTTGTAAAGAAAGTGATAAAAATATAGGCAGAGAAAATATGTGGAAGATATATAGCTGTTGTTCCTCCAGATGTCAGTTGCAGCATGGTTACCCATGATACATCTAACACCCACTTGCAGGTTCCTCTCACTGCAACACACTACAAAAGATAAATAAAGGGTGATGTTTTATGACAAAATGCATTCATAGCACCCCAGTTAACAACCTACACTCTAAAACAAAGTTGTACATATGAAATGCTATCTTGACTTCTGTGTAATTCAATTTCTGCATGGTAGACAAAACCACTCCCCCATACAACTACATGAAAAATCCATACCATCTTCCACAAAACATATGCATTACACCAAGAGCTCACTACACCGAGATACTCCAAGGAATCTCACTAGCCTGTAACCAGGTTCCCATCAAACAAAACAATACATGACATAGCCTGCCTTTCAATGTCAGAATCAAAGCAATCTCCCCAGTCTGGTTAGTACAACATGAATAAGATCCTACAACCTAATGATAAAATTTGCATAAAGATCTGAATGACAATCACTGGTAAGCTCTAGGGACCCAGGAAATGGTTCTCATTGGAGGAAGGGCAAGGTAGTATTGTGTTTTGATACCAATCAGCCCTTTGGCAGCTTCCAGGAAGGACAAATGGATATGTTGAGGGCGTGAAGATGGTGGAAGGAAGAGAGAGTTGTGCTGCTGTGATTGGCTATGTGCTAAGGAGTTACCTGCCTCAATGGGCACTCCCACTCATGCTGGGATTGAACCCGGTACCTAAGCATTGGAAGTACTATGCCTTATCCACTAGGCTAATGGGAGCCCTGTCTGGTCACTGAAGTTTGTTGAGTCCATACCTGCAATCAGTAAATTAGCTCCAGCTCACTTAAGCCAGCATGGATTGTTCCCCTAATCTCACATCCACTCACCCTAAGACATTATAAAAATCATAAAATAAAGTACTAAGCCTCACTACATAATGTGTTCAAAACACCCCAATAAAATAACCCTTCAGCCTCTGCAGTGCACATCTTAACACCCTTACTTATCTTGCCCTCAGCTAAGGTCCATCCTTCAGGTTAGCCGCCTTGATGGGGAGATCCAACTGTCTATATATTTGCAGGCTTTGTCTAAGTTGTACTTGCATTGGTCATGTTGTGAATATGAGTTTTGAGACACCCTTTAAGACAACCTGTACCATCTTTCACAAAACATGTATGAGACTTCATAGGTGTTTGGTAATTAGAGCCTTCAAAGCCAGGCCTTCATCAAACACAAAACAATCAATAAACAAAATAGCAAGTTGTCCAATTTCTGGGTCAAAATGATCCTCTAAATGTCATTCCCCTGAGCAATGACCAAGAAGAAACAATCTCCTATGTTAACCAAGGGTTAGTTGCCCTGGCTTGGGGCCAATGTGGTCACCATCCAAAAAATAAATAGCTCCAAATAGTGTTGGCTTGAGTGACACAGACACATTTACTTAATGCCACAGGAATCCAATATTCCACACCTTAGACAAAAACCTACAGATATGCTGAGTGCTGGATCTCTGGAAGTTTATTCAGGCTGCTGACTTAGGATTTTTTTTTTTTTTTTATTAGAGCTCATCTGGCGACTGCCTACATGGGCATTAGTCGCTGTATTAAAACTGGCCTAGTTCTAGGCTACTTTAAAATAAAATTAAACAAAGAAAAAAAACACCCTAAATGGAGATAAGGAAAAAAACAAAAACAAATGCAAAAAACAAAACAAAACAAAAAAAAAACAAACCCTGCTTAAATAATAGGGAGAAGGCCGGCCTCCCCCAAAAAGTCAATAAGTCCACCAGTCGATGTGCACCCACTCATCCCGAGTAAAGGGACAGGCGGTAGCGACCCCGCCCATCCCGGTACCGGGACAGGTGTCGTGCGCGAAGATCACCCAGACTGGGACATTCAACAAGAATGTGCCGAACAGTCTGGGGGACGACGCAGTCATTGCAGTAGGGCGCAGGTGAGCGCTCCATAAAATAGCGATACGTCACACGAGTGTGCCCGATTCGGAGACGACAGAAAGCAACCTGAAGCCGCCGCGGCATTGGGGGATAGGTCTATGGGAACAGTCGCGGCGCAATGGCACGCAACTTTAAGTTCCCTTCGACCGTCTCCCATCTTCTTTGCCAAGCAGTCCGAAGAGCTGCCCGTATTCCTAACATGTAGTCAGTGTGAGGAAGAGCAAAACGCTGGTCCGGTCGCAGAGTCCTCGCGGACTCTTTGGCGCGCTCATTCCCCGCAATTCCTACATGTCCAGGAACCCAGCAGAAGATAATCTCGACATCTGCCCGGCTCGCCAAAACCGTGGCGTCACGGATTTCGCGAACCAGGGGATGCAGAGATTCCAATGTCCCGAGAGCACCCAGGGCGCTTTGTGAGTGGCTATATATCACAATCCGGTCTCCGAACCGGGCACGTCGCGTAATCTCCCGTACCGAGTGGTGTATTGCCACCAGCTCAGCCGTGAAGACAGACGCCGCGCCTGGTAGAGCCCCGCTGACTTCAAACAGAGGGGATACGGCGTGGAAGCCGACCCCCTCTTGGGACTTGGAGCCATCCGTATACACTGGCACAGTACCAGCGTGACACGATGTGTGCTCCAAAAAGGTCGAACGCAATACTCCCGGCGCAGTACAAGCTTTGGGAACAGAGGCGTGGCGACAAATAGCCAAATGTGGTACCCTCTAGGGTGGCGTCCAGGGCAGAACCAGGGGCACCACCGGCCCGAGAGCTATATCTACCTCTCGAAGGAGTTTCCTGGCCCTTTGGGGTTTAGGGTATGACTAGCGTCTCTCGGCGGCATAGGCACCATCGAGATCAGCTGTGGATGCAGTGAGAGCTGTTGGCGACTGAGGAAAGCGCCGGGCTTGCGCGTACAGGCGAGTGATGCACTGCACGCGGAGCAGAGCGAGTGGAATCTCCCCAGCATCGACCAACAGGCTCTCAATGGGGGAAGTGCGGAAGGCACCGGTGGACGGGCGAAGGCCGGTGTGGTGGATCGAATCCACCTTCCGCAATAAACGCTCGGCTGCGGATGCATAAAACTCGCATCCGTAGTCGAGCTTCGAGCGAACAAAGGATTGATAAAAAAGTAAGGCGGTAGCCCTATCAGCGCCCCAAGCGCTGAACGTCACAGAACGGAGAATGTCCATGGCGCGGGTACAAGAGACCCTAAGGCTGCGAATATGAGCCTACCAGGTGAGGCGTCGGTCGAATACAAGACCAAGAAAACGGTGCGACTCAACCACATTCAGGCGCACCCCATTAAGAAACAAATCTGGGTCGGGGTGAAGCCGTGGATGGCGGCAGAAGTGCACCACCTTAGTCTTGGCCAAAGAAAACCGAAACCTGTGCGCTTCGGCATAGCGAGAGACGCGGTTCAATGCCTGCTGGAGTCGACGCTCCAGAGTTGGCATCTGGGCCGCACCAAAAGAGATCGAAAGGTCGTCCACGTAGAGCGTAGCGAGAACATCTTCCGGCAGCACCGAGGTGATGCCGTTGATGCTCAGGGCAAAGAGTGTGACACTGAGGACACTTCCCTGCGGGACACCCTCTTCCTGCTCCTTTGGGCCGGAGAGGGCTCCCCCCACCCGTACGCGGAATCCACGATCTCGCAAAAATTCAGATATAAACATTGGGAGGCGTCCCCTCGCCCCCATCGTGTGGAGAGTGTCCATGATACCGTATCGCCATGTGGTATCATAGGCCTTCTCCAGATCAAAAAACACCGTGGCGTAGTGCTGTCTACGAAGGAAAGCCTCGCAGACGGCATTTTCCAGTCGGAGCAGAGCATCCGACGTGGAGTGGAACTTGCGGAAGCCGCACTGTGCAGAAGACAGATGGCCTCCGCTGTCCAGGAAATAGGCTAATTTCTCCATCAACTTGCACACGCAAGAGGTTAGAGAGATTGGGCGGAAACCGGTCGGAGTAGAGTGATCTCTCCCCGGCTTGCGAAAGGCGAGCACAGTAGCGATTCGCCAGGAGTCTGGGAGAAGACCTTCCACCCAGATCCTGTTGAACAAATCTAACAGAAAGGCCATGCCTCGCTCACCCAGGTGTCGAAGCATGGCGTACGGGACATCGTCCGGACCATGGGCGGTGTCCGCGCACGAAGCGAGAGCGGAACGCAACTCACTCACAGTAAACTTGTCATTGAAGGGTTCTCCGCCTCTGGAGGTAAAGTCCAGCCGGCGGCCTTCCGCGACATCACGTCGTGCTTAAAATGCTGGCGGAGCAGCATCACGGCTAGAGAATGCGGAAAAAGCGGTCGCATGTAGGCATAACAATTCTGTTTGAGGGCCGTCTCACACTCGGCCGACCACCATGGGAGTGGTCGGCGTGCAAAACGGCCAGACGTCCTAGGAATAGTAGTCAGGCCCACGGCGATGAGGTTGCCGGAGAAGAACTCAACGGCTTCATCTACTGACCTAAACTCCTCGACTGAGATAGAGAATTCAGTCATTTCCTGAAATGCAGGCAACCGCACCCGCGCCAAGCACCACCGAGGTAGTCTCTCAGGCAGCAGTTGCCCTGAAAATGATATTTGAATGGGAAAGTGATCACTACCATGGAGGTCATCGACCACCACCCAATCAAAATCAGGCTGTGCATCCGAAGAGCACAAAGATAGGTCAAGGCAAGAAAATGAAGCGGTTCTCGGACAGCGATGCGTAAACTCATCAACGTTTAGGACACCCATCTCAAGCTCTTCGATCAGATCGGCAAGGACTTGTCCCCTGGGATTTATGGAGTAATCTCCCCAGAGAGGATGCCTGCCGTTCAGATCTCCAAGCAAGAGATAGGGCCTCGGCAACCGTGCCACGACGCGGCGGAAGTCCCCCGCGTCGAAGTCAGCTGACGGTGGAATGTACGCAGAAATGATAGTATACCTCCTATCCAGGTGCAGCTGCACAGCCACTGCCTGAAAGGAGGTATCTAAAGAGAAAGGAAGAACGGAGACATCATGCCGGGTGTAAACCGCGCATCCCCCAGCCCGGCCATCCCGCGGTGGTGGGGTCGCAAGACCCTTATACCCCGGGAGGGCAGGCAGGGGGCACGCGCCTAGCATGGTCTCCTGCCAAAAAAAAGCTAACAGGGAACGGGACGAGACGAGCCTCCGCAGCTCCTCCCAGTTGGCCCGGAGTCCATGGCAATTCCATTGAAGGAATATGCCCTCCAGGCCTAGCTCGGAGGAGACGCGGGGGCCCTCGTAGAATTGAAGACTCTCACGGGAATGGCCGTACGCTTTCCGGGGGCAGAACCCCGGGCGCTGTTGGTCGGACAAAGCGCTGGAGGCGCTGTCGCCTTCGAGGACTTATTGGGAAGGTTGGGCTCGCCATGCGAGTCTTTTCCTCCCTCCGCCTCGAAACCTTAGGCGGGCGTTGCGGCTTCGGAGGCAGGGGGCCCTCTTTTCGAGGAACCACCGTCTCCAAGCCACTCGCTCCACCTCGGGGCGTGGGCGAAGGAGCCGAAGCTCCTTTGTTGCTGTCCTCCTTTCGGGGAACAGCTTCAGGGGTGTTGCCTCCTGTGAGTCTAACGACTCGGTGGAGGCGCGTGGCCGTTTCGCCTTGCGGGAAACGGTCACGCTGGTGGAAGAGGGGGAAGCCCTGGTTTTAGCCGGGGCTGGGTATGAACCCTTTTTGCCGGCAGCTTTACCAGGGAGGCGCCCGGGTGTAGTAGAGCCCGCAGAAGGGCTCCGAATGGGCGTGGAAACAACCGTGCTCGTTGGCCTGGATGGGCCAGGAGCAGAGGGTGCCTTTCTAACTACTGAGGCATATGACATCCCAGGCAGAGCCGGGCGTGCCAGGACCAAGTCCTTAGCCTCGCGGAATGAGAGTCTATCCTGGGCCTGAACGGCCAGGATTTCTTTCTCCAGGAGATATGCACCACATTGCTTCGAAGAAGCAGGGTGCGGCTCTCCGCAATTGACACACTTGGCCACACACGATTTGGACTTATTGTGTGCGACCTTGGAGCAATTTACACAGACTTCGGGTGACTCCGACTTTGCACGTCTACATGAGCGATTCGTATGGCCGAAGCGGTGACAGTAATAGCACCGCCGCGGCAGTGGCACGAATGCCTTCACGAGGTAGCGGTACCAACCAGCACGCACCGACTCAGGGAGCTTGTCACAGTCGAATGTGACGAAGAGTGTAGGGGTGGGTCTCGAGGCCCCTCCCTGTTTTCTCATCACATGTTCGACCTTGACCACCCCATGGTCAGCCAGCTCTAGGGTGATGTCCTAAATGGAGTAGTCAATGAGTTCCCTCGCATAAACTACTCCTTTCACAAAGTTCATGGTAGAGTGCGGCGTCACACTCACCGGAGTGCCATGAAGTGTCCGAAGAGCACTTATCTTGGCCACCTCGGCGGGATTCGCCAGAAGGCTCCCGTCCGAGAAACACGTCACCTTCGGCTCTCTACCAATTGCACTAGCTAATCCTCTCCTCTGATGGATCATGTTGCCCTTAGACAACATGGTGCCATCAGTGGAGCGAATAACGCGGAAGCGTTTGAAGCCAGTGGGCTCGAAAATGCCAGGTAACCTCTGAATGAGGGGCCCCGATGTCATCGAGGCTCCGCCCTGTGCACTCTTGGTATTAGTCTTAGTCAGGGGCTCCGCAACCGGGGGGGGCAGAGGGGGCGGATGTGCCGATCTTGGCTTGGTCGCTTGCCAGAGTGGCAGCAGACCCATCTGTCCCCACGGCCCCCAGGGATGGAGAGGAGCCCCGAGTCTTTTTAGTCTTTCTTGTCTTTTTCTTCTTTTTAGGAGAGGAGGGCGGGGAATGAACCCGCTTCTCTCCTCCGCCAACAGAAGCTCCTAGGCCAGATGGACCGGCCTCAGCCAGGTCCTTCTCCGAAATGGAAAAGGTCCTGGTGGTTGCAGGGGCACCGGTCAGAGGAGATCCCTTCCTTCCATGTGCTGCCTCGGAGGCCCCAGCCGTTTGAGGAGGACCTTGCATAGGGGCAGATTCAGGTTCGGTGCTTGGCACTGAGCCCGGATTCCCCCCCATGGAAGGCCCTACCGTCTGAGGCTGGGTCTCCTCAAGGACCATGTCTATCACAGGAGGGGCCTCCAGTTGGCCATCCCCTCCCAGGACATCGCAGGTCCCATTGGCAGCAACAAGAGTCATTTGTGGGGAGGCACAAGCCTTAACCCCGGCAAGGTTTAATATCCTTGCCAGCAGGTCTTTTGAGGGAAGCGACCGAAGGGGCCTGCCTGGCTTCCCTCTCCCCCCTAAGGGGGTTTGCCCTACCAAGCCGCTTCGATGTGGAGCAGCTGGCTAAGGGCTGCCTGCTGGCTTTGGTGGCAGTCCCCTTGGAAAGAAAAGAGGGGACTGCCGCTGGAAAAAGGGAGGTGCCTGAAAGCACCTCCAGAGAAGGGGGTGAGGGGAAGTCCCCTGCACCCGTAGGCGAAGGAGAGGAGTAAGCCTCCTCTCTGTTAGAGAAATATGGAGGGCACAGGGGAAAGAGACCTCCATTTTTCTGCTGGAGCTGCCCGAGGGCGGCTCCGTCGATGTTTCAGGGGAAGTTGGGGGTTGAGGGTTTGTTTTTTTTATCTTCATCATTGGGCATGGTGACCCTCTTTTTTACACAGGATGCAATCGCGCACACCTCTCGCAGTAGTTTGCACTGCGAGAGGTGCTTACAAGCCCGGCAGAGCCAGGCGCCGCCATTTGGGACCACCCCTCCCGCCTGGTGGCCTGGCAGTCCATCGGCATGGCAGCTCCACCTTAGACACGGCGTAAAATATATAGATTGTGAAGAGGAGAGGAAAAGGGATATGAGGAAGGTATGGGTGGGGATGAAGCAGGTTGTTAAAAACCAGCCACCCCAGACCAGAGCTCAGGGGTTAGGGAACATTGTCTCCCACCCCCTCAGCCCCGATGCGGGACAGTTGGCTGAAATGAAGGTCAGCATCTACCCTGTGAAATTAGAGGCTGACCAGAGAAAGTTGTGGGAGAGGTTGTGTGAAAAGAGAGGAAACAAGTGTTTTGAAGGAAGGAAGAGAGGCTAAGCTGTGGCCGGACGAGGTGCTGAGTCCCGTCAGCACGGCGGCCAGGATGGCAAATCGCCGCGCCCCTTACGGGGTGCGGACTTAGGAGCAAGGCCCTAAACCAGAGCTAACATCATAATCATTAAAGAATATATTTAACTCTGACAAAAGTTAGCTAAATGTATGATATAAAAGTCACCTGGGAAAACTTGAAAGTCATTCCATATTTCTTGGCCAAAGAATCTTTTAGTTCTTGATCCATGTAAGAGCAACTGAAAAGTAAATAACCAGCTCGCTTACCACCAGTTGAGTTATACGCCCACATAACATCTTTTTCAAACTTCCAAAAATATTCCCTAGAAAAAAGAATACTTATTAGTAAAGCTATTCTCCAAATCAGACACCACAAATATAATTTATTGAGATTATCTTTAAAATCAAATTCAACCAACTACAACAATACTGCTTATTAATCAATATATATTATTTAATTGCTTAAAGAAAGTCAAAGTTTTCTATTTTTTTAGGTTTGGGTAATTTTCTATCAGATGTTGTGTTGTGTCTACATTTTGGATAATTTATGTTATTGATTTGTTGCAATTTAAAAAAAAAAGTTGGTGGAAAACAGGTTCATAAATATAGTTGCACAGTAAGGGTAAGAAAAAATGTGGGGAAAATATGCAGAAGAGTGATTAATATTCCAAAATGGGTAACTAACACTGATGAAGTTCAGTTCCCTGTGGAGTGACAAACAGGATGTAGTCAATCTTGTAACCACTATGTTTTTGAACTTAAAACAATACATTTAAAATATGAATGAAGTACAAATAGTCTTCTTTTTTTTTAGCAGCATCTTTTAAGAAATGCAAATCTACATGATACCAGAAAATCAACTCAAAGGCACATATTTGAAAACCAAGAAAAATACTTACTGTTTTATCTTTCCAGTAATAAAGTCATTTTTCATTCCCTTTTTAATTACTTGCATTTGAGATTGTCTTTCAGGTGAACTAGGATTTTTTTTCTTTTTTTCATTCAGTTCTTTTAGTTTTTCATTTTCTTTATCACATTCTTCATTATTTTCTTTGTTACATTTTCGTTTTGGACTTCGAGAAACTGCCCTCCTAAACTTCTGAGAGCATTCTCCAATTGATTTATTGAATGGATGGTCTTTAAAAAGACTAGATCCATGTTTATTCATTCCATTTTGACCAAGTACAACTTGCCCATTCTTTCCTCCACGAGTGAAAGATTCTTCCAGTGAGAGACTTTTATCCTCAAGGTGTTTTAATTTTGGACTTTTATTCTTACCTTCTTGCCTCAAGTCAACAGTAGAGTGACTATTTTGAGATCCATCTTCTCGTACTAATTTATTAAAATGTTTTTTGCCAATAGACTGTGTTTGTGTGAGTCCAGAGATAGATGTGTCTGATATTTGCCGTGTTAGTGATCCAGAATGACTCCTATGAGTAGGCGATATTCTACTAGAGCTTGTGTTTCTTGACACATGCCTTTCTAAACTATATGTTTGGCGATTGCTAAGTTTTTTATTGCCACTTTCTTTGTGCTGTGCCATTAAACTTAATGTATTGGACCCAGACCTTCCACCTACAACTTGACTTGCTGTATTAGGTTGATCTTGAGTCTTTTTTTTCCTAACATCTATTTCTTGAAATTCAGCAAATTGGACCTTTTGTTTTGTTTTTTTTACTTCTCTAGGTAAAGATTTACTGTGTACTAAGTATGACATTTGTAAGAAAAGTAGAAAATAAACCATAAGCTAAATACTCAGGATTTTAAAATTTTTACTATTTACTAATAAATAAAAATTTGCTACCAAGACTAATAAAAGATTAACAAGAAATAATATAACTATATATGAAAACAATGACTAGAATGGATAAAAATTTAAATAAAACAATGATGACTTAAATATTCCTTTGGTATAGAGATAAACCATTTTAATGAAATAAATTATATATTTATAGATAAAGCCTATAGCTGCTCTAAAACTATCTTTGATAATTATAATCGGACCTAATGGAAAGTTTACAAAATAAAAAGGAATGCATAATAGATTAATTTGATTTATTAAATGTGTATGGGAGGTTTATCTAAACTAGAAGAATAAACCATGGACTTTCTTTATACAACAATGGAAGTAGAGTGAATTGAATATAATGTCCTCAAGTAGGGTGTTTTAAACTAACAAAGGATACTGATCGATCAATGAACATTAAATTCCTAAAGAAACTTCCTTATCTTATAAAGACTGTAACTTTGCCCAATATGAAATAGATTCATAAATATCAGAAAAATATGACTAATGTCAGGGTGGATGGTGAGGGTCAATGGACATTTCTTCCACGGTGATACTGATATGATTTTAACTTCCTTTTCTTCTTTTTAATCATTAAAATTGTCAATAATCTGTCATATCATGAGAAATTCATTAAATTTAACTCGCTAAAATATTTTTTATCTTAATTGGTACTGAAAGAAAAAGAAAAGTTACAATCACATATATTTTACCATTACTCATTAAGAGTGTAGGCCAAATAAATCAATGAAATAAAAGGAAGCATTAGTTTTTAAAATCCTAAATGGTTTAGATAATTAAAATGGGAAACATTTCAATGAGGCTACTACAAAAAGATGTTTTAATTTCAAATTGAAAATGCAATAGTAACAAGGCTGCATTAGAAGGGCTTATAGGGAGAAATCAGTAAAAAAAAAATGAAGAAGTTGTGTGAAAGATATCGAGCCACAAACCAACCAACAGGCAATGGTGCTAGGAGGCCATACTGCAGGCATTGGGCATGAGGCACACAAGCTTTCTGATATCACCTGATATCCACTTGCACACCATTAGAAAAGGAAGGAAAAGTAATGGGCAAGAGTTGGATGTACTGTGTTAGTGGGTCCCAGAGACCCTTCAATACCTTTACACTAATTCATGGGTGCTTGAAGGTAGAAGTGAAGGGACATAAAAACTGACAAATTTACTTTCTTCCTTGACTCAAAATGAACATGCAATGTACAAATGAAGATATGACAAAATATACTTTGAAATACAAAAATAATACAAATCATAAACAACGATAACCTATACACAATGTACAAATGAATGGATCTGTAATGCTATAAAAATATATAATTTCTAACACATACAAGGGGCGGTCAATAAGTTTTGCAATTTGGATATAAGGAAAAGTGTTTTATTATTTTTCAATATAACTACCCTCAACTTCAATGCACTTGCACCACTTGTCCCTGAGGCTTCGATTCCCGCCACCAGAAATCTCCCGACTGCTGTTCAATCCACTCCTGGATGGCGAGCTGGACATCTTCATCGTCCCCAAACCAGCATCTATGCAGTGCAGCCTTGAGCTGGTGGAATAAAAAGTAGTTGCTAGGGGCCAGATCTGGACTGTAGGGGGGATGGTTGAGCTCCTTGAATCCGCACTCACGCAGGGCAGCTTGTGCAACTCTGGCCTTGTGGACTTTGACGATGTTGAAGTCGATGATGGGGCGTGAGGTTTCTAGGGACCAAACGGGCAGAGACCTTGACCATGGCCAAATTGTCGTGGATGATGTTGATAACACTTCCATGTGATATTCCAAGTTCTCGCTCGATTTCTTCGACCTTCACCCGTCGATTTTCGAAGATCATCCTCTCCACATGGGCCACATTGTCCTCGTTGGTCACGTCTGATGGGGGTCATCTTCAAGGGACTCACGACGATGGCAGAACTCCCTATTCCAGTGAGCAATGGTTGCATAGGAAGGGGCGGTGTCGGTGTACACTGCAACCATGTGTTCATTTATCTCTTTTGCATTCTTGCCTTCCTTGGTAAAAAATTTGATGATTGCGCGGTGCTCAACCTTCTCCATTGTGAAAATTTTGTGACTGACGACCTGCGATCAGCTACTGCTTCTTAAATAGATGAGGCAGGAGCGTGCGGGTGCGGGTCCTGACTTGTCATAACTTGTCCTAACACCCTTACAAACAGCCATCCCCCTTCCTCTGTTTTGCCCTACCGATTCGCAAAACTTATTGACCGCCCCTCATATGTGTTGTATTTAACAAACTTAAATAATTCCTGAAAAAAGATGAGGTATGACCAAAAAATGCAATCCAGCACCTGTGCAGATGTATTCAGTCACTTAGTCCTGACACCTTAAGTCACTCAATATTGTCTTTTAAATTTTAAGGCTCTAAAACACTCCTAGGAGAGGAGAAAGAGAATTACATGTCAGCTATGATAGATCTCCATTAAGCCTCGAGGCAAATCACCCATTCCTTTGAAGTGCGACAACTACTCCTGAACAAAAAGGTGAGAATTAGGCACATTTACAGGTGAGTTGAGGTGAACTACCAAGACCATATACTACATCCCTCCCTCCTAAGTTTGCCTCACTTCAGTGTGTCTCAATTCCTCCCAATCATTCTTTATTTACTCTTTAATAACCACTCCAAAGATTTTGACATCACCCAATCATATTCTTTCACTCTGCCTCTCCTAGCAACAGGGCCTATATCTGTCTCTCCCATTGTCATCATCATCTTTAGCACTTACTTAATCAGCACTTTCCACAAACTTATGTCACTTGTGGACACACACTATCCAATTACTCTAACTCCTTTTGCCTCTTTCTATAAACTAATCATACTTAAATCTATCGCAAACTTTTCTAATTCACCTAACAACCACTCCCATTCTCTCATAACCTTTTAGTTGTGCACTAATTTAATTTATACTTGCTACCAGAGACTCACACTTACACAATGGAAAGTTACAAATGCTAGATATTCCATCATTTCTTTTTATCAAACCAAAATTCTGAAAATTCATCCAGCTCATTTTCATCAAACTGTATCTTCCATTCAGCATTTTTTCTCCTTTTTGAAGCATTCCTTGTACAGTTACTCTTCTTATGCTCAACTAATACTAACTGCTTCCCTTCTAAAATAAGAACATTAGAAAAATGAGTCTGCAAAAAGCTAATCAATAGCCTATACGAGGCAGATCCTGTTCTCATCACCAGTTCAGTCCCACCTAGCATCCTCCTCAATAAATCTAGCCAATCTATTCTTAAAACTCTGCAAGGAAGATGCTTCTATCACATGAATAGTGAGCCTTTTCCAAAAATCTACCATTCAATTTGTAAACCAATTTCTGTCAATCTCTTTCCTAAGCCTAAACTTGTCCAGGTATTGCTACATGTCCTATCCTGTTCACTAAAAATAAGAACCTTACCTAAGGCTCCTATTATAACCTTTTATCCACTTGAGGGTGTCAATCATGCCCCCTCAAACTATCCTCATTCCTAACATATGAAGATTTAGTCTCCTGAGCCTTTCACTATAAGATAAGCTCCTCAACCATCTTAGTCATCTTCCTTTGCACAGACTCAAGCAAACCAATATCCATCCTATAATAGAGTGACTAAAATTGCACTGTATAGTCAAGATAAGGCATAAATAATGCCAGGTACAGTTTCAGAATAACATCAGCACTCCTATTACTTACACTCTTCCCAATAAACCCCAATACCATATTAGCTATATTCCTAGCACTTATGCACTGCTTTCTAGACTGGAAGTCTGAACTTCCTAAAACTCTACATTCAGTTTATAATTATTCAGTGGATTACACCTACCTATACTAAGTACATTACACTTGCTTTATGTTAAATTACATTGGCCATTTCTTTGACCAATAGGATAGTATAGTCAATTCATCTTGTAATACCTAAGCCTCAGTCAGACCTTATAATCCTACCTTAGTATCATCAAACCTGCTCAGGTTGCTACTTATACCCAAGTCAAGATCATTAATAAAAATCAAGAACAACAGCCTCAACACTGACCCCTGAGGAAACCAACTGTAACAATCCTCCACTCAGATTTAATTCCATCTATACTAACTCTTTTCTATCTTTCACTAAACAACAACTGAATCCACCTAGTAAAAATACTTCCATCAATTCCATGAGCTTTAACTATATTCAAAAGGCATAAGTATGGCACCCTGTCGAAAGCCTTATTAAAACCCAACTAAAAAATATTGTAATTCTCAGTCTTAACCTGCAACAGAAAGCAATTATCAACATTAACATTGCCAGTCTTCTGTCTTCTCCAATTTGAGATGCATGTTGAATTCTCCAATTTGAAATAAATTTGTTAATCTTTCTATCTTTCAAATTTAGTAACTATTTCCTTATGTACAGAAGCTCAAATTCATGTAAAAGTTTGATGAGCTAAGAACATCTAAAAGTTTAACTGTTTATGCTCCACATTTTGTTAAAGCATTGGATAACTGTTTTCTTCCTTCCTTCCATTTTCCAAGACCCACCACCTACTGGGTCTGTGTAGGGAGTGGGTGCTAGCTGACGAGGACAGGGTACTTTATCCCCAGGAAGACTGCTCATTTTAAAAAGCAGTCCCTGTGATGTGAAAGTTTGTCCACACCGGAGCTGACCCCACCCCTACACGCATCCCCAGCACAGGATGACTCTAAAGAGTGATCCCTCTGGCAGGCAATGCTGTCAACCCATACTGGAAGGCTACATTGGAGCCATCATTTGGTCTGGTCCCTAACTGATGGCCCATCTAGTATGGGTAACCCTCTCCCTAGCATGGCTTGCCGGTTTCTTGGCAACCCATCCAGTATGGATAGTCTTCTCCCACAATGTTGAGTGGAGTAGGAAGCTTGCCCCCCCCCCCCTAGCATGGCCTGTCAGATCATCGTTAACCACAATCCCCCACCACCATATAAAGGTAGTTCCCATTAGGGGGAAAATATACTGGATGTTCAAACCACCTTTGCAAGTGACTTTGATGCCCTTTAAATTCATCTAAACTTTCTTCACTTTCATGCCCAAGCAAATAACTTAAACCTTAGACTAACCTTAATAACTGTAAATGATCCTGCAAACTTATCTTTTAACTTATCAATATTTAACTTTCCTTTTTCCTGAACACTAACACCTTATCTCCAACAGCTAAACTATCAAGCCTTTCAGTTCCTTCCTCCACAACTCATGATTATTTTTCACCTAGTCATTGTATGCACTGTCAAATTATAGGACATAACACTCACCTTAAACCTGCATCACATTCTAACTCATCTTTTACCATCAACAGCAACATTTTACTCAAGGTTTTAAATGTTCTTTCTGCCAAACTATCCATACTAGGTAACAAATGGCATATTTTTTTAAATGATTAATATCCCATTCATGCAAGGACTCTACAAATGCACATCCTACAAATTCAGGTCTAATGTCCAAATAACTTTCATGCAGGATTACACACACATGCACATTCACAACTTTCTCTCACTCACACCCTAGCAACACTATATATGATTTTCTCTGCACCAGCACAGCATAAACAAATTTACTTTTGTGATTAATCATCATATCCGTTCCACTATGTCCTCTCATGGCCAAAGGCTGAGAGACAATCAAATGCAACAAAATGGTTGATTTGCATGCAATTTCAAAACAGGCCGGCTTGCATACACCTTTGAAATTGCCTTTATGATACGCTTTGCAAGTACTCAAAACATCCTCAAAATTTTCTAAAAATTTAACTTAACACATGCTCTTTAATGCAATCCCATAATTTACTCTTACCGGAATGTCCAAACATTTCCTGCCCAATTTTCACCATTCTAATCATATTAGGGTAGGTTTTTTTTATTCACCTCAACTCACCTGTGCCCTCTAATGCCCACCTTTTATTTCATGTTTCGGTGAAGGATAAAGCTGCTTGGAAGCAGTGTCAAACCCCTGTCTTTAGAGGAAGAGTAATTTTTTTTTCCCTAGGATTAATATTATAAATAACATGTGAGTGAAGTGAGAGAAATATAACTTTTTTGAAGTATGAAAAAAAGAAGTGGAGCTGGAACACAAAGCCAGGTATATGTAGGGGGTATGTATGTGAGCTAGGAAGGGAAGATATGTAACACCCTTGAAGCAAGCAGGGGGTAATTTTCACCTCCCTAGGTCCCACTGCTCTTGTCTTGAGGAGAAGAGGTATGGAGGTGTAGGCCATTGATGTGTGGTGCTATTTGGAGACCCCAAGTATCACCCCTCCCCCCCCCCTGTAAGAAAAAGAGAGACCATGAGACTGAACCTTTTCTCCCACTCCACACTAGTGAGACTGAGGGTACCAGCCCTGGGGCAACTTAGTGACTACTTAGTAATAAATTGACTCAATTATGGGGTTTTGTGCTGACTGATTGTTAGAGAGAGGGAGAGCACCTGATTGGTGGTTTGTGTGAAGCAGTTTTTTTTTATCAATATTTACTCTGTGCATTTATCATATATTTGCTCTGGTTATAAATTGTATATTGGTGTATATTTACTTGTAGGTGATAGGATTGTTTGGTGAAAATATATATATATATTCTAATAAAAAAACAAGTATCTTTGTCTCTTTGAGCCTCCTTCAAATCTAGCGGGAGTCTCATGAGCAAGTGAGCAGACCTTTATGGCAGGTGGTTACCGGGACTGTCTGCTACAATACCAAATAAAAAAACCATCAATGAATGCTTGCACAAAATAAACCAAGTCTTTACATTTAAAAATCTTTTTAGCAAACCTAAATTCTCTCAATATGTTGCTCCATTTAACAACAAGCACAGTTCTTAACATGCTATATTTCAATTCACGCACTAAAGGAAGTGAATATCGCATGGATCCTGTCCATATCATCAATTAATAACTCTTGGCTCAAATTTAAACACCCTACTCCCACAAGTGCATAAGCTGCCATAAAAATACAAAAAAGCAAGCCAAGGAAAAGAATGTACCATGTTGGGGGAGATGGGTCTGCCCCCAGCACTGAAGCATAAGACAAACACCACAGATCAGCTTCTTTCAGAAAGTCATATAATCCACAAGTCTGTGTATACAAATCCACCCCAAGCATGAGTAACCCTGTTAGTCTTGGTACTGGGACAGGTAACATGCGTGAAGATCACCCAGACTGGGAAATTAAACAAGAATGTATATGAAGAGGGTAAGGGCTGGTTGAAGCCATCAATTATGTATTGTGTGAGGTTGGTTGTGGCTAAGATTGCTTTCCTCAAACTTTGCTGTATTTGAGCAAGGCATATATTTGGGCTGATTCTTTTGTGTACAGGTTTTTAGTGTTTTTAATAGTATGCACAAAAGTGAGATTGGGGAGTAAGAGTTGACTTGCATTGGAGCTTTATCTTGTTTGAATAAGGGTATGATATGGAATAATTCCAAATTGAGAGGATTGTTAAAAGTGGTGGTTCAAAATTTCTGTGATGGCTGAGATTGCCGTGTTGACTAGGTACTGGAGATGGATGTCAGATGTTTTTTGGATCAGTGACTTTTAGAGTTTGGGAACAATTTGATGGTTTGTTGGACATTTTCTGTGGTAAAGGGGGTGCTTGGTCTTTGGATATCTGTGTGCGCTTGATATTTTGGTGAATTTCTCTGTTTTATCTAGGCATTGGAAGGAAGCTAATGTTTGAGTTGTGTTTCAGAAGAAAGTTACAGAGTTCTCTATGCGTTGCAATATGGTTGTCTCTAGGAACTGACTTGTGAGTAGGAGCTGGAATGTTATGCAGAAATAACAGAATACCTCATATCCAGGTGTATCTACAGTGCCACTACCTGAAAGGAGGTATTTATAGCAAATAGAATAGATATCAAGATGGGTGTAAATCATGCATCCCCCTTCCTAGCCCCATCCAGTGGTCCTAGGTTTGCCAAACTAACCCAGGAGGGATAAGGATGGCTAATGGGGAATGGGAGGATATGTACCCTCCAACCCTAGCTCAGAAATGCTGGGGCCCTCTTCAAGGAGAAGAACATCATAAAAATGGCCAAACTATTACCTAGAGCCACAACTGTGGGGACTGTTGAGTCTTCGACTGACCTTCGAACAGGTAGCACGTGTTTCGTAGAGCTCTCAGAATATTTTGATTATTTGATATACTTTGGTGTGTGACATAAACATAAATATTAAGTTATAAGATCATATATTTGGTTAATATAACAAAGTTAAATTGTGGTTATTTTGTATAAATTGTGGTTATTTTGTTTTGGTGAGAAAGTGACTTTTGTTTACTTCGGGGCCATCTTGATTAGCAGTTTTTAAACTTGCGCGCACAAATTGGGGTCAAATTCTTGTTGTTTGTAAGTTTTTGTTTCTATTATTGTTCTTGTTTAAGTATGGCTGACTGTTTGGATGTAGAGAGTATGCCTTTTGAAAGTAGTGTGTATGTAGTGTGCGATGTCTGTGGTGTAGAGAGGAGAGTGAATGTGTCTGAGTGCCGTGTATGTGCTTTGACTGAGGAGGTGAGTCGATTACGTGCGGAATGCTTGAGACTGAACGATTTAGTGTCTGAAGTGAGAAGAGATGCAAGTGTACGTTTGAAGAGTCAGATTGGGACCAGGAGGGAGGAAGTTAGGCCTAGAACAGGGACTGGAGAGAAAGCAGTAAGTGATGATGAGTGGTGGGTGAAAGTGAACAGAATAGATAAGTTAGGACAGGTTAGGTGTGTGAATGAGAGGGACATGGAACCTGTTAGGCTAACTAACAGATTTGATGCCCTGAGAGAGGAAGAATTTGAAAGAGATTTGTCTGGTGTGGCCGTGCCTGAAAGTAGAATAGGAGGTCGAGTGAGTGAGAGCAGGAGGGAGGGTAATACTAGGCCTAGAGAGAATAGGAGAATGACTGAGGTGATTGTGATGGGTGACTCTCAGATTAGGTATTTAGATAGGAAGTTGAATGAAAGTAAATGGAAGGGAGTGAGAGTTTGTCTGCCGGGTGCTGGTGTAAATGATGTGTGTGAGAGGTATGATAGGTTGGTGTCTGGGTGTGAGAGGGAAGCAGTTGTGATTACACATGTCGGAGTAAACGATGTAAAGAAGGTGGGTACTTGTGAGTTACGACAGCGGTATAAAAGGCTGATTGAAAGGATGTGTGAAAGTAGAGTAAAAGGCGTTGTTTCAGGTGTGCTTCCCAGAATGGATGTGGGGATGGAATGGTTGTCTCGTGCAATGGGGTTGAATGAATATGTGAAAGGTTTGTGCGAGGAGTCAGGATTGGTATTTGTAGATGTTTGGAGAGGGTTTTATGGGAATAAGGGTTTGTATGCGATGGATGGACTCCATCTGAGCCGAGATGGGGTTGAGGTTTTGTGGCGGGAATTAGATAGTGTTATTAGGTCTTTAGAGGCGGGAAACTAGGTTTTGATAGTGGTCAGGGAAATTTAATGGCTCAAAGTGAGGCAGGGAAAGGAAGCAAACACAGATTTGTAGAAGGTAGGCAGGCTAATGGAAGTGCTTTAGGGTTAAACTACTTGAGTAGTGATAGTGGTCAGGGAAATACAAGAGTACAGGGTCGGGGAAAGAGAGAAAGGAGATGCATAGGAGATAGGCCCTCAGGTGCTTCAGGGATAGGTGGGCTGAGTTGTCTTTACACAAATGCTCGTAGTCTTAGAAATAAGAAGGATGAATTATTTAGTTATATCATTCATGAAGATATAGATATAATATGTATAGTTGAATCATGGGTTAATGAAAATATATTTAATGATAATGTCAGTGAATTTGAACTAGAGGGTTATACTATGTACATTAGTCAAAGGAGAGATAGGACTGGTGGTGGGTTGATTATTTATATCAGAAATAGCATTTCTTCAAATCTAAATAACTCTATAAAGCAAGGAGAAGGTGAATCATTATGGATAGATATTAAGGTTGGTAAAAATAGGAAAATACACTTGGGAGCTTTTTATAGACCACCAGGACAGACTGATTGTATCGATGAGTTAATGATTAGGGAAATAAGTAAAGGATGCAAAGAAGATACAGTTATTCTTGGTGACTTTAATTTAACTTCTGTAGACTGGGAAAATATGATAGGAAGAGATAGAGCTAGTTGTAAGTTTATGGAGTGTTTTGAGGATAACTTTTTGATCCAATTTGTTAATAAGCCAACAAGGGGTGCCAATATATTAGATCTAATTCTTTCAAATGATGATCACTTAGTTCAAGGATTGAGTGTAGGGGAATCATTGGGAAACAGTGATCATCAGATGGTTCGGTTTAATTTGCAAATAGTTAAGGGTAGAACAACGACAAACTCCACGAAAATTCCAAATTTTTATAGGGGAGATTACGATAAATTACGCAGCATGCTAAATCAGATTAGGTGGGATATAGAATTCCATGGAAAGAATACTTATGAGATGTGGGATATTTTTAAGACTATATTAAACATGGTTCAGGAACAGTGTATTCCGATGAAGTCTATTAGGAAGAAATGTAGGAAACCATTATGGTGGAACCAAGAAATAGCTAATAAAGTTTCAGAGAAAAAAAGGGCATACCAGAGATTACAAAGTGAGAGTAGTTTAGATAATTTAAACCATTATAGGTCAACCAGAAATGAACTAAATAAGATTATTAAGAAGACCAAAAGGACAGCAGAAATTAATTTAGCTAAAAATAATAATAAAGATCCTAAAAAATTCTTTAGCTATTATAGAATCAATAATCAATCTAACAGTGATAAAATAGGGCCTATTAAATATGAAGGGGTTTTGAAAGAATCTGATGAGGAAATAGTAGAGGTCCTTAATGATCATTTTGCTTCAGTATTCACAGAAGAGAAACCAGTTAGATTAATTGATGATAATTCTAGGTCAAGGGAAGTAGTGATAAATTCTATTAATATAGACAGAGAAGAAATTAAAGGGCTTATAATTCAGTTAAATACTAGTAAGGCATCTGGCCCTGACAACATTCATTCTAGGATACTCAAAGAAGGTGTAGAAAGTATTGCAGTAGCTCTTGAGAAGATATTTATTAGATCACTAGAGTCTGGAGAAATACCAAATGATTGGAAATTGGCAAATGTAGTGCCAATTTTTAAAAAGGGAAGCAAAGAGGACCCAAATAACTTTAGACCAGTAAGCTTAACTTCTATAGTCTGTAAAATTCTTGAGAAGATGGTTAAGAAGGGAATTTCTGATCATCTAGAGAGTAGCAGGTTAATTAATGATGCTCAGCATGGTTTTAGAAAAGATAGATCGTGTTTAACTAATTTACTGGATTTTATGGATTATGTAACTAAAGAATTAGATAGGGGTGAGAAAGTTGATGTGATCTACTTAGATTTCAGCAAAGCTTTTGATAAGGTTCCACATAGAAGACTAGTTCATAAATTAAAGCTGCATGGGATATGTGGGAACGTTTTAAATTGGATAACTGAATGGCTGAAAAATAGGAAACAGAGAGTTGTACTGAATGGAGTGAGGTCAGAGTGGAGGAATGTTATTAGTGGCGTACCTCAGGGATCAGTTTTAGGCCCTTTATTATTTATAATCTATGTAAATGATCTTGGGCAAGGTGTAAATAGCAAAGTGTCAATTTTTGCTGATGACACTAAATTGGCAGCTGTAGTCAAAGAGGTTGAGGGTAGCTTTAAAGTGCAGGGTGACTTAGATAAGCTGTTAGCTTGGGCTCAGAAGTGGCAGATGACTTTTAACCTTAATAAATGCAAAGTTATTAACATGGGGAGAGATAATAGGGAATTTAGCTATGAGATGGATGGATATTGGCTTAATTCAGTTGAAGATGAGAAAGACTTAGGAGTGGTAGTAGATAGGTCACTGAAATTTTCAAAGCAGTGTATTGAGGCAAAAAATAGAGCAAATAGGGTGCTAGGTTACATTAAAAGAAATGTTAGCTACAAGAGTAAGGAGGTCATCCTTAAACTATACAACTCTTATGTCAGGCCACATTTAGAGTACTGTATACAGGCATGGTCACCACATTTTAGACATGATATAAACTTATTAGAGTCAGTACAAAGGAGGGCAACAAAAATAATACCATCCCTGAAGCACCTTGAATATGAAGATAGACTGAGGGTATTAAATATGTTTTCATTTGAAAGAAGGTGTGTGAGGGGAGATATGATTGAGCTTTTTAAAATCTTTTCTGGGATGGATAAATTAGATTTCAGCAAGTTATTTGAGTTAGAAGGTAGTAATAGAACTAGAGGCCACCACTTAAAGATTAAAAAACAGAGGTGCAGACTGGATGTTAGAAAATATTTTTTCACTAACAGAGTGGTGGATTATTGGAATAGTTTGCCACCTGAGACTGTAGACAGCCCAAACTTGAATGTTTTCAAGCGCAGATTGGATGATTATATGGGGATGGAGGGTTAATTTCTTACTTTTTAGTATGTGGATATGTTTCTTGACTCATTCCTGTGGATGCAGTTTCTTTTTATTGTATATTTTGGGGGATTTTGATTTTGTTTTTGACAGACTCCTATGGAGGCTTTAAATTATATATTGTAGATGCATGGTTGGACATTCCTATGGATTGTTAAATTGTATATTGTAGCTGCATGATCTGAAAAATCCTATGGATGCATTATATGGGTGGGATTTGATGGATACGGATGACCTTTGATAGGCCCTTGTGGCTTTTGTCATCCGTTAAATTATGTTATGTTATGTTATGTTATGTACAAGGCAGTGTTGCCTTAGAGGACTAATTGGGAGAGGTGGGTTTGTGATGCGAGTCCTTTCTCCCATGCCTCGAAACCTATGCCAGATGGGGTGTATTCAGAGGATCAGGGCTGGGAGCAAAAAATTTAATATAAAGTGAAAAAAGTGACAAATTCTTTTTAAAAAGTGACAAAAAAAATGAAAAAGTGACAATAATGGTGAAAGTTCTTACAAATTAAATATTTAATACCTATATAAAGAACTAAAAGTTTTGATAATAGATATTAAAGTAAATCTTCTACAGACCTTCACATTTAATTATGGGAATGTCATAAAGATTCAAGTTCAGGACTTACATATTAAACAAGTCAATATCACTGATTAAAAATTAAAATGAGCAAAAAAATATAAATAGGCTAACTGACATAGCATAACATCACTGCAGTCTTATTCTTTTTATTTTTCTCAAAGTAGTCACTAATGAGGCTGTTCTTCCATTTTTCAAGTTTTAAAATTATTCTATTTTCTTCAGCTGCAGAACTCTTTGCTTCCTCCTTTTAGGTCTTATATGACTAGCATTGCACTAGCTATCTTGATTTCCATTAAGTCATTTTTCTGAATACCTTTTATTCATTGTTCACTTGCTTCATTATAAATTGTGTCATTGAAGGCTTTTTGACTTGATTCTTTTTGTAAGCATTAAAGCTTTTTCTCCAAGTCTTTTATGCTCAGCTTTTTTGCTTCTATTTCTCTTTCAAACTTTTCAGCAGCCTGTTTTTCTTCTTCTGTTTCCTTCTTTTTTCTTTCCTCTAAATGAGCCTTGTATCTGGCATGAACTGAATGAGCCATATTCAAAAGCCCTGTAGTAATAGGGACCAGTTCAAGTTTATTACTATATGTTTTTAGTCCATATTTTATATTCAGTTTTGCATTAAGCATTTCAACTGACACTGAAGCAGTGGTTTCATCCAAAATATTGCCACTAATGGAGAAACCTCTTTCTACATCCAAATTCCCATGTGAAAGGGAAAGGGATGCCTTTGAAAATTTTGAAATAAAGGGGTATTTCATTTCACCACTGCTATTTTTTTAATTAAAAATCTCATTCCACTCATCTTGAAGGTGAACTATCTCAAAATCCATAGGGTAAAGTTTGCTAATAATTTTTAAAACAGTCAAACAATGGTTATTTTTGATAACAGGATTTAGGCATCTGAACCATTTTACAAAATTGCTATTTAATAGGGCTTTATCCAGTAATACTATTTATAAAAACCATGGGAATTTTTAAAAAGTTCTCTTTTTTTTTCAGGCAGGCTGTTATACTCCCTTTCAATACCACTAACACAAATCACATGATGTTTCAAAAGTAAGGCACTGGTTTCCCATTCATTTATTTATAAGTTTTTGTATATCTTTAGAGCTATTTGCTGAGGTAAGGGCAGAGCTTTTGAATATCCTGCTTGATATTTTATTGGCAACATTCATTAACTCATCATGCAGTTGATGAATTAATGGGCTGCATGTTTGAAATTTTTTACTAAATTTAGTAAAAATTAAACATGCGCCTACAATAAATTTCATCTCTGCTATAATTGTTGGCTTTTTTAAACATTTTGCAGTTTTTTTATAATAAAAATTGCTCAAGTTCTTAGTTTCTTTTTTTCTGTAATATGTTAAAAAATATTTTTGTATGGCAGAAAACTGCTCTAAAAATCTGATAACTGCTGCTTCCAAAGATAGCTATCTACTCGACACATGTTTCAAGATCTTGTGATTGGGCAGTTGTAATTCATTTTTAAGTTGTTTAAAATCTTGTCATCGCCCTGACTAACCATCAAAAAAGTTATGTAATGCTTCCAATAATAGTAGACAGCATGAACCATAAGTACCAAATGATTGAATAGCTTTTTTGAAAGCATTATTAACCACATGCAAATTGCATGTTCCTACATCAAGTAAGCTCTTGATGTGTGTATGTTTTATGATTTCATTCATATTTCTAAAAAGTGACTTATTAACATTTGACCAATCAGATCCTAACATCAAGATGTTTTCATATTTCAAATTTACACTGTTAAGTGTGTCATTTATTTTTTCAACAACAGTTTCTGCAAGAAACTGTTGTTGAAAAAATAAATGCCCTAAAAAAATTTTTAAAATGGCTTGTGACTATTTGCCCCTTAGTTTCAGAAAAATAGTTTATGCAAATTTGTAATTCTTTAAGGTTTTCAGCATTTGTTGTCTCATCATATAAAATGCTAAAAAAAAAATTGGAGATATCCTCAATTAATTTGCCTTTGAAATATGGCCCTAAAGTGTAGGTAATTAAATAAGATAATTTCTTTTCAATGGAATTATAAGGATTAAAAAAGAAGTATCAAAATTCACAGAAAATATAATAAAAATATTAAATTCTAAATTAAACAAAAAAAAAGACTTTTTTTAAAGTGACACCGCTCCCAGCCCTGGAGGATGGGGGTCTCTCAATTGGAGGACCTGTGTCTCCGAGTAGCTTGCAAAGGTGGTAATATCACAGGTTGGTTCTCAATATTTCAGTATTGCTCACCTCAAATCTGATGGCAGAACCCTTATCCAGAATACAGCAGGTCCCTTTCACAATCAGATTACCAAATGGAGTTATTGAGGGCTTCTATATGTTTTAGTGGGTAGATAAAAACAGCCTTGCATGAAGATTCTTTAACTAGAATTATATTCAAGGAATTACCAGCATCACTTGAGGTGCTTTGAGGAGTCGTGTGGGAGAGTCTGGTAGGTATAGGGGCAGGTATTGACTCAGCTGACCTCATATAGGCCCTTGCAGCTTTTGTCATCCATTGAAGTGTCTGAAGAGCACTTATCTTGGCCGCCTCGGCGGGATTCGCCGCATTCGCCAGAAAACTCCCGTCCGAGAAATGGGTCACCATCGGCTCTCTACCAATTGCACTAGCTAATCCTCTCCTCTGATGGATCATGTTGCCCTTGGACAACATGCTGCCATCAGTGGAGCGAATAACGAGGAAGTGTTTGAAGCCAGTGGGCTCGAAAATGCCAGGTAACCTCTGAATGAGGGGCCCCGATGTCATCGAGGCTCCGCCCTGTGCACTCTTGGTATTAGTCTTAGTCAGGGGCTCCGCAACCGGGGGGGCAGAGGGGGCGGATGGGCCAATCTTGGCTTGGTCGCTTGCCAGAGTGGCAGTAGACCCATCCATCCCCGCAGCCCCCACGGATGGAGAGGAGCCCCGAGTCTTTTTAGTCTTTTTCTTTTTTGGAGAGGAGGGCGGGGAATGAACCCGCTTCTCACCTACGCCGGAAAAAGCCCCCAGGCCAGATGGACCGGCCTCAGCAAGGTCATTCTCTGAAATGGAGAAGGTCCTGGTAGTCGTGGGGGCACCGGTCGGAGGAATCCCTCCCCTCCTTGTACTGCTTCGGGAAACCACAGCCGTTTGAGGAGGACCTTGCATCGGGGCGGATTCGGGTTCGGTGCTTGGCGCCAATCCAGGATTCTCCCCCATGGAAGGCCCTACCGTCTGAGCCTGGGTTTCCTCAAGGACCATGTCTATCTCAGGGGAGCCTCCAGTTGGCCATCCCCCCCCCCAAGACATCGCAGGTCCCGTTGGCAGTATCGTCACTAGTCTTCTTTGGGGAGGCATAGGCCTTGACTCCGGCAAGGTTCAGTATTGTTGCCAGCAGGTCTTTTGAGGAAGGCGACCGAAGGGGCCTGGCTTCCCTCTCCCCCCAAAGGGGGTTTGCCCTACCGAG
Source organism: Ceratothoa steindachneri (assembly GCA_963969495.1). Lineage (NCBI taxonomy): Eukaryota > Metazoa > Arthropoda > Malacostraca > Isopoda > Cymothoidae > Ceratothoa > Ceratothoa steindachneri. Next base: position 13,863,158 of record OZ018330.1, read on the forward strand.
CCGCTTCGATGGGGAGCGGCTGGCTAAGGGCTGCCTGCTGGCTTTCTTGGCAGTCCCCTTGGAAAGAACAGAGGGGACTGCTGCTGGTAAAAGGGAGGCGCCCGAAAGCACCTCTAGAGAAGGGGGTGAGGGGGAGTCCCCTACACCCGTAAGCGAAGGAGAGGAGTAAGCCTCCTCTCCGGTTAGAGATATATGGAGGGTCCCCTGAGCAAGCACAGGAGGGAGAACCTCCCTTTTTTTGCTGGAGCTGCCCAAGGGCGACTCCGTCGATGTTATAGGGGAAGTTGGGGGTTGTTTTTTTTTTAACTCATCATTGGGCATGGTGACCCTCTTTTTGACACAGGATGCAATCGTGCATCACCTCTCGCAGTAGCCCACACTGCGAGAGGTGCTTACAAGCCCGGCCGAGCCAGGCGCCGCCATTTAAGACCACTCCTCCCGCCTGGTGGCCTGGCAGTCCATCGCCATGGCAGCTCCACCTTGAACACGGCGTAAACAATATATAGATTGTGAAGAGGAGAGGAAAAGGGATGTGAGGAAGTTATGGGTGGGGATAAAGCAGGTTGTTAAAAACCAACCACCCCAGACCAGAGCTCAGGGGTTAGGGAACATTGTCCCCTCCCCCCTCAGCCCCGATCCGGGACAGTTGACTTAAGAAGAAGGTCAGCATCTACCCTGTGAAATTAGAGGCTGACCATTGAAAGTTGTGAGAGAGGTTGTATGAAAAGCGAGGAAACAGGTGTTTTGAAGGAAGGAGAAGAGGCTAAGCTGGGGTCGGACGGGGTGCTGAGTCCCATCAGCACGGTGGCCAGGATGGCAAATCGCTGCGCCCCTTACAGGGGTTTTGTTTTAGAGCATCTAAATTCAAACTAAGGGGTCATATCTAATGCCCGGCCACAAATGTCGCAATCACTTTTAATTTTAACTAAATTATGAACGTCCAAAAAGGTGAACAATTTATATTTATCAGGAACTAGAGTTAATAATTCGGAAATAGTGGATGGACAGACTTCGCAAACCGATGCCATTTTCACACTGCGTAAAAGGCGTTTGTATTACTATTTGCACACTGTGTAAAAGGCGTCTGTATTACACCCAAACAACTTAAAAAAAGTAGTTCCTTTAAATGATCCAGCTAATTAGATTTAAATGTATAAAAAAGGTAATAAAAATAGTAAAATGGGGAAAAATATATTGACAAATAAAAATGGCTCAAATGAGGATAATAAAAGTTATTAAGTGAAAAATAAAATAAAAATTCAAATCAGTTATTTCTGACGTCAGACCCCACCCCCACCCCTATTATAATTTGCAAAACGATTAAAGGCGCTGACATGATGTAGTTAAAGCATTCACCTCTGTAAACGTCAGAACATTATATTCTATAAACAATTAGGATTATATATTTGGGGGCTGTGCCCCCCAGACCCCCCAATTTAATGAAACTCAGGATCATCGTAGTGTGGTCCCCGCATTGTGTTTACCCCCACACGAGCCGTCCCTTTAAATGTACTCCAAATACGAGAAACATTTTGGAACACGGACGAAATAGTACGTCCTATCGGCCGGGCCGATAATCTACATATTTACCCTTTGATGCAGATGCTGCATTTGAATTGCCCATCCAAAAGGTTAAAGTTGGGGATTTCATCTATAATGGTGGATTCAGTAACCTTTCTTTTGCGGAAGTCTTTACATGGGTAGATTAGTTTGGTCTGTGGGAAGTCTATCGGGTGGTTAAAGTTATTGGTGTTTGTGAAAAGACTAGAGGCTGTGTTTCTCCGTCTAACGTCTCTTCTGTGTTCGTACATTCTCTTATCCAGATTTCTTCCTGTTTCGCCTTTGTTAGATAGAAAAACAGCCTCGGCAACGATAAAGGTCTATCAAAAAACTCTACGGAGGCTGAGATCCAACTGAAGGATGCGCCTTCCATAAGTCCTTATATCCGAGGAATTAGTGGATTTAAGGGGAAGATCAGAGGAGGAACAAGCTTTATCCTAAGTGACGCTGCAATAACACTACAATGAGCATCAGTGAGAACTAAATATGAGAAGCGACGGATTCTAGGTGGTGTTGACATAAGAACATAAGAAAAGAAGGAGACTGCAAAAGACCATTCATGGCCTACACTTGGCAGCTCCTGTTCCAGTCAACACACAAAAGATCTCTGCATAACTAATATTTCCTTAACTAAATCTTTCTAAATATATTTGTAGTAATTAAGGTTTGTTGCACTTATTTATAATTGGGAGCTTATACAGGCCTACTGATTTCCGGTAGGTCTTTTGAAATGGAGGATGACTCCGATGGGTCATGAGAAGAACATAAGAAAAGAAGGAGACTGCAAAAGACCATTCATGGCCTACACTTGGCAGCTCCTGTTCCAGTCAACACACAAAAGATTTCTTACCAGAGAAAAGTCATCAACATTGTCACCCTTTACAGGAGTTCGTCAGATCTAATCTACAATATACATAAAATGCATCCAGAGGATTATGTCCATTCGTGCAACCGCAAAATATAATCTCCCCACTCCTTAGAAAAAAATATACATATATACATAAAAAAAAGTCAGTCCCATCTAGCAGCTTCATCCATATATTTATCTAATCTATTCTTAAAACTACCCAGAGAGGAGGCTTCTATCACATGTCTAGTGAGCCTATTCCATTCATCTACCACACGATTTGTAAACCAATTCCTCCCAATCTCCTTCCTAAACCTATACTTATCAAGCTTAAACCCATTGCTACAGGTCCTGTCATGTTCACTAAGTATAAGAACCTTTACACTATACCATCCATCCAAATCACTCTCTTTATCAAATCGCCCATCTTCCAGAAGCTACAACACATCCTCCCACACCAACCGTTCACCTGTCAGTCTCATTCTTTTCCTTTCTCTTTCCATTCAACCATTCACTCACCTTTCGCGGGATCATGTCCAGGAACTTTCTCACCAATTGTTTACACTCATTCACACCATCACCATACCTCTTTCTCGCCATAGTCTCAAGCCTATGCACATACATATTAACTCTTTCCCCGTGCGAGCCTTCTCAAATTCATTTACCCTTAAATACTTCACTCTCTTTCATTCGTTTCACTTGCCCAATCAATCGCTTCTTCACCACCTCATACCTTGGCTCACCCACACTCGTGATCACGCAGAAAAACTAGCACCTTCCCTTCCAAGCACTCTACTAATACATTCACCCAATATCCCTTATTCTCCAGGTACTTGAGCTTACAATACTGATCAAATTCCCTGAAGAATTCATCCACACTCTTCCCACTATGCAAACTAAACTTATCAACCTTTGGCACTTTCCTTATCAAAATACCTTTCCCCACATTCACTTCACTCTCACTTGAGCTGCTCTCACTCTCACCCATGCCAATCATACCATCACTCTCTCCTTCATCCGAGTACAACAAGTCCACACTCTTCCTTTTAACATTCTGATGCTTCCGCTTTGACCCTGTCTTCCTTCCACTCTCTTCCATTCTTCCTATCACTCACAATCATCCTGTCCTCTCTAGACTCGCATACACTTCCACTCATCCCATTAGTCTTATCCCCTTCAGTCGGAGCAGGGGTCAGGGTCGAGCGGCCAGTCCTGACCCCTCTATCATGTTATATAGGTCCTGCATTCTTTGGTCAACCTTCCTTTGTCTTTCGTCCATTTCTTTCTTCATCCTGTCCATCTTCTCATCCATACTCATCATATCACTCTTCAATCCCTTAATCATGCTCCTCAACATCGTACATTCCTCCTCTTTCTGTCTCAGCTCCAGCTTCAGTCTCATAATCTCATCATGGAGGCCCTGTTCCACAGAAGCCATCCTCCCAGGTTAATAAGAAAGGAGAGAACAAGGAACAAAAACAATCACTACGTCCAATCCGATGAGAGACTGCAATCCAATCCTAACAATGCTCCCAGTTTTGAGATCTCACATCCCTATTCAGGTGCCAAATGCAACAGGCCATGAACCTACGCTCTAACCCCAATCGTTTCAACCCGCTTCCTACACTAAGTCAGATATGAGAAATCGTTTTTTTTTTATTAAGGGGCTATCTGGCGACTGCCGACTTAGGCATAAGTTGCCGTAAACAAACAGCCTATTTCTAGGCTACTTCAAAAAAAATTCAACAGGAAACAACAATAAAAAGAAATTACAATAACAAAGCAATAACAAAAACGATAACAAAAACAACAACAATAAAACCGGGTTAAATGAAAGGGAGAAGGCCGGCCTCCCCCAAAAAGTCAATAAGTCCACCAGTCATGGTGCACGCACTCGTCCCGAGTACAAGGGACAGGCGGTAGCGACCCCGCCCATCCCGGTACCGAGACAGGTATCGTGCGCGAAGATCACCCAGACTGGGACATTCGACAAGAATATGCTGAACAGTCTGGGGGACGACGCAGTCGTTGCAATAGGGCGCATGCGAGCGCTCCATCAAGTAGCGATGCGTCACACGAGTGTGTCCGATTCGAAGACGACAGAAAGCAACCTGAAGCCGCCGCGGCATTGGGGGATAGGTCCATGGGAACAGTCGCGGCGCAATGGCACGCAACTTTAAGTTCCCTTCGACCGTCTCCCATCTTCTTTGCCAAGCAGTCCGAAGAGCTGCCCGTATTCCTGCCATGTAGTCAGTGTGAAGAAGAGCGAAACGCTGGTCCGGTCGCAGAGTCCTCGCGGACTCTTTGGCGCCCTCATCGGCGCGCTCATTCCCCGCAATTCCTACATGTCCAGGAACCCGGCAGAAGATAATCTCGACATCTGCCCGGCTCGCCAAAACCGTGGCGTCACGGATATCGCGAACCAGGGGATGCGGAGATTCCAATGCCCCGAGAGCACTCAGGGCGCTTTGTGAGTCGCTATAGATCACGATCCGGTCTCCGAACCGGGCACGTCGCGTAATCTCTCGTACCGACTGGTGTATTGCCACCAGCTCGGCCGTGAAGACAGACGCAGCGCCTGGTAGAGCCCCGCTGACTTCAAACAGAGGGGATACGGCGTGGAAGCCGACCCCCTCTTGGGACTTGGAGCCATCCGTATACACTGGCACGGTTCCAGCGTGACACGATGTGTGCTCCAAAAAGGTCGAACGCAATACTCCCGGCGCAGTACAAGCTTTGGGAGCAGAGGCGTGGCGACAAATAGCCAAATGTGGTACCCTCCAGGGTGGTGTCCTGGGCAGAACCAGGGGCGCCACCGGCCCGAGAGCGATATCTACCTCTCGGAGTTTCCTGGCCCTAAAACCAAAAGGCTTAGGGTATGACTGGCGTCTCTCGACGGCATAGGCACCATCGAGATCAGCTGCGGATGCAGTGAGAGCTGTTGGCGACTGAGGGAGGCGCCGGGCTCGCGCGTACAGTCGAGTGATACACTGCACGCGGCGCAGAGCGAGTGGCATCTCACCAGCATCGACCAACAGGCTCTCAATGGGGGAAGTGCGGAAGGCACCGGTGGACGGGCGAAGGCCGGTGTGGTGGATCGAATCCACCTTCCGCAATAAACGCTCGGCTGCGGATGCATAAAACTCGCATCCGTAGTCGAGCTTCGAACGAACAAAGGATCGATAAAAAAGTAAGGCAGTAGCCCTATCAGCGCCCCAAGCACTGAACGTCACGGAACGGAGAATGTCCATGGCGCGGGTACAAGAGACCCCAAAGGCTGCGAATATGAGCCTCCCAGGTGAGGCGTCGGTCTATGAGAAATCGAGGGAGAAATGAAACATATTGTATATACAGTCCTTTATTTACCCCAAAAATATGGGGGGTAATTATACTTGAGATCTCGATATATATACAAAAAAACAATCCTATCATCAAACAATATTATATACAAAAGACAAGATGAATGAGCAACAAACAAATATAGGATACAAAAGAGGCCTATTAAACACACTGGAAGCAAAAATCAACAACAAAAGAAAAGACCTCATGTGCTACCCCTGGGGGAAGTCCTGCCGGCTGCCACTCGAGTGTTCGCAATTGTTACCTAGGTCTTACCCCCAAAAAAGGCTGGCGCCTCCGACCTTGGTATTTTAATGCAATCTGGTCACGCTTTTGAGGCTATAAAAAGAAAGTCCTTTCCGTCCCAGCGGGACTTACAATAAATTTGATTGAGTTACTGCAAACTTTCAATTCCAGCAACTCTTTACAAAAGGCAGTACTAATTATCTATTGAAATTTAATAGAGTGGTGGCACAAAATAAACAAATAATTAGCTGAGGAAAAGAAAAAAAAACATTTTAGACAAAACATAAAATCCAGATATATATTATATATATAAAAAACATCTCTCCATTCACACACATATTCTTACATAGGGAGTTCACACACACTCACATTCGTTCCACCATAGCGGGAACTATAAATCACCCTTTTTTTGCAGTCGCCTTGTGGTTTGGCCTAGAACTGAGTCAAGTTACTCCCATTCATAAATCTCAGTTTACAAACAAAGAAGGACGGACCTAAGACATTTATATATTTTAATTAGATGATTATCACTAACATAAGAGTTTGACAAAAGAATTGACAAATTATCATAATAATCAAGGTGAATACGAGTCTAAACATGAAAGGCCACAAAATCAGCAATTAATGGGTTAAGAGACATTCAAAAGAATGCATATCGCTGATTGGACAGTATGAGTTGAAACATTTAAAATCCCTAAAATGTAACCAACAAAAGTGACTAAAAAACAATGAACATATATCATAATAAATATAAAATTCATACTATATAATAAGGAATAATATCAAGAATAATACTAATAATAATAAAAAGGTAAAGTAGTACTCAGTGGAGGCAGGGGGAAAGTGCACCAAAAACTTTCCCAGGCCCTATCAGAAAATTCAAATCAATCCAGTTTGTGTTTGGGCTACTGGATATATAAATGATTTAAACCTATTAGAAAATGTTCAGAGGAGATGGACAAGGAATATTGATGGAATGGCTGATTTTACTTATGCTGAAAGGTTACAGAGACTTAACTTATACTCTGTTAAAGTCACCTACTTAGAGCATATCTAATAAAATATTGGAAAATTTTCATAGTGAGTGTGCATTGTCTCCTAATAAAATTTTTAACTTGGCTCCTATGGTAGGTACTCGTGGTCATCAATTCAAATTGTCTCCTAGATACATAAGTCTTGAATGTAGAAAGAGGTTTTTCAGTGAAAGATGTATCTCTAATTGGAATAATTTGCCTAACCATGTTGTTGCTAGATGAAACTTGGACACTTTCAAAAAGTATCTACACTAAAACTGCAGTGACTTATTATTATATGGTCAATTTGACCGCATTTTGATTTTTAAATGCATGTATCTCATATTTTTTCCTCAACAAAATTGATATTAACTGACTTTTCTTGATATATGATGAAGTGTAGTGAGCTAAAATATTTTAAAAATTACTCCAATAGCTTTTGTTATTTGACATTGTGGGGGAGCGAATGTGAGTGTGTATGAAGGGCCATTCTCCCACCCCTTTTCTCAATACCTTCTTCCTCCCTCTATAAGAATGTGTGTGAGTGGGAATGGGTTTTTTCTCAGCTACTAAATATTAAATATTTTTCTGAGACAGCACTCAAGTAAAGAAATAAATAAACATTGACTGCATTTTGTAAGAGCGACTGGAATAAAAAAACATTTTGAAGAAATTTAAATAAAACTTGATGTCTTCTAATAGTAGTTGATTGCGGAGGGCTTTCATAGCCTAAAAAAGTGACAGGATCTTGAAGAAAATTTTAGCTTGGAGGCACCAGGCCCCATAAGATACGCATACCCAATTTTTGTCACAAGAGTGACTGCTGGCAAGATTTTCCCCCGGGAGGGGAGGCAAATTGTAAAATGTGGCACCACGTAAGATAACTCCTCTTTTTGTTGTCTCTTCTCTTTTTATTGTCCCTTCTTTTTGTATTTGCTGTCTCTTCTTTAGTATTTGTATATATATATATTTTTGATTGATAGGATTCAAAGATAGGATTGTTTTATTTATATATAAATAGGCTTATTGTGTGCATATTTACCCATATTTTTGTAAATATTATTGTACTTTTTTTTGTAAGTAAAGGGACTGTATATAAAATCCGTTTCATTCTCATTAGATTTATCACACCCAGATTAATGTAGGAAGCGAGTTGGATTGATTGGGGTTAGTCTAGATTTTCAGCCCGCTACAACATGCTATACTTGAAATGACTGAGCGGTCAATTTGACTGCATGTTTTTTTTCAGTATAGACTTATGAGAACATGCTAATTCCTGTTGAAATGCGTCAATGCTGATACAAAGGCTTACATGACAACTTCTCAGTCATTGCTTGCTCTACTGTCGTTCTGCAAGCATGTCTAAAAAAAATCACTTTTTCTGATGGTGAAATTCTCAATGTTTTGAGAACAATTCCTCAATCTGACTCTGAAGCTGATAATTTATCTGGCACCAGTGAAGAGGAATATACTCCAAATATTATCCAAAGTTCATTGTCTGAGTCTGAAGATGATGCAATGCCAAATAGTGAAAGTTTGGAAAGACTTGGAAGATTTTCAAATACTCCTGTGCACGTAGGAGCTTCATCACTGGTTACTGATATTTTGGGTGAGTAAAATATATTTATTCAATAGCAGCTCACACCTATACACATAGGTGGGCGCAATAATGAAAAAATGTATCACAATAACCAATAACAATAATCGATAACTGGCCCTAAATTTATCGCCTGATAAGGTCCTAACTGATAAATCCAAAATTATAATACAATATTGATTATTGACTATATATAGCGTTATTTTATAATACAATAGTAAGAATATTTGAATACTGTTTTTTACCTGGTGAGGCTCTCCTTCATCTCTCCTCATAGGTTTTGAGGATCCTCCTCCCAGCTCAGACCTGCCTATTTCTGCCTCCAAGGCACGCGCAGCTCGCCCCTGTGCTAAACTAGAACAAAAAACTGAAATTATCATTTATCGCTCATTTGGAACCAAAAGTATCGGCAATACCGATGAATCGCTAATGCAGGAAAAAATATTGGAAAACCAATAACCTGATATCGTTATCGCGATAATGCCCACCTATGCCTATACATAATGGAGCAGATATTTATTTGTCCGTTTGTCTGTCTGTCCGCTTTTTGCTATATATACCTAGTTATGTGTATATATACCGGTATGTGTATTTAGTAATATATAGGTACCTATATATACCAGCAGAACCGGTCATGCATAAACAGTATATATATATATATAGTGTATATAATATATTATACGGTATGTATATATCATATAATGGGGCTTTACCCTCAAGCTAGTAGATCGGGCCAGTAAGGCAGCATCCACTAGTTATTATAATTCAGAGTAATAAACTTTATTTTATGAAAATAAGATTTATTTGTTTGTTTCAATATTTTATTCGTATACCATTCTGAAAACTTGATTTTTCATATATTTTACTGTTATTATTACAGCTTCTTTTACTATAATATAGAAATATTCTGAATTATAATTTTAAAAATAGAATCATTCCCATGTTACTTTCAGAGAAGAAAAGAGGACGTGGAATGAATGAAAGTATTCAATGTGCTGTAACAGTAGGATTAGGAGAAATTGGGACAGTTCTCACCAGCAAGGGAAATTATTGAACCAAATAAAAATGGCACAGGAAGATTTGGAGCTCAAAATATTCTTTGAGGATTACCTGGGCCTACACCACTTGCAAAATGACAAATTATTGAAGGTAATGTTCTGAGTTATTTTAGATTGATGATTTCATTATCAAGCAGATATAAAACTGTACTGAAACTGAAGCTCACAGACAATTGCAATGTGACTCTTGGACTATATCATGCGAAGAAGTTTATGCTATTATAGGCATCATGATTGCGGGAGTCCTACACTAGGGGACTCCCTCAAAGTTCTTCTGTTCAATGCAAGGTCAATCAGGAATAAGTTTCTTGAGCTCCGTGGCCTCGTAGTAACAGAGGAACCTGAGATGGTGGCCATAACGGAGTCGTGGATAAAAACCTCAAGCCGAGATTTTGAAGGTGAATTCACGATTCCCGGTTACGAGCTCTTCCTGAAAGATAGGCCAGACAGAGAGGGTGGCGGTGTGATGTTGTATGTCAAGGATACTCTCAACTCGACGGATTGCAACATCGTATCCGACCATGAACTACTAGGTGTTGACCTAGAGATAGGTCCTGCCAAATACAGGACCCTGGTGCTTTATAGACCTCCTGCCCAACTCGTTGAAAAGGCAGAGATCTGTACCAGCTGCTAGGAGAACTTGTCGAAGACAGAGTGTGTATCGTCATGGGTGATTTCAACACACAAGTTGACTGGGAAACCAGAGAACCCTGTGGTGAGAACGCACTACTCCTGGAGTTCGCGAACGAGTTCCTCCCTCAATGGGTGAGAGAGCCAATGAGAGTAAACAATATCCTCAACTTGGTTTTCACCTCTGAGGATGACATCATTGAGGACCTCTCTGTTGGCGAAGAGCTCGGTGGCAGTGACCACCGACTAATTAGATTTGTAGTCAAAGCTCCGAAGGCAGGGCCTGCAACTAGTAAATCGAAGAAACTCAATTTGAGAAGAGCAGACTTTGCAGGTCTTCATGCTGGACTGACTGACGCGAGGCTAGAAGTGTGCGATGTTGTTGAAGACTCGTGGAACAGTTTCAAAACCACATTCATGAGTCTTCAACCGCGTTTCATCCCTCTGAAATGTCCTCGTCGGTCTTCTGTTCAACCAAAGTGGTTTAATCGAGAAATCGGCCAACTGCTTAGGAAGAAGAAAACTGTGTACCGACAATTGAAAATCTTGGGTGACTTTGACGAATACCGGAGGCTAGCCAGGAGAGTGAAGTCCAGCATAAGGGCGGCTAAGCGTTCTGAGGAGCTCCGAGTGGCGAGACTCTGTAAAGAGAATCCCAAGGAGTTTTTTGGATATGTGAACAGCTGTAAACCAATCTGTCAAACGATTGGCCCTTTGAGAAATGAGGAGGGGACATTAAAGCACTTAGATGCAGAAAATGCTAACCTCCTCAATGACTACTTCTCTTCAGTGTTTACTGAAGAGTGTGGTCCCATCCCCCAGCCAATGGATTCCTACTCGGGGGAAAAGCTGGAGGATATGGACTTCACCGAAGGAGAAATAAAGAAAAAGATCACTGACCTAAATACAAATAAGTCCCCTGGACCGGACGGGTTTCTACCTAAAGTGTTGAAAGAAGTGCACGATCAAGTGTCACGACACCTGAGCGCAATCTTTAACATGTCAATCCGGACCGAATGCGTTCCTAGAGACTGGCATGAAGCGGAGGTGACTCCTATCTTCAAGAAAGGAGACCGAAGCCAACCGTCGAACTACCGACCTATCAGTCTGACTTCGATAGTCGGTAAACTCATGGAAAGCATCATGGTGGACAAAATGAAGTCGTATTTAGAGTCAAACCTGCTACTGAGGAGTTCCCAGCACGGCTTCCGAAGGCAACGGTCATGCCTGACAAACCTTGTGGAATTCTTCCACTTCGTTTTCAGTGAGCACGATCGGGACAAGGTGGTGGATGTGGTTTACTTAGACTTCCAGAAAGCCTTTGATAAGGTACAAAACCGCCGCCTTCTCCGGAAAGTGCGAGCGCTAGGCATAGACGGAAAAGTAGCCGGCTGGATCGAGAACTGGCTAAGTGGCAGACGGCAACGGGTGGTGGTAAATGGACAGGCTTCTGAGTGGGTGCCCGTTACTAGTGGGGTGCCTCAAGGTTCTGTCCTGGGACCACTACTATTCATCATCTACGTCAACGACATGGACGTTGACATGGTTGCCAAGATTTCCAAATTTGCCGACGATACCAAGCTTGGTATGAACGTTGCAAAGGATGGAAATACTGCCCGCCTGCAGGAAGATCTTGTTTAGATTGGGGAGTGGTCGGACACGTGGCAAATGCCTTTTAACGTGAACAAATGCAAAGTAATGCATATCGGCCACAGAAACCCGCAAACGCATTATATCCTTAAGGGCACTGCTCTTGAATCGAGTGACACTGAGAAGGACTTGGGTGTTACTATCACTAGCGACCTCAAGTTCTCGAAACAGTGCATCGAGGCAGAGAAGAAAGCCCAAAGGATGTTAGGCTACATAAAGCGCCAGTTTGGATACCGTAACAAGGAGATAGTACTTTGTCTGTACAACTCCCTCGTTCGGCCGCACCTGGAGTATGCCGTACAATTTTGGAGTCCTTCGTTTCAAAAGGATATCGCAAGGTTGGAACGCGTACAAGCTGATTCCCTCTATCCGACATAAAAGTTATGAGGATAGACTAAGGGAATTAAATCTGTTCTCGCTGGAAACCCGTAGACTGCGTGGTCAGCTCATCGAGGTCTTCAAAATACTTTGAGGGTTCGACAATGTTGACTACCGGGATATTTTCACACTGAGTGAGAACAGAACGCGCAATCACGGCTTCAAACTTGAACTGAAGCGTTACAACCGCAACCTGTGTGGAAACTTTTTCACGTACAGTATCTGCGGTAAATGGAACGCACTTCCAGTGGAAGTTGTCAACAGTGAATCTGTTGACCAGTTTGTCAAGACTAGACAAAGTCTTGAAAAGCGGCCGTTCAGGGACACAAAACAATTGAGCAGCCATGTGCCTGTTCAATTGCTCGTCCAAAGGTACCCTCTTTGAATGGACCGTAAGGTCTCCTAGGGTACTTACTTTCCTTGTTACTCCTTGTTAAAGGACAATCAGTGTAACATCTCTGGTCAAAACAATGGGGTGTTCCATACTTCCACAAATCAATGACATGAATGCATTTCAAACAAATCATGAAATTCATCGGATTCAATATAAAATCAACATGGTCTGCTCGATTGGAAACAGATAAATTTGCAGTAAATGTTGCGAGTATGGGCGGATGCGATTCTAGCTTATTTTGAGGGTCAGCTCATTGTTGGGAGGATGGGCCTACAATGATCCTGAGATTTCAATCATTTAGCGGGGGTCTGGGGGGCACAGCCCCCCAGTATATAATCAGAAATTGCCATAAAATTCATCCACATAGATTTCAGCTCAGAAAAAGTATCTAAGAAAAATAGCCCAAAATAAGCTATGATTCGGATCCGGCCATACTCTACACAATTACCAAATTTGCTATGGTATCCCAAGTTTGGGAAAGATTCATTGGGAACTGCATTGCTTACTATAAACCAAGCGACAATATAGCAGTGGATGAGCAGTTGTTCCCATGTAACACTAGGTGCCCATTCACACAATATATTGCCAGCAATTCTGATAAGTTTGGTATCAAATTTTGGTTAGCAGCCGATGTAAAGTCTAAATACTTGGGGAATGGATTCCCGTACATTGGAAAAGATCAAGCTTGTCCTCCAAATCAACCACTCTCTGAATAAGTGGTTCTCCATTTAGTAGAACCATATATGAAAAGAGGTAGAAATGTGAGTGATAACATTTGAAATCAGTAAAACTAGCTGAAAAACTACAGGCAAAAAGTATGAGTATCGTAGGTACAGTAAATCGTATTAGAAGAGAAATTTCAGAGCCGATTAGAAAAACTCGTGAAAACTGCTACAATTCACACATACTGAAGAACAATCGGTAAATGTTGCGAGTATGGACAGGTGCGATTCTAGCTTATTTTGAGGGTCGGTTCATTGTTGCGGACGGCTCATCGGTGGATGGGCCTATGATGATCCTATATACTTTTTTCCAGTCAGAAAAAGTATATAGGAAAAATAGGCCAAAATAAGCTATGACTTGGATTTGGCCATACTCTACACAATTCCCTAACAATCAATGCATACTTACAGTGTATCAAGATAAACCTACCAAAAATGTACTCTTACTGAGCTCCATTCATAAAACTGTTGCAATTGGGGATGATAGAAAGAAAATTCCTGAAACTGTGAATTTTTATAACTCTACAAAATATGGTGTAAATATAATAGATCAAGTGGCTCGAAGGTACAGCACAAAATGTGCTTCGCTGAGATGGCCAGTGCAAGTTTTTTACAACATTTTGGATCTAGCTGGCATCAATGCAGTAGTTCCGCACAGAAAAGCTACTGGACAGAAAATTACCCACCGCAGATTCCTGTTACAATTAGCTGAAGAACTGCAGCAAAACTTCAAGAATAGCGATGTTGTAGATAATAGTAGTGATGATGATGAATCAATTGAGACTTCTAGGAAGAGAAAACAATGCCAAGTCGGAAGTTGCAATTAAAAAAAAATAGCTGAAACTTGTTACAAATGTAAGAGACCTGTATGTGGCAAATGTGCGAGAAAAGTGATCAAGAAAGTACTTTGCACTAATTGTAACAATTAACTATCTATGGAGAAATTATTATATGTGTAAGAATGTTTGAATCATAAGTTATTTACTTACTGTTAATGAAAAGGAATAGCATTTCTTGAAATTTAATTAATTGAATTTAGTTTTTTTATTAACATACATTTTTCCTTTCTTTATAATTATCAATGATTTATGGAATGTATCATTAAAATTTTATTTAAAATATATTTTCTTATCCAATATTGCATATATGACTTTGATATGTCAACACATATAAATATAAGCGTATGTATTAAAAAAAAAAGGAAAAAGTGGTCAAAATGACCGCTTGGTCATTCTAGGTGGTGCAACTTTCTAGTGTTAAATCTGTTCTAGAAAATGGAACAGGACACATATAAAATCTCCAGCTTTTTCATACACTATCTCTTATGACTGACCTTTTGTTTGCTGTCATGTGTGCTGCTGTGGTCTCCCTCACTCTTTCTCACTGCCGAGTCTCCCAAGATCTGCTAATGGGTCTGTGGGGAGGCAACTAGGTAAGTGACAGGCCTTCTCTAATTTGTACTCAGGTGGGGAGGACTTGTAGCTCCTCCAGATACCAAGTGTAACAGGCTACACAAGGTACCCCAATGCAGAGTGAGAGAGCCAGAATTACAAGGCTGAGTAACAAGGGCTAGGTTTCCATCCTACCATGTGTGCAGGAAGGGGTTAGGGGGGTTATGAAGCAGTAAGCACACCAACACAGCTGGCTGCTGGCCTAGCTCTATGGGAAGATGGATTAGGTGAGGAGGCTTGTTAACAACATAATATAATTTGACGGATGACAAAAGTCACAAGGGCCTATCAAAGGTCATCCACATCTGTCAAAACCTACCCACAAAATGCATTCATAGGATTGGGTCAGATCATGCATCTACAATATACAATTTAACCCATCCATGGGATTGTGTCAGATCATGGGTAAACAGGAAGATCGGCGGCGTGCCCAAAAAAGTGTGGGGGTTTTGCATGTATATTTTATTCACTCATGCATGCATATTCATGCACGTTAGAACAGTATTCGGTAAATAGGTAGATTGGCAGCTCAAATGATGGGACGTAAACTATTTTGTCTGTGTTCCAATATGTTTCACGTTTTTGGAGTAAATTTAAGGGGACAGCTCGTGTGGGGGTAAACACAATGGGGGGACCACACTACAATGATCCTGAGTTTCAATCAATTGGGGGAGTCTGGGGGGCTGAGCCCCCCCAGTATAGCATTTTTCATTTGGTAAGTTTCAGGCATTTTTTATTAAAAAAAAATGGTACTGGGTATATTTCAAATAGGACTCTAACGCGCATGAATATTCAGGCAGGTTTTTTTTTGTTTTTTTTAAAGAGCTCATCTGGCGATTGCCTACATGGGCATTAATCGCCATATTAAAAACCTGCATAGTACTAGGCTACTTTAAAATCAGATTCAAAAACACACAAAACCAAAACCCAGCACTAGAATTTTTTTTTAAAAAGGAAAAAGGAAATGAACAGGAAGCAAGCTCCTGCATCAGGGAAAGGTCCCCCCGGTGCAGGAACGTGCGACCTATAAGGGGAAAAACAAATGGTTAAATAAAATGGAGAAGGCTGGCCTACCCCTAAAAATCTACAAGTCCACCAGTCAATGTGCACGTATTCATCCTGAGTACAAGGGACAGGCAGTAGCAACCCTGCCCATCCCGGTATCGGGACAGGTAACATGCACCAAGATCACACAAACTGAGACATTCAACAAGAATGTGTCGAACAGTGTGGGGGACATTTTTTTTTTTCAAGGGGCTATCTGGTGACTGCCCACTTAGGCATAAGTCGCCGTAAACAAACAGCCTAGTTCTAGGATACTTTAAAAAATTTGAACAGGAAACAACAATAACAATACCAAAACAACAACTAAACCAAGTTAAATGAAAGGGAGAAGGCCGGCCTCCCCCAAATAGTCAACAAGTCAATGTGCACGCAATCGTCCCGAGTACAAAGGACAGGCGGTAGCGACCCCGCCCATCCTGGTACCGGGACAGGTAACGTGCGCGAAGATCATCCAGACTGCGACATTCGACAAGAATGTGCCGAACAGTCTGGTGGACGACACAGTCGTCGAAATAGGGGGCAGGCGAGCGCTCCATCAAATAGCGATGCGTCACACTAGTGTGCCCGATTTGGGGACAACAGAAAGCGACCTGAAGCCGTCGCGGCATTGGGCGATAGGTCCATGGGAACAGTCGCTGCGCAATGGGACGCAACTTTAAGTTCCCTTCGACCATCTCCCATCTTCTTTGCCAAGCAGTCCGAAGAGCTGCCCGTATTCCTGCCATGTAGTCGGTGTGAGGAAGAGCGAAACGCTGGTCCGGTCGCAGAGTCCTCGCGGATTCTTTGGCGCCCTCATCGGCGCGCTCATTACCCGCAATTCCTACATGTCCAGGAACCCAGCAAAAGATAATCTCGACATCTGCCCGGCTCGCCAAAACTGTGTCATCACGGATATCGCGAATCAAGGGGATGCAGAGATTCCAATGCCCTGAGGGCCTCCAGGGCGCTTTGTGAGTCGCTATAGATCACAATTCGGTCTCCGAACTGGGCACGTCGCGTAATCTCCCGTACCGAGTGGTGTATTGCCACCAGCTCGGCCGTGAAGACAGACGCAGCGCCTGGTAGAGCCCCGCTGACTTCAAACAGAGGGGATACGGCGTGGAAGCCGACCCCCTCTTGGGACTTGGAGCCATCCGTATACACTGGCACGGTACCAGCGTGACACGATGTGTGCTCCAAAAAGGTCAAACGCAATACTCCCGGCGCAGTACAAGCTTTGGGAGCAGAGGCGTGGCGACAAAAAGCCAAATGTGGTACCCTCCAGGGTGGCGTCCTGGGCAGAACCAGGGGCGCCACCGGCCCGAGAGCTATATCTAGCTCTCGAAGGAGTTTCCTGGCCCTAAACCCAAAGGGCTTAGGGTATGACTGGCATCTCTCAGCGGAATAGGCACTGTTGAAAAGAGCTGTTGGCAACTGAGAGGGGCGCTGGACTCGCGCGAACAAGCAAATGATGCACTGTACACAGCGTAGACGAGTGGCATCTCCCCAGCAGAACCAGGGGCACCACCGGCCCAAGAGCTATACCTAGCTCTCGAAGAAGTTTCCTGGCCCTAAACCCAAAGGGCTTAGGGTATGACTGGCATCTCTCAACGGAATAGGCACTGTCACAATGAGCTGTTGGCAACTGAGGGAGATGCCGGGCTCATGTGTACAAGCAAATGATGCACTGTACACGGCGCAGAGCGAGTGGCATCTCCCTAGCATCGACTAGTAGGCTTTTAATGGGCGAAGTGCGGAAGGCACCGGTCACCAGGCAAAGGCCGGTGTGGTGGATCAAGTCCACCTTCAGCAATACACGCTCAGCTGCAGATGCATAAAACTCACATCCGTAGTCGAGCTTCAAACGAACAAAGAATTGATAAAAAAGTAAGGCAGTAGCCCTATTAAAACCCCAAGCGCTGAATGTCATGGAACGGAGAATATCCATGGTGCGGGTACAACAGACCCTAAGGCTGTGAATATGAGCCTCTCAGGTGAAGCATCAGTCAAATACAAGACCAAGAAAACGGTGCGACTCAACCACATTCAGGCGCACCCCACTAAGAAATGAGTCTGGGTCTGGGTGGAGCTGTGTATGGCGGCAGAAGTGCACCACCTTAGTCTTGGCCAAGGAAAACTGAAACATGTGCGCTTTGGCATAGCGAGAGACATGGTTCAATGCCTGTTGGAGTTGATGCTCCAGAGTTGGCATCTGGGCCACTCCAAAAGAGATCAAAAGGTTGTCAACATACAGCGTAGCGAGAACATCTTCCAGTAGCACCGAGGTGATGCCGTTGATGCTCAGGGACAAGAGTGTGACACTGAGGACACTTTCCAGTGGGACACCCTCTTCCTCCTCCATTGGGCCAGAGAGGGCTCCCCCCATCTGTATGCGGAATCAACAATCTTGCAAAAATTCAGATATGAACATTGGGAGGCATCCCCTTGCCCCTATCGCATGGAGAGTCTCTATGATACCGTATCGCCATGCGGTATCATAGGCCTTCTCCAGATAAAAAAACACAGCGGTGTAGTGCTGTCTATGAAGGAAGGCCTCGCAGATGGCATTTTTTAGTCGAAGCAAAGCATCTGACATGGAATGGAACTTGTGGAAGCCGCACTGTGCAGAAGACAGATGGCCTCCGCTGTCCAGAAAAATGGCTAATGTAACATTTACCAATTTCTCCATCAACTTGCACATGCAAGAGGTTAGAAAGATTGGGCGGAAACCGGTCGGAGTAGAGTGATCTCTCCCCAGTTTGCGAAAGGTGAGTACAGTAGCAATTCGCTAGGAATCTGAGAGGAGACCCTCCACCCAGATCCTGTTGAACAAATCTAACAGAAAGGCCATGCCTCACCCACCCATGTGTCGAAGCATGGGGTACGAGACATCGTCCAGACAATGGGTGGTAACCGCGCACGAAGCAAGAGCGGTTACACAACTCACTCAGAGTAAACCTGTCATTGAAGGGTTCTCCGCCTCTGGAGGTAAAGTCCAGTCGGCGGCCTTCCGCAACATAACAACGTGCAATAAATGCTGGTGTAGCAGCATGCCAGCTAGAGAATGCAGAGAAAGCAGTCATGAAGGATTCCGCCACGGACGCAGGGTCTGAGATTGTGGTCCCATTCTCCTGGAGAATGGGAGGGGGTCCTGCGAGAACTTGCCCCGAATCCTTTTTACTGGCTTCCACACCTCTGCTAAAGGGTATTCCTGTTAAGTGAAGACACGTATGCCTGCCAAGAAGAACGGCAGGCGTGCTTCAAAATATAGCGGAACCTAGCCCTAGCCCGACGAAATTCACTGCCAGTGAAATCGTTCGGGCGGCGCTTATTGCGCATGTAGGCATAATGCTTCAGTTTGAGGGCTGTTTGACACTCGATTGACCACCAAGAGATGGGTCAGTATGCAAAATGGCCAGATGTTATGGGAATAGTAGTCAGGCCCGCAAAGATGAGGTTACGGAGAAGAACTCAATGGCTTCATCTACTGACCTAAACTCCTCGACTGAGATAGAGAATTCAGCCCATTCCTAAAATGCAAGCCCTGCGCCCGTGCCAAGCACCACTGAGGTGGGCTCTCAGGCAGCAGTTGCCCTGAAAATGATATTTGAATGGGAAAGTGATCACTACAAAGATAGATCAAGGGAAGAAAATGAAGCGGTTCTGGGGCAGTGATGTGTAAATTTATCTACATTTATGACACCTATCTCAAGCTCTTCGATCAGATCAGCAAGTAGTTGTCCCCTGGGATTTATTGAGTAATCTCCCCAGATAGGATATCTGCTGTTCACATCTCCAAGCAAAAGAAAGGGCCTCGGCAACCGTGCCATGACATGGCGGAAGTCCCCTGCATCGTATCCAGGTGAAGCTGCACTGCCTGAAAGGAGGTATCCAAAGTGAAAAGAAGAATGGAGACATCATGCCGAGTGTAAACCGCGCATCCCCCAGCCCGGCCCCCATCTTGTGGTGGTGGAGTCGCAAAACCCTTAATTCCGGGGAGGGTGGGCAGGGGGCACGCGCCTACCATCATCTCCTGCAGAAAAATAGATAATGGGGAACAGGATGTGATGAGCCTCTGCAGCTCCCAGTTGGCCCGGAGTCCACGGCAATTCCATTGAAGAAATATGCCCTCCAGGCCTAGCTCGGAGGAGATGCAGGAGCCCTCTTTGAACAGAAGACCCTCACAGGAATGGCCGTACGCTTCCCGGAGGCAGAACCCCAGTCACTGTTGGTCGGACAATGCGATGTCGCCTTCAAGGACTTATTGGGGGAGTTTGGGCTTACCATGCAGGTCTTTTCCTCCCTCACCTCAAAACCTTAGGCAGGTGTTGCGACTTCAGCAGCAGGGTGGGCCCTCTTTTCGAGGATCCACCATCTCCGAGCCAACCACTAGGCGTGGGCGAAGGAGCCGAAGCTCCTTTATTGCTGTCCTCCTTTTGGGCAACAGCTTTAGGAACCCTGGAAGATGGCATAGCAACCAACTTCAGGGGTGTTGCCTCCTGTGAGTCTAACAACTCAGTGGAGGCGTGTGGCTGTTTTGCCTTGCAGGAAACTCATGCTGGGGGAAGGGGGGGGGAGCCCTGTTTTTAGCCGGGGCTGTGTAGGAAGCCTTTGTGCTGCCAGCTTTACCAGGAGAGCACCTGGGTTGAGTAGAACCCGCAGAAGGGCTCTGAATGGGCACGGAAACAACTGTGCTTGTTCGCCTGGAAGGGCCAAGAGAAGAGGGTGTCTTTCTAACCATTGAGGCATAAAATGTCCCAGGCAGAGCCAGGCATGCCAGGACCAAGTCTTTTTCAAGGAGATATGCACCACATTGCTTCAAAGAAGTGGGATGTGGCTCTCCACAATTGACACACTTGGCCACACACGATTTGGACTTATCATGTGCGGCCTTGGAGCAATTTACACAGACTTCGGGTGACCCTGACTTTGCATATCTACTGAGCGATTCGTTTGGCTGAAGCGGTGACAGTAATAGCACCTCCGCGGCAGTAGCACAAATGCCTTCATGCATTAGCGGTATCAACCGGCACACACTGACTCAGGGAGCTTGTCATGGTCAAACGTGACAAAGAGTGTAGGGGTGGGTCTCGAGGCCACTCCCTGTTTTCTCATCACATGTTCGCTTGCCCGGCCCAATGCCGGCAGGTTCTAATGTGATGCGCTCTATGGAGTAGTCAACGAGTTCCCTCACATAAACTACTCCTTTCACAAAATTCATGGTAGAGTGCGGTGTCACACTCACCTGGGTACCATCAAGTTTCCGAAGAGCACTTATCTTGGCTGCCTCGGAGGGATCCGTCGCAATCGCCAGAAGGCTCCCGTTGTAGCGGGCCGAAAGCAACACTAAACCCGCGTTCCAACCTTATCCTAGGATTTATGGACCTTGAGAACCCCGAGGAGGAATTGATACGATTTGATATACAGTCCTTTACTTTACAAAAAAAAGTACAGTTATAATTACAGTTTATATTTACAAACAAAAAAAACAACACCAGTGCACGTTCAAAATAAATACTCTTTACAAATTAATCTTCTCCAACCGAAAACAAAATAAGACAGGCTATACAACAAGGTCCACACGACAAATCAAAACAACAACACCCGAACAAGAAGAGGCATATGAATATCACTTGAAGGCTGGGGTGGTGGTGCAAGTAGTTGGCATCCAATAAGAAGGGCAAAGGCTCATCAGCCAATGCAGGTAATGCCCTCCATTTCAGATCTGGTCTGGGCAGATCACTTGCCTCGAGGATTTCTTGAGGCAAGAAAAAAAAACATAGTAATTTATTTTATACATAAAATAAACAAAAAAACAAACCCATTCCCATTCACACACACACATTCTTACAGAAGGAGGGAGAGGGTATTGGGAAAAGTGGTGGGAGAATGGTCCTTCATACACACTCACATTCGCTCCACCACACCGTCCAAGAGACGGGCCACCTTCGGCTCTCTACCAATTACCCTAGCTAAAGCTCTCCTCTGATGGATCATGTTGCCATTGGCCAGCATGCTGCCATCAGTGGAGGGAATAACTAAGAAGCATTTGAAACTAGCGGGCTAAAAAATGCCAGGTAACCTCTGAATGAGGGGCCCCAATGTCATCAAGGCACCGCCCTGCGCCCTTTTGGTCTTAGTCAGGGGTGCTGCACCCGGGGGAGCAGAGGAGCCGGATATGCCGATCTTGGCTTGGTTGCTTACCGAAGCAGCAGACCCAGCCATCGCTGCAGGCCCTGCAGATGGAGAGGAGCCCCGAGTCTCTTAAGTCTTTTTTTTGTTGTTTTTTTCTTTTTGGGAGAGGAGAGCAGGGAATGAACCCGCTTCTCCCCTCCGCCGGTAGGAACCCCCAGGCCAGATGGACCGGCCTCAGCCAGGTCCTCCTCCGAGATGGACGGGGTCCTGGCAGTCGCAGGGGCGCCAGTCAGAGGAGATCCCTCCCCTCCTTGTACTGCCTTGGAAACCCTAGCCATTTGAGGAGGACCTTGCATAGGGGCGGACTCAAGTTTGGTGCTTGAGGCCGATCCCAGATTCGCTCCCATGGAAGGCCCTACTGTCTGAGGCTGGGTTGCCTCAAGGACCATGTCTATCTCAGGGGGGCCTCCAGTTGGCCATCCCCACCCAAGACATCACAGGTCCTATTGGCAACAGCGTCATTAGTCTTGTCTGGGAAGGCACAGGCCTTGAACCCTGCTAGGTTTAAAATTCTAGCCAGCAGGTGTTTTGAGGGAAGCGACCGAAGGGGCCTGGCTTCCCTCTCCCCCTTAAGGGGATTTGCCCTACCGAGCCACTTCAATGGGGAGCAGTCCTGCTGGCTTTCTTGGCAGTCCCCTTGGAAAGAAAAGGGAGGGACTGCAGCTGGGAAGAGGGAGGTGCCTGAAAGCACCTCCGGAGAAAGGGGTGAGAGGGAGTCCCCTACACCTATAGGTGAAGGAGAGGAGTAAGCCTCCTCTCCGGTTAGAGAAATTTGGAGGGTCACCTGAGCAAGCACAAGGGGCGGGAATGGGGATGATGGAACAGGGGAAATTGAGGGATTTTTTATTTCAACATCATTGGGCATAGTGATCCTATTTTTTATACGGGAAGCAATCGCTCATCACCCCTCGCAGTAGCCCGCTCTGCGAAGGGGTGCATACTGGCCTGGCACAGCCAGGTGCCACCATTTAAGGCCACCCCTCCCACCTGGTGACCCGACAGCCCTTCAGCATGGCGTAAAAAATAGATGGTGAAGTGAGAAGGAAAGGGGATGTGATGAAGGTATAGGTGGTGATGAAGCAGGTTGTTAAAAACCCACAACCCGAACCGGAGCTCAGGGGTTAGGGAACATTGTCCCCTCCCCACTCAGCCCCGATCCGGGACGGTTGGCTGAGAAGAAGGTCAGCATCTATCTGTGAAATTAGAGGCTGACCAGAGAAAGTTGTTGGAGAGGTTGTATGAACAGCAAGGAAACACAAGTGTCTGTTAGGAAGGAGAAGAGGTTAAGCTGTGGTCGGATAGGGTACTGAGTCCCGTCAGCAAGGCAGCCAGAATGGCAAATCGCAGGGCCCCTTACAGGGTATTCAGGCAGCGGTGAACAAAATATAAACAAACAAAAATCCACTTTTTCAGCCGAGCCGCCAATCTACATGTTTACCTATTATTCTATAAACAATTATGGTAAATATTTATATTAGCGGCTCAAACGATGGGACGTACTATTTCGTCTGTATTCCAAAATGATTCACATTTTTAGAATATATTAAAGGGGATGGCTCGTGTGGGGGTAAACACAATGGGGGGATCACCCTACGATGATCCTGATTTTCAATAAATTGTGGGGGGTCTGGGGGGCATAGCCCCCCAATATATAATCATAATTGTTTATAGAATAATGTCCTAACGCTTACACAGGTGAATGATTTAACCAAATCATATCAGCACTTGTATTCGTTCACGCCGCCGATCTTCATGTTTACCAGATCATGCATCTACAATTAGAACCATCCACAGGAATGTGTCAAAAACAAAATGCATCATCATCAAGACTCGTCAAAATCAATCATAATATACAATAATAAAAAACTGCATCCATAGGAACAGGAGCTGCCAAGTGTAGGCCATGAAGGTCTTTTGCAGTCTGCTTCTTTTCTTATGTTCTTATGAGTCCAGAATACCCCCCACCCTCTCCCCTCCCCATATAATATGCGTTTGAAAACATTCAAGTTTGGACTGTCTAATGTCTCAGATGGCAAACTATTCCAGTAATCTACCACTCTATTGGTGAAAAAATATTTTCTAACGTACCACCTGCAACTGTTTTTTAATTTATAAGTCGTGATCCCTAGTCCTATTATTACCTTCCAACTCAAATAACTTGCTAAAGTCCAACTTATCCATCCCATAAGATTTTAAAAAACTTGATCATATCTCCCCTCACACATCTTCTCTAAATGAGAACATATTTAGGGCATCTAGCCAGGAAATCAGTCGAAATTAGTATCACAACCAATAAATAATGACAGTTTCAAAAACAACCACATAAAAGGGGTAGTGGATGGCATTTACAAAGGACAAAACATATGCCAAAATTTCAACCCATGACCTTCGCGGGTAGCGAGCTATCACTTTCACATAAGCTTCAGGCTTATAATTTAACGGATGAGAAAGGCCACAAAGGGTTTTATTTTTTTTAACGGAATTAAGTAAACACAAAATATTAATCCGTATATTTTTACAACCCTAAAGTTACAAAAGAGATTAGCAAAGCTAAAGCTTTTTATGAGTCTATATAGCAGACAAGTTATTTCATAAACGTTTTATTTGTTGTCAAATTACTCCCGTCATTTTCGCGGAAATTACATAAATATTACCATGGTTACCCATCGAACAGGTCCGTAGAGCCCGCATTGCAAGATTTAATGAGACACTCAAAGAAAACCAAAAAAAAATGAGCACTTTGAAGTTTTGTGGAATTTTCACAAGTTGAAAAGAAACAGACCCCATCCAAGGATGTGACGCTGGGCCACTTCTATCTATGGTTGTGAGTCAACCTCATATTTTCATCCGGCTGTTTCCGGTAGGGAATTAGACTTGAGTCCCTTTGGCGGCTCGTGTATAGGCACTACTGAACTGCAGCACCCCTTATTTCCACTCGATATTATCGATAACATTCACTATAATGAGTCTTATTTTTCTTTAATTCTTTCTTTATACTTGCCATTATATAATCCTTAAACTTAATGTCAGTAGCAATCCACTAGTTTATGAAAAAAATACAAAAATCCTTGTATAGAAATGTGCGCTTCACACTTCCAGCAACTCGGTATTTAGCTGTTGCGTGCATACTCACTTTATCCGAGATAGGAAGCTGCACGCTAGGGAGAGAGAGCCATGTGGCTCACGCAGTACCAGGCCTGGTGTGCTGGCGGAAGGTAGGGTTTCTTTTTGACTGCCTGTGTTGTGCTTAAAACCGTGTTTATATTCATGAATGCATTAAAGAATAGAATTCAATTCATATTTTTTCTTTTGTTTTATGAATTCTGGAAGACTAAATGCACTTGCAGTGCTTTCAATGAAGAAAAATATTCCTCAGTAGTATTCCAGAAATCAAGGACAAAATAATTAATCTTTTCGCGCAAATTAAAACAAGGAAAATGGATTTCGTTTTTAAATGAATGGATCAAGCTTGAATTGTAATAATTTAGGCTATTGGTAAGTAAAAAATGTTTGGTTTTGTTCTTTTTATGATTTTATCAAGTTTATCTATAATTTTTCTTTATATATGTTTATTTCCTTTTACACAATATTAAAACAATGCTAAAAAAATTCTGATGCAGCACCCCTCACTAATTTTAGCTACGAGCCTCCACTTCACTTGACAGAATGGAATCCAAATGAGTACTCTGAGAAGAGCACTGGTCCCATAGAGTATTAAACTCTCCTTTTTGAAAGACCGAAAGGACGTTGGTAAAATGATCGGATTTTTTTTTTTCGTGTGTATGTGTGTGTTACCTAAGCTGGTGGGAATTGGGCAAGCGAGCAAACTAGAAGGGGGGGGGGGGCTTTCTTATATTTAATTATTTCTTGACTGAAGGGGCCCTTGAAATATTTGTCTTGCATTTATCTGACTTAATATTCTTGTAGGCTGAGATTCTTTCTTCTTTAAGTTGGGTGGGTTAATTCTTGATGTTATTTTTCTTGATGTATCTTCCTTCATGACGACGATGTGATGATTCCTTCCAATTCTGATGACGTGATGACTTCTTCTGCTTCATGATGACGTGATGATTTCTTGAGACGAGTTAGCCCTTGAAGTCGTTTTCTTTCCGTTTTCCTTGACAGCGATTTTCTCTTGAGTTGTCCTTAAAGCGTTTTTCGTGGTCTCCGTTTTCTTCGAGAATTTTCTTGGTAAAAATTGTGGACTTTGGGGATCGATCGCGGGTCTTTTGAATCCCGAGGCAAGCACTCTACCGTTACGACACGGTGTAGTCCGTCTTGACTTGGTAATTTAACGGGCTATTTATATTCTCGCTTTTGGAAGGAAGTTTTTCTCTTATACATCTTCGCACCCCTACAGATTGATAGAAGGACTGAAACCAGCAAACTTTTTTTATTTTTTTATTTTTTTTAATTAAGAATGAAAAGAAACGATACAGTTACTCCTCTGAATGAAAATTGATTAAGGAAAATAACAAACATTTGAAATAATCTAACTAAAGCCGTTTATTTTTTTTAAGTTAAGAGATATTTAGGTTTTACATTAACGTTATTTGCTATTTTTAATTTGATTAATTATATTTTGGGCCGGTCATTGAAGTTCAGGAGAAGGCAGCAGAATTTCATTCCAAAAATCGACGCTGAAGAGATCTCACTTTTGATATGATAAAGGAGGAAAAGGTTGAAGGAAGGGATGCTCAAAACGCCAAGTTTTGCCTCATCAACCCTACGGGGACATTTCGCCTTAGAATTTTACACCAGAACCAAGACGACTTAATGTCGTGCTAACCCTCCCCCCCCCCGCCCCCTCTACGGAGTCGCGAAGCTGAAATGAACTGATCTGCCACTCATCTAGTCTCACTTCAACTATGTCAGTCCACTTTGATAGACATAATTGGGGACGTAAAGGAAAGCAGGTTTGATGATTAGCCCACTGTGGAACTCTACGGAAGAGACGGACAGGGGGACACACAACCGTCCCTGTGTAAGTTGGAAACAGCATCGATATCCAAACCCCAGATGGGGCGGCACCCCGGGTGGTGGTAGTTGATTCTATCACCACCCATCATCAAGTCCGCCCCTCTTCACCCATCTGAGGGGCCTCGCCCGGGTCCACCCACCATCATTCATCCCCCCCATTTGGCAGTTCACGTTCACGTAAGCTTAGCGACGAGGTAGAGGGAGTCTCCAAATAACCCTATACAGAAGACCACGAGAAATAGGTGCATCTTATTGAGAAACAATAAGTAACCCACAACGAGAGCATCTGTGATAATCAAAAAGCAGTGCTGAAGGGCCACTCTCAAGAAGAGATGGCCCAAGACCACACAGCCCGGATTCCTCTGCGGGTTGTCGACGGGCAGCCCAAGCCCAGCAGGGAATCCACTTTCGAGGCCGTGTACGGCAAACTGGGAATTGCCATGGTAAGGCTCCTTGGCATATCGTTGGGCTATATCGTGATATGTGAAAAGGAGAAGGATATAGAAGATATATCCAAGGAAAAGGCAATTGAAGTCCTTCGAGACATAGGGCTGCAGCCAGCAGTGCCACCCCAGATCCTGGCCCACAGAAGCGTAGTTTGCCGCCGGATCGATCCATGGATTGGGCACCATACCGCGGAGGAAATCAAAGAAGAGATAGAGCTACGGCAGGCCTGGGCTAAGGTAGCCGAAATCATAAAATTTAAAAATAGGAGGGACGGTGGCGACTACACTCACGTGTTCAAGGTGGTCTTCTCGGAGACTACCATGGCACAGAAAGCAAAAGAGCATGGACTACTAATGTTTAACGCCAAAATTAGCGGCGAGCAGGTGGAAAAGGGAGAGTTCACTTCGGTCCAGTACTGCTTCAAGTGCTATAGGATGGAGTCCCACGCCACCAAGGACTGCAAGGAGCCGCAAGAAACGTGCTCCAAATGCAGCCAGCTGGGCCACAATTGGCGCAATTGCGTCAACACCACGGAAATATGCGTGAGCTGCGGGCAGGGTCACCGAACAATGGCCATGTCATGCCCCGCAAAAAAAGGACGTTATGAGAAAAAAGCAGGACGCCAAAAAGAACGAAGAAACGCGCAGGGCAAACACGTCCTGCGCCCAGGCAGCAAAGGCAGCCATCTCAGAGGTGGACGCCAGAAAAACGTACCTCAAAATTGAGAACGAGGGATCCACGAAAATTATGACGTGCATACTTCATTGGCACGTCATGAATCTGGCTCGCCCGGGCACATTCGTGACTGTACTGAACCAGATGCTGGCGAAAAACGGCATGGAACAAATGTGGTTCCCAGATAACCCCCCCTTTTGGGGATGTACTGCATTTGCAGATGACTCCAAAGGTACAGCAGTCAGCGGAGCAAGCTAAAGCTTGCAAACAACCAAGCAAAAAGGCAAATAATGAAGCAGTCGAGGCGAAAACTCCTGCTCCCACCCAAATCAAGTCAAACTCGATGCAACAAGTAAACTCGGAAACAAGCAGTTCATCGGAATCTTCAGATTCTTCTGACGCTGAATCGACTAAACCCCAGGAAAAGAAGGGACAAAAGAAGAGAGCGAAGAGATTGTGGGCGAATTATATCAACCTGAGAATATACGCCTGCGATCAGTTCCCCTTCCCGGAGGAAATGGAGTCCAGAAGTATCTTCCAAGGTATAAAGTCAAAGATCTACAAATGGGAATACGACTCCGAAGTAGACCCTGGAACAGTGGAAGAGGCCCTGCTCGCACAGAATGTTATCTTACATCACAACACATGCGAGCAAATCTCTAGCACTGAGTTCAGGAAGAAGAAGAATGGGAGGAAGAAGAACGTCACCCAGAAACACTAAGTGACAGAAGATGGAGAGAGTAAGCAACAGAATGAGGATTCTGACACTCAACGTGAATGGATGAGAGGAGAAGGCCACGGCATATGGTAACATATTCCGAGTGCTTGACCCCGACATCATTCTCATTACAGAGCACGGTATCGACACAACAGCTGGTCGTATTAAAATACCGGGCTACAGAGTAGTCATGAAGAATCATTCCCAGGAAAGTTTCGATGGGGCTGCAATAGCTGTCAAGAGGAACATCTCCTTTAAACAACTACCAGAACTCGATGAGTCCTTTGTGGCAATCGAAGTACATACCCTGGTAGGAGACCTCGTGATAGCTGCAGCATATCAACCCCCTCGACGAGCATATCTCCCGTTAAGCAACTTCTACAAACTGTTCAGGCACTGCAGAATGGCATTCTTAGGGGAAGACCCCAATGCCAGATGCCGTGCGGTGGGCTATGGTAGCACCAACGATAGAGGCCGAAACTTGGAACTGATTATGGGAAGAAAAAACATTCAAAGGATAGGGCCGGATTTTCCGACCTATATCACTTCCAGATCAGCACCCGAGCCTGACATAATCTTAACAAGTGAAGGCTTCTCTTTCAACTACCATAGTGAGCCAGGCCCAACAGTCCCTAGTGATCACATAGCGATTCTCACAACAGTATCTCTCGCACCAATCCAGCTCCCAGCCCCTCTCCGGAAAAACTACGCCCTGGCCAACTGGGATCGTTACAAGCAACGACTCAGTGACTATGCGCCAGCTGACCTCAGCATGGCGTCGTTAGAGGAGATTGACAGGGAGTTGGAAAGGATTACAACGTCCATACTAAATGCGGACCGCGAGAGCATACCCATAACAGGGTATAAAACACCTCCTCAGCCCAGATGGACAGATGAGATGAGAGATATCACTCGCGTTCACAGGGAAGTGTACGAAGAAGTAAGACGGGAGGGTCTCAACCGGGAAAGGAACTTGCTGCTTCGAAGCCTAAGCTCAGAGCTTAGAGAGGCCATCAACCTCCAACAGGAGGAAATTTGGAACAACTTGATAGCCAAAGTCGACAGCGAACTCAGCCCGGCAAAGTTCTGGCACCAAGTCAAGAATTTAAAGGGACTTACACCAAGACCTAAGGTTCGGATTAAGGAGAACGGAAACTACATAGAGAACCCGGTGGTTCTCGAGGACATGTTCAGGAACTTCTGTCAAAACGTTTCCAGGATTACCCCTGAGGAAAACGATGAGTTCGACCAGGAATTCGAAGGCCAACTGATTGAAGAACTTAATCAGGAAATGCACCGCACGAACCCACTACATCAAGTCAACGAAGGCAGGGAGATGGCGGGCCACGGACGTCCCATAACATCAGAGGACGTCATGGCCACTGTAAAAGCCTTTCGACAAAAGGCACCAGGCTGGACGGGTATCACCAGAAATAACTTGGTTAACGCCCCACAGCAGATCATTCAGGGAATCGTTAACATCTACAACGCTTCCCTGAACACGGGCTACTTCCCGGAAGGTTTCAAGATTGCGAAAGTGATTTTCATACCCAAGGGAGGTAAACCCCCTGATCAACTGGTAAATTACAGGCCAATCGCCCTGCTGGAGTTCGTTGCAAAAGTCTACGAGAGACTCCTAGCTGACAGGCTTCAAGAACAACTAGCCGAGCTGGGAGCCCACAACCCTCAGCAACACGGGTTCCGCAAGGGACGAGGAACGGAAACAGCCCTCGCCCTCCTTGCGGAGAAACTCGCTTGCAGCAAAGCTGAGAGGAGATACGTAGACGTGGTGCTGCGTGATGTAAAGAAGGCCTTCGATAAGGTTTGGCTGAAAGGTTTGCAGTACAAGATCCTCAACCTTCAGCTTAACCCACTCCTGGAAGGGATCCTTTGCAACTATGTCTCCGATAGGAGAGCCCGAATTGCAATCGAGGGCTGCAAAGGACCCGAATTCGAACTCGAGGCGGGAGTTCCACAAGGCAGCTGTCTCAGCCCTCTGCTGTACATCGTGTACACGATTGACTTGCCTGCTCCAGTGAGGTACGATTCGATGTATCTGCAATACGCAGACGACATCACCCAAATTGTCCTGAGTCCATTCAGGAACTCTGGAAGTCAGGCGAGGGCGACAGCTGTCGAAATTGAAAATATCAAAAGATACGAGAAGAAGTAGAAAATTAAGACCAACCGCCAGAAGTTCACGATCATTCCAATGAACCGCCGGAAAGTAGACGACGTCGTAGCCAATTTCGATATCTATCCGTACTCTATCGAGGGTAAAGTCCTGGGCTTACAATTCTTCAAAACGGGATGCTAGACGCATATAAATACCAGAGTCTCCCTAGCCAAAAGAGAGCTGAGGAAACTTTACAGTTTCCGAGGCCTCAGCGTGCCTAACATCAAGAAACTGTACATGACCCTGGTACGCTCAGTCCTGGTGTACCCGACCGTGATCACGCAAATGGCAAGCTGTACCTCTCTCAGAATGATGCAGAGAGTACAGAATAAAGCCACGCTGCTGATTACTGGCACGCGAAGGATCGACCGTACTCGGCAATCGATTCTTCACCAAAGAATCGGTCTAAAGCCGATCAATACGGAGATCCAAAGGCTAGGGAGAAAGACGTGGGACAAGATAGACCAAGATATACTCCCGACATGAACCTAAACATTAACATACGTGCAAACCGAAGACGCGCTATAGGTATAACTGCTCTGTTCCCAAGCAGTAGAACCTGCGCGAGAGAAGTGGTACTACCTATGTTTACGTAGTAATAGTCCCCTTCTTTAAAGCACTTTGACTGTAAAACTAAAAAATTGACAAATAGCTCAACCAACTAAACAATTGTAAATAACAATTGAAAAAAGAGGTGAAGTGCCCACATTAAAGCCCCCCCCCCCTAATATAAACATAATAGAAATTAAAAAATTAAAACTAAATTTAAATATAAAAGAGGCGAAGTGCCCAATTCCCAATACCCATAAGTTAATAATAAAATGTCAACTAAAATCAAACGATGAAAAGAGGCGAAGTGCCCAAAATAGAATAGATCACCGAAAACTAAAAACCTGAGACTCATTCAGCATTAAAGCAACCTTGAAAGGCTTGAATGCTTTGAAGGAGGACAACAAGAACCTAATACATAAATAAATATAGGTACTATAACGGAGGAAACTGGCTGTCAAGACAGTCAGCTACTTTTTGACAAAGGAATTTTATTTTTAAAAAACACAAATAACAAGAATGCTAGTGATGCCCTAACACCAGGGCAAACTAGGAAACATATTCACACCTTTATATACCTACCACACAATTTCACCACTTTTACCTAAATTGTAAATTGTGAAGTTCAGGAGAGCGAAGATTTCAGCCTGTGCCCGAAGAGTTCCTAAAATCGTGCGCGAGCTCTACTCATTTATTTACAGGATTTGGCTTTTATCTTTTAAGCGTTCGTTTTTTATTTCGTAGTTATGCAGAACTAACTGTAGTTTTGTAGGGATGCGAAGATGTATAAGAGAAAAACTTCCTTCCAAAAGCGAGAATATAAATAGCCCGTTAAATTCCTAAGTCAAGACGGACTACGCCGTGTCGTAACGGTAGAGTGCTTGCCTCGGGATTAAAAAGACCCGCGATCGATCCCCAAAGTCCACAATTTTTACCAAGAAAATTTTCGAAGAAAACGGACACCACGAAAAACGCTTTAAGGACAACTCAAGAGAAAATCACTGTCAAAGAAAACGGAAAGAAAACGACTATCAAGGGCTAACTCGTCTCAACTCATCTCATCCCATCAAAATCGTCAAAAAGCATTAAGAAGTCATCACGTCATCAGAATTGGAAGGAATCATCACATCGTCGTCATGAAGGAAGATACATCAAGAAAAAGAAGATCAAGAATTAACCCACCCAACTTAAAGAAGAAAGAATCTCAGCCTACCAGAATATTAAGTCAGATTACTGGAAGAAATATTTCAAGGGGCATCTTCAGTCAAGAAGTAATAAATCGATATCAAGATATAAATAAAAAATATAATAAAGAAAGAGCCCCCTTCCCCCCATAAAGCTATGTTGCTTCTCAAGCGGACGTCAGCCAGGGCAAGCTACAATTCCCCACCGTGATGCCCAATTACGGCGGTAACCTGCTTTAGTAAATAGTGTCAGCTAAAAAAAAAAATCCGGATGGAGATTAGAACTGCTGACCCAGCGATTGTCTAGCAAGCGCGCTTACCACTATACCAGGCGCGAAGCTGAAGAAATTTAAAACTATCTTAAGAAATGAAAGACTGGAATATAAAAAAATTAGTTCAGTGATTATAAAATCTATGTAAAAGTATAAAGGTAACAATTGCAATCCCATCTTTTCTATAAATTTAATATAAATCGGGTTTAATCGATGATAAAAAAAGGTATTTGTGTTTAGAAAGCTAAAATGTAGAGATATGGAGGCATTTGGCAGTGCTATCGAGCCAATAATTAATTATTTCAAAGCCATCAAATTACTTTATCCTTATAAGAAAGCAAATATTCTGTGTATTCTGCAATTGATTCTCGTCATTTTGGATTTCATACTGAAACTCACGATGACACCCGTTTTTCAAACGTTGAATAGGGTACCCTTTCTCGCATGTCATTAATTTCGTGCACGCAACTCTCTCGTCCTTCGCCAGTGGCAGATCCTGGATAATAAAGGGTATGAAATTTGAAGGGAGCTTCAGGCCCCTTCCATAGATCCGCCTCTGTCCCTCGTCCATTGACTTTGCTGCACTAGAGCTGGTTCAAGACCACGGCATACAGACATAATGTGTAACACGATTTTTGTCTTTGGGTAGCAACTATTATTTTCTATTTGCTTGTGTCCAGAATACATGAAAAAACACTGTTATATATTTCAAGTTTTGCTTTTGTGTCCAGGATAATGATATTTATATGAAATTTACCTATTTCCTCTAGAAGGAAGTGGCGAATTTTAACTTCATTTGCATAATGTAGAAACAAAAAATTATACAAAAATAGCATTTATTTATTCTAGGATTACATAAGTGAGACAATTAAAATATTAGGAATGAGTAGTTTTCCGTGAGTTACGCTTATACTGTAAATTACTTTCATGAATCAGCGCCCAAATATAGTCTCCCATCAGATTTTCATTATACGTTCCTTGATAGCGGTGTTCAAAGTCAAGTAGATCCTGGTGAAAGCGCCCGCCATGCTCCTCGGACTACGCTCCCGTGTTCTCCTTAACTTTATCAAGGTTAGCTTCAAGAATATGGTCTTTCAAAGACATCCTGCAACTCATCTTGCCGTAGATTCTCACCAAATTTTCAATAAGTTCTACATAGTTTCCAGCTTTGTGATTACCTAGGAGGTCCAGAACCACTGAGCTAAAGCTGCCCTATGCTGCCTTTCCGTTCCTAATGAGCTTCTCGGAAAACTCATTGCACTCCATGATCTTTTTTATTTGTGGACCGACGAAGCCGCCGGCTTCCACCTTTGCCGCAAAGCTTACGAAAGAAATCTTGGAGATACTTGAAAGTTGCAGACTCTTTATCTAGAGATCTGGCGAATTGTTTCATAATGCCCAATTTTAAGTGCAGAGGTAGAATCAGTACTTTTCGGGGGTCCAACAAAGGCCCCCATTTGACGTTGTTTATCCCCACATTATACTCGGTTCGTTGTGGCCAATCCCGCTGATGGTAGTGTGCCACGGTTTCCCTGCTGTCCTAAAAGCAAAGATAACAAGGAAAGATGGTAAAGCCGCTTCGGAGACCCATCAAGAAGGCCACCATTTTGAAGTCTCCAATAACTTCCCAACCGTACATTTCATATTTCAAAGCATCTAGCAAGATCTTGACAAGGGCAAGAAGTGGATACATGTTCCCGTTATGAAGCAGCACTGCTTTGAGGCTCTTGGACGATCTGTCAATGAAGAGGAGCCACTCGTATGGGCTAGAGGCAATTCCGATTGCCTCAAACAGACCGGTCACATTGTGACAAAAGCTTGAAAAACACCGGTCACGCTTTCTCTGACCTGATATTTGCACACCGTCATCTAAGAAACCTCACTGCTTGAATCTCGAAGTTAAAAGGTCGGCATTGGACTTTGTGAGACGAAGATATCTGACATGGTCGTTTAGATCTTTTTGGTTGGGGTAGTATGGGATTCTCTCCTCGTTCCACCGCTGAAATCTGGATCAATGACTTCATCCTCTTCTGGACTGCTTTTCCTTTCTAAAACTGCTGCTATCTTTTTGGAAGAGTGGGTATAGGGAGCTCAGAACTGTGTGGCACTGGCACAATAGATGACTGAAGGTCTGCATATATGATACCATGCGCATTTTTGCCTGCTTGACGTTTGGAAGGGTTCACCGTGCAGAAGAAACAATTGCTTGAGGGGTCAGTTAGTTCACTCCCAATTCGTGGGATTGCGAAAATGATAGTTCTCTTTTCTACTCTCTACCATCCTGTAAAAAAAAAATAAAATAAAAACATAAATATAAATATACAAATACTTTTCACTTAGTGTTTTTAGAAATGTTAAAATATCCAGTATCCAAATAAACAAAACATATTATATTTTTATAAATTACCTTCCAGAGTTCTTATGCAGAGCTCACAGGTGAAATGAAGTGCCCAAGGTTTGTCTTGATCTCCCACTGGCCTGCCGAAATATGCTTTGTAGGCCTCACATAATTTAGCAGATGTCTCTACAGAGTACTTTTTCGCATTTGTCTTAATAAATTAGCTGCAGACATAGCAAAATGCGTCTGTCGGATGCTTACAACTGTAGCAGTTCTGCAGCTACATATATATATATATATATATATATATATATATATATATATATATATATATATATATATATATATATAAATATATATATATATATATATATATATATATATATATATATATATATATATATATATACATATATATACATATATATATATATATATATAAATATATATATATATATATATATATATATATATATATATATATATATATATATATATATATATATATATATACATATATATACATATACATATATATACATATATACATATACATATATATATATATTTATATATATATATATATATATATATATATATATATATATATATATATATATATATATATATATATATATATATATATATATATATATATATACATATATATATATATATATATATATATATATATATATATATATATATATATATATATACATAAATATATATATATATATATATATATATATATATATATATATATATATATATATATATCTATATATATATATATATATATATATATATATATATATATATATATATATATAGAGAGAGAGAGAGAGAGAGAGAGAGAGATAACTGAAATTTTATATAATTTTTCTTAAATATTATATATTTGTAAAAAGTCTTCAAAAACAATTGGCAATATTTTTGGCAACATTTACACGCACGTACTGACGCTTCCAAATATTCCTCATGGAAGACAAAATTTTCAGTTGTTCCCTCGCCATCTCCAAGTCAGGATACGTTTAATTCTTCCTCTATATAATCCTTAGTTTTACAAACAATAACACTGTCTAATTCCTTATATTTCCTTTC
This sequence comes from Ceratothoa steindachneri, assembly GCA_963969495.1. Lineage (NCBI taxonomy): Eukaryota > Metazoa > Arthropoda > Malacostraca > Isopoda > Cymothoidae > Ceratothoa > Ceratothoa steindachneri. The sequence goes on from OZ018330.1 coordinate 13,899,725, forward strand.
CAGACTCGCATACATTTCCCCTTTAACCACCATGATTTCAATTACATTTACCTACAATTCGTGATTTTAATTACATTTCTCTTAGTTACAAATACATTTTAATTAGTTACCTTTATGCCATTACCTTTGTTACCTATTTACCATTACCTTGTTACCTATTGTCATTTACCATTACCTTGTTACCTATTGCCATTTACCATTACCTTGTTACATACCTACCATTACCCATCTACCTTACGCCAAGTTTAGTCACGACAAAAATTCAGTGTTAAACTCATGTTCATATAGTATAATCAAATTCGATCAATATAATTTCAAATATCTTCCATTATTGTTAATCTATATATATATATATATATATATATATATATATATATATATATATATATATATATATATATATATATATATATATATATATATATATATATATATATATATTGTTGTATCCTCGTTGTATTTCATCCATTCCTTAACGATTTCGAGTCCAACCATTAAGCCTAACTTCGCCATAAGCTTAGTCGCTCGAGCCTTTTTTACGATTCAATAACTCTCCTCAAAAACTTCTAGATATAGGTTTGTTGTGAAGTATCTATCTAAGTTCATACCACGATGGCCCTATATCTATAAATTGGTGCCTAAAATTTGTTTAATTATCTCCCGTACGTTCATCTATTCTGAATTATAAAATCAAATATAAATTTTCAACCCAGTCACATGGTTTCATATTTTTCGAGTCACTTACTCAGGCATTCATTTTCCGAGCGTCGACCCTCAACACGCGTTAGTTTCTAAACCAAGTTTCTAATTACCTCCTCAATTGAATTAATAATATCCTTATTAAATTAAATATATTATATCTATATAAATACAACGAGTGAATAATATTTCTTTTTCCGATAATTTTTATTTTAGGTTTATTCGCGTGACTGAGTTTTACACACGCGCGCACACACACACACACACACACACACGCGATACACACACCTCATACTATTTAAGAATCACGATGGTTACATCAGCAGTTTTGTTGACAACTCACACCATTACAACATAGCAGGCTGGCCTTACTGCTTCCACCAATACGTGTTACTTTCGCAAGCATCCTTCATAATTTGTCCTCCATGCAAGAAGATCGATCTCGATTCCTTCCTTCCTCGATTGTCCTTTCAAAATATGATTCGGGCAACCCCATGGCCTGGTTAGAAATGTCAGAAATTATAATGATGCATCACGCCATCTCTGAACAAAACCGGATTTTCTGCATCACTCAAAATTTACCATTAAGTATCTTTTCTCTTTTTAAAAACATATTGCTAGAAAGTGGTAGAATGGGGCTTGGGACAAATTAAAAGGGGCTTTTAGGAAGGAGTTTGGGAGATCGCAAGTCGAAGATCTAAGGATGCTATTAACTACTCAGGAGATGGGTGACCGACACCCCACGCGATTTCTGGAGCATCTAAAAGACTTAATTCGAACTAAGGGAGCTCAGTTAGAAATTTTCGACTCCCTGCTCACAGAAATATTTATAAGTGGGATTCCTGAAAATATTAGGCCACTCATCCAAATGACATCAATCACTAATGTGGAGCAAATGGCAAAGGCAGCTGATGAGTTGTTCAATAATCCATACGTAAGCTGGGGATCTATTTCAATCTCTAAAAAATCATGTTCAAATGTGTTTATTTCACAGGTTCTTTTAGCGAGGGAGTCTTCAGAAAACCAAGCAGAAATCACGCGTAAGTGACCCCTCCCCCCACCCACCCAGCACAGGTTCCTGCTGTTGTGTTGGAGAGGATAGAGAGCGATCTTCGTGCCCTAAAGATGCGACAAGGGGTGCAGCGAAAGCACAGTCGTGAGCAGTTTACAGGGGTAGTCCGATGCCGTTCTTCCTCCTGAAAAAGAAACCAACGAGGGAGCTCCAACTCAAGAGGTGAGGCATGGCAGAATCATTTTCATTCTCGACCCAATTTCGCCCATCCTGACGATAATTCTCAGGGGCTCTGCTAGTATCATTCTAAATATGGTAACAACGCCGTACGCCGTACGTTCTTCACCTAACCTTTATTCGCAAAATTTTGCCCCTCCGACAAAACATGCTGCTCAAGTTTCTTTCCCCTAACTTTCAAATTGGTGCTGGTACCATTGCAGGTTTGGTGCAAAGGCAGAAAACGTTTACACTCATGCACGTACCAACATCATGTGCGTTTTTCAACTCCAACTTTTTCACATACTAAAATTTCACCAACCTCAAACTCGCAAAATCAGCAAAACGCAACAAGTTTTCTTACCCATATTTCAAGCTCATCAGCACAGCATAATCCTTTAAACTAAAAAGACAGGTGATTCGTGGGTCTATCACCTCTGTAAGCTCATTTTTTCCTCAGGTTGATCCTCTTTTTAGCACTTACGACCCACTTTCCGTTTTTTCAGATTTGGTTGACACCGGTACTCAATTCAGTGTCATTCCAGACTCTTCGGACGACAAAGCTTGCCTGTCTGACCTTGTCCGTAAAGCCGCTAACTGTTCGCATATAAGGACACATGTAAGACGTAACCTTGAGCTCTCTCTTGACTTACGTCGTGTTTTTCATGGATCTTCATCGTCGCCAAGGTCGACATTCCAATTTTGGGCCTGAATTTCCTTTTGGCTCACGACCTTTTGGTCGAATCTCGCAATCGCAAGCTTGTCGACGCAACCACCACTCTGACCGTTTCTGGTTAGTTTTTTCCTTCTCAGAGTTCTCTCCTGTCTGTTCGTCTTCCTACAACTTCCCCACACTTCCAACAACTCATGCGAAAATTTCCTTGTCTTAGTCTGCCACCTTTAAAGGACAGGCTTATCAATCACGATGTGGTTAATAGGATAGAGACGACAGGAAGGCCTGTATTCTCACGCCCCCGTCAACTGGCCCCGGATAGGCTTGCTCTAATGAAGTAGAAATTCAAGTTTATGGTGGAGGCCGGAATAGTTTTTCCATCTACCACGTCCTGGGCTTCACCGCTTAACGTAGTGCCAAAGTCTACGCCGGGTGAATTCAGGGCTGTGGGAGATTACAGGCTACTCAATGCTTGTACCATTCCAGATAGATATCCTCTTCCTTACCTGTCTGATTTTTATTCTGTTCTTTTCGGTTGTTTAATCTTTTCTCGACTCGATTTGGTTCGTGTTTCAACCAAATCCCTATTCACCCAGATGACGTCCCAAAGACGGCTATCACCACGCCATTCGGTTCCTTCGTCATGAAGCGAATGCCTTGCGGTCTTCGTAACAGTGGTCAGACCTTCAGACGTTTTATGTATCAGGTTCTGAGACGTCTCCCCTTCGTATTTTGCTACATAGACGACCTCCTGATAGCATCTTCGTCTTTAAAGGAACATCCCTCTCACATTCGTCAGGTGTTTGCTCGTTTAGAAGAGTATGGTATCGTACTCAACACTTCTAAGTGTTTTTTTGGTGTCACACAACTCTCTTTTTTGAAACACCATATTTCCCCGGACGAAATTCGTCCTCTCGACGATAAAGTTGCAATTATTCGGGATTTTGCCCGACCTTCTTCACTCAAGCAACTTCGTAGATTTTGTGGTATGGTAAACCTTTACCACAGATTCATTCCCAACATTTCTAACATCATGCAACCTCTCTATAATCTGTTTGCAAAAATCCAAGAAGAACCTTCATCTATTCTGGTCTTCCGAAGCGTGCAAGGCTTTCTCTCGCACGAAAGAGGGTATGACTTCCGCTGTTTATCTGGCCCATCCTTGCCCAGGAGCTTACATAAACGTTGCTTCGGATGCCTCCGCTACCCATGTTGCTGCGACGTTGCAGCAGAAGGTTGGTGACTCTTGGCAACCGCTCGCTTTCTTATCCAAAGCACTTATTCATTCTCAACAGAGGTGCAGTTACGTTTTCCAGCGAACTCGTTATTGTTTACCTTGCCCTCCTCCACTTCTGCCAATACTTGGAAAGGCGTGAATTTACTGTTTTTTACCGACCATAAGCCGTTGGTTGGTGCGCTTGCCGCTAGTAGCACCTCTGCTGTGCACTCTGCTGTTTATTCTCGTCATTTTGACTCCATCCTGCAGATGACAAACTATATTCGCTACATTTCTGGTTCATCAAACGTCGTTCCGGACGCTCTCTCTCGCATTTCATCGATTTCGGGCCGGTAACTCTCCAACACCCCGCCCATCTATCATGCGACAATAGCGCTCGCCCAGGAACAAGATGAAGACACGCAAACACTGCGTCACTCTTCTCAACTTGTCATTCGCGCAATCGACTTGCCCGACAGTCCTTCTAGGCGCATCCTAGTTGACTATTCATTACCTGACTGTCCTCGTCCATTCATTCCTCTCGCTTACCGTCGGCACATTTTTTACCAAACTCCGGTCTCTCTCATCCTGGCAAGCTCATTAAACAACGTTATGTGTGGCCAGGTATGAACGCCGACGTGGCCAAATGGACCCGCGCATGTTTGCCTTGTCAACGCGCAAAGGTTCAACGCTACACAAAGACCCCTCTAGCTGCTTTTCCTCTTCCATCGGCACGTTTTGACGCCGTTCACATCGATCTGGTAGGCCCTCTGCCCTTTTCGCGTGGTAGCACCTATCTTCTCACCATGATCGACCGTTTTATTCGTTGGCCAGAGGCAGTTCCTATCTCGGACATCAGAGCTTCCACTGTAACTCGAGCTTTCGTCTCAGCATGGGTTGCTCGTTTTGGTGTTCCCTTAACAATCATGACTGATCGCGGTAGCCAATTTGAATCCCACCAATGGGATGCACTAATGTTAGTGCTTGCCTCATTTCGTCTTCGTACCACTAGCTATCATCCCCAAAGCAACGCCAAAGTCGAACGGTTGCACAGGACTCTCAAGGCAAGCTTACGCTCCACTGATCCCAACATCATTTGGGTGGACAAGCTACCCTTAATTCTCCTGGGTATTCGTGCATCATTGTAAGAGGATTTGGCTTGCTCTGCGGCAGAACTTGTGTATGGTACTCAACTTCGTCTTCCGGGTCAATCTTTTTCTTCTTCTGACCATCCTCTACCATCTTATATTCATTTTGCTGCATACGTACGCAATTTAGTACCGGCGATATCTGAAGATAAGCCGACTGCCCCCAAAGTGCCTACTCATCAGAAACCTTTCGTGTCAAAGGAGGTGACAACCTGTTCTCACGTTTTTGTCCGTCGCGACTCAACTCGCTCTTCCTTGCAACCAGTCTATGACGGACCCTTTCTCGTCATCTCCAGGAAGCCAAAATTCGTTGTACTGTAGGGCTGCGAAAATGTATGAGAGAAAAATTCCTTCCAACTCGATAATATAAATGGCCGATAAACTTACAAACCAAAACGGACTAAGGCCAGTCGTATAGCTAGAGTATTGGCATTTAAATCAAGAGGTACAGCGTTCAAAACTCAACAGTCCAAAAACTTCTATGAAGATCTCTCAAGAAAGAAAACGGACGAAAACGTTTAAAGGACCAACTCAACAAGAAGTACAAAGAAATCAGAAGACTCAAGATAAATGGAAGAAAATGAAGATGCATTAAGAAAGAAAACGCAGATTAAGGCCTAACCCAACCAAGAAGAATAC